>WWNC01000003.1:28975000-29571667 GCA_011125475.1 Melanerpes aurifrons | reverse complement strand
GATCACTGTCCTTTAAATCCAGACATTACAGCCAGCTGGAAGTCCACAGTGACCTCTCACATGGCACAGCAGAATTAATCAGTGACAAAGTGCTAGAATCATTGCAAGAACAAAAGAGATCCCTCCTTTCTGGAGCCCATGAGTATTTTAACCTCTTCATATGAGATTCATATTTCCTTATACAGTTCCCCTAAAAGTTAAGCATACAAGACTAAGCTAACCAGTCAACAGAAAGAAATACATACCTCCACAAGTGCAATTCACCTTGTCCTAAAGTAGTCTTCAGGAATGACTCAATAGTACTGTCCTCTGCATTACCCATTTCTGTCCTTTTCCTATAATAAATGGTGAGGGGATCTTATACCTAAAAATTCTTGAGACCAAATTTCTATATGAAGTCTCCAACTTTCTTTGTGGCATTCTAGTTCTCATTTCTTCAGAATTATGCATAATAGAGAGGAAGTGGTGAAGGCCACACATTCAAGTCCTGCCTCTTACAAGTACTTGGCTAGGTAACATAATCACAATATAGGTTGAAGACTGATTTGAATGGAGAAAAGACTTATGTTAGTCACCTTAGTTATTATGGAAAAAATGTACTATAAACATAAAGCAATAATATCAATCTCACTTTTATGTGCACACACACACACACAAAGAAAAGGAAACAAGGTAAATTTGGTCTCAATTTACGTAGATGGATAATAAGACTTTCAATTATTGTTGCATTATTTGTTAGTATGTGGATGAAAGATTGGGTGACAATATGCAAAATATATTTTCTGCATATTATATTATTTAGTAATGTCATTTGATTTTTTATATGTTTCATTAAATTGTTTTGTGGCTTTATTATCTACCCAGATGCACAGCTCAGAAATACAATTATTCAGATTTAGAAGCAATAAAATTTGGCATGCATTTACCCGTATTCAGAATTCCTGCACGTTAAAGAGAAATTACTGCATTCTTCCCACATAGCTCTGCTCTCATGCCTTCTCCAAACCATTCATTAGATGGAGAACATTATAGAAAATACACCATTTATGTTAAGGAACCTTCTGATAACAGATGTATTTGTACAAAGCAAATATTTCAATACATCATAGCCTTTTGATCCTGACGGTAATAGAAGCAAACCTACATATATTTCCTGTAATACGTATCTTTGTTTTATGGATATTGAATAGGGGGGAAATGAGTGCTACAGATTATGTGTTGCAAGAAAAGGTACCTGAAGACAGAGGTAGACAATTCTTTGAAAACATTATTGAGGACAGTACAAATTGTTCTGTTTTATAACAAATATTTTGAGATTTCATTTTAAGGCATGTCTTCCAGCTGAAGCATAGGGCGTTTTCCTATGGACAAGTTGTTTCGGCTTTGCTTTGCCTTTGCCAGGTTTCATAAATCAAGGGCTCAAATATACAACACAATGTCCCCAAGTCATCCCCTGTCCCCTGTAGTTGCAAGTGAGACTGTGCCTGATGGATAGCAGGACAGAGAGCAAGTCCATGGTTGTTTCCTAATAGAAGAGGTTTCAGCAGTGGTGATAGGTTGGACGTGATGATCTTGAAGGTCTCTTCCAACCTGGTTTATTCTATTCTATTCTATTCTATTCTATTCTATTCTATTCTATTCTATTCTATTCTATTCTATTCTATTCTATTCTAAAGGAGGTGTCTGCTAGGCTCTGTGAAGCCCCCACAGGACCCTGGCTCTCTGTCTGGACTTCAAATAATGATCCTGGACTAAAGCACCTGTGGTGGTTTAGGCTGGGTGCTGGCCCGGCTGCCACTGCACAGAACACACCTGGGAGGTCCCTACGGGTGGGCCCAGCCCAGGGGGTGGTCACAGGCAGGTATTCAATCCCATAATGCCCTGCTCCCCTATAAAATGCCCATGCGGGGTCTTCACTTCCTCTTTCGTCCCCAGCTGCAGCCTAGGCAAAATGGCGTGAGCCACCTCCCTTGGGCCTGCCCAGGCCCAAGGCTGGGTTGGGGGGGAGGAAAGAGCCCTGGGGGGGGTTGGGTGTACCCCCAGGTGGGGATGGGATGTTCTTGAGTATGTTCTGGGATCTCTCTCTTTGTCACGGTGCTTGTGGTTCTCTGTAAAGCTTTCATTGGTGTTTGGTTTTTTTTAAATTGTTTTCCTATATAAACTTTCCATCACTTTTGCAATCCCTTTGTCTGAGTCGTTGTTTCTGCCCGTGGTGGGGAGGGGTTTTGCCCCAACCCATTACATTTTGGCGCACCAACGTGGGGCTGGCTGTGGTGCCCACTCTGCAGATCGATTGCAAAAGATGGAGAGTTTAAATTTAGTTCTGGGCGTCGGTTTGGGTTTGCAAGTTGGGGCTCAAGTTTTGTTGCCGGGCGACTGTGTGATCTCTCCTGTGGACTGCAGAAGGACTCCTGGTGCGTGCTGATAGCATGGAAGTCCCTCGTGTTGCTTGGGAACAGCGAGGGGTGGCTCTTTCTGTGACTTTCTGCCCGGGGTGGCTTAAAAATGCTCAACTAGCCTAAGAAGGTGAGACCTGCCTTCTCCTCCTCGTTCTCTGCGGAGCGACGAGCGGCAGGGAGCGGAGCGGAGGAGGGGGCAGCGGCAAGCAGAGCAGGGTCGGCCCGCGGCCGCTGCGGGGGATGGCCTCCCGCGGCGAGCGGGCAAGCGACGGCTTCCAAAACCCGAGGGGGTGGAGGTGACTTGGACTCTGCATCGCGGCGACAGAGACGGCAGGGGCCGGGCCGGCTGCATTCAAGCGGCGCCCGGCACCGCCCGAGCCGGGCTGTGTTCAAGCGGCGGCGGCAGCTGTAAAACTTTCCTGGTGTTTTCGGACATGCTTGAGAATGGCGCCAAGCACCTGGCTCCGCCTCTTCTCTTCTCAGCGAGTTGTGCTGCAGCCGCCCCTCTGCCGGGGGAAGGCTGTGAATCGGATGCGGTGATGCCTCGGTACGCGAACCCCCCGGGGGGAGGTGATGTGCCTGTGATGTGCCGGCGATGTGCCTGTGATGTGCCGGCGATGTGCCTTTGTGTAGTTTCGGACCGCAGCTGGAAGCGGTCGGCTGAGGCTCCCTGGAGGGATGGAGAAAAGTGGTCGTTGCCCTGACCGGCTTGCCCCAGGGGTGGAAAAAAAGCCGCTGATTAACTGTAAAAGCAAACAAAGGCTCGGCTGAGAAGTTGTGAGGTATTGCCAGGTGACCAGAATGTCCCAACAAGTCCACAAGGAATTCACACTGCAGGAGAATGACTGTGTCGCTGGGAGGTTCCATCATATGAGGAAGAAGAACTGGAATGGACTGATACTTGAGCCTGAATGAGAGACTGTGTGGAAGGATGCCCAGATGAAGACCTGGACTGTTGCTAGACATGTCATCAGAAGAGTTCCAGTTTGATGATATGTTCTGGGTGCAGGGATTATGGTCTTGAATAAGGGGTGGCGTGTGGTGGTTTAGGCTGGGTGCTGGCCCGGCTGCCACTGCACAGAACACACCTGGGAGGTCCCTACGGGTGGGCCCAGCCCAGGGGGTGGTCACAGGCAGGTATTCAATCCCATAATGCCCTGCTCCCCTATAAAATGCCCATGCGGGGTCTTCACTTCCTCTTTCGTCCCCAGCTGCAGCCTAGGCAAAATGGCGTGAGCCACCTCCCTTGGGCCTGCCCAGGCCCAAGGCTGGGTTGGGGGGGAGGAAAGAGCCCTGGGGGGGGTTGGGTGTACCCCCAGGTGGGGATGGGATGTTCTTGAGTATGTTCTGGGATCTCTCTCTTTGTCACGGTGCTTGTGGTTCTCTGTAAAGCTTTCATTGGTGTTTTTTTTTAAATTGTTTTCCTATTTAAACTTTCCATCACTTTTGCAATCCCTTTGTCTGAGTTGTTGTTTCTGCCCGTGGTGGGGAGGGGTTTTGCCCCAACCCATTACAGCACCCCAAATTGTGCAGTATATACCTACAGGGATCAACTGAGCCCGAACTACTTATGAATGTATTGGTAAATACACTAAAGGAAGGGATTTACTTCTCCATGTACACCCCTTTCCTTTCACTCCACCTTCCAGCAGGAACTGCAATACCACCAAGTAAGTATTTTCCTTCATCAGGGTACTTGTCCTCACAAAGTGGCTCTTTGTGGCAGAAGAGTGTTGATGATCTTCCACCTGCTTCACAGGACTTAAGTTTTGGGATTCCTCTCCACCACCTCAGTCCCCAAACATTAGCACCCTACAGGATCAGGTTAAGCTGCCTACTGTCCTCACTCTCAGTGGCCAGTTCTGCTCTGAGGAGACAAAACAATTTTATTTTAGGGAGCCCACAAAGACACTCATGGGCTACACCAAGAAACCCCAGGCCTTCATTTCTTCCCTGTGGTGGTTTAGGCTGGGTGCTGGCCCGGCTGCCACTGCACAGAACACACCTGGGAGGTCCCTACGGGTGGGCCCAGCCCAGGGGGTGGTCACAGGCAGGTATTCAATCCCATAATGCCCTGCTCCCCTATAAAATGCCCATGCGGGGTCTCCACTTTCTCTTTTGTCCCCAGCTGCAGCCTAGGTAAAATGGTGTGAGCCACCTCCCTTGGGCCTGCCCAGGCCCAAGGCTGGGTTGGGGGAGGAAAGAGCCCTGGGGGGGTTTGGGTGTACCCCCAGGTGGGGATGGGATGTTCTTGGGTATGTTTCTGGGATCTCTCTCTTTGTCACGGTGCTTGTGGTTCTCTGTAAAGCTTTCATTGGTGTTTGTTTTTAAATTGTTTTTCTATTTAAACTTTCCATCACTTTTGCAATCCCTTTGTCTGAGTCGTTGTTTCTGCCCGTGGTGGGGAGGGGGTTTGCCCCAACCCATTACATTCCCTTATGCCAGAAGGATTGTAACATGGTGTTGCTGCCGATGGACAACTTAAAGTTGCATGTCTCTCATGGACTCAACTGTCTCCCACCACTACCTACTCATCAAATACAACGGCAAACTGTATCAGGTAAGTGTGTGTTAGAGTAGAGACAAGGATAATTTGTACAACTGTATCTTAAGCTTTGAGTAACCAAGGCACAACATGGTCATCACCAAGAGACTATCCCTAGTGATTTGAGAAGTCTTTTGATCATCAGACTCTGACAATACTGGAACTGTTCATTTATTCTACCACTTTCTCCTGAAAGAAGGGCCTGCAAACAACAAAATTTGTCTGAATATCTCTACTTTGCAAAGCCTTTTCGTTTATTGTTGGAAATATCAAGATTCAGAATAAAGCAACCAGCCACCACCACCAAAAAAACCCAACCAACCAACCAATCAAACAAACAAACTTCTGCTTCAAGGTTTCAGATTAGATTGTAAGTTTTATTACATGAATGAAATTAGCATAATCTTTTTAATCTAAATTTACACACATAATACCAATGCATTTACTTCCTATTTCTGCAGATGTATAGAATTTTTTTTTCTAATTGATAGAATTTCAGGCAATTAAGTTTTTTATATTTCATAGGACAAATTCTATTTATTTTTAATGTTAATTTCCAATAACTCTATTGACTTCAACACAGTTACATTGGATTTATATTACTATAAATGGCATTACCTGTTGGTCCTTAAGTGACTATAGGGATTTTGGATTTCCCAACAGCTTTGGAAAACCACACGCAATAATTCTGCTAAAAATGTCTCTATTCCTGAGGCTATTTAATATTTATGCAGTTGTTTCAAACTTGCTTCTAAATAGTACAATGATTCATTATGAACCAATACTTACACAATAAACTGTAATAAAGCTGCTATTTAGGTTTGCTCATGTTTACCACAGAATCTGTTCAAGGCATCTAAGAATTGTTGTAAGTTAAAATCAAGTGTACGCAACATACTGGAGAAATCTAACTTAACATAACCTACAAGCTCACAGGACAGGCAACAAGCTGCCCTAGTTTGAGAGATACAAATGGAGATTAATTGTCTTACTTTTATTCCTTAGGACTTCTCCTTTCCTTTTCTCCCTCCAAATACATAATCTTTTGAAACTTGAGCTATCTTCACCAACAATGAAGAGAAAGTAATCTCTCTCTCTCTTTCTTGGCACACAGCTGAGTTATTTTACTCAAGGGGGAATGTTCTGGGTTTTTCTAAATTGTAAAAGAAACAGATGCCTATCATTTTTGTAAGCTTTTTCAATCTACATTATAGTCTTCTCATTATTAATTGAAAAAAAAATGTGAATAGCTCTCACCTTCAAACCAGGAATCACCTCTTTGAACCTCTGCAGCTTGCATTGGACAAGAACATTGTCTCAAAGGAAAAGAAGCCCTGCTCTTCACAAATATATCAACCCTCCACATATATCATTGAATATTCTTCCACTTACACTGGATAGTTGAGTAAGGGTTAAAGAAAATCCCTTTCTCTTCTTTTCTCTTTTCTTTTTTTTTTCTTTTATTTTCTTTTCCTCTTTTCTTTCCTTTTCATTTCTTTCCAGTTCTTTTCTTTTAAATTCTTTTATTTTTTTTCTTTTATTTTCTTTTTTCTTTTTTTTTCAAATAAAAAGAAGACTGAACATAAATTCTATAGATTCATAAAAATATTGTATTGGTGCTTAACATTTAAACTGAAGGCATTAAAATTCAAGAGGTTTCTGGTGTCTTTCCCTATTGATGAATGCTGGTTTTGGTAACTGCAAACTCCTTTGATTTGACTTTCATCATGTTTCACCCCTCTATTTTTTATCTCAAAAAAAAAAAAAAAGTTAGATATCACTCTATCAGAAACCAAAGAAATAAGTAGAGGTCTTGATATTGATGGGCTAGAATTATTCTTGTTACAAGTCAAAAGAAGGACATTTCCACAAGTTTGCTCAGTCTCTTTCTTAGAATATAGCTGAGATTTTCAAAGCTACATCATTGCAGTAGGAGAAACATAGCACAAACCATCAGCATGTGCATCATGTACGTGTATTGTCCTTGTTCAACTTTTAAAATCAAGTGTTGTGGTTCACCCATACGTATTTCAGACAGGTAGAACAGGGATAGCAGGAAGAATATCTCTCATTTCAGGCTATGCATAATGCCATATGGCCTTATAGCTACAATTTGCAGCCTCTCTGTGTATACATACATATATATATAAGTGGTGTGTGTATATATATATATATATATAAGTGGTGTATATATATATATATATATATATATATATATATATATATCACTGTGTGCCCACCAGGTGCTCAAGAAGGCCAGTGGCATCCTGGCCTGGACCTGGATCAGGAGCAGTGTCGCCAGCAGGAGCAGGGAGGTAATTCAGCCCCTGGACTCAGCACTGGTTAGGCCACACCTTGAGACCTCTTTCCAGTTCTGGGCCCCTCAGTTTAGGAAAGATGTTGACTTCCTGGAAGGTGTCCAGAGAAGGGCAAAAAAGCTGGTGAGGGGTTTGGAGCACAAGTCCTGTGAGGAGAGGCTGAGGGAACTGGGATTGCTTAGCCTGGAGAAAGGAGACTCAGGGATGACCTTCTTGCTGTCTACAGCTACCTGAAGGGAGGTTGTAGCCAGGTGGTGGTTGGTCTCTCCTCCCAGGCAACCAGCAGCAGAACAAGAGGACACAGTCTCAAGCTGTGCCAGGGGAAGTTTAGGCTCAAGGTGAGGAGAAAGTTCTTCACTGAGACAGTTGTTCGTCATTGGAATGGGCTGCCTGGGGAGGTGGTGGAGTCACCATCACTGGAGTGTTTGTAGTGAAGGATGCTTATCATCAGGATTGTGCCCCAAACATTTGGGTAGGATATATTTCTGTATGTGCTAACCCTCCTTTGTCCCCCCCCCTTTCTGGAGGCAGCAGGGGGAATCCTGGCGCCACTGAGTCCAGGTAAACAGCCTACCTGGGCGTGGTCTCACCCCTGCAGTACTAGAGGCAGGCTATATGTTTGCCTCCCCAAGTATAGCATATACTCAGGCCATATTTGGTAGCTAGTAGTTCATTGGTTAATGTTTGGGTTGGCAACAGGTGCTTATTGGGCCAGTATTCACTGGGGCAAATGGTAAATAGGGGTCGTTTGGCAAATGAGCCCCCACCTCGGTGTTGGAGCCTGTGTGTGCGTGCGTGCCAGCCAGTGCTTCGGGAGGCCTCGTGGTCCTTTTGCCACTGTTACCCAGCTGTGTGCAGTGCCGTGGACAGCACTCCGTGGGATCAATCGCTGCGTGATCCATCGTAGGAGAAAACCTGGTAGACCGTGTGAACCAGCGTTGCTGACCTGCCACTGCCCCCCTCCGAGCGAGGAATTTTGTATCCTGGGAGAGAACAGCAGAGCCACGCGGTGCGGCCACGCGGTGCGGCCACGCGGCCGGCGCCATTTCCTGCCTCCTTATTACGGCACATCCGTGCCACGTTGTCTGGATTATAAACATTATTGAAGAAAGACTCCACGACTTCCTCAGCGTCTGAGTAAGCCAAGCCCTCCTTTGTAGAGCTTCGTTTAGGATAGCATTTATATTGCTCCGGGTGGAGGGTTGCCGGTCACTGACCAACCCCTCCCCCGCCACTCTCTGACTCAGTTTAGATTCTAAGTTCTGTGAATCATTTTGATTTAAATGCCCATACATAACATTCTGTAAAGATAGTTCCACTAACCGAATATTGATACCTGTGAGGGGCGATTGTAAATACCCGTTACAGAGTTTGTACATATATAAATAAACTTATATTTTCGTTGATGGATCTGCCGCATTTCTGAGGGCATATCCACGACATTAATGGCGCAGTGCAAGGGTTATCCGATAAGTGACTATCTCTACAGAATGGGATACGTAATAAAACGATCCGATATGCAATGGGCTATAGAAAACCTGACAAATCCGGATCAAATCACCACGAAATTATCCGAATACGTGGTCGAGCTATGCGCTGATCCAACCGCAATAACCGAGGAGAGAGTTACTGCGATCGGGGCTTGCATAATGCGAGCACAAGACGAATTTACAGCATTAGAGGAAAAGATTAAAAACTTGAGGAAAAAATAACTTCCTGGAAAGAGAGTTAGGAAAGTCTGAGGCACAAAATGATAAACTTCATAACTTGTTAACGTTGCAAATTAAAGAAAGCAACGCTACTATGAAGGTATTAGCGGGATCAGACAGAGACTCTGTTTCAAGCCTTCCTGGGATCTCCCAACCGCCTAGCCCCGAGCAGCCCCGCGACCACGATGTCGCGCCCCGAGCCAGCTCTCCCGTACAGTCCTTTACGAATTACCCCCACCGCAGTCTCGCGGAAAGGACAGAAAGGTAGCGAATCCCACCGTAGCGCAAGACTTTAGACCCACGGTCCCCTTGGACCTGCCGAGACTCGAACACTGCAAAGCCCGAGTCCCGATTCACTCGCTCAGCCCAGCACGTCAGCAGCCGCGCGTGAATTAAATTCGCCTGACAACAGTGCTCCGAGAAGCGAAGCCCGAAAAAATCCCATAGCTACCGAACGGAGAGAAACCCATCTGACCGGGACGATACGGATTACAGTTCGGAAGATGAACCCATACGGAGGAAAGCCGTGCATTTACGTCCCGTTCTTAAAGAGCAATACACGGACGGCCGCCGTGGCGAGGGACAACAACTACCTCTGTTCGCCCGTACAGCGGAGCAAAGCTTCGGGACCTGCAGGAGACGTTTGCACGAGAACCGGACGAGTCGGTAACAGACTTTTTGTATCGTATTATGGAATTGGGTGGGGATACAATTATTTTGGACCGTAATGAAGCAAAAGGCTGTTCATGGGGCCATGAAGTATTTTTGGGTATGGGTCCGGAGGGAAAGCACTCGTTAACTTCCCGTGTTGCTCACTGGGCTGGAAGTTTAGATCCTATAGATAGAGACGAACCAACAGAAGTGAGGGTTACCAGTTCGGCCGAACTCACTGCCGCGATTAAAAAATTGGCGTGCGTTCAAGCAATGTACGATCGCGGGGCATATCCTTCCCCACTAGATGCCCCAATTAACCCAGTGCGACTCAAAATTCTAATCCGTGGGCTGCCGCCGGGTCTGAAAAATGTATGTGATGCCAAAAAGGAGGAAATTGAACGAGTAGTCGAAAGGAATATGGCCTCTACTAATTCCCGGGAACACCAATTAACTTGGGAAGAGCTGTTGATGGCATTATCCCACAAGGGCCGAGACTTGGGCTACTCTGATCATACGCTCATGGCCAAGACTCCCAGCGACAGACACCGTACTGGTTTCAAAGGCAACCACGTGGCGACGCCGCGGGGAAAAGCAGGAAGTGCGCCACACTAAGACATCCCCTACTGCGACTTCTGCGAGTTCAAGCAGCAGCCCGGAGTCAGATCGCCGTCACTCGGGAAGTCCCAGAGGGAGAAATTCCGACCGCTGGAGAGATAAACGGCGTACTTCTAATAGATCATTTTCACCCAGAGAGAAATGGTATCGACTAGCATTGTCTTTGAATGTACCTGAATCCTTAATAGCGTCATTACCAACGAGACTGTTAAAAGGCGTAGTGCTGAGCATACAAAATAAATCCGGTAGCTGGGAAGAGGACGACTACCGAAGTGACCGCCGCAGCAAGGGGAAGAATGAAACTGGAAGCAGCAGTCCTAAAACTGTTTCACCCAGCAAGGATGCTAACCCCTTCATACCTCGCCGCCAGAGCCCAGATAAAAAGCCAAAAAACTAGACACAGCGGTGACTGTTCCAGGCCTCACTCATCGCTTTGTTAGTGCTTGTCAATGGTCTGAGGATCCAGAGCCTTTCATTTTGATTCCCACTGGACCTACCCGAACTGCTGTAAAATTCCTTATTGACACTGGGGCGCAAATCAGTGTTTTGAATGTGCAACAAGCTAAACGCTTGAAGATCCTGCCATCCCGGAAAAGGATTAAGATACAGGGTGTTACAGGAATGCCTCATACGTGCCATTTAGCCAAAACAAGGTTGTGGCTTCCTGGTGACAAGCGGAGTACCCTGGTAGAAGTTGCCCTGAGTCCGTACCCCGAGAACATCCTTGGATTTGATGTTTTAGCTGGCAAACGGTGGCATCTCCCTAACGGTACCCTGTGGTGCTTTGGCTCCTATGGAGTAGGAGCAAAAGGGATTGAAACCGCTCGGGTAGGCACTCTCCAAATTGCTCCACCCTTACCCAAATCAAGTATCACATGTGTTGCACAGTATTCCCTACCAGCAGCAGCCAGACAAGGCATCACTGAGGTGATTGCAGACCTGGAAAAGAGACAAATCATTACCAGGACACACTCACCCTATAACTCACCAGTGTGGCCAGTGCGTAAATCTGATGGACGATGGAGACTCACCATTGACTACAGGAGGCTCAATAGCAACACGCCCCCTCTCACCGCTGCAGTCCCAAGCCTGACATCCATCGTGACAGCAATCCAAGCTGCGTCACATACTTGGATGGCTTCACTGGACATTAAGGACATGTACTTTATGATCCCTTTACGTGAGGAGGATAAACCACAGTTCGCTTTCACATGGCAAGGTTCCCAATACACCTTCAATCGTCTTCCCCAGGGGTACAAGCACTCAGGAACCATTGCACACAACTCCTTAGCAGCACTGTTAGACACCATTGAAGTCCCAAAAGATGTAAGTGTCTACCAGTACATAGATGACATCTTTGTCGGGGGAAATGATGAAGGTAAGGTGGGTTCAGTAGCTGCAGCGATCTGGGACCTCTTGACCAAAAATGGGTTACAGGTTCCACAAGCTAAATGTCAAGGCCGAGCCAAGAAATTAAATTTCTTGGATCCTGGTGGGTAGCAGGAGCAATATCAGTGCCAGAGGATGCTCTTGAGGCTATTGAAAAGGGCCAACTTCCCAATAACAAAAGGGAGCTTCAGCGGCTCTTGGGTACCTTGGGTTACTGGAGAAAACATATTCCAGGTTTCTCAGTAATTGCTCGTCCCCTCTATGACCTGCTTAAAAGAGCAGAGTCTGGGACTGGACCCCAAGGCATACTGAAAGCCTAAAGGTTTTGAAGGACGAATTAAAGGCTTACCAGAAATTGGGCCCTTTGCACCCACATGACCCCTTAAGGGCAGAATGGGGCTTCTCTGAACATGCTTCCTACTGTGGGATTTTTCAAAGGGGACCTAAAGGCCCGAACAGAGCCCTTTTATTCTCTTCAACAGCATTCAAAGATGCTGAAAGGAGATATTCTGAATGGGAGAAGGGACTCCTGTCTCTGACCCGAGCTGTCAAAGAGGCAGAGAAGCTGCGCACTACGCAGGATATCGTAGTGCAAGGTCCATTCTCTCTGCTCAAAGCAATCCTCAATGGAACCCCACCACCAGAAGGAATTGCTCAGAAGGCTACTGTAAGAAAATGGTATGCCTATCTGGAAGGGATGGCTCAGCTTATGCCTCTAAGAGAAGGGCCCACAAAAGTATCCAAATTGCAGCAGCCTATCAACCCACATACTATCCCACTGTGCCAGCCCTACAAGCCATCTCCTATTCAGGTAGCACCTGAATTGACTGCCGATGCCAATACTGAGGGAGTGTGGTTCACAGATGCATCTGCCCAAAGGGTAGAATCACAGTGGCATTACAAGGCCGCAGCACTGGAGATTGGCACAGACAGGACTGTCATTGAAGAGGGTGAAGGCAGTGCCCAAGTGGGAGAACTGCGTGCCCTCATGCTAGCTGTGGAAAATGGTGCAGAGACCATATACACTGATTCATATGCTACTTTCAAAGGTGCCACAGAATGGATTTGCCAGTGGAAGCAAACCAGTGGATAGTTGGCAATACCCCAGTTTGGAGGGCAACCGACTGGCAAAGACTACTAGAGATAAGTCGAGCCAGGACCATCAAAGTAGGATGGGTAAAGGGACACTCCAGGAAGCAAACCCCTGCTGCTACTTGGAATCAACAAGTAGATCACTTAGCAAAAATCAGTGTGGTTGATCGTGAGGGAAAGGAATGGGAGCGATTGGCTGAGTGGCTACATATTAAAAGAGGTCACTCAGGTAAGTCAGACCTTTACTACGAATGCAGATCCAGGGGGTGGCCAGTTTCTTTGACCACATGCGAAACCATTGTTTCAGCCTGCCCTCAGTGCCAGATCAGATTAAAAGCTAACCATCCCGGTCTGGCTCCGGCCCAGCATATCAAGGAAGACAAAGTACTATGGAGCACATGGCAGATTGATTATGTTGGTCCCCTCCGACCCTCACATGGGAAAAAAATACATACTGGTAGGGGTAGAAGTGGTTTCAGGCTTAGTCATGGCCACTGCTACTAGCACTGCTTCAGGAGCTCAAACCATTGAAACTCTAAAGGATTGGTTCAGCATTCTGCCTATGCCTGAACATATTCAGAGTGATAATGGTTCACATTTCACCTCAACCTCAGTCCAAGACTGGGCCCGAGGGGAAGGAGTCAAATGGACATTTCATACTCCATATTATCCCCAGGCAAATGGCATAGTGGAGAGGGCAAATGGCCTCATTAAGAAACATGCAAATGTTTCAAGGAGTAATTGGGATAAACGCCTGCCTTCTGCAGTTTTCATTGTAAACAACCGATGGGGGAATTATGGCAGCCCCAAAGTCAAGGCATTTTGCCCTGCTGACCCAGTTAGGGATGTCAGCCACATGCCAGGGGAGGCAAAGGATGAACACCCACATTCCGTAACACAGATGCAGGTGGGCCAACCAGTGTTAGTGAAACTGCCTTCTATCGGGATTGTACCCATGACACTGGCTAAGCCCAGGGGTCTATACGCTTGGGAGGCTACTGACATCAATGGAAAAACTCATCGCATAAGTGCTCGGTGGGTCGTTCCAAATTACTAACTGTCAAGCCCGGCTTTAAATACCGTGGCCAGTTTTGTTTCTCCACAGAATGACAACGGTTCCAGTGGACAGATTATCCTGGAAAGGAAGACCCGTCTCGGGAGTAACAGGAATCCACCACCGGTCAGGGGGTGGAGATTAGAAAACACTAAGGTCACCGATACTGACCTTAGACTTAAGGAGTTCTGTACTGTGTTGTAGCATGCTTTGTTTAGAGTACAATTGTACACTTCTGAGATATGTATATATATATATGCATGATGTTCTTGTGATGTTTCTATATAATGTTTAATTCATCTTTGGTAGAGTTTAGTTATAGAATAATATTTGCCCACATATACTTGCCCATAAGCAGGGGGTGGAATGTAGTGAAGGATGCTTATCATCAGGATTGTGCCCCAAACATTTGGGTAGGATATATTTCTGTATGTGCTAACCCTCCTTTGTCCCCCCCCCTTTCTGGAGGCAGCAGGGGGAATCCTGGCGCCACTGAGTCCAGGTAAACAGCCTACCTGGGCGTGGTCTCACCCCTGCAGTACTAGAGGCAGGCTATATGTTTGCCTCCCCAAGTATAGCATATACTCAGGCCATATTTGGTAGCTAGTAGTTCATTGGTTAATGTTTGGGTTGGCAACAGGTGCTTATTGGGCCAGTATTCACTGGGGCAAATGGTAAATAGGGGTCGTTTGGCAAATGAGCCCCCACCTCGGTGTTGGAGCCTGTGTGTGCGTGCGTGCCAGCCAGTGCTTCGGGAGGCCTCGTGGTCCTTTTGCCACTGTTACCCAGCTGTGTGCAGTGCCGTGGACAGCACTCCGTGGGATCAATCGCTGCGTGATCCATCGTAGGAGAAAACCTGGTAGACCGTGTGAACCAGCGTTGCTGACCTGCCACTGCCCCCCTCCGAGCGAGGAATTTTGTATCCTGGGAGAGAACAGCAGAGCCACGCGGTGCGGCCACGCGGTGCGGCCACGCGGCCGGCGCCATTTCCTGCCTCCTTATTACGGCACATCCGTGCCACGTTGTCTGGATTATAAACATTATTGAAGAAAGACTCCACGACTTCCTCAGCGTCTGAGTAAGCCAAGCCCTCCTTTGTAGAGCTTCGTTTAGGATAGCATTTATATTGCTCCGGGTGGAGGGTTGCCGGTCACTGACCAACCCCTCCCCCGCCACTCTCTGACTCAGTTTAGATTCTAAGTTCTGTGAATCATTTTGATTTAAATGCCCATACATAACATTCTGTAAAGATAGTTCCACTAACCGAATATTGATACCTGTGAGGGGCGATTGTAAATACCCCGTTACAGAGTTTGTACATATATAAATAAACTTATATTTTCGTTGATGGATCTGCCGCGCATTTCTGAGGGCATATCCACGACAGTGTTTCGGAAGAGACTTGATAGGGTATTTGGTTGCATGGTTTAGTTGATTAGATAGTGTTGGATAATAGGTTGGATTCAATGATCTCAAAGGTCTCTTCCAACCTGGTCTATTCTATTCTATTCTATTCTATTCTATTCTATTCTATTCTATTCTATTCACATAGTATTTATGAATTTCTATAGTGCTGAGATTAAAGAATTAGCTGGAGCTTTCATACATGATTAAGTAACAGGATCCTATGTCCCCTAATTGATATACACCTGTATGAACTACACTTTTTGGTTTTCACCATATAAGCATTTGCAACAAATTAGAAAAAAAAAGGGGGGGATGCAAAAATTCCAAAATTATTGAGTAAAAAGTAAGCATTGCTTCAACCTTTCTTCAAAGTTTTCTGTTTTCCATGCAGTTAAATGAGAAAAAGATTTATCGTTTACCAGAAATTCCCAATATGAAGAAATTGTACCCTATGGGGAAGAAAAAAAAAGAAATAAAAATGCCACTTAATGTTTGGCCTAAAATTCAACAAGATTTTAAAATAATCAAGAAAGTATATACAACAGAGAACCAGTGGACTGAAACAATTTCAGAAACATGTGAAGGAACAAAGTCCTCAGGACACAGCTGAACTTCATGGCCACTATAGCCCTTGGGAAACAGCTTGTTAAGACACTAAAAGAAAAGCTCAGACAGCCTTACTGCCGTAAGAATGCTCAAGTGAATAAAGGGCCAAATGAGGGTGCTGGGGAGAATAAAACATTTCATCTTTATAGGTGTTTCTAATTTGAAAAGAGATGCAGAAACAAAATATCTCCTACCAACATTAAATAAATAATAATAAAAACCCAACAGCTAGGTTCAATGCTAAATATTTCCTACCTGACAGTCAAAAATTTGTCATGTGTCTTTACAGTAAATGCCCCATATCTCTGCATATTCAAGATATATTTCTGAAAACATCATCCCCACATTCTGGCACTTAGATTGATTCCAACATCTAACCCAGCTCATTACAAATAAGCCACACTCTGGACAGCAGAGAGGTCTATGTAGTTAATAGTGATATACCTAGGATAGGACATCAATGTAACCAAATGCTCTAGACTGCATCAAAACATTGTGAACACAAAAACAGATGTATGATTTGACACAACATGGTGTTTAAGCCAATCACATGAATCATTCTATGGTGAAAGAAAGGCACAACACATTCACTTAAAAGGGGTTGACCATGGCACTCTTATGGTAAGTGTAAAGTGCAGTTTCTCAAACAGAGCACCGCTAGTGAACATTTATGATATCACAGTGAAAAAGAAAGGTGAGCAGTACAGGGTTCATCACACTGGTGAACACAAATGGCAAATAACAATTTAGTCTTTGCATTCAGATGTAGTAAAAAAGGTGCACTTATTTATAAGAGGCAGCTATTCTTCATCTCGTGGCCTTCTATCATATATATATATATATGATTTATAAGCTAAACCCAAAATTCTCAGACACTTAAAATTTTAGACCTTCTCTCTGTAAAATCCACTGGAAGTGCAAAGGAGAACAGGGAAGAGGTTTCCTCTGAGATTATCATTTGATTTAGCACAGATAACTGTCTGACAGAATTCATAATGTACTCAGAAAAAGAATCTGGACATAGGCATAGGTACAACACAATATCCCAGACCTGAAGAGACACCAACAGCATGACCAAAGTTGCTGACCTGCCTGGTGATGAAATTACACTAGCCCAGATATCTTTCCATTGACCCCAACTCATGACTGCAATCAGACATTACAACTAGTTCTGTGGATCTGCTAAAGCCAGTTAAGAACTGAAAAATAAAAGAAAAAAAGTCAAAGAGCTATTTTATATATATATGCACACACACATGTATTATACAGTATATATATTATATACACTATAGAGTTATAAATTGATGTTTAAGAAGTTGTCAAGACTTGCTATAGATGCCAAAAATATAAGCCTAGTCCAAGTAAAAAAAAAAAAAAAATCCAGTGTCAGTGACTCAGAAAAGAAAAAAAAAAATAAAATTAAATATATATATATATATACACACACCCGTGTTCTGGAATATTATTCTCACTTCCCTGAGAACTTACTAGGAGATGCTGTGGCTAAACAGGTTATCAGGCACTACAAATCTATTTTTTCTAAATATAGCACACCCACCATCATAACGTCTGACAGTGGGCTACAGTTTAGTATTTTACTAATGGGAATTACTTGTCTTCCAACAATAAAGACACCCTATACATCCATCCTGCTAATGAAGCTTCCACCTTGGGAAGACTGCTCAGGAGACATTTGCAGATAAAGGGACCATGGGCTGAAGGGAAATAAAAGCAACATTTTGCTAAAATCATCCCATGATCAACAAACAGCAAAGCAAGATGAACCTAAAAGGGCAGCTCCCCCAGGGCAGCAGGATCAGGTATCTCACAGCAACAATGGGACATGAAAACTGAGTCAGACCTGGACATGACAAAAGACTGGTAAAAATATCACTGATGTACAACCATAATTTCAAACTCATGATAAAAATTCCAATAGCATTGTTATTTCAGGAGAAACCTGATAATTTAAGGAACTAGAGAGGAATCAATTAACTTCAAATTATTGGTAAACTGAGTATGATGGTTACAGATAATTGTGATTGCATGTCGTATACTTGCATTTTATAAAATTCTTTTTTTTAGGGGATAGGATGGGAAAGCAGAATGAATGTTGGGAGCTGTGCTTTTCAATAGCATTCATAGAGATTGATCTATAACTAGTTTAGAAGCTTAAAATCAGGTCTAACATCTAAGGAAATCAAATTAAATCTATTTCTGATTAGTAGAGAGAAACAGCTACCTTCACAGGATGCTTTGTTACACCTCAATCAGGAACTTTGGCCTGGGCAAAATTTTTTTCTCAGTCTCTCACCCTCTGTCTCCACACAGGCTACACAGGGAACACAGATGGGAAGTCAGGCTTAGGTGTCTAACTGTCTGACATTTAAAGTCAGGGGTATTGAATCCTGTATTCATCTTTGAGGATGACTCTTGACTAACAGTATCCATAGGAGAGGGCTATTTTCAGTGACCTTAAAACAGGCCATCAATAAGAAAACTTTTATCACTTCACCATGGATTCCTGCATGCTGCAGGAGTCCAGTCAAACATTCTTCTCCAACACTGAATCAATTTCCTGAAAAGTCTGTCTATAGTTAGTTTCAAGGTCCAAAATTAATTTTCTCACTACTTTTATTTCCACACCACTTAGAGTCCTCCTTTGTAACAAACCAAAACCTAGAGAACAAAACCAGGGACAGAACATCTGCATTTCCCTTGGGATTCATCAGTTCCCTCATGCATGTGGCTATTTTCTATAACTCTGTGCATGTAAGATCAGATTGCTTTATATAGTGTCTGCCTCAGCATTACCAGTCAAGTCTGCAGCTTTCGTGTCCTCCAAAATGTTAATATTAGGGTAGTCCCAAAAGACGACTAGGTGGCTGCAGGGACTGACAATATTGGCCTTGATTTCTGCATCCAGGTTTGAATCTAGTCCATGTCAGATAGCAAACAAGCATTGCTACCATCTGATGGTTGCTTGAGGAAGTGAGTTTAGATGCTGTAAATGTTCATCTCAGAAAAAAAAAACACCACTCCCATTGCATCAAGAAGCACTGTGCTGGTTGTTTTCTGTCTTGTAACAGAAAAGACTTACACACTTAGGTTTTATTTCTTGCTCCTCTCATATGATTCTAAGGAAAACATGCAGCATAAATGAGTAGAACAGGAAATTGGTATGTTTCTATATAATTGAACACTTGTGTGAATCACAGAGGCATATTTTCAACTAAATGTGGCATTTTTCTCCTAGAGAATGAAACTATTTTTTAAAAATAAAATAAACTAAAAAGTTATTTTATAACAAATTTTAAAAGTCATTATTTTAATAAAATATCTTCATATAAAAAAATCCACAAACAAATATTTTTCTTTCCTTTAAAAAAGTTGTTTTACAAACTTTGTCCTCTCTTTCAGGCCATGGGTAGAACATGATTTACTTTACAGCTCTTTGGTGTTTTGATCACATGTCCTATATAGCGTGAAACTGAGGCACTGAAGTATTAGCTTAAAATCACAGGTACTGTATGGTGGCCAGTACCTTACCTTTAAGCGTGTGTCACGCATTTTATGAATTCAAAACCCAACTATGGTGAATTCATCTGTCGCTGAAGACTCTTTCTTTTTGCAAATGAAAATAATCTCTTTGTATATATTCTCTGCCTGGAATACTTTCTGCTAGCAGCATGGCATCCATCCTCAAATCCTTTTTGTATTTGTTCTCGCACACCCTTCTGGGTTGTTTGTTTCAGTTTGGTTTGGAGTGTTTAGGTCCATTTTTCTATTTCCTTCAACTGTCCAACCCCTTTTTAGTTTCCTTCCTTTCCCACCCATCAGTACTTAATTCCAATTTTTTGTTCCTTTTTCACTCCTACTCATCTCTTCCTCCTTCCTTAAAAATTCCATATCCTGAGTTGCTTCCATCATTCTCAAGCCAAAACTTGTCTTTCCTGTATCCTCACCAAGTAATTTCCTCAACTTTTACAGCAAGATTCACCTGAGGACAGGAGAATGGGGGAATGCTAGGTAAAACAGAGGAAAGATATTGCATTCAGGTACTGAGCTGGTGTCCCAGTCCACACTGCTGAACTGCTGCTGAGACTGAAATTTAAGTCAGCAGTTGAAATTTAAGATGTTTCTAAGACCTCTGTGAGACTGAATTTTAAAGGCCTGTACATCAGTTAAGTTCTGGTCACATCTCCAAACCAATCATCTGAGACCATTGAATTTTTACTGCAGCTACTAAAGATTGAGAATTTAATTAAGAAAATATTACCAGAATTTGTGGATAGACGAATCCATGTGGTTTTTATCTGGTCTTGTTCCCCAGAGAACCTATTGATTCAGGTTTTAGGGGGTGTTTTGTTGATTTGGTGCTTTTTTTTGGGTTTTGCTGTTTTCTTTTGTTTGTTTGTTTTGTTTTGTTTTGTTTCACTACAGAGAGAGGCAAACACCCAAGATGTTATATCGAAGAAACTGGATTGAGAGTTTTATCATGAGAAATGTCATGAACCTTCGGAGAAAACAGAGCAACCAGAGCTACTTATCTGGGAGGAAGTTAACTACATTTTAGAGGTGACAAGATCTAATAGCATCTAATGAATTACATTATCTGGGACTATTATCTGCTTTATGAAATGCCACTCTCCACTTAAATAACATTTAAATTTGTAAATTGCCATTGTTTGCATAGTTTATAACCTAGTAGTTTGAAAATCCTACTTATTGAAAACACTTAAGACTTCTACATTGCCCTTAAAACAGACAAATATGTGATTCATATTAGTTATCAAGAAATGGACCTTTAAAATGGTGCTACAATGAGAAAAAATTAAAAAATATATATTTATTTTCATTTTTATAGGTGTACATTTTACAAAATATGAAATCTGTGTGATATAAATTAATTGTAAAATTATTATGTATGTGAGATCTCATTTAAGGTAAACTGCCACACATTTTTTATACATATAATGATTTTTTAGTAGACCAAATGCATTTGTTTATGATTAAACAGTAAATGTCATTACAATGTATTCCTTTGCTTCTGTATATCTAGATCTGTGTGGAATCTGAGAAATGTCACAACTTCACAGTTTGTTAGAGACTAGTTGTTCTTGCCTAATGGTAGTTATGTTATGCATCTCAGCTTTTTTTAGTACCACTATGCAGTTTTAAATTATTTTTTCCTTAAAAGGTCAAGAAACCTTTTTTCCCTCATGTTCAAGAGAAAGGACATTTAAACAAAATAAATCTTAATGGCTAAACCACAGTCATATAGGTAGCACAGAAGGTACCCAAGCAAGGTTTTCTGTGTAATGTGTCCATAGCAACATGCACAACAATTGTTCTCTGTAAGTCCTAGAGATAGTGATTGCCCACCGGTAGTGTTTAAGGGATGCAGTCCTCACTTACATGGTGACATAGCTTGGGGTCTCTGACTGCAGTTATATTTTGTACAATCAGTTCTGCTGAAAGCCTTCAGTTACTACAGACAGATTAAAGCACAGCTCCTACAGTCTTCACATCTGCTAGTTCTGGAGTTCCAGTCATATGCTGCAGTATCTTCTCTAGACTACTTTCAGAATGCAGACAGTGACACACATTATAGAATTATAGACAACCAAGGCCAAATACAAAATCATACCTATTTACTTTGATACATGAAACAGAAATTAACAAAAGAGTGAGCCTAACAAGGAAAGAACAAGGAGATTCCTAAAATCATGACTATGATGTAAACATGATACTACATTGTTAAGTGATATCTGTCCTGTTTGTCTCTGAAAGATTGAAGAAACTGCTGCAGTTTGCCTAGAAAAGAGAAGAATCTTTGTCAGTGACATGGACAGTGGCATTGAGTGCACCCTCAGCAAGTTTGCTGATGATGCCAAGCTGTGTGGTGCAGCAGACACGCTGGAGGGAAGGGAGGCCATCCAGAGGGACCTTGACGGGCTGGAGAGGTGGGCACAAGCCAACCTCATGAAGTTCAATATGAGCAAGTGCAGGGTCCTGCGTCTGGGTCGAGGCAATCCCAGGCACAAATCCAGGCTGGGCAGTGACTGGCTGGAAAGTAGCCCTGAGGAGAAAGACTTGGGGCTCCTGGTGGACAAAAAGCTCAACATGAGCTCTCAATGTGCACTTGCAGCCCACAAGGCCAATCAGATCCTGGGCTGCATCAGGAGAAGTGTGGCTAGCAGGTCGAGGGAGGTGATCCTCCCCCTCTACTCAGCCCTGGTGAGACCCCACCTGGAGTACTGTGTCCAGTTCTGGAGCCCCTACTACAAGAGGGATGTGGAGGTGATGGAACGTGTCCAGAGAAGGGCCACAAGGATGGTCAGAGGGCTGGAGCACCTCTCCTATGAGGACAGACTGAAGGAGTTGAGGCTGTTCAGTCTGCAGAAGAGAAGGCTCCGAGGTGACCTAATTGTGGCCTTCCAGTATCTGAAGGGGGCCTACAGGAAGGCTGGGGAAGGACTTGTCAGGCTCTCAGGTAGTGATAGGACTAGGGGGAATGGAATGAAGGTGGAGGTGGGGAGATTCAGGCTGGATGTGAGGAGGAGGTTCTTCACCATGAGAGTGGTGAGACCCTGGAATGTGTTGTCCAGGGAGGTGGTCGAGGCCCCATCCCTGGAGGTGTTTAAGAGCAGGCTGGATGAGGCTCTGTCCAGCCTGATGTAGTGTGGGGTGTCCATGCCCATGGCAGGGGGGTTGGAACTAGATGATCCTTGTGGTCCCTTCCAACCCTGAGTGAAACTATGAAACTATAAGTAATGATTCTTCAGTTCTTCAGTTCAAGAGCTGCCAAGACAAATGAGATTAATTATTCTTCAGAGATGACAAAGAAAATGTTCTTCTGATAAAGAATATTTAAAAAGCTGAGTAAATTTTTTGGAAAGCATGTGACAACTCCCTTGCTGGAGGTTGTTTAAAACACAGTAAACAAATATCAGGCCTGAAACAGGCAGAAAATCTGCCTTAGGACAAAGGACTGGACTATTTCATGGTTCAGCATTCACTGAAGTCTAACTCTGAGTTAGCTCTCATGTGTTACCAACCAAAATCATCCTTTCTGGCTTCTTAAACAGAAACCCTCCATAACATATGAAATCAGGAGGTAGGTGTATTCCAGAAACCAGAAAGGATGACTATGCTTCATCAAACAGTAGATAATTGCTTGACAGTTCTGCCTCCAAGCTATTTTTCTGTAAAGTAAGGACCAGGAAAAAAAAATATTAAAAATATGGTTTCAAGTAATTAGATGATGTAGTAATGTGAAGGCCTAATTTGCAAAATATTCATATGATTTCAAGACTAGGATATTTGAGGTAAAAATAGAATTATTCTCTTCAATGATTTACAAGATTGCTTTAGAGAGACAGGGTAGAACATGTACAGTGATGTAGTGAGTGAAAACATAAGTAATTGTTGACATGTTGCATTTTAAAGAGTAGCAGCACCATTTGCCCTCCTGAATTTTGTATCAGTACTTCCACGAGCACTTCTAATCAGCACAGATGTGACTTTGGTGGGCATGGGAAAGGCATGACCTTAGTTCTTCCCTTAACCTAGAAATGTCAGGGTTAATCTGATCTTCTACTTAATATCTAGGTTGCCTGCCCTTTTTCCTGGGAGTAGAGCTTTGAAGACAAACACTAAGCAGCCATGATCTAACCACTAAGCTTTTAATTCAAAACTCTCAGCTGCTGTATTATCCTCTGTTTGCCAGACTCATGAGGATTTTTTTAAATGTAAGTCTTACTTTGATTTTTGCCTAATGCATCAAGTCCCCCAAATTAAGGGTTACTATTTCATGAGACAAAAATAACCCCATAGGAGATAGGTCTCCAGAGGCACACCAAAATAAAAATGGCAACCTTCTTACATATGTCCAGTACATGCTTGGGTATATTATTGTAAGATGGTTATGAACTGTTAGACAATATAATTAGATGATGCCTCATGCTACCTGAAGTACTTAAAAGATGTCTGAGTTGTTTATATTTTATCTTAAACGAATAGTCTTAACTTCCACATAAGTTGTTAATTTGTTATTTCAATGGTAGTTTGTTATTATCCCAACTGAGAACACAAGTGTCAGTGGAAGTCAATAGCCTTGTGTTTTGAAAGGAACTGGAACCATCTGAATAGTTGAACAACTAGTAATTAAATTTTCTTATTGTAGATGCACTGAGAAGCCCTCTGAGATTTCTGAAACACTTTGCTACAGGGCCTTTATCTTTTTGGGAGGATTTTAAAACACCGTAAGTATATGAGAACATTTCTTCCATAGCTCCCAGAAATATTACAAGAAGCAATGCAATTCCTCTATTAATTTTCAAGATTAAAACATGTCTTCTGACAAATGTAATTTTCACTGGTTTGAAAGGCAAGATTGGAAGAATATGTCTTCTGCTGGTTCTGTTCCCCAGCCCTTCACGTTTCTTGATGTGTCTGTATTCTCTAAAAAAAATATCTATGACTTCCTAAGAGTCAGAATAAGCCCATTTCTAAACTGACATTTGAAAATACTTGTTGGTCTCATTCTTCCCCCTCAGCTCTTTGCAGTCTTTGGTCTGCTGTTCTACCTTATCTTCTTTGGTCTTTGGTCTGAGTTCTACCTTATCTTCTACAGCCTTGTAATTCACTTAATATTATTTATTCCTTTGTCTGCTGTTGTAGTGTTGAATCAAGTGAAGAACTTCACTGATCTGTATGAACAGTATAGGAGAATTTCTGTTGCTGAAAAGCTTTGTAGTTGACATGAGAAAAATAATGTGGGAAACTCAGTACTTTTGTCATATTTTAGTGAGGTTGAGTGGGAACACCAAATTATTGCCTTCTGTTCACATAGGAAATCTCTGATACATATAAAATACTCTTAGTCCCTTCCTAAATTCTAAAATCACCTTCCATTTCATCAAGGTTTTGCATTATGCAAATTGCACATATATTTAGAAGGCACTAATATTTTATAAAATCCATTTTATTCCAACCTTTAACTTTAAACATGTTTATTTGTTGGGTGGTTTTGCCCACTTTCCAGAATGGTTTATTTTGATTTCATGTTATCAAAAACAACAACAAAAAAAAAAAGCCATGAATACCTTTGCATAAAACTTTTGTGCTCTACATTTGTATGTATCTTTGTGCTTTAGCCACTGGAGGGTAGCACTAACAGCCTCATAGAGAGAAGATCTCACGAGAGCAGAGTAGAAGGGGAGAACCACCTCCCTTGTCCTGCTAGTTATATGTTTTTTGATGCAGGAGATGATTGCCCTTCTGGGATGCCAGTGACCATTGCCAGCTCACATTGAGTTTTTCATCAGCTGACACCCCCAACTCCTTCTCCTCAAGACTATTCTCAAGCCACTCCTTGCACAGCCTATATTTGTGCTTGGGATTGCCCCAACCCAGGTTCAGAACCTTGCACTTGGCCTTGCTGATCTTCATGACTTTGGTCTCTTCTCCCAGGCAACCAGCACCACAAGAAGAGGACACAGTCTCAGGCTGCACCAGGGGAAGTTTAGGGTGGATGTTAGGAAGATGTTCTTCATAGAAAGAGTGATTGACCATCAGAATGTGCTTCCCAGGCAGGGTGGAGTCACCATCACAGAAAATGTTTAGGAAGAGACTGGTTGGGGTGCTTGGTGCCATGGTTTAGTTGATTAGATAGTGTTGGATGATAGGCTGGACTTGATGATTTCAAAGGTCTTTTCCAACCTGGTTAATTCTATTCTATTCTATTCTATTCTATTCTATTCTATTCTATTCTATTCTATTCTATTCTATTCTATTCTATTCTATTCTATTCTACCTCTCAAGTCCAAGTCCCATTGGATAACATCCCTTCCCTCCAAAGTATCAAACAGACCACATAGCTTGGTGTCATGCATAAATTTGCTGAGGGTGCAATCAATTCCACTTTCCCTATCACTGACAAAGGTGTTAAACAACAGTGGTCCCAGTGCTAACTCCTGAGGGACATCACTTGTCACTGGTCCCCATTTGGACATTGAGCCATTGGTCTCAACTTTCTGAGTGTGGCCATCCAGCCAACTTGTTATGCTGTGAGTGATTCACCCCTCAAGTTCATGTTTTTCCAGTTTGATGGCCAGGATGTCATGCAGGATAGTGTCAAGTCCAGGTAGATTACCTCAGTTACTCTTCCCTTATTAACTGATAATGACACTGCAATCCAAGAGTCTTACTGGATGAAAAGTTTACTAACTACCTAACCTAGTCCTGGGACATAATCCAAAAACAAAAAGAAAGACAAGAGATAGAAGACAGATACTCTGAAGAGAGACTGAATTTTATGTATAGATGCTAAGAAATTTGGTGTAATAATTTCCTGAGTCCTAATGACTTGGAAAGCAATAAACCATAATGTCTGAGCTATGATTCTAGCTGTCCAGAGCAAAAAAGTGTGTGGAAAGAGGGTCAAAATGCAAAAGAGCTACTGTGCAAGCTGACCTCCAGGTAACATGTAAACTGTGACTGCTGTACAGAAGTACACAACTCAGCAGCAGAATACGTAAAGAATGATCCAGCACAGAACAGGATGCAGCAGCAGAAGAAGGCCTATTATAAAGCAATTTTTAAAAAGTCTCTACAGTAGGCCAAGGAATTGTAAAAAAATTATAAGAATGACAGACAGGAAAATTATATGACAGGTTGTAGATCATCAGTGATTTTTATTTTTTCCTTCTCAGCAGCAATGAATCTGGTAGCAAAATCAGCAG
This sequence comes from Melanerpes aurifrons, assembly GCA_011125475.1. Taxonomy (NCBI): domain Eukaryota; kingdom Metazoa; phylum Chordata; class Aves; order Piciformes; family Picidae; genus Melanerpes; species Melanerpes aurifrons. The sequence continues at coordinate 29,545,131 of WWNC01000003.1, read as the reverse complement.
AAAACAGTGTAGAGGTCCACTGACAGCAGGAATAAAGAAGACCCAGGGGAAGGCCTAAATGGACAATAATTGCAGGTTATTACATATTGTGCTACAGTACTGTGGAAAGCTGGTCAGCTATTAGCAAAGTTGGAATGAATAATCAAGAGGATAGAGAAAAAAATCCATAATATTTCTGATACAGCAAGGCAGAAGCAAGGCTTTCATGAAAGAGATGGTGAATGAAGTCAGCGATATGGAGAGGCAATGATATTATATACCAGGTCTGTATATCCACTGATGAGGAAAGAATTTGTTGGAGTTTCTAAATTTAATTTTTTTAAGGCACAGCTGTAACTGATCTGGGTTACCTAAACTCTGGACAAAGTTTTTCTAGCCTGATGGAGACAGCATCTTACAAGAGGAATTCAGCCCACTTTAGATCTCAGTCACTGACTTGGGCTTTCTGTCTCTGTCAGTTGGCTTACAGAGCTTACAGTAACTAACCTATTAATTCATGTTTCTTAAGACTTACAAGTATCTGAGATGAGGGGGATAGTTAAAGATAGAATACTGAGGGCTACAGGTAAACTAAGATCTTGAATGATGGAAACATCGGTAAAGAGAACAGCATTTCAGTATTCCTAAGGTTGGAAGAGACCTCAAAGATCATCGAGTCCAACCTGTCACCACAGACCTCATGACTAGAGTAGAGAGGACACTACTGCCCGCTGCAGGTTTGAACTCACGACCTTCCCATTAAGGGTCTGATGCGCTACCAACTGAGCCACCTGAGGGGGATTAAAAAAAAACACTTCACGAATTTGACCTAGATGTTCCTACATGCCATCCTTGCTATCTGTTTAAATAGAGCTACATTGCCTATACTTTCACTAGCATAGTAAACTGTACTCATGCCCATGCACACACAGAGCAACTACCAGTCTGAGAACAAACATATGGAAAACATTTCCTTCAAGGTTAGTTGAGAAACACCACTGCTCTAACACCCTGCTAAAAAAAGAACATGTCAGGTAACATTATATTTTATATTTTGCCTGTCTTTATTCCTAGGTAAACTTATATCTAACAAACTGTTTAGATGAAATTGAAGGATGAAAGAAGAGAAGAAACAGAAAATAAAAGGTGTCTGAGGCTCAACACAATTTTCAAGGTAGTCAAAATATTCTCTCAGGAGAAGTCCTCAACTGGGTATTTCTACATATAATAGTTTCTAATAGTTTCCTCTTTTTTTTTTCCTCTTTTTTTTTTCCTTCCCCCCCCCATTCCTAGGTACATAGTTTCTGTAGGTTCAACAGAAAATTATAAACACTTCCTGAAGCTGACTTGCATCTCAACTTCATAAATCCTTGAATAACTAAACTTCTTGTTTTCCTCAGACAGGTGTCATGTTTAAGTGGGATGAGCCCAGACCTGAGTGCTTCCAAGTCCTCCATGTATTTATCCTACCAATGTTCCTGTGAAAGAAAGAGATGTTATAATTCTTCCCTGACATATGGGCAGCAGAAACAGTCACGCAGAGAGTTTGTGCATGAGGAAGGAATTGGCTCTCTGTCTCCTAGGCTGTAGCTGTTGAATTGTCCCCTCTTATGATGTTAGGATTGGTTGCCTTCAAAACAGTCAAAGGTTTACAAAACTGTTATTGTTAATTTGATTCTGATGCATTCATTTTATTTAATACTGTAGCTTATTTGTAACTTTTTTAAAATACAATTTTGTTAATTCCACAATTTCTCTTCTTATATTCTGAATCAATTATGACATTAGAAAAAAAAAAAAAAAAAAAAAAAGTAGAGACAAGAGCCCAACTTTTCTGCTGAATATTTCAACTCCCACCTTGCAGCAGATGACTGAGAAATCCTAAAGATGAGTCAGAGGGTGAAACAGGAACATGGGAGGGATTGTCTTAAATTAATGGGGACAATGGGAAAAAAAAATCACGTTTAGATAAGTTGTCCTTAAGGATTTTATCTGCATAAACATCAATACATTTTAATGTCAAAGAAAAAGAATGTACTAGAAACCAAAGTTTTATTTTGATGAATTTAAGCCAAAAATTGGAGAAATCATTCAATCACTAAAGTGTAATGCAGGAGAAATTTGCATTAAAATATGTCACAACTCAGTTTTAATTATGGCGTTGCTAGGAATGCAACCTTAGAAGAATGCTTAGCTGGAGACCTGAAAAGGAAGTTTGAGTGACTCAGGAAACAGGAATGAGTTAGTAATAGACCCCTTTCCTTTTCCACATCATGCCAGTTAACAAGCAGCACCCTGTTGAGGTCATGAATGATATTGTGATCTTGCAGATGCCTTTTGTCAAATGAAATATTAAATCTAACCCTGTCTACCAATTATTACTGAGGATCCCACAGCCTGTCTTACAAACAGAATAACCACATTGACATTCTATGTACTGATGTTGTGTTTGGTGTGAAGAAGACATTTTCCCTTCACTTTCAATTCTAAAAACTTCCCTACCTGCTAGCTGCTGTTAAACAGATATCATTCTCAACAGTGCCTGGTCTTTTAAAGCCACAGCTTTACATATCTTAAAAAGACAATTTTAACATTGCAATGTCATCTAACACACTTCTGGTCTACTGATTCAATATAGTGAACAGCCAAAAAAAATGTCCTGGGTTTGACATGAAAGGTGTCATTTCAGATGTAAAATTCAAACATTTAATTATATTCTTTTAGTCAATCAGACTTAATAGTTTACACAAAATTTTTGTGCACAGTGAATGAGAAACATTTTATTACTGGTGAGAAATAAGGATATAGTGTGTAGTTAGCGAAAACGCTCTCTTCCAAGAAAGTGTTTTTCATAAGTGAGTACCTGTAAGAGTCTGAGAGAGGCTAGGAAATGGGCAAGTACAGAAATACACTGTGGCCATTTTGGGGAGGAGGAGAAGATTTTGTTGGTTATGTAATGTGACATTATGGAGAAAAGTCTTGGAAATATTACTCCCAGATAATTACCTGTGGCAAGGCTTGGGTGGAATCATTTAGACTACCTGGGCTGTGAGGAGAATCACCGTCCTGAGCTGTTTTGCATGGATGTTTTCAAAGTAATTTTCCAGAAGTATCGTTACACATGCTTTTATTTTTTGATTTGTACACTCCAAGGAGGACAGAAGCACCTTTACCTTTGCCTACTACTGGATTCAAAGGAGTTTTGCTTGGGTGGGGGCTGGTAAGATAAGCTGATAAAAAGACTAGATAACTAGATTAGGACAAATAGGATATAACTGATAAAGACACTGAGTGAGAAGGCTGGCAACTGGGCAGGGATAACAGGATTTACTGGAGAAGTCAAACGTGAATTGCAATGTTTCTTGGATACTAAATGAATGAAACAATGGACACAAAAACAGGCCTTCAGACAACCAAACTCCTGGGCCCAAAGGAGAGGATAAAGAGAAGAAGGAATGGTAGTAAACAAACTTTATAAAATAAAGACAAAAAGAAAGCAAAATTTAAAAAAAAAATCAAAACAAAACAAACCTACACCTCAGCAGGGGAGCAAGAAGATGAGATGAAATGATGAATGCTGAGCAGGAAGGGAGGAAGTGGATCAAATCCTTTTGCTTGGGTTTGAAGCCAGGCTGTGGGAAGCAGGTAAATGCCATATTGCTTAAATCTGAACCGGACATGCTTCACTATCTGCATTTTTTCTTGACCACAGTCATGCTGAAAGCGAGGGATGTGTATGAGACTAATATTCATATGTTTGCTTAGTGGGAAACTCCATGAGTAAAATCTAGCTTTCTTCTTCAGATCCACCTAAGCAATTCTTCTTTATGGGTCACCTAAGTCCTCTGATTCTGGAGCAAGAACAGATGTCAGCTTCCTTACCAGAGAAAGAAGACAGCAGGCTGCAACACGTGCTTTGTATGTGTTTGTGATTTTGTAAGTTGAGAATGGAAAAGTAGGCTGACAGACTCTTTTGAAGAGGTGACTGTTGTTTGTTTTTTCTTGCAGAGGTGCAATACTTTATGGGGGTAGTAACTTTGTAATGAAGATGATTCAAGATTAAAAATAAAGTGAGTTTGATTATAAAACAGATTTTTTTTTTCTTAATTCAGTATCACAGTATCACAGTATCACTTAGGTTGGAAAGGACCTCGGGGATCATCGAGTCCAACCTATCAACACAGACCCCATGACTAGACCATGGCACCAAGTGCCACGTCCAATCTCCCCTTGAACGCCTCCAGGGTCAATGACTCAACCACCTCCCTGGGCAACCGGTTCCAATGCCGAATGACTCGCTCGGTGAAGAACTTCCTCCTCACCTCGAGTCTGAACTTCCCCTGGCGCAGCCTGAGACTGTGTCCCCTTGTTCTGGTGCTGGCTGCCTGGGAGAAGAGGCCAACCCCCTCCTGGCTACAACCACCCTTCAGGTAGCTGTAGAGGGCAATGAGGTCACCCCTGAGCCTCCTCTTCTCCAGGCTAAACAATCCCAGCTCCCTCAGCCTCTCCTCATAGGGCTTGTGTTCAAGGCCTCTCACCAGCCTTGTTGCCCTTCTCTGGACACGCTCAAGTGTTTCGATGTCCTTCTTAAACTGAGGGGCCCAGAACTGGACACAGTACTCTAGGTGCGGCCTAACCAAAGCAGAGTACAGGGGCACTATGACCTCCCTGCTCCTGCTGGCCACACTATTCCTAATGCAGGCCAGGATGCTATTGGCCCTCCTGGCCACCTGGGCACACTGCTGGCTCATATTCAGGTGGCTGTCAGTCATATTGTTAAAAAAAAAAAAAAAACCACAAGGTGAAAAACTAACAATAGATAATCCATCATGCATAAGATTTTTTCAAAGTCTTCTTCAAGTTCATGCAATTGAGTTTTTCATGTTTGGTTTTTTCCTGGTTGGTTTTTGTTATTTTTTCCCAGGTGCATTTCTCTGGTTCTTGTGTTACAGGGAAGACCACAAAAGTAGAATCAAAAATGAGTCACCACATTCAGAGAGAGATTTCTCATAATATGGGGGAGAGGGCACAGGTTCACAGTCTGGAAACAATCAGTGATTTTCCATGGGCAGGTATTTGGCCTTGAAAATGATTGTTGTTTTCTATTAAGTCTCCTTGAAAGATTCTGTGTGGGTAAGTAAGGTAAGGAGCAAATAATACTATTCCTATTTTACAGCTCATGAAACACAAAGAAAGTGGTCCACAGCCACACCAGAGATCATAACCAAGGAGTCAGCCCAAATCATCAGATTACAGGTGTGAGACAACAGGCTGTATGTATTGCCTTGTCCTTGTACTGAGACTGTTTCCCTGGCATCTCCCAACAGTGATAAATGCATAAGAAGCAGGATAATAAAAAGCCTAAGTGGAGGGAAATAATGAAGACTTGTGAGGGTTTGTTCAGTTGTAACAATCTCACATGTTTATTAATAGAAGGTCGTTGTGTATAAATATATAATTTTAGCTGGATATGGGCAGTATCTCTTTAATTATCTGAAGAAAGAGGGTACTTATTATGTAGATAGCACAGGAACATCATTCAGCAGAAAAGCAATAGAAAATTTAAAGCAAAGAAAGACATGAACTGATATTTTTTTTCTGTCTCTTGCTTTTCACTATGAGTCACTTTCACAGAGTCCATGTGCATGTATTAGCATGTATATATATATTATACGTAAAAGCATAATATCTGTATGAAATATAAAATTATGTCTGTGTTTTCTTAGCAACTCTGAAGGCAAGACAGGAGCTGTACATTCCAAAAGGGGGAAAAAAATATAGTTTAAAAGAGGTTAAATGAATGCAGAGCTGACCTGGCTCAGTGTGCAGTGAGAGAGGGTAGAATAGAACTTGGTTTCACAAATTAAACTTCCTTTCAAAGCCTATGTGTCCCAAAGTGCTTTACATACAGTACAATGAGAATGATGCCGGGAGTGAAGGAAAACACAGCAGTCATTGTAGGCACAAAAATAGCTCACATGTAGCCTTCTATATTAGACTGTGTTTCAGCAGGAGAATGCTAGCTTTCTGAATGTTATTAACACTATATTCATCTGTTTCCTTGCTGTCAAGGGATGCTGAACTTCTGACTGGACAGCTTCTGAGAGGGTGGTTTCAAGAGTGTCATACTTTAAAATCCTTGTTATTTTCATGTCTGAGCCCTCATATTTCACAGTGTATTTCTGAATGCATTAGTATTTTCTTTCTTTTCTTCCATCTTGGACTTTGGCTGATTAAGTATCTACTGGATTACAGACTATTCTTTAACCAGAAAATGGGATAAGGGCTACCAACAGCATTACATTCAGCTCTTTGCACCCATTTCATCTATGAGAATTGAGTAATATTGCAGAAGAGTGTTTCATTGTTGCTAAGGATTCCCAGGCACCTCAGCCCATCATCATGCAAATTATATCCCAGGAAATTGCTGTGCCCTGGAAAACTACTAGGTGTCATATGGTATTTATGCACTGCAGTGACCTTTCCTTTGTGCACTCATAGATCACTTATGAATCTAGGACTGAAGATTTTGCACCAAGTTTTAGGAGTTCACTTGAGTTAGTGGCTAGCTGTGAATATTGGTATCTTACACTCTGTGTTCATTGAATAGACATAAGCATCGCCACCAGGTCATTTTGACTAGTCAGGACTGAAAATGTCATTCAGAGATTTAGTTGGAGGCTTAACTCCTGTTTTCTGGGATATTGTATTATCTAAACTTGTTAAAAATGAAAACAAGGAATGATTTTTCATTATTGAGAACAATTCATAAATAGGTCATCATAGATCTATGATGCTACTACTGGGAGCAGCATTAGGAATGAAACTCAGTTCTTACCGTTCAAATCTTTTACTTCTAGCATGATGCAAATGTCAAACAAACATGAAAAGTTTGAGTGCTTTAGGATTCAGATTAAACCAACATATATAAAGACTGCATCCAAATGGACCAGAAAATACTGTTGTTGCTGTTCTTAAATAATCCATGTTCTAATCCCCTGATTGCCCAGATGAGAGTGATCTGAAAAACAGATAAAACAGTTCCCACCCAGATTTCATATCTCAAGTTTCTTTCCATGGAAACCATGGCACAGTAGCCTTGATAAACTCCTGAATCTCACCCTGATATGAGCTCAGGGACACAGAAATACTATTGGGTCTTTACTCTGTTAAGTCTGGGAACTAAATACTGTTCATTCAACTCACATGCAAATCCACAGAAAATAGAGTGTCTTCAGTTTAATAGAAATTAAAATGGTTGAAAGCAGAATGTAGAGGAAATATCCCAGAATAATAAGATCAGTAACAGGGTGCATACTGAGATTGTTCCAATGATTAATTTATTTATCAGAAGGCATATTGCCTATCAAAGTTTATCTGATACTATTGACTTTGGACTTTCAAACCTTCAATATACCCTAAAACATATATAGCAAAATCAATGAGACATGATAACTGTGGATCATTTGGTATATAATCTGCTGCTGACCAAGTTGGGTTAAACAAGGGAATAGGAATGTAGCAGGCAAAATAATTCTTTGAAAATGCATATTTAAATATTTCAAGTGTATATTTGAAAGGCAGTAATAAAGAATTTCTTGCAACTATCAATGCTTGGAGACAATTGAGATGAATCCTACTGAAACTGAGGTGTGTATCTGGGCCTACAGTGGCTTTGAGTCTTATGTACTTAGGCATAGAATAGACTAGACTAGACTAGACTAGACTAGACTAGAATAGTATAGACCAGGTTGGAAGAGACCTTCAAGATCATCACGTTCAACCTATCATCCAACACCACCCAAACAACTAAACCATGAAACCAAGCACCCCATCAAGTCTCTTCCTGAACACCTCCAGCAATGGTGACTCCACCACCTCCTCAGGCAGCCTATTCCAATGGGCAATCACTCTCTCTGTGTAAAACTTCCTCCTAACCTCCAACCTAAACCTCCCCTGGTGCAGCCTGAGACTGTGTCCTCTTGTTCTGGTGCTGGTTGCCTGGGAGAAGAGACCAACAACCGCCTGTCTACAACCTCCCTTCAGGTATTGTAGACAGCAATAAGGTTACCCCTGAGTTACCTCTTCTCCAGGCTAAGCAATCCCACCTCCCTCAGCCTCTCCTCATAGGGCTTGTGTTCCAAACCCCTCAACAACTTTGTTGCCCTTCTCTGGACTCGTTCCAGCAAGTCAACATCCTTCCTAAATTGAGGGGCCCAGAACTAGACAAAGTACTTGAGGTGTGGCCTAACCAGTGCAGTGGACAGGGGCAGAATGACCTCCCTGTTCCTGCTGGCCACACTGTTCTTGATGCAGGCCAGGATGCCATTGGCTCTCTTGGCTGCCTGGGCACACTGTAGGCTCATGTTCAGCCTACCATCGACCAGTACCCCCAGGTCCCTCTCTGCCTGACTGCTCTCCAGCCACTCTGACCCTAGCCTGTAGCATTGCATGGGGTTGCTGTGGCCAATGTGCAGAACCCGGCACTGGGATGTGTTCAATCTCATGCTGTTGGACTCTGCTCATCTGTCCAGCCTTTCGAGGTCCCTCTGCAAAGCCCCTCTACCCTCCAGCAGATCAACTCCTGCCCTCAGCTTGGTGTTGTCAGCAAATTTACTGATGATGGACTCAATGCCCTCATCCAGATCACTAATAGAGATGTTAAAGAGCACAGGGCCCAGCACTGATCCCTGGGGCACACTACTAGTGACTGGCCTCCAGCTGGATGTGGCATCATTCACCACCACTCTCTGGGCTCGGCCCTCCAGCCTGTTCCTATCCCAATGCAGTGTGCCCAAGTAACTAATGTTTCTCACTTCCTTAAGAGTAAGTCCATTCCTATTTCCTCTCCTGAAGTTCAGCAACTCTTTAAAGTTTATTTTTGCATGAGTTCAGGGCAAGTCTTTATATTGCTCTGTAGCCATACAGCCTGTGAAGGATGTTTTGGCAGATCATTTATCTCTCAAGACAGATTCTAAAAGAAAGAAGGACTCAAATCAGAAATTATATTTATGGTTCAAGTATAACATTCAGCTTCTGTTGACCATTGCAGGATTTGAACCCACGGCCTCCGCACTCATAGTTCCATGCCGTACCAACTGAGACACAGGCAGCTGAACTATGCTTAATAATGAAGCAGGCCTTAGATACTTTTCTCTCCAGGTGCAAAGAATATAACAAATACGCAATCACTATCATCAGCAGCAGAATCACACACATCAAATAAATCACCTTTGGATCCCACTCATCACTTAAAATTACTCTTTCACCTACTGGAATCTTAAACTCCCTTATCTCAATTGAGAGAGTGCTTGAGGTCACATTTCTGTATCTTGTAAGCCAAAAGAACCCCAGACAGCGGTCATACAGAACCTGAATCTTATACTTGAACCATAAATATAATTTTTGCATTAAATATTTACCTATGTGATCCATAAGTAGGCCCAAACAATATTTATAAATCAGAACAGAACATATTGAAAAGAGCAATTGCTTAAAAATCCAAAGCACCTTCATATTTGCTATTTCAACTCAAGCAAGCAATAAATCAAGCTATTTTCGTGCCCCACGTTGGGCGCCAATTAAAAATGTAGTGGGTTGAGAGAGAAGGTCTAGCTTTCCCTCCCCCACAAAGAGGAAAAAAAATATCACAGCTAACTCAGTCGGAGAAGCAGAAGGGATGCTATATTTACAAGCAATGTGAAAATGCAGGTTGCATATATACACAATATATACAACCAGAGTGTCCCAGTACTGTCCCTTTCTTAAAGGCACAGCCTCAAATGGTCACAACACTCTGTCCTGCTAGTAAAAATTGATGCAAAGAAAGTGTTAAGCAACTCTGCCTTTTCCTCATACAATGTTCCCCTCTGTGTCCACCAAGGAGTGGAGGTTGTCCTTGCCCTTCCTCTTGCTATTAATGTATTTATAGAGGGACTTTTTGTTGTCCTTCACAGCAGAGGCCAGTCTAAGCTCCAAATGTGCATTTGCCACCCTAAGTTTCTTCTTACAAGAGCTAGCAACATCCTTAAACTTTTCATGGGTTGCCTCACCTTTATTCCAAAGATGATACTCACTTTTTTTTTCCCCTTAGTTCTTTTAGAAGTTCATTGCCCATCCAGGCTGGCCATCTGCCCCAGTGGCTCATCTTCTGGCCCATTGGCACAGCCTGTTCCTGCACCTTCAACAGTTCCTCTTTGAAGTAGGCCCAGCTCTCCTGAACCCCTTTGTATTTAAGGGCTGTTTCCCAAGGAACCTTCTGAGTTAGTTCCTTGAGTAGCCTGAAGTCTGCCCTCCAGAAGTCCAGAGGGGAGGTCTTCTTGCTACTCCTCTTAGTTTGACTCAATATTGAAAATTCAATTATCTCGTGGTCACTGGCCCCTAAACACCCTACAACCACAGCCCTTCCCTATTGGTGAAGAGGAGGTCAAGCGTAGCCTTACCCCTGGTAGGCTCACGCAGCACCTGGGATAAGAAGCTGTCCTCCATGCACTCTAAGAACCTCCTAGACTGCCTCCTCTCTGCTATGTTAAGATCCCAAGGTTTTCTCCTTGCACAGTTCTTATTTTCAGAAAAAGATAGATCTTGAGATGACCATGGAGGAGAACCATGCTTTCAGGTTCTTGCAGCTTTATTGACTCATCTATCAGTAGGACAGATTTGCTCAGGCCTGAGGCTCATAGGCCATATGGACTTGCAAGAGTTCAACTGATTCAGTTGTGTGAATGGAAAAAAAAATCACATAGAGACATCTCTATGCTAAAATGTTCTATTTTATAACAACCAAACCCCGAAGACATTGAATAAGTTGGTATGTGCAGGCGCATAATTTTATTACACAGTAATTTTCAGTCATGTAAAATCTTTAAGCTATCTGGTATTTGCATGGCTGGATGATGGTTCTTCAAGCGAGTAGAATTCTCCCTCCAGTACACTGGCAAAGAAGTCTTTCTCCCCATCAATTGCATAGACAATAGCAACAACACATATGGCTGCCATTCCTTGTAAATTTTGTCATTTTCTGTGAGGTCTTCTATCTGTTCAAGTTGTATTGCAAGTCCAAGTGCCGAGTGTTGCACTTTGGCTACAGCAATCCCATGCAGAGCTACAGGCTGGGGTCAGAGTGGCTGGAGAGCTCCCAAACAGAGAGGGACCTGGGGGTGCTGATCGACAGCCACCTGAATATGAGCCAGCAGTGTGCCCAGGCAGCCAAGAGGACCAATGGTATCCTGGCCTGAATTAGGAATAGTGTGGCCAGCAGGAGCAGGGAAGTCATTCTGCCCCTGTACTCTGCTTTGGTTAGGCCACACCTTGAGTACTGTGTCCAGTTCTGGGCCCCTCAGTTGAAGAAGGACATCGAAACACTTGAATGTGTCCAGAGAAGGGCAAAAAGGCTGGTGAGAGGCTTTGAACACAAGCCCTATGAGGAGAGGCTGAGGGAGCTGGGATTGTTTAGCCTGGAGAAGAGGAGGCTCAGGGGTGACCTCATTGCCCTCTACAACTACCTGAAATGTGGTTGTAGCCAGGAAGGAGCTGGTCTCTTCTCCCAGGCAACCAGCACCAGAACAAGGGGACACAGTCTCAAGCTGCACCAGGGGAGGTTTAGACTTGAGGTGAGGAGGAAGTTCTTCACCGAGTGAGTCGTTCGTCATTGGAACGGGCTGTCCAGGGAGGTGGTGGAGTCACCATCCCTGGAGGCGTTCAAGGCGGGAATGGACGTGGCACTTGGTGCCATGGTCTAGTCATGGGGTCTGTGTTGATAGGTTGGACTCGATGAAACTCGAGGTCCTTTCCAACCTTAGTTATACTGTGATACTGTGATACTGTGAATGGATACTGTATGCCCCTCTGATTAGTCAATAATACATTTCCTGCCATTAAAACAAAGAAAAAATAGATTCTTTGCTTTCCTGTGCTCAGACTGGGAAGAAGACTATGTTTTTCTTCCATTCTAAATCAATTACTCATGGAAGGAAAGTTGTGATTCTGTCAGTCTGCGACTTTGCAAGGCTGTCGTAAGTCTTTTCTTAGTGTCTTTCTGCGTGTAAGCCAGCAGAAGCATATCATGAGTCAAAGCATGGAAGTATCAGGAAGTCTCCCATTTTGACTCCAAATCTTCAAGTGATCCTACTTTAGATATCAATATTTCATCTGACTTCTTCCATACGCTTGAAATAAGTTGTTTACACAAATGGAAGAAGAAAATTCACATTTAAACTTTCTCCATGATTTCACACACACAAACACACACACAAAATGAGTTGACTTCCAACTCCACGTGAAATTAATATCAGCATATCATAAGTTTCAAGTATGCAAATGCACATACAAATTTCTCTGTTCATCTAATGTACATTTTTTTGGTGCAGGTAACTTCACACAGGTCATGATATCTGCACACTCATTGTATTATTTTCTGTCACAACATGATAGCTGATAGTGAAGGAAGGTTTTCAAGAGGAGCCACTGTGGATGAAGCTGGAACATTTGTCAGTCTCATAAATGAATATGAAGACTGAAAATATGTAGGATTTAGAGACCTCTCATTCCATTACGACTCTGAAAAAGTCTGTATCTTTTTTGTCACTTCTCCCCACACTTGCTGTCTTTAAACTAATGCTCTTACTTCTGTAATCTCTTGCATCTAGTTTCTTTAGTTTTCTTTTCACAGTTTCCCAAGGATAGCTTCACTCAGTTCTTTCCTGATAACATTTGGATTCCTTAACCCAAGTAATTTCTTCACCAAGACCTTTCTAGTTCTTCCAGGAAACGGTAGTTGTTTTGCCTTCTCCTACCCTCCTTGCAAGTTAGAGTTTTCTTGTCACCTCTTCATTCCTCTCAATTTCTCTTTCTCCCTTTTTCAGTTCCTCTTTTGACCTTCTCTAAACATTTTTCTCATCTGCTGCCTCCTACAGATCAGGTACTGCTGCTTTCTGAATTCAGATCTATCATTTCCTCTTTGACTAAAGGTCTGGAGAGATGAATGACCCAGGGAACAGCTATCTTTCAGCATCAACTACAGATGCTACTGGGGTTCCTAAATTAAATGTATACATGTAGAAAACACAAAGGATGAAAATTTTTCTGTTCTAATTTCAGGCCCAGCAAAACTGACTAGCTGGAAATACAAGGACAAACCTCTTCACCCTCCTATTGCAGTCAACAGGACAAATAGAGTCTGAATCTTTGTCTCACACTGTCACTTGTACTGTAACTATTACTTTAAGATCACAGGGAGGTATGTGCAAAGTGCAGTTTTCCTGACATATGGGAAGGGTGTCTGAGATGAAAACAGCTCCCAAGTGGACAAGCTGTTTTGAAGTGTCCAAGACCTATGCTTTCCTAGACAATACACACTTGTTTGTACATACAGCATCCAGAGGGTCTCTTGTATCTGTTACTTAAACTTGTCAATGTTGGATTGAATAAACAGTTAACTAGAACCATGAGTAGTCTCTTCCATTGCTGTTAAAGCCCTGGTCACTTTATATATGCTTACTTATTTCTTTTACAACCTTCATATACATATCTGGCCTTCAAAAAATCCAGTCTCTGGGATAGGACAACAAAACCAAAAAACAAACCAAAAAGAAGTAGAAGCTAAAAATGTACAAGACCATAGCTAAAGTTTATTTCATTCATAAATTATAAGATAGATTTCAAAAACTAACCATTAAGAGAACAATCCATTTGCAGTATCAGTAACAAATAATTCAGGTAGAGATGTCTTGTATCAGACAGGAAAAAAAATTATTTGTAAATATATAGATATATATATAAAAGTAATGAAATAGAGAGTGCGACAGAGAGAGGGAAGCACAAGAAAAAATTAATTACCATTTCTTTAATGTTACTATGACATTCTAACAGAAAGCTGCTAGGGAACAATTTTGCATATCTGACTGTACATTATCCTTCTCCTCTGTCTATAGTATTTCCATACATGTACAAGTGTGGAAGCATATGCATATATATACACACACCACACAAAAACTCTTGCTGTCAATACTTGGTTATCTGCCTTGCATGTGCACTAGAGCAAGGTATGTGAAAACAGCAGCATCGATGCTGGTTGCTGACTCACATTCCCTATGGCTACTTGGAGAATAAAATCTGAGCAAGAATGGGCTTTGTAAAACAAGTATTAATTCATGTAAACAAATCCAATATTGAGACTGTGCCTACAACATACATTGTTCAACGTGAGATGGGGCAAAGCTGGCCAGGGCAGACAGCCAGCCCGGATGGGCAATGAACTTCTAAAAGAACAAAGGGAAAAAAAGAGGGTGCACCATCTTTGGAAGAAAAGTGAGGCAATCCATGGAATGTTTAAGGATTTTGCTTGGACTTGTAGGAAGAAAACTAGGGAGGGAAAAGCACATTTGGAGCTTAGACTGGCCTCTGCTGTGAAGGACAACAAAAAGTCCTTCTATAAATATATTAAGAGCAAGAGCAAGGGCAAGGACAACTTCCACTCCTTGGTGGACACGGAGGGGAATGCAGTAACAAAAGATGAGGAAAAGGCAGTTACTTAACACCTTTTTTGCCTCAATTTTTAATAGCAGGACAGAATGTCTTCCAGACAGCTGGCCTGCAGAGCTGGAAGAAGCAGCCAGGGAGCAGCATAGTTTCCCGGAGGGGGTAGTTAGAAATGTCAGCTGCTTGGATCCCCAAAAGTCCATGGGACCAGACGGAATCCATCCTAGGGTGCTGAGAGAGCTGGCAGATGAGCTGCCAGGCCACTCTCCATCATTTTTCAGCAGTCCTGGCTCACTGGCGAGGTCCCAGAAGACTGGAAGCTGGCCAACATGATGTGAAAATAAATAACTGGTCAATTCTTTAACCCTAGATCCAAATGGCATGGGACCATGTATCCATAGAGCTAAATGCTCTCCCCTGCCCCCCAAGAAACCACCGTTATCCTTGTCTATAGTGCCTACTGGAAACACCCTGCTTGTACATAACGACCTCCAAACTGCAGCAAGAGGGTGGCTGGGAGGCAACAAGAGGCCACACTTCTACCAAAGATTGTGATAAGATTAGGGCAACAAATAAATCTCTTAAACCTATGCTCATTCATTTGTTAGTACAGATACTGCCTTTGAATACAAACCTTGGTCTGTTCCTCATTTGCATATCTTCTCAATCCATCCCAGCGTACACATTTCCATCTTTCCTGAATTTCCATCACTCCTGAATTCTCTCCAGCTGTTTTAGTTTCTTCTCTAGTCTCACTGTAGGATTTCCGTGTCAGCCTCCATGTTCTTGTCTCAGATATATGGACACAAATTTTTCACACACTGTCCCAGGCCAGTGCTACAATGGGTAGTAATAACTCCTGTTTCTGTTGGAGCATACCCAGTGAGAGCAGAGTCACTGGGCAATCTCGTTCTAGAAATACACGTCTCTAGTGAATGTGTGAAAACTGCCATTCTCTGAAGACTTTTAATTGGCCACTTTGGGGCAGATTTTCCCTGAAACAGAAAAAAAAAAAAAAAGGCCTTGAAAAGAGCTTCACCTCCTGTCAGGTCTTAGAAGCATGCTGTAAAACATACGGACAGGAGAGCTTTACAAAGCATCTCATTAGACCAGCCCAGTTCTCCTCTGGGTTGTTCTCAGGGACAGACAAACAATTCTGGCTAAAATTTTCCAGAAATGATTAAAGAGTTTAAACTGAATGTGCAGCTTATCAAAATGGAATGGGATGTTATTACAGGAAGTCTCAGTCAACCTTTGTAATTTGCACTGCTACAAGATATTATTACACTGAAATTTCCCTTCCTCACAGGGGCGCTGTGAGCATTAATTTGTTAATGATTACACAATGATTTGATGATGGAAAGGACCATATTAACATAAAGCATTATTGTCCTACAATACAAGCTTGCCTGCTTTCATTACTCATTATGTACAGGGACACACGTATTATGGAGAAGGGATGGGGAGATAATAAACTTGATATTCTTTTCAAAGGGCTAATACAACATGTTTACAGTGTTCACAGTATGGGTAATAGGAATATTCAGCAGAGCTTTGTTGAAATAGCAGAATCCATTGGGTGGAATGTAATGATGTGTATGCGTCTGTACAAATCTTGTGTCTAAATACACATGAGAACACACCACTGTTTTCCAGTCTTCTATTAGCCCACAGTTTCCATGCAGCCTTCACTTTACCACCTGAAACTCACTAGTGTTATTTTAATAACAAAAGGTCCCCATAAACAAGGCCCCCTTTTTATTACAGTGATACCTTTTGTTGCTGTACTGACTACAGTCCTGTATTAAGCTCCTTTGGATGAAAACAGTTTGTCATTTCTCTCCTCTATCAACCTTCTTACTTCTAACTAATGCAGAGGAAAAGAAACAAACAAACATAAAATCAACAACAAAAACAATCTCCACATGCAAAACAATAACAAAACCCCACAAATCCAGCCTACTCTGATTCATGCATTAATTCAGGAACCAGTCTTGCAAATGTCCACATGAGTAATCCTTCCTCAGATGAATAAACCCTCTGACCACAGAAGACCGATTAACAATAATACAGATTAAGGTTCTCAGGATCAGGCCCACCACCTGATGCTTGGTTTCTCACCTGAACTTTAGCAGTTTAGCAGATGATGATCACACTCTTATTGTCACATACATTAGAGAACCCTGTGTAGCTCTCAATTATTTTATTTGATTATGTAGCTAATAGGTCCTGATCCTGTTTGCACTCACCAGAAAGCCTAACAAACTGAACTAAACAATCCCAGCTGATATTAAAAGACTTGACAGGATGGAGCCCTTTTGAATTGTGGTCAGAATGTGTATCCTTGATATCAACAGTCTCATGTATTATTTGGAAAAATTTCAATAAGATAAGACAGCAAAGAATTTGTGAGCATATAAACTAACATAACCACCCAGATCTAAAGAAGGATAAATTACTATTTAAAACAAAACTCATTAATACTATTCATTCAAAATAAAACTGTCCTGGTATTTATTTTATCTATCTATAAACAAAACTTACACACATTGTATACATATTTGCAATAAAACTTGCCTGAAATTTATTTAACATCATTCATCAAATGATGGTTCCATGTACTTAAGAGTTCAGGGGTTTGGAGTTCACCAAAAGAATCTTCTTCAAGCGATGTTTCAGCCTATTCCTGACTTTCTTCTTTACTTACTTCTTTCCTTGAGAATTAAGATAGTCAGGACTGATGTATTATTATACTCCCTTCCCTGTACCAAATGGTCTTCATTAAAAATTTGCTGCTAGCAAGGGCCTGATCCAGCCCTCCTGGAAGTCATTGGAAACCTGTCTATTGACGTCATGTGGATGAGGAGCATACTAATGCATGCAAGTACTTTTACTAATGCAGATAAGGCCTGTTAACAACACCAAAGTTATTCACAGGTCTAACAGCAATCAATCAGCCCTTTTGAAAGGTACATTAAATGCAAACCCTGATTTGCAAAGCCTTTTTCACAAGAGGTGTGTATACCTGTGGTTGGTTCTAATGCACCTCTCTGCATCTGGTCTAGCAATGTCAGTGCATTTTTTTTCATCTCTGTTTGTTTCATTTTGGGTAGCATTTCATCTGAAGAGGTAAAAATTGCTGGAAATTTACCCCCAAATAAATAGTGTTTGTATATATTAAAAAAAAAAAAAAAAAAAAAAAAAAGACAATAGCCAGAATGAGGAACAGGAGCAAATGGGGTAGAAAATGAGCTTGGGCAGGGGTTGTTTTTTTCAAGCAAAGAGACACATAAACGGAGGGAGAAAAAAAAAAAAAAAAAGGCTCTATTTCAGTTCTAAGCAAATAAATATTTTTTACTCACTGGGAGAAACTGGACTCTATTATAAAAGATCCTATTCTTAGCAAATTCCTGTGGACTCCCCTGATTATGGATTGCTGAACTGGACCCACTGTGATTACACTGGGAACATTTCTCACTTGGGAACATTTCAGCAAAGGCTGGTTTATAGATAACGACTTCACTCCTCCTTTGCCCATATCTATTTAAAATCCAGTACAGCCCCTTGTACATGTGTAAAGGTGCTTATGGGGTATAGCTTATTTCCATCCACAGCAACAGCTGTGTTCATCTCAGAGCCCTTGTAGCAATATTTGTGTCCATATTATTTCATCCTGACACCCCTCACAGCTGTGCCTGTGCACCAGGGGGCTGTACTTGAACAGCATCCATTTCTAAATTACTGTATTTACGGCTCCGTGAAAATGGGGTGTGAACCAGCCCAAAGTTTTAAAAAATATGTATTGTTACAAAAGGGACACCCTTGCTGAGCAGCAAAACAACTCTTCACTTCCCTATTCTTTTAATTGACTTTCATTTGGGATAAGCACAGCTTCAGGCAGAGTGGCCTGCTCGCAAACAAGGTGTTAAACAGAGCTATCTCTGGGATGGATCAAAGCTGGACACTGTTTCACTTTTCACTATAGCAGACATTATTTCTTTACAAAAGGCTTAACAAGTCTTCTCTCAGTGAGGCTTCCTAGCTCTATCACGAGTGCAGTTTTAAGGTTCAGAAAGAGCAGATTTTAAGATTTTTAATGTCCTGGTTCGGCGTGGGGAAGTGTTGTAAGAATTTGCTTCATGTGGCTTTTGTTGTTGTCATCTTTTATCACAGTCCAAGATACAAGGCAGCATTTGAAAGCAGGTGAGTCACAGGGCTTGGAATTCGGGAGAGTGGATGTCTGAGGGTTTTACCCTCCTAGCAGCTCTTGGGCTGTGAGATCTCCTTGTCTTTAGCTTTTAAACGGGGGTGTATGTGTGTGTGTGTTCGTGTTCGGGAAAGGAAGGTAGACTGATCCCCCCCCCAGCCACCCCCCCAGCCACCTTGGGGGTCAGACATGCATGCCTGGTCAGGCAGCAGACAATGCACGGTGCCTGCCACCAGCCCTGCATTAGGCGCCTGACAGCAGCTGCTTCCCTATTAGCGGAGAAGGGTGTTTAAAGAGCCGTAAAAGGCAGCGAGGGCTGCCGCGGGCTCTGTTTAGGTGCCCCTTGAGGTTCAGGCTCCAGGGGAAAGTGGGGGAGATCAGGTGGCTGGGAGGCTTCCCAGGCTTGGGCCTGCCCCCACCCCACTGGCTTACGCTCACACCCCTTGGGACCGTCGGAGGCCCAAGGGAGCGGCGCAGCCCTGTCGCGCTCACCCTCGCTGCCCCGACCCCTCCTGATGATCTGTCCTCTCCGCCCTCATCTTCCTGGTAGGGCGCTCGTGTTAAAACACGGGAGTACTCGCAGTTCCTGCAGTAGGGGTAATAGCTGGGTTGACTTTTTTTTTCCCCTGTTGTTGGGTTTTTTGTTTGCTTGTTTTTTTATGGGTGGGGGCCGGGTGCAGAACACTATCTTGCTGCTCTGTTATTAAAGGCCAAATAAACTGGAAACTGCTTCAAAGGTGTTGTGAGTTTGTCCCTTCTTTTTCTTGTTTGTTTTTAGAACAGAAATAAAAATAAATTCCGGTCAATAAAACACGCACGAACGTTGCAAATTTAAACTAATAGCCTCCCTCCTCCACGGTTGCCCCTTCTGTTTACAGTCACACGTGTTACCGGCGCCCTGCCTGGCGCTCCCGGGAGACTGGCAGCCGGGGTGGGGCGGAGGGTGTGGGGGGGGAGCCGCTCCCAGCCCACCCCCCGGAGCCGCCACCGCCTCCGCAGCGGGGAGCAGCCGGCGGCGCCGGGAACAATAGCTAGGGGCCCCCGTGCTACCTGCGGGCGGCCCGGGCGGGGGCGGGCTGGGGGGCTGAGGGGGGATAGATGCTGCTACCACTCCCGGGATACCACCCCCGGGATAGGGGAGATAGGCAGGCGTTGTGTGGTGGGGGAGTGGAGGGGTTCAGGCCAGGTAACTCACAGGCTGTTCCGAGCTCGCCTGCTGATGTTTCTCCGAGCTTCATCCCCGCACCGCTTGCACGGGAACCGGGGAAAAGGGGAGGGGGGGGGGGGGGGGGGGAAGAAAAAAAAAAAAAAAAAATTGCTCCGAGCACACCCAGAGCCTTGTTCAGTTACTGTCCGGATTAGTTATTATTAAGTTATTATTATTTGGGGGACAAGAGGGAGTTGTGTCCTTAATCCGAGTCTCCCTGCTCTTGCTACCTCCAGATGCTATGAATGCTGATTTCGTTTTCACCATACAGTACACTTTAGACTAGAGAGCATTGTTCGGACAAGCAACTCCCGATCCCTGATGACTACAAAATACGATTTATGTTTCCATCAGAGAGACAGAATATCCTGACGGCTTGAAAGTCGGGAAAGAAAATCTTATCAATCCCTTTCCAATACACACACACACATGCACACACACCACACGCAGTTAGTATAGGAGGTAACGCCCACAATGATTGTACGTAAAATAAATATCGGCAGCATGAAACTTAATAGTCATCTCGATATTTTTAATCTCCTTCTCGAAGCGATACAGTAACATAATTTGCGCCTTTCCTATCTTGATGTCATCGTTACCATCATTATAAAAAAAACCATAAAGAGCATGCATTTTTTATATGAAACAAGAACAGATATAGTAAAGAGATCTCGCAACATCACAACCACAACAACGACACCAAAAGTAACCGCTTAGCCTGAGGATTCGTCCATATCTGAACTGGTTTTATTATCATTTACGATATCATAATAAGAATAAATAATAAATAAACGATATAATAGGAAGAAGTCA
This sequence comes from Melanerpes aurifrons, assembly GCA_011125475.1. Lineage (NCBI taxonomy): Eukaryota > Metazoa > Chordata > Aves > Piciformes > Picidae > Melanerpes > Melanerpes aurifrons. The sequence continues at coordinate 29,524,447 of WWNC01000003.1, read as the reverse complement.
GAACACCTTGGGTTTGGGTTTTTCCCCCTCTCAAATAAAAAGGCAGATTCCCCGATGATCACTGAAATTATAACGACATCGATTGATCGGAGGGCTTACAGAGGAAAAGGAAAAAAAAATCATCATCGTTGGTCCTAAAAACGCAACCGTTCCCCTTTGCTCACTTGGCACAATAGAAATTCACTGACTCTCAAAGAGCCATGCGCCTAGTGCTATTTATAGCCGGGGGCTGTGTTGGAAGATACCATTAAGCTTCTTCTAGGCAGACAGACAGGGGGGTGGTTGGATAGGAGGAGGGGGTTTAGCCAGAGTAGAGGCAAAAGCAATCCCCCACCCCCAGCCTCCTTTCCCCGCATACACACATCCACACACTCACACCCCACCCCCTAGTCTGGCTGGGAATTTGAACCGATCCAGCCTGTTTAAACGGAAAGGACACAGATCTTCAATGTAAAAAAAAAATCGGATCAGACCCAGAGAGAGAGACGGAGAGGGAGGAGTGTGTGTGTGTGAGTGTGTGTGTGTGTGTGAAAGAGGGAGAGGGAGCGAGAGAGCAAGAGAGAGGGAGAGAGAGAGAGGGAGAGAGGGAGGGAGAGAAAAAAGAAGAGGAGGAAAAAAAGGAAAGAAGATTTTCTCTATGTATATAAAGATGGCCACGTTAGCAAACGGACAACCAGACAATACCAGCCTGAGTAGCAATCACAGCAACCCCAGCACCAACGGGCATATGAACGGATTAAACCATAGTCCCGGAAACCCATCCACCATCCCAATGAAGGACCACGATGCCATTAAGCTCTTTATTGGGCAGATCCCCCGTAACCTGGACGAGAAAGACCTCAAACCGCTCTTCGAGGAGTTCGGGAAGATCTATGAACTGACGGTGCTGAAGGACAGGTTCACTGGCATGCACAAAGGTGAGTTACCTCCTGAACTTTCCCGGGAGAGATAGAGAGAGAAAGGCAGGCTCCCGCTCCCTCTCCCTCTCTAGGTCTCTCCTTCTCTTTCCTTTCGATTTCATTTCATTTTTATTTCATTTTTGGTTGGCCCGGGGGCGGAGGCGGCAGCCTGAGGGTTCAAGAAAAGAAATAATAGACCCTCCTGGAAAGAGAAAAGAGAGATCCAAGGAGTCAGCTCTGCTTGGTTAATTTATTAGTAATTTTCTTCCTCTCGTTTTTTGAGAGGTGAGACGCAGCCGCTCGAGGAAGCCGCACTGACAGGCAGCTGTCCGCGCGCGGCGGTGCTGAAAGAGGGAGAGGGAGTGGGTTTCCTTATTTATCTTCGGGAGCTGCACATTTTCCATCCAGGGGTGTATGTCCGTGTGTCTGTTCGTGTGCTAGCTCCGGGCTAGGAGGATCCTATTTTACAGCTGTATCTGGCACCGGTGCCTTTTCTTTTTCTTAGTTTTGTTGTTTTTTGTTTTGTTTTGGTGGTGGGTTTTTTGTGTTGTTGGTTTTTTTTTAGTGTTTTTTTTTAAGTTCCTTTTTTCTTTTTTCCCTCCCCTTTTTACTGCTGTTACAGCTGTAATCTAGTTCGTCAGAGGTGGAGGAAAGTGAGTTGCTTGAGAAGGGGAGTATTTTGTTTTGGTTTTGTTCAGCATGGGAACAGAGGTATAAACAACAGCTAAAAAAATAAAAAAGCTATTGCAAGTGGGGCAGGGGTGTGTGTGTGGAGAAGATGAGACAGAAGGGATGGGTGTCATTTTAGTTTCAGAAGGAAGAAGTCTCTGAGCAGTCATATTCCAAGCTGTACTTTAATGTGTCCAAACTCCATCCCGGGAACTTTTAAGATTTTCTTTAAAGGCAGTGGACATGTACTCCCCATGAGATGCCTTGCTCACTATATCTCTTCCCGTTCCTTTCCTTGCTTAGCTTAAGCTCTCTGGGGGTGCATTTCAGATTAGATGATACTACGTTTTGAGAGTGGGAGAGGGTGTGTGTAGTACGGGAGAGATGCTCAGATCCTTGGATAAGAAAGTAGGACTTGCTGGGAGGAAGTTGAAGATAATATGCATGATAGCCCCACTTAGGAGAAGAAGAGACCCAGAAGCAAAGCAAGCCAGTTTATTAATTCAGGTTCTGTATATATATATATTTGTGTGTGTGTACGTGCTTATTTCATTAGATATATTGTTACTGACTAAAAACATAAAACAAAACACACACACACACACACACACACACACAAAAACAGGTTAGAAGTGATTGAGTTATCACTCCAGATTTAACAGGGGAGGAGAAAGGGTTTTGCAGGGGGCCACGGGAGGAGTTGAAGTTGCATCTGTTACAGGAAAGGTTCAGTATCAGTGTCTGCTCCAGCTTGGTGGACTTCTGACAGGGAGAGTCACTGGTAATGGCATTACTGTCTTTCCGGCTTTCCAGATGCCTTGGTGAGTTGTAAATCTTGAACTTAACAGCATGTTTAGCAGGCATCTCTTCCCCTTTCCCACTCACACCCCTCTTCTCTCCCACTCTCAGGAAATGTGAATGAAAATACACCCTGAAGTGCAAAGTACCAGTTTTGCACAGGCTACAGAAAATGTTCAAGGCTTGGGGACTGGCGATTCAGTTGAAGTTATAGGATATTTCTTCCTTCCTTTCTTGCTGGTTGCTTCAAACACCCTTTTCTTATTTACAATGATCAATCTAGCCCTTTCAAACCTTGTTCTCTTTTCAGACTACCTTCTTAGGAACAACATCAAGACCTGATGGGTGTCATTTAAACATGGCATCCATACTATAATAATTCTTAATAATAACAATAAAAATAGTACTAAGTAAGCACTGGGAAAGAAATAGAAAGGTCCTGGGAGGTTTCATCTAATAGATGAGGCATAGTGAGAGTACCCACTGAGCTTGTGTGTGTGTGCATGTGTTTGAAAAAAATACCTAAGGTTTCTGTAAAATAACAATAAAAGCTACACTGTAGAGAATCACTTAATCTAGTGTAGAGGAAATCGTTGAGCCAAAGCCTCAATTAAGCATGTTAATAACAATAAGAGGTTATTTTGATTTGTTGGTAAGATTTTATTCATTTGTTATGTTATATCTTAAACCTGTAATTAATCAGTCTATGCACTAACTTAATTTCTGTTTTGTAGATGTGAATACTTCATCTTTCAGTTCAGTGTTTCTTTTACTGTGTGCCTGTGTTCACAGAGACACTGAGCAAGAGAGGGAGGGAGGGAGAGAGGGATCATTTATCTTGCTTGGATGTGTTTAACACATATTCCTGAATTAAGGAAGATACTAACTTCATTTCCCTTCACTTCATTTCTGTTCTAAATTTGCAACTTAGGAAAAAAGCCAGGTGGGAAACCTTGTCACCTCATCAAACCGAATTGCATGAGTTCATCTTGAAAGAAGTAGTAATTTTTAACCTCCTAGAAGTTTTGGACTTTGGAAGGAAAAATTATGATTGTTATTTCACAGGCAGGGTTTGAGCAAAACTTCAGTAGATACCAAATTGCAAATGTTTCAGAGATCGGTTTTATTTAGTACATGCGAGAAGAGTTTGAAATCTTTTGTAGCAATGCCACTGATTTATTAGCTAATCCTGATAAAAATGTGCCTCTGGCTACCTGGAAAAAAAAAATTACTTTCTTACCAGTAGTGAGTAATTATTATTAAGTCAAAAACCATGATGGGGCTTTGAAGGATGAGAACTGCGTTTGGCTTTTTAAAAATAATTAAGTTTCATCTTATTTAATTTTTAATTTATTTTTAATATATTTTCCTCTCTCTAAATACAGATATGTGAAGCATAGTATTCACTCAGATCTCCTTAGTTTGGCTTTGCTTTTCAAGCATAGGTGAAGAATTCCATTCAGGTAGACCAACTTGTCTCTCAGGGATAGAATGGCAATATGAAACCCCATGATACTTTCTACAAGTGATACATAATGCTTAAACATGAATTGATTCATCACTCTCAGTTGATTTCATTCCTAATCCAGAGAATGAGACTGTGACACTGGTATACCCTGAAGGGTTAACAGTGGGCTGTAGTTTATTTAAGTGTATGGAGAGTAAACCTTGGGTGTGGAGGGGGAGAATGTAGATTTGTGTTGGGAGGAGGAAAGAGGTAGGAATTACCTTAAAATGAAAATATAGTAACCACAGTTATTTCACTTACAAATCCACTGAAATGCAAACACAGGATGTGTATTCTTGAAAATATTATTAAGAGATCCTCTTGTGGTACTCCTGTACAGCAAGAGGAAAAGAGGAAATTTAAGGACCTTAAGAAAAAGTATCTTACTATGTATGCCTCCAAAAAAACTACCACAAAAAGGGAAGTGAAGTGCCAGGTTCCCTCACCAGCAGCCCTGGCTGATACCAGGACAATTATGAGGGAAGGGGTAAGGGAACACTATTTTCTTGCAGATGTGTGAAGACAGGAAAGGGTATGGGGGAAGCAGTGTGTGAGGGAAGGCAGGAAAGCCTTACCAGGTCCCCGAGAAAGTACACTTTAATGACATAAGTGCAACTGCTACGTGTTTCTTTCCCCTGTCCTCACTTCTCTCCAAATGGGGCAGGAACAGGCTCCTGCTCTGGTACTTAGCTCTAGGGCTGGGAATAGGCTGTGTGCTGATATCCTCAGGTAGAAATTACTGGGGCTGAGCTGACCCACCCATGTGTTCACACATACACACACACACAAAGACATGCATGGACTTAGCTATTCACACCTGAACAATTTAGCAATCCATTCATTCATAACACAACACACACACACACACATCCCTGCCCTCTCCCCCCTTTTCCTCCCCACCCCCAACCCCCTCCCATTCTTATCTAGCAGTGGAGTATGCTTAAAGGTTGAGTTACTGGGAGATATAAAGGTTAGTGCTCTCAGGACAGCTATATTATAATGCATTATCTTTGAAGTCATTTAAGGCCAATTTAAGTGGTATTTAGTGTAATATTTATGAATTAATGTAATATAAATATAGGACTATCCCCATAGGTTTAAACAGCCTTTTCTATCTAACTTTGCTTGTACTCAAGGCATAGAACATGCTTTAATTTGAAAAAAAAACACGTCTCCATAATATTCTACTTAGGGAGTCAGAAAATATCAACATTCCACACTTAACTGAGATTTACTGAAACACAGGAAAAGTGAGTGCACTTTAAGAGTGGAGATAGTGTGCAGCAGAAAAGCAAGAGTCCTGAAAATTACAACAATATTTCAACCCTTATTTAGGGACTGGGAGTAAAGCACACAAAAATCCCTAAAACCTCCTTGAAATCACCATTGTCGTCCTGTGGTTACAGTGGTGGTCATTCCTACCTGACCTGAACCTCACTTGATAAGCATCCAGTGTAGCTAGAAATAGTGCAATAAGAAAAGAATAGCCTTGTTCCTTTCCTGGGTTGCCTTCTCAAAAATACAAATAATTTTGAAATTTAAGACACCTTGGCTTCCATTAATTATATTCTGTTCTATATGATTACAAAGATAAATGATAGAAATATTAAAACTTCGTTAGATCTAAGGATGTATATGAAGGTTTGTCATATCTCAGAAATTCAAAGGTGTAACGAAAATGAACATTAAGATGATATATTTATATATATGTATAAATGTATATATTTGCATGCATGTATGCATACAGAAAAAAATAAAAAGATATGTATACACATTCATGCACATAGCCTTTGGGAAACTGAAATTTAGTTGAGAAGAAGCACAGCGCAATACAGGTGCTGAATAAACTCCTCCATAATTGAAACATAAGACTTGCCTGGCTAAAAGCAAGACATATAGCATTTAGTATGGTAGTAAACCAAACAAGTTTTAGGGAGGTAAATGCACAAATAAGCTAGAATAAAACAGAGGACACTTTATGCCTTAGATCTAAAAACAACCCCTTAAAACAATCAAAGTGCAATTGGATAGCTTGATGGAAGAGAGAGGAAAAAAACAACCCCCTGTACATTTTAATCTCCCATACAGATGAGCATGTATTTGTTTTCATAATGTCAAACAGATAGCCCAGATTGCTTCATAAATTAGGTGGCTATATGTTAACTCTTTTTTTTTTTTCAGGAATCTGGGCCTGGATTCTGGTTTCTAAAAGCAGCTGCAGCCAGTTATGATGCTGTTGTTATGGTTGTGTCAGCATTTCCAATACAAACTTCAATTTTCTTGGATCTGTTGCCTGGCTGTTAAGTTTTGCACTGAAAGCTGTTCTTCATCTAGCCCCACTACCGTATCAACTAATCATCCTTAAAAGAACAGATTTGTTTTAAAGTTGCATAATGTGGGGAAAAAAGGAAATTGACATTTTTGTTTCTAGAACTTTTGTTTCTTCTACCTTTCTCTAGCTTAAACTTACCTTTCTTATACATCATGGACTATAATTAGTTTTGTCCCTCAATATCTACATATACTGGTTCCTTCAAGCATTTTTTCTTAAAAAAAAAATTGCTGACAACAACAAAATTTCATAGTAATTATTTGACCAAAATGAGTTTTCAACTGAAGAGTGAATGAGGAACCATCTAATTTCTGAGGTATAACAATAGAAACAGGCAACAGTTTGTGTTTGTGTTTGTGTTTGTGTTTTTGTTTGTGTTTTGTTTTTGGTTTTATTTCTTGTTTTGTTTCATTTTTATCATTTGTTTGCTTTGGTGGGTGGTTTGGTTTGTTTGTTTGTTTTGGAGTTTGTTCTTTTTTGGTTGTGTTTTTTTTTTTTGTTTTCCTGTATTCAACCAGAACAGAGCAGGAGCATCAGCACGGGTGTAGGAGAAAAAACTGAAGATCCTTGTCATCTTGGATGAAAAGCATGTTTCGTCTGGTCCTGTACCCTGCATCGACCGGTGGCCAGTACCACAGACAGGGCTTTCTTTAGCAGAGGATTCAAATTGCTTAGTATAATAAAAGCTAGGCAGGTGATGGAATAGCCTTTTGAAAGAAGTTGTCAGAGAGTATCTGGAAAATTTGCCTGGGTAAAGAGTGAGTGAGACTGTGTAAAGTGTCTTGCTCTCAACAAAAAAGTGAATTGCATCTGTTGAGGAGTGTGAGCAGAAGAGCTTTTACACACAGTGGTAAAGTGTAAGTGGCAGAAAGGGTTAGATGACTAAGGAGAGTCTCCCCTAGTCTTAAGAGATGGAAATACCAAACAACATTTCTCAGCAAGATGTCGGGGTGTTTTTACTATGCACACCCTGTGTGCATGCATACCAGTCGCACTGACCCGACAGACCATAACGACACTAAAGAAGCTGTTACTGTCCCTCCTGTCAATCAAGTGTGAACTGAGGTGGGTTTATGTGACAGGAAGTAATTGTTACAAGGGAGAAAAAGTGGGGGAGATGATCTAGGCTGTTGGGCCATTTACCTGCATTTTAAATAGAGAAAAAGCATCAGATGCTCAAAAATTTCATGTACGTTTTGCCTATAGCCTTAAAATAATATTCTATAAAATGAAGACACTGAAGAGCTCAACAAGATCTATCCACCAAATGCTGTCTAGTTTCTACCCCATAAGAGAGTGCACTAAGGAGATGAGGTGTTAAGTGAACAAAGCTGAATCATGGCATTAACAAATAGGCTGACACTTCATTAATCCCAGCATCATCTTTGCCTAGGGAGCAAAGGCCTATTGCCGGCTTGCTGTGCAGAAATCAGTGAGAATTTTGCCATCACTTTGGTGGGTTCACATTTAGAAATCCTGGCATAGGCTTCACTTTTTCAGTGTTACGTATTCCCTTGTGGATTTACATAGCAGACCACCACACTTTAAGTTAATGCTACAGGTTCCTGCACTTGCTGGCTTGTCCTTTAACTTAGCTTTATTTGTGTAAGTAGAACTAAAACTAAAACAAAGCTGAGCAATTGACAAAAGCATGACCTCTGCCACATTTCTCACTCACTAAACTTCTCCACCGATGTCCATACGACTGTTGCTGGGTTTTGTCTTGGCAGACTGACCATTATGTATTCAAATCTGCATTAGGAAGGAAGGAAACATAATAACCATGGCAAGTTAAAGTCACAGTCGCTTCACAGACTGATATGTAATATATGTTATCGGGGCTTCTCTCTCTACACAACTACTCAGGATGCATTATTGTATTTTGGAGATCGCAGGATCTATTGAGTCATTTTGTCTGTGCTGCACTGCTTGATGTGGGCTGGAGTCAGGATGTCACCACAGATATTACATTTGTTTGCTTTTGTCACTGTGAGCCACAGCCTGAATGCACACACAGGTGAATGCAGCTTTTACTCTGCATTCATTATATCCAGCTGACATCCCCTCGAAGGAAGAAAGGGCTTATTATTGTCGCTCTTTAAAATAAAGATGAATGAGAGCTCTAAACCTCTCAAATAAAGTGCCTGACCATACATAGTAGCTAAAAATAAATCATATATGGCCATTTATTCCATGTAAATGAATAGCAAGACATATAGCTATAGACATTGTGTTAGGTTTGTCAAGCAGAAGAAGCCAAAAATATCGATCAAGGCAAGGGGGAAAAATTGATAATGAACTGGACTTCAAGAAGACTTTAATTGACAGTGACTTCTGTGAACCGGCTTTGGACAGTATATATAAACTGACCGTGATGTAACTCTATTTCAATGCATTATCCTTTAATTAATTGTCACCTTTGTTAAGACTGGCTACAGATCAAAGGTTTAAAGATATTTAACAGGTTCTTAGTAACAAACTCTTCAGATGCATTAGAAATATCCGACAGCTCAGCCAATGAGGCATGCAGATTTCGATCTTATCTGTTTATTTCTCCTTCATTTGTTGAACATGGACAATCATTGTTTAACTTAAACTACTTCATAGATGGCTTTGTTGACAATATTAATACCTCCAGGGATATATAGATGTAGGTGACAGGAGCCTTGGCTGCTAGGTCTCTAAAAGTATTTTGCTGCCAGAAAGTTGCTTACTATTTGATAGGCCAAAGTGCAGTAGAGACAAAGTTTGCAATGCAGGCTATTCTTTCCCTTTTATGTGGCCGAGATCTGTAATTTCCTCATTTAAATCTGGAAAACATAAGACAAAAGAGTTGCATGAAAGATGCAGCAAAGAATGAACTTTTTTTTGTGAAAAGTGCATATGTAGAGAGACAAAAGTGTTTCTGCAATGTTTGTGTATCACACATACTTATAATAATTTATGATATGTGAATATTGTTGAAAACATTAATTCAGTACAGACAGGTTGAGAAAACTCTCTAAGTAATTCCTTTCTAAAAGACAGTACAGAAATCATATTGTTGTGTGAAAATGGCAGGTGACTTTACAAGCTATTACTGGAATTATAGGTAGAGTTTAATATGATACATAGCTGTTTATTCATTATATTAATTTAACGATAGAGTCACACAATCAATCTATCTCTGGTTTATTTGTACATCATGCCTTAGTCTCCAAAATATTTTACAGGCTTCTGACTTCCCAGTTTGCTGGGGCTGATAACTCTGGTCATGAATCTTCCTCAAACAGAATAAAAATGGGTTTTGCAGACATACTTGTTCTGATGAAATCTGACCACATATCTGGCCTGTCTCTAATTCAAATGCCTGTGTATATAACACACGGAGACTGTATATGCACACATGTATTGAAAGGATAGACTTACATTTGCACATAGTTCTTCTCCTTTTAGGTCTCTAAGGATAGATTCACATCACATAATATGCATCACTCACTGCAAATGCACACAAATATCTTTTTTGGATTTGGTGTCTTCTTGCAGGTAGACATATAAAACAGCATCAGCCTAATAATATCCCTATAAAACAGTGATTCCTTCCTAGGATCCAGAGGGATGAAGGTTGTCAGAAGATCAAAAGATATATCACAGTGTGCTTGTAGAAATCCCCTGATTATGTTTCCTCTCTATAGTGCTCTAATTCACTATTTGATCAATTGTAAAAGGGCCAATGCTTTAGGAAGGGAAAAAAAAAAAAAAAAAAAAAAAGTTATTAGGTTACTAGATGTTTGAGGGTGAATGAAAAATCACACCTAAAATGTTATGTACCAATACAGTAATGAGGTTATCAATACTTCTTTAAGGAATCTGACAGCCTTATATGATAGATTCAGTTCTGTGAGCAAAGGTCACAATATAGATATTGCTTATTAACACTATTGATAGCCTGGTTGACCAGTCTAACCAGAGACTCTGTAATGTACCTGCAGTTAACAGGAAGGGAGGAGAACTATGAAGAATTTACAGAATTGCCCACATGTAATATTAATAATATTGATTGATTCTAATAGTATAATAAGGTAAAGAAGCACTTCTTTGAAACAGTATATGAGAGAGGGAGAGAATGTAGAGGGAGATGCCTTTGTAGGATGAGTAGGTTGAACTGGCTTGCTCCACTTTTAAAGCAAACTCAGAGAAAACTCAGTTTTACTACCTCTTGCAGGCAAGACAGAAATAGGATACTGCTTTCTTTACTTGAGAAACAAGTTCTGTCAGAATAGGATTAATCCCAGAAAGCTCTTTTTCAATGCAGCAATGCAATGGAAGTTCTTGATTTATTTTATTTTTTTCATACCTTAGCAGTATTTAATAAATGGAGGGAAGAAGCAGGTGGAACTAATGTGTATTCTGTGATATGGATAATCTACAGCTGACTGGGAAGGTCTTTGCACAGCAGCTACAGACCTACTCTAAAGCCTGATGAAGTCTTCAGGCTTGCAGCAGTGTTTGGACTGGATTCTAAGTTACTGACAATATTGCAAGATAACCACTCATTGAGACAGGAAGGACTAATAGCATGCAACATGCTTGCCTTAAAGTTGCTTCTCACCTAAATCCAGGTACAAAGACCTTCCTGCTTTTGAATTTCCTAACTACTCCTGATTTAAAAATAGGGTTTCTTATCTGGTTACATTAGCTGACTTCTGCTATCCATTCAGCTTGAAGTGTCTCATTCCAGTTTCCATATAGTAGTTGAAGATAGTTTGTATTTCATTATACTCTCTTGCGGCTTATAGGGGAAGTGTTTTTCTTTTGTGAGAATTTAATAGCTTTTAAAAACAGTTTGTGTGATTGTATTCCATCTTCAATAATACACAGATGAAGATGCAATTTTTCACCCTCTTTTAGAAAGATATATTGCTGTTCAGTTATAATATTCTGCAGATTTTATTCTGTTTTTTATCTGTTTTCCTATTTCCTATCTTTTTGTTTGTTTATTTGTATTATTTTCCCCCCTTTTTTTCTGTTAAGAAAAAGAAATCTCATTCAAGATACTGGCATTGAATGAGAAAAATGGGAATGGAAGTGAGGAACAGGAAAGACAACCAACAAAATTTGTTTGGAAAAATCTTTAAAAGCATACTATTGCTGCATGTTTATTTGCAAGAGTCTGGACTCAGACACTTTTGATACCAAATAAGTTAGTATCTCACAAACAGTTTAAGTTTAGTCAGTGATGGAGAAGGGATAAAAAGGGCAAGCTAACACATAGAAACACTGGAAGGAAACACACATAAACATCTTGCAGAACATAAGGGTGATAGAATGATCTTCAGTTTTGCATTTTACTAGTAAAACTTAGCACCAAATGAAGCGAACAAATACACAAATGGGAAAAGCAAGAATTTATATTCTTTCCAGATTGTTTTTTATAATTCTGAGATGCCCCTTTTAAATTGCTGTCTGTGCCTGCAGCTTCACTCAAAGGAAGGGCATTATCTGGTGGGAGAGGATGCCCGGATTCTAATCACACAGTGGATAATTACTCACCTACACTCTCTGATGGAGTCACTTAAGCTCAGTGCCTTCAGGCCTGATCTGAAACCTGTTGAACCAATGGAAAGATTCTCATTGGCTCCAGTGAGCTATTGATCTTCTATTTCCCCATCTGCAATATTGGGCCAGTTGCAATTATTTTAATTATTATATATATATTTTTTTAAGAGGGAAAAGTTAATGGCATAAAATTGGCATGTATTTTTTCCTCAAAGTTTTGGTGCATCTCAGAAAACAAACATGTTACATCAGAGCGCATTTCAGTGCAGATAAAAAAAATATGCTTTCAAAACACACATGGTAGGGAGGTGGAAAATTAGCTTTGCTCATTTCACTTGTAAATGTGTATTTGTCCCTGCTTTGCCAAGAAAGGGTCACTGGCAATTTTGCCTGTTTTCTTTGTGTGAGTAGAATTCAGCCTTTCTAATTTCTCTGTCTACAGAAATTTCATCATTCACTGATTCAGGATCTTGACTTTTATTTTTTTTTCCTTTTAGTGAATCACATATATACTCTTCATTGTTATGGCAACTGAGGGAGCTGCAAAGCTCAAGGGTTTGATGAAGGGCTGCATCCCACCTTTATTCTTGAAGGGCCTGATTCAAACCTATTGTTTGCAATGATTTGAGTCAAGCCGAAGGTATCTGCCTTCATGGGGTCAGTAAAAAGAGCAAGTTCCCTCTAGACAAGTATACTCCTGCCCTCAGGATGGGCAGATGGAATTGGCAGTTGTCGTCCCTTTGCTGAGGACCAACCCAAAGCTCTCTGAAGTCAATAGTTAGACTCCGACCCAGCCTCACAAACAGACAGACACTTTGTGAATCCTTAAGTAGGAATGTAAACATCCCTGACTTCGGCAGAGCAAGTTAATCCAGAAGGGAGCTCTCACTGCCGCTAGTCAAGAAATAGCTTATTCTGGGGAGTAAACAAGATTCCAGTGATCCTGAGTATCCAGTCACAACAAAATCAATTTAGAAACATTTTCATTTATAGGGGAGCTTTAGATGATCTTCCACTGCAAGGAACAGGAAAGAAAATTAATAAGACCCCCTGTTTGTCCACTTGTTTTAAAATTTTATTATTCAATTGTAGCTTTAGTTAGTTCATTGATAGCGATGTATGAGGGGTGGAGTTTTGTGTCTTTCTGTCCCATATATGCTTATGTCTTTTTAAAATAAATGGAGGACCTGGAGTGTGTGTGTATGTAGTAGATTATCTAACCCGTAGTCTATCTGAAATCATCACAGTGCACTCAAGTCAATGATATTCTGTCAAAGGTGGAAAGGAAGTGTACGTGCAGTGTGAGTGTACGAACGTGATGCTGTTTGATTGCCTGAAATCCAGTGAAGTCTCAATTTCAAAAGCCTGGGGGCAGCAGGAAAAGTATTTGTTTGTTTAATTATTTATATATTTACTCAGCTTTACTGACAGTGTTTGCAGATGGGGAAGACAAAAAAAAGAGAGAGAGAAAGTAAAAAAAAAAAAAAAAAAAAAAAGAAGAATGCTGCTGGGTTCTTGTTTGGAGTGGAACCTGTGTTGTATTAGCCTCAATCCGTTCTGCCGTATAACGGCTGCTTTGTGCTGTTAAATGATCGTTTGTAACTGACTGGCTTATTGAAAAAGGCCAGAGAGGTGCTGGTAGAATTAGATTTTACAAGTTTATTCATAAAAGCAGTTACCCAATAGGTGTGTCATTCCCCTGTCTTCTCCCCTATGTTGATCCAGGGACAAGACTTCTGGCAGCAACTTCTTAATCCAGAAAGAATGGCCTCTCTACCAGCAAGCCCAGTGACCCTGCTCTCTGCTACTTGGCAAAGACATTGATCCAATTGCTGGGCAAGAAGTTTGCTCCTCAGGCTCCATTCTCTATCCTTGCTTGCATGCCAAGTGCTATGCTCTTGCTGAGTGGGTTTCCATCCAAGACCAGATCCTCATCCTCTCTTCCCAGGTCTAACTGTTCTAACTCCTTTTCTCTCAGTTCTACTCTGGACTGACATTCTGCCTTTGTGCTGTTGCTGGCTGTAGAGAATACTTCACCTCTTTGTGTCATGAGTCACCACTCTGATCTCTTTGACAATGTTAGCTACCTTTTTTCTCTTTTCTCAGCTCTTCCCTGGACAGGATTTGGGAAAAGGGAGCCATACTGACCAAACATATTTCAAAAAATAAAAAAAACCATGGGTAGTAGCAGAGGGACCCACCCACATCTACTAAATATACGTATGCTCTGACAGATCGGCAAATGTGTGTATACACTTCTTTATACTAACTGTCTGGGAGAGTAGATAGAAAAGATTTTGTTGTTGTTGTTGTTTTCTTCTTCTAGAGCTCAAAGCTCAATATCATCTTTCAAAATTAAAAAAGAAAAACAACAAAAAACCCTAGTGTCACAAGTTCATAATTTCACCAATGCAATTGTACCTTACAAAAAAAGCCCAAAACCCCAGACTTTTCTTGTTTCATTAAAAACAGCAGCAGATTTCTTACACCTGAACAAAAATGCTGCATACATTTTCCTTTGAATTCTCAAAAACATGATCTTTATCTTAACTATTCCTGGTAGCCTCTTCTGGTACTACAGTTCAGTTTCTTGCAAAAATATTTTCCCCTGCTATCTTGAGACATAATCACCTTTCAGCTCCAGGACTCTTCTCTAGAAACCCCAAATTAAAGCAAGAAGGCTAAATAAGCCTTTGAGTCATGCTACACCAGAGTCTTGTACATTCAGAGGTAGGTAGAAAAGGATTACAAGACTATTTCTAGTCCAGCCCTCTCACTAACCTTCTGTATCCTGCCAGATCCCGTTCCTAGACCTTGCTGTTCCTGAGCTTGCTATGTGTAAAGAGAATTGAATTTACGATATCCAGCTTTGCAAAGAACTCTGTGTGTATATAAGGTAGAAATCATACTGCAGCTTTAGTGGTGATGGTTTAAGGTTAAAAATGAGACAACATTTGTAAGGAGAGGTAATATCTTTTATTAGTCCAGCTTATACAGCTGGGGAAAACCTGTCAGACATCTTTTTGTGCCTGAAAGCTTGCCTATTTTTTCCAACTATAGCATTTGATCTAATAAGAGATACTACCTCTCCTGGCAAACCTTGTCTCATTTGAGGTATAAAACATGTAGGTTGATTAATTAGGCCTGTTTTTGTCTGTGTTAAGGGATTAGACATTTCCTTACTTAAGTGGCCAGAGAAAACCAGCCTGGGTTGGTGTCCTCTCACCTTTGCTGATCACAGCAGTGGCCATCTCACAGGTGTTAAGAAATTCTGCAGAAAAGCTCTGACAGTCCTTATTTTTTTATCCTGGAGACGTTCTTTCTCTTTTGCTGCTATGTTCCCTTATGAAGCACCACATGCCCTCTCCTCACCCCTGTGACTGTGATTTATTTATAAAATTGCTGTGTGTGTGTGTGTGTGGGCAACCACACAAGCATCCCTGAGCTGCAGAGCAAGCTGATGATAATTTTCTAATGTAATTAGCAAGTAATAATGCAAACTGCAGACAAAAAGTACAGTGAGAGAACAGGTGAAATATTTAAGCCAAAGAACACTTTGGAAGTCAGGGATTTTTCTCTCAACTATAAATAAATTACAGCCCGCTCCATGTCTGGGAGAAGCATTTTGTTTGTGGTTTTGTTTTTCTTTTTTTGTTTCTTTTCTTTTTGTTTGTTTGGTTGGTTGGTTTTGGGTTGTGTTTTTTTTTTTTGTTTGGTTTGGGCTTTTTTGTTGTTGTTGTTCGTTTGTTTGGTTTTCTGTTCATTTGACTTCATAAAGCATAACTGAAAATATGGAGCAGCTCAAAAGAATCCAGAAACAGGTAGCATGTTTTCAGAAGTGGCAAAACAGTACTTGTATGCATACGAAAGCAGTAGTCAGAGGACAGCTGTTACTTGGGCTTTGCTTTACTACAAGGGAAAGCATCAGATAGATCAGGATAGTCAGCTATGCCAAGGGTTTAATCAAATTTTAAACATGGTCAGTAAACTTAAAACAATGTTGGGTATGCAGCTTTGGATTCTGCTTCTTTTCAAGCAAGCGGAGAAGAGGAGAAAGTTTTCGCCCATCTCTCTGTGCTTGAGATTTTTTTGTTGCCAGAGGGATCATTTCAGACAGGGACCCACACTGGTGTATGTCTAGGTAAATACATGCATATGTAGAAATTTACATCTGCATCTCTCACTCTGTCTAGAGACTGAGTTGCTTTTTCCCACAAGTTCACATCATTTTTGTTCAGATAATTTCTCTTACGCTTTAATTGCTCACAACATACGCTTTTCTGTGTCCATCTGTCTCTCTTCAAATACAATGCTTTCCCTCTAGTTCTCACTTTCATCATCTGTTCATCAGTTAGGAAGGTGTGTGCATGTAAGTATGTATATGTGTGGATCCACAAACCCATTCAGGTAATTTTACATATCTGGCTGCTGTTGATAAATAATACACACATAAACCCACATTCTTCTACTTATGTATATTTGAGCTGTATTTACACCATCCAGCCCTTATTTATTCCAACCAGTGGTGCTCAGAGATAGAACATTTTGCAGGGAATTACGGTTTACCATGTACCTTTTCCTGTCTATTTTTGTTTCTCTCTGATTTTTATCTAATCTCCCTTTGATTGTCCTGGTGCAGCTTAAGAGACAAAGTGATTTTTTATTACATCATCAATATAATCTCCAGCTAATCAGTGTCTATGTGCATTACCAGGTCCCCTTTGGCTTTTCATCTGTGTTCATAAATAATAGTGAAAATAACAACCGTGGCCATTTTTGTGTACCTGTGTATGTTTGTGTGAGTGTGTTGGTATCAGATGGAGAGTCAAAGCTGCACTTTTTTATTACAGCCAGCTTGTTTTAGCAACATCTGACCCAGCTTTGTGCAGATTTTTTTGACTATTTCCCAGATTAATTTCCATGTGCCTAACACTTAAATCATGTAAATAATTAAAGCAAATGAATCCATACGCATCTTCTTACAGCAACTGAACTTTGCTGTTAACTTGTACACAAATTTCCGTGGTGTTACAGGCAACTTGCCCAGTGCCCGCGGAGTGTGGAACAGATAACGTATCAGCCTATGTGAGTGTTTAACCTTTAAATTTTTAGTGTGTACTTGTTACTCTTTCTTAGGTAGGAGGACAGTATGTTGCATCTTTGAACAACGAGCTTGGAGACCAGATTTCTGGCTTCAGTTGCTGATATTTTCCCATATCCTGCTATGAAGCACTTAGCCTGTCACTCAGGTTGCAGAATTGAGTGCCTATACGTTTTTTTTCCCTCCCTTTTCATCTCTGGAAGAACAAGGACAATAATATTTTCCCATAAAGTAAAACATGTGGTATATTTTGAAATTTTCATCTTCTACGTATGTGTCTTGTGCATTTTGAACACAATTGTTCTCCTTTCTCTTTAAAATACTTTGATTTGGCAGAGGAAGGTAGTGGTATTTTTTTTCTGTATTAAACAGGCAGACTTCAGGTTGACTTAGGGTGATATTCATACCCAATACACAATCTGTAGCTTTTGAGTCTCATCTTGCAGTGCCAAGATTAGTCCTTTATGAATTGACCAAGTCTGATCAGAAAAACTGCGCCTGAGTTCAAACAGATACATCAAAGTCTTCAATAAACAGGGCACACACACTCATGGGCAAATTTTAGATCGATGTACTAAACAGCAGTGAACCCCTTGGAAAAAGATCTGTATCCCTTCAAGATTAAATACCGTTATGGTATAGAGCAATCCATCCAGCAAAGTTTGCACTTAATTCATATTGTGGCAAGCCTTTGAGAACACTATAGGTTCTTAAAGTTCAGCAGGTGCTTAAATACTTTGCTAGATCAGTGGAAATCTGCAGTTCAGATGAAATAATTAAGCGTAGGGGTGTTACAGAAGCCAAGTGAAAAGCATAATTCTGTGACTCAGAAATAACACTCCTTCATAGCTGTGACAGAGCACTAAAATAATTAAAAAAACATTGTGTACTTTGAACACCTTGCAATGTGGATTGGACTGAGATTCTCCTTGTATTTTAAAAATATTTATTTCCTGATTTATTTCTTTCAAATTACATATTCTGGTTAGATTTGGCCTGTGAATGGATTTGTTCCAAGCAAATAGAAGCAGAGTATTTTCAGTTCCTGTGTTCATTTTTCTTTTTTTTTGTACCAAGCTCTTTTCCCTGGCCCCTCTAGCTCTACTCCCTGTTTTGACAAACCAGCTCATTTATCAGATGGGAGCAGAGAAAGGGGTAGACAGGAATATTTTTTGGTAGACTCTGGTTTGTGTGATATAATCCCCCCTCTCTGCTTAGTATCTCTGTAAATAGGAGCGCCAAACTGAAATTGGTCACAGTTTATCACACTCAGGGCTAGACCAGATTGTGTCCTGAGTTTCTGTCAACCATGTAATGACCAGAGCTTTATACTTTAGACAGAGAAAGTTGACAATTTGTATAACATCTCTTGATTTCCCTGGATCCATTATGTCTTTGCCTTTTTATTTTTGGAGTTGATTTGCATGTATATTGCTATTTCTGTCTTTATTATTGCACTGTTTATTTATACCCTGTTGCCCCTTCTTCCACCCCTTCTTGCCCAGCTTCTCCAAACCCATCTGCTAAATCCCCTGGGCAGGTAGAAAACCAATATCATTCCAAGATGAAAATCTACCTTGAAGGATGAAGTGCATCCCCCGTTTGTAACTGGGAGGCATGAAAAAGAACATATCACTTATCTGAATTTGCTGTTCATCCAAGCACTGTTTATGGAGATTTACAGTGCCTTGCCTGTGCAAAGAGCTCTATTGCACAACGGCTGCTGGAGGATTTTAGGTGATGGTATTAGCTGCTGTATTAAAAATGCATCAGAAGGCACAGGGTGGGAGATTAGTTGGATAGAAAGACCCATGAATGAAGGGTTAATTACATTCAAAGAGGCCATCGTATGGAGCAGAAGAGGCAATAGGTTTCTTTTCTTCAAAATTTACTAAATAGCTGGAAACATGGTTTAATGAATTTTAATGGGATCTTTCTGAATCCTATGCATATTGCATCTGCTGACTGTAGGAAGTCAAAGTATTGTTGAAAGTGAGGGTATTGCCCTACTTTAGGTTTCACAGTTCAGTATTTTAAAAAAATATTCTGCAACAAGCACTTTATTCAATATATGTTTTTCTCCTTATTTAATTCCTCTTCTTGTGTGTGGAAAAGACTTTCAGGATCTGTGAGCCCTCAATACTATAGTATTCTACTGTTATATAACGCACACTTTACATTTAT
Organism: Melanerpes aurifrons; assembly: GCA_011125475.1. Classification (NCBI taxonomy): domain Eukaryota; kingdom Metazoa; phylum Chordata; class Aves; order Piciformes; family Picidae; genus Melanerpes; species Melanerpes aurifrons. The sequence goes on along the minus strand of WWNC01000003.1, from coordinate 29,505,419 downwards.
TAAGCCATCTTGTGCCATCAAGATAAAAGAGGTCTTAACATTTTTTCCTGTTTAAGAGCCATCTATGAAGATATGGTGATGAACTCTGTTCTGTTATAACCATGTAATTTTATGGGAACTGACTCCTGTGAATTTTTTCCACGATTAATGCATTGTAAATAAGATCAAGATTTGGCCCATCTGGTGGGAGGAAGAAATGAAAGAAGGAGCTGGAGTTCTCTTTTTTCCTTTATAGTGTTCATGGACTGGGCTGAGATCATATGCAGACAACTCATCTCCATTAGAGCACCAGCATGGGCAGCAGAAAAGCTGATCTATTTGACTTTGATGCAATACAAATACATTTGCACTTTAGAGAGAATGGATCACTTAGCCTCATGTCAGAAATGTTGACCACAACATTTTCATCATACTGATTTGTAGTGAGCCAGTATCATCTTTCGCCTCAAAATCAAAGGGAAACTGAGGCAGGGCATATAGTAAGCCCGTCTCAGAGTAGGTGTGAGTGTCTGGATCCTGCCTGTATTTCCACAGCTACCTTTGCCATGGAGAGGTTGCCCATTGTCTTGACAACTTAAATTTTCTCCATCACTCTTTTTCAAAATGCCAGATGCCCTCTCATATATCTGATAGCATATGTCTGTCATACTTCTCATTAACTTGCAACACAGCTCTTTGGAGTTCAGAGAGAGTTGCTGAGACCCTCTTAAAAGCCCACAGGAGCTGGCAGTTAACACTTTACAGGATTGTGTTCATTTTAAACTGCAGCAGCACGATCAGAGTGACAAACCTCTGTCAAAGGCATTACAGTGTCTATATAGAAATGGTTACACTGACATATACATAGAAACACACATATAGCAGAAAGATAGTAAAAGTATTCTGGCATCAGGCATCTTTAAACCAGTATGGCTGTGTCTATGTTTCATGGTAAAATAATGAGATATTCCTCTACTGAGACAACATTTTTCCACAACAAGGTGGTGGTAGAGTAGCTCAGGGCTGTAGACCCGAAGGGTATCCCAGTGAAGGAGCAAAAGCTTCTTAAAAACAGAGACAATCTCAGATCTGGATCTGAAATGAGACTATGTAGACTGAAAATAACAGGGCTTTGCACCCAGACTTTACATCTGTAAAGAAGACAGCTATTTAAATGTAACCCTGTAGGACTCAAGGCTGCACTGCTCCCCAGTATGGACTTCCGGTTAGTTTTCCCCTTGTGTCTCCATACTTCCCTCACATATTTCAGATCTTTCTTTGAGCAATGTGATGACTGCTTGAATGGTATAGATAAGTCAGCTACACTGCTCACTACACCTACCTTAAACTACCTAGCCTCTTTTTGATCTGAGGTCAAAAATCATCGGTGTCATAATGATCTTTTGTCAGGTAATGGTTACTTTGTGCATGCTGCCTTAATGCAGCTTCAAGGAGAGCTCATCTTTTTGTATCGTGCCCAGATCTATGATTGCCTTAATACTTTATCAATGCACCAGCAGGCTGCTTCTATCGTGGATGCAGCTGTCTAAAAGCTGTCAGCATTTTAAAATAAAGTGTTAAACAATACTTAAGGTGACAGCAAATTGTTATTTTATTACACAGATCCTTTCAATTCTTCTCTCTTCCTCTCCCCCACCAAGTCCAGATGTTGAAGCCCTTCTTTTGATTTCAGCTTCATACTCAAATTACACAACCCAAATGCATCTTCTTTCTTTTCCTGATGGGAGCCATTCTCTCTCTGAGGGATAGAGAAGGAAAGGCAAAGAAATCCTTCTAAGGAACTGCAGAGAAAATGAACCTCAAAATCAGGTGGCATGCCTTGATGCCTCATTCCCTCTCTGTTCCAGGTAAGCTGCTAGTGTGAGCGCAGAAAAGCTATCCACCTCGCCTAGTTCTACTATAAGGATAGCCTGTGATTCGTAGCCCTATCTAGACTTTTAACACACAATTATGATGTTGTTGAAAGCTGGGAATTAGGAGAGCTGGCTTTATTTTTCTTAGCTCAGCTGTTGGTTTACTCTGTAGATGCTGAGCAAGTAATTTCTAGAGAAAAATTAAAACTGGCTGTCAGTTTATTTAGCTCCTACTTGTTTTGTATGCTCATTGTGTATGTGCTTTTGGGAGGGGGGGTCTCTAGTGCAATTGGTATTTCAAGATGGACCTTGTAAATTAGAGACTGATTTTAAAAACTGGAGGCATTTAACTTGTGGGTATTGTGTTTCTGATTTTTGCTCTACAAAACTGGATTAAAAAAAAAAAACAAAAACAAAAACAACAAACAACAAATCCTAATGAAGAACTTTGAGATTTTCCAGAAAGTTAATTAATTGATGTTTGATTGTGATCAGACATTTCCAGACAGGAAAAGCTTAGCTGGATTCTTGCTCAAGTGAATCCAGCCTGTTTTGGTGAATGACAATCAAGGCACCCCAATTTCTTGCTTCATTTTTCTCTTCTTCAGAGAGACATATTTACTGAGGTACTAGTACGTGAGAATAAACTTTATTGCTCATATGTCTCCTTCAGCACTGACCCTATCCTAATAAATCAGATCAGATTTGATAGAGGCAGGACCAAGGTCAGCCTAGCTTGACTCTCGCTGTCTCTTCAACTCACCAGATACAATGCTGCCACGTTGTGGCTCGTTCCTATCTGTTCTGCTGCACACACTAGCTTGTCGCTCGGATCTTGCAAGAGAGGATCATGGCTTTCTCTCCAGGGAGGAGTCCTGGCACTCCAACTCACAGACTTCACAGTTAGGGATATCACCCAGCCCCCACTTGACTCCACAGTAAACAGAGACTAAAATAGAGCCCCTTGCCCATGGTCATAAATTAAAAGACCCTTGAACATTCCTGTAGTTTTTCTCACGACTGCTGGTGTTTCATGAAAAAGACTTTGAGTTGGAAGGGTGGTTGTAGGAATGTCAAAGTTAATTTCTGTGATAGACACCACCTGCTTAATGTTTTTCTTGCCTCTCTAGAGCTTTATAGAGGTGGCTGATCCTTTTGGTGCAAGGAAAATATACTCATGGAAATGTGGGCAGGATCAGATTGTTCTTTTACCTTCTCTTTATTGACTGTCAGGTTCTTGATTTTCTTGATTCTCTTTTTTTTTTTCTCCCTATGCTGTTCCTATATCCTTCTCTCCTTTGGGGAAAAGAAAAACACACACAAAACCAGAGCAGGACAGGAAATTAAACCTTTCCACAAAGATGCTTTGGTAAGATGCTGGCTTTACACACATTAATTTTGCACTGATTATTTTTTATGGGAAGGAGTGAGAATAAGACATGCGATAGAGAAGGCACCTGAGTAGAGTAAAAGAAGTCCTTTAATTTTTTTGAAGACCATTGTCATTGGCTGTTGCTGCTTGTTTGTTTTGGGATTTTGTTGTTGTTGCCATTTGTTTTGTTCAGGTTTTGTGTTTCCTTGTTTGTTTTTCCCACACACACACTTTAGAAATCCAGAAGAGCTGTAAATCCATCAGCATCTCTCAAATGAATTAAACACCACGTGGAACTGCTCCCATTTTCCTGGATATGATAAAGATGAGGTCTTCCTTCTGTCAGGATTCTCCACATTTTGTCCTTGTTAGGCAAGGCTTAGGTATACTGCAACACTAGACATTCCAAGGCTCCTTTTAATTCAGGAAATTAATTAATTTCTTTATATCAAAAGATTGTTTCAAAATAAGATTCCCTCAAATCCTTCTTGCTCTTTCAGGATGACATGAACCATTACAGCCAGGAAGTGCTGGATCTCTGGTTCTCTATTCATCCTCTGTGCCCCGCAGATGGCAGGTTTGCCTCTCTTCAGTGAATCCTCAGAGAGGAATCGGCCCTTGGGGATATTGAAACCCAAAGAGCAGGACAGCAATGCTGCAAGTTTAGGAAGCTGCACTTTTAAAAAAATCAAGAACATAAAGGATATTTGCTATTTCTCAGGAAAGTATGTTGCAAGAGGAATCCAGTGCTCATCCATGGAAATGTCTTACCCTGTAAAAAGATTTTGAGGTTGGCTTTTCATCTTCAAGTGTGGTAACACAGAACTATGCTTGAGTCCCTACAAGCACCATCCATAAACAATTTCCCCATGTCTCATGTTCAGGATCAGGTAGTCCAGACAATGAGAATAGATAAAATTTTCAATCATGTCTCCATCTTTTCCTGGTGGCAATTAAGAAAGGATACACATGAAGTCCCTGTGCTGTGCAAATACCGCCAGAGACTTGATGGTGTACCTGGCACAATGTTTAAACAGTTTCTTACTCAGAAAGACTCCACAGCCCTGAAAACAATGTGTTCTCTGTGGTTGCTTGGTTTTGTATTGCCCAGTCCTGGGCCCCTTAATTTCAGAAGGACATTGGGTCATGTGAATGTGTCCAGAGAAGGGCAACAAGCTGGTGAGAGGTCTCAAGCACAAGCCCCATAAGGAGAGGCTGAGGGAGCTGGGGTTATTTAACCTGGAGAAGAGGAGGCTCAGGGAAGACCTTACTGTTCTCTACAGCTAACTGGAAGGAGGCTGTAGACAGATGGTGATTGGTCTCTTCTCCCAGGCAACCAACACCAGAACAAGAGGACACAGTCTCAAGCTGTGACAGGGGAAGTTTAGGCTCAAGGTGAGGAGTAAGTTCTTCACAGAAAGAGTAATTGGCCGTTGGAATGTGCTGCCCAAGGAGGTGATGGAGTCACCGTCACTGGAGGTGCTCAAGAGGGGATTGGACATGTCACTTGAAGCCATAGTTTTGTTAGTCCTGAGGTGTTGGGTGACAGATTGGACTTGATGATCTCTGAAGTCTTTTCCAACCTTATTGATTCTATGATTCTATGATAAAAACACATGAAGGACCACTGAGTATAAGATGATCTTAGAGTGAAGAGTGCTGTTATTAGAAGAACAAGACCAGTTTGGAGCAGGAGATGGTGAAAGAAAGTGGAGCTAGAAGAGTGGAACTTGGATTTCCATTCCTAGAGTCCTAGTTAAACTTGCAATACTTGCAAACAGATTGAAACAACAGGAATTTTTAATCTCTTCAAGGGCAGCATTTACTGGGGTATTTTACTCATTTTTGTACCTTTGTATGGGGCAAAGATCAATGACTCAGTTTCCTGAGCCAAAAGTAAGCAAGGTAACAACTCCATGTCTAGAAGTCTGATGTGCAAAGCCTAATTCACACTTGTAAAATAATTGAGACATTTTGAGGAAGGGTCACTAGGAGGGCTGAATAATTTAAAAGGCCACAGGAGATCAATGTACAATGAAAGACAGAGGTTTGCTAATTTTAAAGCACAGGAGAACATTAAAATGTAGACTGCAGTATGAAGGTCCTTAGATTATTTTCTTGCAGTTTAGCTCATGATGTTTTTTTTGGAGTTTTTATTTTGGGGGGGGGGGATTGTTTGTTTATTTTTGTTTTGTGTTGGTTTTGTTCATTTGGTTTTTGTTTATTTTGGTTTGGTTTGGGTTTTGGGTGGATTTTATTTGGTAGGTTGGTTTGCTTTGTTTTTTCCCCACTTTTTTTTTTTTTTATTGTTTGTTTGGTATTTGTGATTTTTTTTTCCAGTATTTGTATTATATTTTTCCAGCAACAGCTCATGTCAGATATACTCTATGTTAGAATAGAATAGAATAGACCAGGTTGGAAGAGACCTTCAAGATCATCACGTCCAACCTATCACCCAACACCACCTAATCAACTAAACCATGTAACCAAGTACCCTGTCAAGTCTCCTCCTGAACACCTCCAGTGACGGCGACTCCACCACCTCCCCAGGCAGCCCATTCCAATGGCCAATCACTCTCTCCGTGTAAAACTTCCTCCTGACCTCCAGCCTGAACTTCCCCTGGCGCAGCCTGAGACTGTGTCCTCTTGTTCTGGTGCTGGCTGCCTGGGAGAAGAGACCAACCTCTGCCTGTTTACAACCCCCCTTCAGGTAGTTGTAGAGAGTAATGAGGTCACCCCTGAGTCTCCTCCCCTCCAGGCTAAGCAGCCCCAGCTCCCTCAGTCTCTCCTCATAGGGCTTGTGTTCCAAGCCCCTCACTAACTTCGTTGCCCTTCTCTGGACTCGTTCCAGCATAGGTACATACAGATCTGTCATATTCCAAATGGGGACAAACAAGCACACATCCAGTAGGGAAAAAAGAAGTACTAGATCTACTAACTAATAAGTTAGGTTTCTAGCCCTCAGTTGAACTGAAATTAAGATTCAGATCCCTAAAGGCAGTTGGAGCCAAACTCCCATTGAAATCAATGGGTGTTAGATTCCTAAATAACTTTATGGATCCAAGCATAACTGACTTATCGGAGGGTAGCAGCAGCAATCTACAACTAGGCTGAGAGTTAAACACAGATTATACAAGTTCCATTCTGATTTCTTAATCAGAGTATCATATTTCCTTTCCACATTTTGTGCAAAAAGTCCCTGGCATTCACATCATAACACGGATAGTTGTAACTGTGATTGAAATCCCATAAAATCACTGAAACTTGCAGTGACAAATATGATTTTCCTCAAATTATGCCCAGACACAGACACACCCATACACTTTGTGGGGTTGGCTTCTGCTTTTCCTTACACCATGGAAATGGCCATGACTTTCATAGTTTCCTCCTTGGGTTTACATTCAAGTGACAGAGCAGAATCCAACCCCAGCACTACAAGTTCAAACATTTTTCACTTGGCTCTGGGGAGGGGATGGATCAGACAAACTGAACTTTCTGAAAAGATCAATATGGAACATCTCTTTCAATTACTCTCTAAGGTACTAAGCCTGTGAAGTCAGTTATGGTGCATTTATAAATCTTTCCAGAAGGGGCTATCTGACATTTTCCTCATCCACCTTTACACCTCACAAGAAATCCTTTATTGCCTGGGACAAGCTGGCAGGGTAGCTTTACTCACAGCAACTGGCAGGGAAGGATGAGGCCAAGTCTCTTAGAATCAGGACAGATAGGGACCTATTTGAGCTTCCTTCCCCAGACACTAACATTCACATAACCAGACATACAGCTACAGGAAAATCAGAGGGTACCAGTGTAAACTTTACAAATACCACTGCATAGTGACTAGGGCCAGAAGATACTTCAGAAACTGAACATGTTCACTATACACTCCCAGTCATAGTCTGACAATTTAAATGCAGTTATACAGAGGATGGGGTGGGGAAGCCCTTATGCGAATACAACTCAACACCCCAAAAAAATTATACTGAGGATGCTGTTACAAGTTCAGTCATCTCCTACATGCCTTCTGGCTCCTCTCTGATACTGCAGGGTTGAAGTGAATATGTGGATCATAGAAGAACACTTTTCTATAAGACAATGAGTCACTGTACTGTAGGTATACTTTTCTGTGCATTTACTTTCCAAGATGATAGAAAACCTCACAGTTAAAAATATCAGAGTCACTTGAGGTGTAATCTTTATCCCTAGCTCTTCTTCTCCAAACACCCTCACGGAAGATCAGGCTGTCTAAAGTTTTAGTTTGCTTTCTGCCATGGTGTCCATTTAGGAGTTTCTCTAGAGGCCTTAGTTAAAAGGCAGTAGCAGGCTTGGGTAGTGAGAGCTGTAAATTCCCATCTTCTAAATCCTACTGTGAACCAGGCCTAAACTCATTTCTGCCAGGAGAGCTGGCTTCATTTCTGTGAGACTGTTTCTTTCCCATAGAGTGCAGTAAGCCAGCTTTTGAGAGACAGCCTAATACCAAGGAAGAGTTTATGGATTCTCTTAGGGTGAAAGGATATCCATACAGTGTTGTAAAGAAAGTTAATAGAGGCAGGGTCATTCAGCCTCCTCTCTGCATTAAAAACAGCCTTCTGATTCATGTGGTGTGATTGCATCTTGAGATTTCCATGGCTCTGATCTAGACCTGTTCCCCCTTGTCACTTCCATTATGACCAGGATCTCCCTGGTGCTTGGTGCTGCACAGATTGGAGACAAAAGAATTCTCTTGCCTCAAGGCACTGGGGTGCTGAGCAAGAAATGTAAGACAGCAGATGGATATGAGCAGAATGGGGAACTGTGAGGAGATGCTGAGACATTATTCTATAACATGTCTGGCAGCCATCTCAGGAGGGCAGCCATCTCAGGAGCCCAGCCACTCCAGGTGCTCAGTCAAGAACCAAGGGTGTGAAGGAGCTTGATGGCATCTGGAGGGATGGCCTTTGGTCTTGGATAATTGATGTAGCCAATATGACAGTCACACTGGGATGTATCCCTTTTTGTTCTTCCCACTCTACTACAGCCTGAGAAAGGTCAGGAGGGAGGGATGATTTGGGTTTTGACCACTCTGATAGGACTGTTGTGGAGATACCTGGCCTGGAAGGGTCTTCTTTACTTGTGCCTCTTCATGGGGTGAACATCTCTGCAGCCCTTTGTCCCTGCTTTTAACATGTACACTAGTGGGATGGGGCAAGGAAAGAGGGTGAATCTGGTGGTGTGTGAGAAAGGCCACATATATGAATGAGGAAACAATTTTCCTTATTTCTTTGCTTTAAGATGACCAAGCCCTCAGCAGGTAGAAGGGTGAAGCTTTTGATTTTTTCACGTACTGAGGCTTTGGTCCTGTATAGCCAGAGTATAGCCAGAAGGGACATGCAGACACCAGAGTGACATTCCTTCCCTACCAAACCTGAAAGCCGAGGTAGCCTGGAAAACATTTTCACTGCCATTGAGTGGAAATAATGTCACAGGGCGGCAGCAGGGAAAGCACTTCCGGAGCAGCTGTCAATTACAAAAAGTAAAACTGTCCATACCTGCAAGTTATGGACATAACCTGCAACAGCCATCAAGCTGCAGCAAGGTTGAAAATGACCTGGCATCCCCAGTGACAGTATTTTGTGTAAGTGCCAGCCTCATCTTAACCCCATGAGTGCTGTTAATGAGGGAATGTATAGACACTGTGGGATGTGACTACGTAAGTATCGAATTTTTGAAGTGGCATTCATAGTGTAAGACAGCCTTGGTGGATGTTGTCAAGAATTAATATATATTGACAGTATTAGTTGAGAATTTCTATATGAAGGTATATTTGTAATTTTGGAAAATAACTTTTTTAAAACTTTTTTTCTTTCTTGCTTAGTAGAAACAACTTGTTGATACTTATTATGTGAAAAGGTGATCACTGTCCCATTTACAGAAAATTGATCAAACTCCACATAAAAGATGTATTTTTACATTGTAGTGGTTACATTATCTAAAACCATAAGCAACAAAAAAAGACAAGACATACACATGACTACATTAAAGATTTAATGCTCTATCTTGCACTGTGTAAGTCAATGCAAATTTGTCAGTGATTTTAATGGAAACCTGAAAGGCGCTTATATGCCAATGTAATGCAGCTGCTGAGGAATAAATATCGACACAAATATGTCAATATATTGGTGTCTTTTAACTGCTAAAACTGTACTTTGGGATACCTATTGTAGTTTTCCACATTTATTGTAAAGGCAGAAGGTGAAGGGTATCAGTATTCACTGCGTAGTAGTGACACCTTCAGGTTGCTACCAAAACCAGTCCCTTCTTACTTAAGTGCTGCATGTGCACATGTGGAGAAAGACATTGTCAGTGAGATGTTTGATGACATGACCATGGACACAGGACACATCACTGACAGTGTCAGCAGTGAAACTTAGGTACTGCAGTTCCTAGAAAAAATCAGAGCTACAGACATGCAAACAGTTAATAAATCCTGGCTTGGGAGGTTTGTAATATTTTTTATCAGTGGGGGAAGGCAAAAAAACACATTTCATTTCATTTCATTTTCTAACTGAAAAATATCTCAAGGTATTTTGCTTTTGAGCTCTTTCATGTTGGACCATCTTACATCTCTACTTTTCTTAAAAAAATAACAGCAAAACCAAGGCCTAGCTATTTAAGAGAAGAAATGATTCCCACAGATAAACTTTTTCTTCTTTTTTTCTGATAATCAAATAAAATGCTTTTTATTTTACCCTTTTTATGCCCTGCTTGAAACAGCTTCCTAAATTTCTTCCAAATCTGTGAACAGCTTTCTTTCCTGCTAAGCTTTTTTCCCTCTGCACATATCAGCTGACAAAAAAATCATTCAAGTGTAGTCATCAAGCTAACGGTCTACTCTCACTCTCTCCAAATGAAGCAAAAAGTAGACAAAACAGAAAAGAAATTAGGAAAAAATCAAATAAGCTAGAAAACCAAAAAGGATTTCTTCTTCTCTTAAAGTGACAGCCTGGAGTACAGGGATGTTACTCCAAGATGTACAAGGACCACTAGAAAAAGCCACCTCCATATGAACCGAGAGATCACTGTACTAGGCCTCTGTCTACTACGTGAGATTTATAAGTGCTTCAGCTCCCCAGAGGCACTCAGGCATATTGCTATATATTGGACTGTTTCCAGATTACTGAATGCTTTCCCTTGACTGTGATATTATCACACCACAGGGATAATTTTTTTTTTTCTTAAAAAAAGATATCTAAAAAGAAAAACCAAACCAGCAAACAAACAAAACAAAACCAAGTTTGGAGATAGTGAATGTTCCTATGAGTGACCAGCATCACCCACAGCTTGGGTTATGAGGCATTGTGTCCCTCCCACACCAGATCCATGAAGGACATAATTTTGTAATGGCTCCCAGCTACCACTCAGACTCTTTAGTTCAGGAACTCATTGTTTTAATCTGAAGCATTCAGAGGGACGTCAAACACCCCTGCAGAAACAATGAAGATGGGACCTGGGCATGGCCTGCTACCATTCCCACTATGTGATAAAATTTCACACTTTTTGGGGAAGGCATGGACAGATCCTGCAAGATTGTTGAGTCCCCTCTGTGTAGAGTTGTTTTCCCTTTCTCTTTGGTCTATAAGGCAATTAGGGGTTTGTCTCTTCTTTGCTCTAAACCAGTGAGCAGTTTCCCTGCCCACAGCAGGGGGTGTGTGTAGGAACTAGATGATCCTTGAGGTCCCTTCTGAAAATTCTATGATTCTATGCATTTGCTTCTGTTGTCACTGGCCTCTCCTCTGTTTCTCAGATTTTTCTCATGCTTTCCTTCTTTATTATTATTTTTGTCCAACAGCTATTTGTTCAGTAATCTCCCCCAAGAGATTATCACACTAATAGGCAGTCAACAAAACAAAGCAAGAAACAAAGAAAGATACAGTACTTAAAGGATGAATACTTGGGAGAGAGCATCAGTCTTTTGATGTCCCGATTCCAGTTGGCTTTATTTGCTATATATAAGTCTATAATACCTATACATCTTCATACAGCTGTCCTGCTGCTCAAACAGATATTTCCAAGTGCTTTGCAAACCTTATACCATTGTTTTGCTTTCAAGGAAGAGAAAAGCAGCCTTATTCCCTGTACTCAAATGACACAGAGTGACCCACATATTTTGGGCAGTAGGGTGGTTCAGCTACAGAGTCAGTCTGTCCATTATACACATTTTTTTAGCTCACTTTCCTGAATATTTTTTCCATGCCTTTCACTTTAACCCCATGGTTGATCCTGTTTGAGGCAACAGGAGTCCGTATCTCCTGATGTTTGGACAAATAACACAGTGCAGAACTGGGGCCTCGTCTCCAAACATAGATGCTGTATTTCGCTCAGCCATGGCTGGCTAAAACAGTATCATCCAATCTTTAGTGACCCTGCTGTGCTGAGTGGATAACAGTCAGGCATTTAATGCACACACAGAAAAAGGCAGGGGAATTGAAAGGGGAGAAAGATAGCTGTAACTATGTCACAATTTGTTCCAAGCTTTGACAACAGCTGCCTGTACGCTTTTTAAAGAAAGTTTGGTTTTGCAGGCATGCTCCTTCTTTGGTGGATGCTTTTGCTTTGTTTTTCCTAAGAGAAATTCTTCTTTCAAACTGCAGCAAAGACTTACTTAGGACTGCATTAGGGACTCTTGAAAACACCCTGTTTTTCTTCTTTGGAAATTGCTACCACACACTTGGGTGATTTTATTTTTTTTAACAGATTGGTAGGCATTCTTTTCATTTCCCTCTTGTGATTTTCTACAGAACACTTTTTCAGGCAAATCTTTTTGCACCCCTTCAAAGTAGTCAATGAAGCCATTTGTGTGCATACAATTAAGCACAAAAAGGAGGGGGAAAAAGAAATGTAAAAAAAAAAAAAAAAAGGAATAAAAAGTGACAAAGCCTAATAATTTAATCTAAAAAATCCTCCAGATTTTTAATATTCTGAAGTAACAAATCCTTTTGAACAGAATTTCAAAAAGTCATACATGCTTCCAACAGTGATTTTAAATACCCAGAAATTTGGGAACAAATGGAAACTAATAATTTAAAGTGATAACATCATACATTCTTCCTGAAGTTAGGCTCTAATACTGTACAGTTAAAGCCAGTAGGATCTTTATTATTGACTTTGTTGTGAGCATATGACAAAGTACTGAATGGGGTGCAGCCTTACTCAAGTCAAATTAATTTCATGGACATTGCAAAATTTGCCCCAGCATTTCTGATAATGTGTAACATAGAAAATGCTTAGTAGACTCCGATATAAAAAAATCAGGGATGGAAATTAGGGACATCTGTATTCAAAGAGTGAAAATACAGGAGGGCAGATCAACAGGAGTAAACCGCAAATCTTCAGGAAGTATATGTTTCTTAGGTGTCAAATTTCCTAGGACTCCTCTCAAAAGATCAGGGCAGCGAAGTTTACCATGTGTTTCCTGAAGTACACAGAACAGTGAGTTGCTCTTAAGAGTTTGGAAGGCTATGAAGTTTTTATTTTTTATTTTAAAGAAAGAAATAAATGTGAGGTTAAAGATTTATAGACTTTTTAAAAAACTGTAATAACTTTTAATAAAAATTAAAATGGAGACTCTCAGATACTCTCATACATTCTGGAGCTGGTTTTGAGGAAGCATAGAGAAGGTCATCAAGCTTGTAGAAGCTGGAAGAGGTATCAATACCAAAGTCAGATTAGGAAATTGAGGTATCAGAGATATCCTTTAAATTTTGTTTTGCTTGCTATTCATTCCTTTTTACCTTCTTCCAGAGTGCAGTGAAAAGAGGTACAAGCTGTATAAATAAAGCGCGTATATTCAAGGGTTGCTTATAAAAGTTTTTCCACATGAAAAATGCAAAGGGAAATAGAAATAATTAGGAACGAAAGATATTTTCCCCTTGAGAATTGTAACTACAGCCATACAGATTCAGAGATGTGGAGCACACAAAGCCATTTAGATCCAGCACTGACTGTAAACACATGATCAGAGAACAGTAAGAACAGGACAATGTCTCCCTCAAATATTCCCCTAACCTCTCATCATTTTCAGCACAAGGGATTTCCAAAGCCTGATGTTGTTCCTTTCTCCATGTAATGAGATGTTACGACCAATTTCATCGTGCTGTGGATTTATCTATGATCCTTGAATACTTAACACTGTATGCCCACCTAAGTCTGTGCATCAGGCCAACAGAGGAGAAAAGTGCTTCAGCAGGCACTATAAAGCCTTGATCAGAGTCTTTTGGAAGCACCCAAGAAGGCATAACCATCCAGAGACCTAGTTGAAACACACAAGGTTTGAATATACCTTTTAGAATTGGCTGTAAGAAGTATACCACTAGTAAAAGGAAAAGAACTATTCTTTGGAGAAATGTACATGTGGAAATAGATCAAATGGCTGCGATTAAAAAAAAAAAAAAAAAAGATAAAAAGTTGCAACTATGTAAGATTCAACTCTTTTCAGTGTTTCACTCTAAGATTCACTTAGCTAGATTAGATTTAAAGCCCATCCAACCTTTCAGATGAGTCTAGAGTTTGAGAGAAACAAAGGGGACTTTTGCTTTCACAACATTATCCTGTGAATGAAAAACCAGTGAGCCTTTCACTTGGAAGCAGCTATCAATGCTCGAAACAAATCTTGAGAAAGTGTGATTAGAGAGAACAGAAAATTATTCTGTTGTTGCTGTTCATAATTTCATTATGCCTGTGCAATATTTCCCAAACAAAAGGTTGGGGTACTAAAAGTGGTGACCAAATTTACCAGTGTTTTTGTAACTAACCATCTAACAGTCTACAAGGAAAGATTCATTACTTGCATTACCTTCCACAAACCACTTGTTTAAAATTTTAATTCTCACTTTCTGCCTCTGAATGTTTCAGTAACATTCTCTTGCTATTTGTGTTTTCTGGCCCAGGCCAACATCAAAGGCAGCAGTATAAAATTAAGGAGTGCTTCGGATTCCTATTCAAACCATTCTGTATTCCAAACCCAAGTCTCTGACTTGCCTTGTCCCAGATAGACATTTGCATCCTTTAAATGATCTTGTTTATTTTATGTGTGAGAATATAGTTATCTGAATATTAATTATGGTTTTAGTGAAGTTTGTTGGTTGAGTGCAGGAATTGAGAATTCTTCCTTCAGTCGCAGCCACCTGCTTAGATTTCTGTGTTTATCTGCTTCACTGAGTTTAAATCAGTTTCTGTAAGTGAAAGTCTGTTGCTTTGAGCAGATGTTAATGCTCAGAAATAGTGTACAGTCTGCCATTAGCATATGTAGCATAATGCTAATAAATAGAGGCATGTACCACCCTTCAAGGTGATTCTGATTTTGGTAGAAGATCTCCCCCTATCCTTCTAGTCCCTTTCCTTAAGGAACCCTCAGATGTACACAGCTGTTACAAGCGAAGGACCTTCCTCCCACCCCTATCAAGACCTTAGCAAATGGTCCATTCTGCTTATGCTACATTTGGATGATTAATATTATTGTGTATTGTAACTAAATTGTACTGCTATTATCATCAGGTCACTGCTGACAATTAGATATATCATCTCGGGGGTTCATATACAGATAACAATTTTAACTATGTGGATAAGTAAAGGCTTGATGGTGTTCTAATGCTAATGCAAATATTACCGCATATTAAAAGTCAGTAATACACCGTATATAGGTGCATTACACAACAACAGTCATTGGGTAGCTGAATCTGGTGTGATTGCTGCAACAGTGGGTTTCTACCTTATCCTTCTTATTAATATTTTTCCCCTCTCTAGGCATTTAGAATAATTCATCTGTAAAACATGACAACCATTTAGACTCAAAGGGACCCAGGCAGCTTTCAAGCAAAATTGTAATCAAACTGATGTAGGATGTCTTGAGTGTTAGCAGGAGGGAGTTCAGTTGCCTTGGTGCTCTCCTTGATCCCTATTCAAGGCAGTGCTTTGAGCTCTATCCCTAAAGCAGAGCCATTGGAAGAACTTAGCCCAGAGCAGGAGGAAATCTGACAAACTCGGGGCATGAATGTATCTTCATATTTAGTTTCAAGAGCAGATCAATGATCCTAATTGTGGCACCTGCAGGTAGTCATTTGAGAAATAGATGGAATGAAGGTGAAAACTTGAGAAATGTTTTACTGCAGAAAAGTAACATCACAGCTCCTGGTTAAAGTTTGAAAGTATATTGAAAAGGTTTGTTGAAACAAGAATTCAAATCAAAGGGAGCCTCTCCCCTCACTGTACTCAGCACTGGTTAGGACACACCTTGAGTACTGTGTCTTGAGCACAAAGCCCTATGAAGAGAGGCTGAGGGAGCTGGGGTTGTTTAGCCTGGAGAAGAGGAGGCACAGGGGAGACCTTATTGCTCTCTGCAGCTACCCGAAAGGAAGTTGTAGACTGGTGAGGGTTGGTCTCTTCTCCCAGGCAACCAACACCAGAGCAAGAGGGCACAGTCTCAAGCTGTGCCAGGGGAAGTTTAGGCTCAAAGTGAGGAGAAAGTTCTTCACAGAGGGAGTAATTGCCCATTGGAATGGGCTGCCCAGGGAGGTGATGGAGTCACTGTCCCTAGAGGTGTTAAAAAATGGATTTGATGTGGCACTTGAAGCCACGGTTTATTTAGAATAGAATAGAATAGAATAAACCAGGTTGGAAGAGACCTTCAAGATCATCATGTCCAACCTATCACCCAACACCACCTAATCAACTAACCCATGTAACCAAGCACCCTGTCAAGTCTCCTCCTGAACACCTCCAGTGACGGCGACTCCACCACCTCCCCAGGCAGCCCATTCCAATGGGCAATCACTCTCTCCATGTAAAACTTCCTCCTGACCTCCAGCCTGAACTTCCCCTGGCGCAGCCTGAGACTGTGTCCTCTTGTTCTGGTGCTGGCTGCCTGGGAGAAGAGACCAACCTCTGCCTGTTTACAACCCCCCTTCAGGTAGTTGTAGAGAGTAATGAGGTCACCCCTGAGTCTCCTCCCCTCCAGGCTAAGCAGCCCCAGCTCCCTCAGTCTCTCCTCATAGGGCTTGTGTTCCAAGCCCCTCACTAACTTCGTTGCCCTTCTCTGGACTCGTTCCAGCAAGTCAACATCCTTCCTAAACTGAGGGGCCTAGAACTGGACACAGTACTCGAGGTGTGGCCTAACCAGTGCAGTGTACAGGGGCAGAATGACCTCCCTGCTCCTGCTGGCCACACTGTTCCTGATGCAGGCCAGGATGCCATTGGCCCTCTTGGCTGCCTGGGCACACTGCAGGCTCATGTTCAGCCTACCATCAACCAGCACCCCCAGGTCCCTCTCTGCCTGGCTGCTCTCCAGCCACTCTGACCCCAGCCTCCAGCACTGCATGGGGTTGTTGTGGCCAATGTGCAGAACCCGGCACTTGGATGTGTTAAATCTCATGCCGTTGGACTCTGCCCATCTGTCCAGCCTGTCGAGGTCTCTCTGCAAAGCCTCTCGACCCTCTAGCAGATCAACTCCTGTCCCCAGCTTGGTGTCATCAGCAAATTTACTGATGATAGACTCAATGCCCTCATCCAGATCATCAACAAAGATGTTAAAGAGGATGGGGCCCAGCACTGATCCCTGGGGGACTCCACTACTGACTGGCCGCCAGCCGGATGTGACACCATTCACCACCACTCTCTGGGTTCGGCCATCCAGCCAGTTCCTAACCCAGCTCAGAGTGCTGCTGTCCAAGCCATGGGCTGCCAGCTTGGCCAGGAGTTTGCTATGGGGGACGGTGTCAAAGGCCTTGCTGAGGTCCAGGTAAACTACATCCACAGGCCTCCCCACATCCACCAGGCGGGTCACCTGCTCCTAGAAGGAGATCAGGTTGGTCAGGCAGGACCTGCCCTTCCTAAATCCATGTTGGCTGAGCCTGATCCCTTGGCCATCCTCTAAGTGCTGTGTTAATGCACTCAGGATGACCTGTTCCATGATCTTGCCTGGCACTGAGGTCAGGCTGACAGGCCTGTAATTCCTGGCTCATCCAACCGGCCCTTCTTATGGATGGGCACCACGTTGGCCAGCTTCCAGTCCTCTGGGACCTCGCCAGTGAGCCAGGACTGCTGAAAAATGATGGAGAGCGGCTTGGCCAGCTCCTCTGACAGCTCCCTCAGCACCCTAGGATGGATCCCATCTGGTCCCATGGACTTGTGGGGATCCAGGCGGCTGAGCAGATCATCAACTGCCCCATATTGGAACAGTGGAAAACTATGCTGCTCCCTGGCTCCTTCTGCCAGCTCTGGAGGCCAGCTGTCTGGAAGACATTCTGTCCTGCTAGTAAAAATTGAGGCAAAGAAGGTGTTAAGTATCTCTGCCTTTTCCTCATCCCTTGATACAATGTTCCCCTCCGTGTCCACCAAGGAGTGGAGGTTGTCCTTTCCCTTCCTCTTGCTATTAATGTATTTATAGAAGGACTTTTTGTTGTCCTTCACAGCAGAGGCCAGACTAAGCTCCAAATGCGCTTTTGCCTCCCTAATTTTCTTCCTGCAAGACCTAGCAACATCCTTAAATTTTTCACGGGTTGCCTCTCCTCTCTTCCAAAGGTGATACACCCTCTTTTTTTCCCTTAGTTCCATTAAAAGTTCTTTAACCATCCAGGCTGGCCGTCTGCCCCGGCGGCTCATCTTCCGGCACATTGGCACAGCCTGTCCCTGAGCCTTCAACAGTTCTTCCTTGAAGTAGGACCAGCTCTCCTGGACCCCTTTGTTTTTAAGGGCTTTATCCCAAGGAACCCTCTGAATTAGTTCCTTGAGTAGCCTGAAGTCCGCCCTCCGGAAATCCAGAGTTGAGGTCTTCTTGCTACCCCTCTTAGCTTGACCAAATAATGAGAATTCAATTATCTCATGGTCACTGGCCCCTAAGCACCCTCCGACCACCACATTACCCACCAACCTCAGTCATGAGGTATTGGGTTATAGGTTGGACTTGATGATCTCTGATGTCTTTTCTAACCTTATTGATTCTATGATCTAGTCCAGATCTACTCTTATCGTGTCTCAGTCCATTTCCTCTTATCTTATCTCTACAAGCCCTTGTAAAAAGTTCCTCCCCAAAGCTCCCACTGAGGCAAGCTGGCTAGAACACTGCCATAAGGTATCCCCAGAGCCCCCTCCTCTTGCATTCGAACAGCCTGAACTCTCTCAGCCTACCTGCACAGGGCAAGTGCTGCAGCCCTTCAATCATCTTTGTGGCCTCCTCTGAACCCACTCCAGCAGTTCCATGTCCTTCATGTGCTGGGGGCACCAGAACTGAATGCAATATTCCAGGTGGGGTTTCATAAGAGCAAAGAAAAGGGACAGAACCCCTTTCGCCATCCTGCAGCTCCCACTACTTTTAATGCATCTGAGGAGACAGTTGGCCTTTTGGGTTGCCAGCGACCATTGCTGGCTCATGTTTAGTTTTTCATCAACTGACATTGCCAAGTACTTCTCCTTGAGACTGCTTTTGAGCTACTCCTCACCCACCCTGTATTTAGAATAGAATGGAACAGAATTAACCAGGTTGGAAAGGACCTTCGAGATCATTGAGTCCAACCTATCACCCAACACTATCTAGTCAACTAAACCGTGGCACCAAGCAAATTTGTACTTAGGATTAACCCAATAGAGGACAATTTACACTTACTCCATAACTGATTTATAGGATGTACTTAGTTCGAGAAATGGAGACAGAAAAAATTTGCTGCAAAAAATACGTCAAGATCTATAGTTGCCACCATCTGAGTTACTTCCTGTAACTCAGGAAGTTACAGCAGACCAGCTGAGACCAGCAAGCTCTCATCCCTACCTTACCTTGCAGTAGCTTCTAGTTATGTGTGTGCACTGATTCACCGCATCTAATTTCCCAAATTGTAAGAACATGGATAACACATCTTCCTTACTTCATGGAAATATTTAAAAATAGGTATGTCAGAGCCAGTGAGGCAGGTAGATGCTGCAGAAAATATATGTTGCATAAATACAACATTGTGGTGGATTGAAGTTTCCCCCCAGCATTAACTTTTAGCCAGACCAACTCAGTTAGAAGCAAATGACGCTGTATGTACAAGTAAAAACTGCAATCTACAATGAATATGTACAAAATATACAAGATTTACAATATTATAGAAATATTTACAATTAGCAAACAACATGAAAACCCTCCTGGTCAGAAGACCAGAGAAGCCTGTTCCACTGCCCCCCAAACCCTTTTGTCCCACGAGAGAGAAAGGAGTTGAGAGAAAGCAGTGAGTTAGATGTATCCCAAGGTCAGCCAGAAGCATGTTATCTTCTCCTGAGCAAAGCACAACAGATGAGATCAAAAGAGAAAAGGAATAGGAATGTGAAATGTAAAACGTGAAGAATTGTTATGATACAGCTTCTCTTATCCCAGACGTTCATCCAATGAATTTGTTTAGAATAATCTTTTGTTTTCCTTTTTACACCCAATAGTGATTTATTTATATTCTTCTACTTTTCTGATCAAAATCTGCAGCTAAATTTTAAAGGCATAGCCTAAAACTACCACAGACATCTATCAATCAAACTGAAATTTGGCTGCAATTGACACCTCTGCCAAGGATTCACCACCACTCAATACTGTTTCTGTAAAAGTAATTCTTCCAAATCATAGCAACCTGGTCTAGTGAATGGCATCCCTGTCCATGGCAGGGGTCTGGAACTGAATGATCTTTAAGATCCCTTCCAACATAAACTATTCTACAAACCTATTCATACTTTCTTCCACAAATATTTCTGCAAGACTTCTTCCTACTCCTCCCCTTGTCTGATCATGGTTCTCCATGCTTCTCAGACTTGAGAGGAGCAATAAGAAAGAGGGTAACTCTCTGGACTATGAATAAGGTTTGAGTTTCCCTACCTGGATTTCATATATAGACTTCTAGGCACTCATTTGAAAACAAAATCAAAACTGTGAGGCTTCAGGCGCTTGTTCACCTTAATGAAACAGAGTAGAGGAACATGAAAATGTTACAATAACAAATATAGGTCATATTAGGACTCAGTGTAGAAATTAATTATTCTCCTTAATATTGAGGAAACCTATTGCACCAACCCTTATCTTCATAAATCCTGATATATAAGAGGAGCATAGAATAAGAAAGTAATTGCAAAAATACTAGCATAAAACTGGAACATGATAAGAATGAAGTCTACAAGCTTTGCATTTCCATATGTCTAATTCCTATTTCACAGGGAGGAAAACATAGCAATCTGCACTCAAAAAAAGAGAAGAGAATAGCTGGATAAGAACCTCCAGCTGATTTATACCCACAATTTCCTTCTGAGATAGCAGAAGTGCATGTGAAAAGCAAAGTCTACCAATAATTTTGTTCTCCCCAAACCAACAAGAAACAATAAAAAATGCAAGACAATGGTAATTCAGCTTTTTTAGAATACAAAGTTCATGCTACAGGAACAGATCTTATGTTGGAAGATTTTGAGATACCCAGTACCTGAAAAAAAAAAAAAAAAAAGATCCCAATGTAACCAGGACTGTGCTATACGAAGCGATAATGGCAAATCGAGCCTTGTCATATTAGCCCCTTATTAAACATTACAGATGAAAGCACTGTGTCACTCAACAGCCTGCACCTCCTGGGCAAGGGGATTCATCTTCAAGACATAGTTTGACTCTCTGAGCAGGAGGACCCAATGTCTGTGGGCCTCAGAGTTAAAAAGCAGAATTGCTCCCTCAACTAGAGGAAAAATTCTGCTACAAAATCAGCCTGTTCGACAATTTACAAGACATAAAATAGAAACTGAGCTGTATCAATTCATTTTTATTCCACTGATGTTCCTTTGTCTTCTATTGCACTTATTCATCTGTAATTAAGGAAGAAGACCAGAAACAGGAAAGAAGAAAGGTAAGGCAAAAAAACCCTGCTGCTGTTCTAGAGCAACAAAACACAGAGCTTGGAGAGTAGAAGAGGGATAGGAAAACAGAGCAGCAAGAGGAAAAGAGAGTAGAGAAAGGAACGGAGAATTAGAGACAGAACAAACAAGATTAAGTTTCACCTGACTTATTGAATGTACACTCAGAAACCAAAAGGCAAGGAGAGGAAGTGCAGAGGAAGAGAACATGAATCACAGCAAGTTCTGTCCTGAGGCTTCATGCAATGGTTTTGTCAGAGACTCTCTGAGACTGGTGCCACTTATTATGATGTGTAGCTTTAATGAAATAAGGAGGAGGGCAGAAGCAAAGGGAAAAAGAAAAAAAAACAAGCAGCTGAGACTCTGCCTCTTTCTCCATCTCCATTTGCAGAGACCTATTGGCCATAACTCTTGCAGGGCAAATAACAAGCATCCCCATCCAAATGTAAGCACATTGGCACTTAATCCTATTTTACAAAGGTTGTAGTTTTACATAAATCACTCACTCTAAATGCACTTTAGTCATCCTCTTCATGTTAAGTTTGCCTTTAAGTCTAACTAGGCTAGGAGGATTTCTCCCACTGGCCCTCTGGACATGATGCCACCAAGATTGAACCATGCTCTCTGTCTTTAACATCCCTGGAGGGATTCATCTATAATGATGTCAGGGGCTAAGAATATTCCCTTGCCAGGGCAGGGAAATTAAATCTGTCCTTCTCCTGTCTTGCTCAGGTCCAGGAAAGCTAAAAACAAGTTATTCAGAGAGCAGAGAAAACTGGTGATGCTTCACTTTTGGTGTCTTGCTCTCCATGCAGATTCCCTAATGACTACTAAAGGGTGAGCTTACTAGCCTTTTCTTCAGTGATTTCACTATCAGTTATCCTGTTAATGAAGTTTATAATAGTCTCTAAGACCTCTCCTCTGTATGATACAGTGCTGAATTTGCCCAGTGAGTTTTAGGGTTACACAGGAAGGACAGACCGACACACAGAGCCACATGCACCTAGGCACGCAGCATAGGTGCTTGGAAAAAGCACATTTCCTTATGAAATCAGCTTAAAAGGCACACAGTGGCATAATTGCTTCAAATTATCTTCTATGCATTTTCATGCAGATTCATCCCTGATGAGGAGGGCACACTCTATCTCCTGTATATTTTCTTAATGAGTTCAGTGTTTATTTTCTGACAGGGTATGTGAGGTCTTGAATTGTCAAACTTCCAAGGAACTTCATGAGCTTGGACTGAGTTAAATACAATTATTTTAGGAACCTCAGCAAAGAGTTACACTGCTCTACCTGCTGACTTTGCTTTTTCAGAGAGTCCATCAGAATGAACTGCCCTACGATGGATACTGGAGTTTCATGAGGTAATTTGTGGTCAGAGGAAAAGTTTTAAACAATAGTTGGAGTGAGGGAAATAAAAGCAGGTCTTGTGCTAGGCAGGGCATAATAGTGAAACATTCATATACTCAGGAGGAGATTGCTATCCATAAGGTGTTGGGTTTTGTTTCTTTAGATAAAAATCCATGCTTGTCTCTCCAAGCTCACATACAACCTCATCTGTCCACCAGCCCAGTCATTCCTAGGAGCATCTAATTTAGGAGTGAGACAATAACTCTTGCTTTATTAGGAAGTACTTGGAGCAGGAAAGACATGATCACACAGCAGACTACTATGTAGACAGTTTTTCTTCATGTCTGGTCTGACCTACAAAATTGACAATTATGCAGTTTGCACAACAAAGGGCTGGCTAGAAAGGAGGACTTGTTGCACTGACTTGTCCCTTGAGTTACCCAAAAGCACCAAAATTGTTCCTTTCTTATTCCCCAAAGCTCTTGGGAACTCCTCACTAAGAACATTCCTTCAGCAGATAGCATCTGAGACAGCTGTATGTACCTGGGAAACAAAGACAACCTGACAGGATTTTTCACCAATAGAACTTGAGTTCTTTCAGCTAATATGGTTGAGCCATTTCTATGGTCTCTCTCTAGGGCATCTTTAATTTAAATGATTCATTTCTACTCAGACATCTATTTTCATAAAATTCCTTCCAGTTTAGTCACTCAGATTTTTTATCTAGTGAGGTAATCTAAGACTTCATAATAGCTGCAGAGTCATTGGAGTGGAGAAGTAGAGAGTCAAGGGTAGTGACACCACCATCACATAGGCCTTGTCTTCTGAAGTCTAAGCTAAAAATACGTCCTCTTTCCACATAAGAATGTGAGTAACACCAGCTAGCAGGCATGTCAACCTGCTAAAGTTGCCTTTATCCATCTCACAGAATCATGTTAGGGGCTGGAAGAGCCCTCTAGAGATCATCTAGTCCAACCCCCCTGCCAGGACAGGATCACCTATACCAGATCACACAGGAACTCATCCAGATGGGTCTTGAATAAATCCAGAAAGGGAAACTCCACAACCCCCTGGGCAACCCCTTCCAGTATTCTGTAACTTTCACAGTGAAATAATTCCTCCTGTTTCCATGGAACTTCCTATGCCTCAACTTCCACCCTTTGCCCATTGTCCTGTCATCAGGCATTGCCGAGAAGAGCCTGACTCCATGCTCTTGGCACTCACCCTTTATGTATTTATAAACATGAAACACTTTACATATTTATAAACATGAATGAGGTCACCCTTAATCTCCTTCAAGCTGAAGAGCCCCAGCTCCTTCAGTCTGTCCTCATGCAGAAGATGTTCCATTTCCTTAATCATTTTTGTGGCTCTGCAATGGACTCTTTCAAACAGTTCCCTGTCCTTCCTGAACTGAGGGGCCCAGAACTGGACACAATATTCCAGATGTGGCCTCACCAGGGCACAGTAGAGATGGAGGAGAACCTCTCTCAACCTGCTGACCACACTCCTAATACAACCCAGGATACCACTGGCCTTCTTGGCCACAAGAGCACATTGCTGGCTCATTGCTGGTCCTTTTCCCCTTCACTGTTCTCCAGCAGGTCAGTCCTCAACCTATACTGGAGCTTGTGGTTGCTCTTTCCCAGGTGCAAGACTCGACACTTGCCCATGTTGAACTTCATTAAATATCTCCCTGCCCAACTCTCCAGCCTAAGTCTCACTGAATGGCAGCACAACCCTCTGGTGTGTCAGCCACTCCACCCAGCTTAGTGTCATCAGCAAACCTGCTGACAGTGCACTTGGTGCCCTCATCCAGGTTGTTGATGAATATATCAAACCATAGTCCCAGTACTGCAGTTGAACACTGGTCCCAGCGCTGGCCCCTGAAGGACTCCGCAAAACCATTTCTGGTAGTTCACAAGGATACACAGTACCCTAAATTTCTGGTGAGCAATCCAGAAATCTTTTTTAAATTTTGTACTAGAACAGACTTAATATAGTCTTTGGGTGTAAGAATGGTTAATGAGGTCTGTATCTAAACGAGTATCTCTGTCTAGCATTAGAAGAGAATCTCATATCCAAAGGGAAACAGATCTTTTGGGCTTTCTGGCCTTACAGGAGGCAGGAGACTGTATGTGACTTTCAGTCAACTGATGCAAAACTAAGAGGCGTTGAATTAATTCCCACTATCTGATTCAAAGCATTACTGAAATCACCAAATCATGGAGTGTTAGGGGTTGGAAGGGACCTCAAAAGTTCATCTAGTCCAACTGGCCTGCCAGTGCAGGATCACCTAGATTAGGTCACACAGGAATGCATCCAGGTTAGTGCTGAAAGTCTCCAGAGGAGAAGACCCCACAACCTGCCTGGGCAGCCTGTTCCAGTGCTCTGTTACTCTTCCAGTGAAAAAATATTTCCTCGTGTTCATGTGGAATGTCCTTTGCTCCACCTTTCACCTCTTGCCCCTTGTTTTGTCTTTGGACATCGCTGAGAAGAGCCTGGCTTCAGTCAATCCAGTTTTCTTCTCAGAACTTAGTGATATAGTCTTAGTGCTTGGATCTATATTAGAATGAAACTGTAAGAGTAATAGTTTCCTGCCAGTTAGAACATTTTCCATAGCCACAGTTGTTTCTTTGTCATCTGAGTGCAAGTCAGTGCTGTTTGACTTTTTATGGCAACTTTGATTTTAGCTCCAAACTCCAGATGATTTGAAGAGACTTCCAACATCAGCCACACATACTCGACCTTGAAGGAAAGGTAAAAGCAGATAGGAAATGAAAAGCTTGCACTCCTCTGTAGAGAGCAATTGCACACATACTCAGTCTTCAAGTCCTCCATGTCAGCTTTAGCTGAAATAGGTAAATAAGCCTAAACAGAGAGAAATTAATCTCAGCCACAAACAAGCATGAAAGAAAGTCCTACTTGCCAGTCAATAATGACTTATTCACAGGAAGTTCTGTCACCAACTTTGCACAGCTGGGAGAAACTCCATTTCCTTACAATAGTAATGACATTCTACTACAAGAGAAAGAGTAAATCTGTTTTCTAACAGAGAAGTGAAAAAAATAATTCATAAGTTTGGCTTATGTGGCATAGTTGTGTTTAGAAAGCTCATCTGCATTCAGTGTCTAATAGTGCAAGGTGTTGTTCATGCTTTACCAAAAAATCAAGCTGAAAGGAACAAAAGAGACAAAGTCATGCACTAAAGGTCATGCAGCAACTCAGCAGACAAGGGAAAAAAATGAACTTCATTTTTTTGACCACCAGCCCAGTATTTCTCGTGCTACATCATGGACTGTGCCATCAATGAGGTCAGTAAGAGTTTTATATATTTATACACTTTCCATCATTATGATGCAAGATCACCTGACAAGCTATATTCTTATCTTGCCCCTGGAAAGTAAAAACTACTGTTCCAGTAAAACAAATGGAATTGAGATCTAGGGAAAAGCTGGCGCTACAGTCCCAAATAAATAAATAAAAGTGCTTAGACCATAATTTACAGTGCTTATGTCCCAACCTCAGATGCTCTGCTCAGTTTCTATTCAACCCCAAAAGCACCTATTTCATCAGCATAAATATGCCTTCTGTAACAAATCTATATTTTGGAACAGGGCCCAGATCTGTGGTATCCTCTGAGTTGCATAAATGACCTTACCAGAGCATCATTCTCTCAAATTCTCTCCTGTCCAAAATTAAGATAAGAGAAGCAGCAAAATATCTTTATCCCACGCTAAGGAAGTATTCAAAGTACAATCTTGATTGGGTTTGGTGCACACCATTTGCTTTAGAAAAAGTTGTAGATGTCACATCGAATCACTGCTTCATACTTGGTGGGCTACTCAATCATCCATGTCAGTCCAGAGAGGCATCTCCAACACTTACATCCCCTAGCTGTATTTAGCACACACAGATGGTGGTCCTACTCTCCTCTGTGTCTGAGATCCCCAAATAAAGATCATTCTTTCTCCATGGGAGACAAATATTCACCTGAAACATTTAGAATGTTGGGATTTTTGAGGATTTTCTGTTAAAACCTCCTTGCACTAAAGCCAGGGCAGATCGTGGAAATATGAAGCTTGTAATTTCTCTAACAGTTGGCAGAAAAAGCATTGCTTCTTTGAAGAGAGTAATGGGCTGGGGTCAAGGAGAGAGAATCAAGGTGCTGTTTTCTAAAACATCAATTTGAACCTGCCTTACACTTAAAGCAAAAAAAGAAAGACAATAAATCCTAAGAAGGAATCAGCAAAAAACATACCCATTGTCTTAAAACTTACAGAATTTTACAGTAACTCTAAACTGTGTATATTAAGGGCCTCTTGCTGAACAAGCCACCAAGGACTTTTCTCCTTACAGAAATGCCAGAGTCAACAGAGTAGCCAAGGTTACTTTATCCTCCTCTTGCTCTGAAAAGCATCTCAGCTTAGATATGAGACACATGGTAGTCTGCTTGTTCAAGAAACCCTACAAACTTAAGTGACGCTTTACACCTGTTCCATCTTTGCACATGCAAGACCCAATCTTCAACAGAGCCAAATGAAGCCGCTTCCATATGCTGCTCCCATCTTTGAATGTACAGCCACAGGTCAGAGTCACAAGGCAGGGCAAAGCAATGCATATTATATTTGAAAACCAAAACAACAAAACCCCAAAGTCCAGTGAAAAGCAGGTGCTTTTTCAACACCACTAGAAAGTGAGCAACAATAGAGTTTTCTTCTCTCCCTCTCTATCAAAACACCACTGGTGCCCACTGCCAACAAAAGAATGCAATAACAACATCAGTTTTAAACAGTCAGAGAATAAGCATGAAGTTTAGAAGACATTGTCCCCATGCTGTCAACCAAGCTGGGTGTATTCAATGTTGAGTCTATTTATTTAGTTCTTTTTCCTTTTCCTGGTCTCCTGGTAAACCTCATCTCACTTCTGGAAAAGTATCGTGCAGGCAATTACTGTCTTTGCCACCCAGGCACTTCCTACTGCTTTCTCCAAGGTACCCGTCAAGTTATGTCTTGAAAAATGCTCTTCTCCATGAAAGGATTACCTAAAAATGGGTAGTGCAGTTAGAACAAAAACAGTTTCAGAGTTAAAAGAGAGGCTACACCTGCTTTGCTTAGAAATTACACTCCTTTGCAAAGCTCTGCTCCTCTCCCTGACATGTCTCCAGGCTGAAGTTGTTCCATGGGGAGGTAAGAGCTGGTTGCAAGAGCAAAACCTGGTTCGTGCTGGCTTCACTTGTCATGCAGGATTAAATTAGCACTACTGGGCTAAAGTCAGCACAGCTACAAAGATCTCATAGCTGAGGTGTTGGTGAAATAGATATTTTTTCTTATCCTGAGTTGTTTCTCTGTAGAGCTGTTCTATATGAATGATCTATACACAGTGAAGGTAATTGAGAGTTGCATCTATAAAGTTATTCAGATATCAGATCTGTTATTGAAATCTCTTTGTGAATGTGTACTTAACTCTGGTTTTGGGTTTAGCTCTTGCTCACTAAGAAATGAGTGAGTTTCTTCATTTATGGATGAAAGTAGGTGTCCTAGATACGCTGCCTAGACTTTAGTATTCTAACTTTTTTTTCTTTCAGGAACAATACGAGGTTCTCTTGGTAAGTTGCTGCTCTCAGAAAGTAATTATTTTATCTGCTAAGGACTCATAAAACTTTGAAATTTACTTTTAAAAGAAACAAACAAAACATTAGGAAAAAAGTATTTGCTGTTTACTGGAAATGGTGCTTTAAAAGCCTAGCTCCTAGAGTACCTGCTTACAGCCATTTAACTCTCCCTATGTAAGAAGTTAGTAGAAGCTTTAGAAAATGGTACCAAACAAGTTATGGCAGTAATTAATCCCTGCTTATAAGCTTACCGGACTTACTTGTTCTTTGAGTCTTTTTTAACTTTGTCACTACTGAAGCTATCTTCAGAAAAAACAAAAAAAGAGCCAAATTTGAAGAAAACCCAAGCACACAACTCTTTCTTAAATTTTTATTTTATTATAAATAGCATTAATTATAGTAAGTACTTACTGAGAACACTTAAGTACTTTTCCCAATACTTATTGTTTGTATTTAGTTTTCCCTAAAGACAGTTGAAAATGTAATTTATTCAAAAAGCAAGAGTGTACAAGTGCAGGACAAACATAGAATATCACATAATAATCTCTAAACAAGCCCCAATGTCGTTTCTTTTTGTCATTTCTTTTTCCCAAGCTGTATCTTGTTAAAATTTCCCTACAATGACAGCACTTTCTAGCCTGCTTTTTGGTGGAAAGACCCTTCAAAATGAGGGACAGAAGCCTAAAGGGTCCGTTCTGCGGTAGGCAGTAGACTGCTAAATCTCTTTGTTCCAGGTGGTGAGTATCCTTAATTATTTTTTGTGAGTTTTGAGTTGAACTATGTGTTCTCATAGCTCATTACATCTTTTTATGCTTCTTTAAAGCTTAGAAATACTGTTTTTCTTTCCTAGCAGATTTTTTTTCTGCTAAATTTTTTCCAGCTCACCTCTTAAAAAAATTATCTCTGAGTAGACTTCAAATATGGAGATTTTTTTTTGTTTTCAGAATGCTATAGATAGACTTGTTCTCACACAGTCTCCTGAAACAAATTCTCATTAATACAATATTTTAAATCCTGATTTTGAGAAGACTTTGATGTGTGGGCTTAGGAGCTCATCAGGATGGAATCTATCCATTAAGAAGGGCTTGCTGGGGCCAGTGCATTGGTATATTAGGGCCTAGAGCTGTTAGCTTAAATACAGGTAGTAAGACGTGGTTATTTCTGTATGTAAGTCTATATATAACACCACATTTCTAGGCTTATGCTTTTACCTATCCAACTGCTTTGCACCTAAAGTCCTGTGCCCCCTTTTGGCATGGTTCTGGGGCACTGTTTTATCCTTCTAGGATGGCAATAAGCCCCACTTATAAGGAACACAACATTAGTCTTGGATGGGTAGGAAGATTAAATATGCACGCATAATAGTAAATATTTATTTAGGTACCTGAGCTATTCTGATTAATGGCTGCATTTTCTTTTAAATTATTTGAGTACTTTTTAATGGCAATTAATTAGTATTTATGACATGATTATTTAATTTATTTCACTCTTCTGCTGCCAGTAATGTCAGAGAAAGTGGAAAATCCAGGTTTTTACAGTTTTTTTCAGGTTGGTAAATATTAAGGTTTGCTTCTGTCTTCTCCATGCCTGGGGATGCACAAACCAGCATGTCTCTGCTCTATTTCCTGGCATTTATTTACCAGCAGCAGAACTACCATCCAGGGAAATAGGACTCTGATCTTGCAAGCACTTCATGAAGTTTTTTAACTTTAAGCACACAAATAAACTTGTTGTGGTCAGCAGTCGTATAAGGATTACATGCACAAGTTTCCAAAACTGGGACCTCTAAGTCTCTCTAGTGACCTGCTTAGTTTGCAGTAATAAGGGGGCAGCTCTCAGTGGACCTCATAGGGATACCTAATGCCATAATCTGGCTTTGTAGGCCATATTTAACTAGTGGCAATACAATTTATTTTTGCCCCTGATTGCTGAATTTATAGGAAAATGAACAAGTTTTCATGAAAAAGAAAACAAAAATCCTCCTCTGTATCATCTCTGGTAAGTGTGTCCATAGCATAACTATGAACAAGGAAGATGTAGCAATACATTTCTCCTTTCTTTGGCATGTGCAGGGAGCTTGTATTTACTGTTGAGACTGAAAAGAATTTCCTGTGTTGTTATCATCACAAAAAAACAAGTGAGTTCAACAGCCTTTATCACTTCTACTTTGGGTGAGGACTCGGAATTTGAATAAGATTTGCTGCTCTCTCTTGGATTGAGGCATACTTTGGCAGTTGGATTTGAGGCATATGGGTTTCTAAATCAGACCAATACAATAGGAAGTTGAGACTATGGAGGGCCAAATTCTGTTCTAAATTTGCCTGAGACAACTTTAAATACCTATGGCTACAGAGGTGATCTGGTTACAGAAACTGCTAGCCCCTATAGGAGAACTTTGTCACCCTATGTAAGGAAGGAAGTACTCAGCACCTTCCCTGGATCAGGCAGGCTTGGAGGCTATCTTTTGGGAATTAATGGATGGGACAGGTCCTAATGAAAGAGTGAGTGAGACAGTGCCAAAGGCAATATCTTTCACAGACAGGTCTTTTATTCTTTTCTTCCCTACATGCCTCTCCCTCAACTGCCTTGAGTCAAAGCAAAACAAATAGATAGGGGAAAAATAAAATTACTTGCAGAGCCACCAAAACTCCAAATAATATTCCATCACAAGGTCTAGAGCAGCACACTAGTCTATTGAGTGTGTGGTGCTATTGGAAGTAGCCTAGTGTGCTAACTCTGCAATAGGTCATGATAAAAAAATGTAAGTGATCCATTATTTCCTGGTTAATGTACTTTACTATGCAAGTCTGACAGCTCATCAGAAACATCATTACATAATGATACTGATGCTCCACAAACAGAAGCCAGCGGAGGAGGAGGAGGCAAAACTCAAGATCTGGGAGACTTTAGAAATTTCTTGGCAAGAAGTGTTGTTTTTCCATTTAATTTAAAAACAAAAATAGGAAAATTAAGCAAGTTGAGTCATGAAAAGCAAAGATGTTAAGGAATCATTAGTTCAAAGTAATGAATACTTCTTTTCTTTTCTTTTCTTTTTTTTTTTCAGTTCATCTGCCTGATTAGGAGTGTTGATAACCATGACATTCACCAGATACTTGCTATTGTTTAATTTCTCAAGATCTGACAGGGCCATTCAGATCTGGATGCACTTTGCTGATAATGTGTATGAATTTTAAAAAAAAAAAAAAGTAAGAAAAGAAAAAAGTCTTCCTGGCTGGCACACGCGGGCTCTTGCAAGCTTGGAAGAGAGACTGATGTCAGCAGCAGAAGAAAATGCAAATTGCATGGGAAGCCTGGGATGCGGATGCAGGGGGAACACATCAACGTGTACAAGTGAGAGAGGCAGATCAGTTAGGGTGTTGGATACGAAGACAGTGACACAAATGGGGAGAGGCAAAAATAGAGTATGGGAACACGATGCCATTAGAGCTTGTGTGAGCTGAGGGCAAAGAAGTATTCACAGGCAGTGCCCTGGGTGAGGTGGAACGCCTCTGCATGGAGTTCCTGTGAGTGAGGAGGAATTTGTGCATGACAGAAAGCAATCACGCTGCCTGCTCCAAGGGACTATGAAGGCAAGGTGTATGATATGGATGATGTATACATGAGAAGTGACACAAACATGGTACCAGTGGAAGTGAGTGTGAAAAATTATTGCACAAGCAGAGGCCAAGAGGGAGGTTCTCCTGCTTCTGCTTTCTCCCTTGCTAGGTCTTGGGTGCAGGGTAGAGACTCTATTCTCTCATAAGCTTCATTGCTTTATCCCTGTCTTGCTTTACATCTTCTGGGTGTGACATGTTTACCTTTAGCACTGTGTAGAGATCTTGCAATTGGTATGCTTGCTTGGGTATTTTTAGCAGTTGTTTTGCATTATAAATCCTGCTAGCTTTAACACTGTTGGGTAGACTTGGGATAATTTACCTTTAGTTTAGCAAGAAATAGGAGCTGACTCAGGGATTAAGGTGTGTCAAGTGAACACACACACAAAAAACAAAAGGCAGGGAAGGATTATTCAGAGATGTGTGCAAGAGCTGTGTGTTAATTGTGAGTGGGGTGCATAATTAAAAATAAAATCTTCTTTGTTTGCTCCCTTCTTATCTGAAGCCACTGATCTTGGGGTCAGTGCTGGCAATGTGTCCTGCTAATACATGTGTCTGTAATTTTCAAAGATTTTAGCCCTTCCCACAGAGCTCACTTTGTTTATAGCTCAAGATCTGAGTTGTGTCTCTTAGTTTAGGAATTTTCTGTTTTGGTTCTTAGGTGGCAGGCAAGGTGGCATACCTCAAACACATTTTGTAGTTTACAGCTGCTGTATGATGTGGCTGTGAGAAGAAGCAGGCTGCAGACAGGATGAATTGAGAGGTGCCTTATTTGACACAGATTTTCTTCTCCATCAGCAAGATTTCACTTACAGACTCCGAACAACCAAGCTCTACTGGGAAGTGGGGTTTCTGAAGCCCTAAAACTCTCCCTGCAAGCCTCTGTTGAGGGAGGAAGAACACTGTTCCATATAACTAGACACTTTTTAAATGTAGGTTCCTGTAAACAATGGCACATTTCATGTTTTTACTTCAGATTAAATTTAGAGTAGAATAGAAGAGAACGGAATGGAATGGAATGGAATGGAATGGAATGGAATGGAATGGAATGGAATGGAATGGAATGGAACGGAACAGACCAGGTTGGAAAAAACCTTTGACATCATTCAGTCCAACCTATCACCAAACACTATCTAATCAACTAAACCACGGCACCAAGCACCCCATCCAGTCTCTTCCTAAACACCTCCGGTGATGGTGATTCCACCACCACCCTGGGCAGCCCATTCCAATGGCCAGTCACTCTTCCTATAACGAACTTCTTCCTAACATCCAGCCTAAACCTCCCCTGGTGCAGCTTGAGACTGTCTCCTCTTGTTCTGGTGCTGGCTGCCTGGGAGAAGAGACCAACCCCCACCTGGCTACAACCTCCCTTCAGGTAGTTATAGACACCAATAAGGTCTCCTCTAAGCCTCCTCTTCTCCAGGCCAAGCAACCCCAGCTCCCTCAGCCTCTCCTCATAGGGCTTGTGATACAAACCCCTCACCAGCTTTGTTGCCCTTTTTTGGACACGTTCCAGAAAGTCCATATCTTTCCTAAACTGAGGGGCCCAGATGTGGACACACGACTCAAGGCGTGGCCTAACCACTGCTGAGTCCAGGGGCAGAATGACCTCTCTGCTCCTGCTGGCCACGTTGTTCTTGATCCAGCCCAGGATGCCATTGGCTGTCTTGGCCACCTGGGCACATTGCTGGTTCATGTTCAACCTACTATCAACCAGTACCCCCAGATCCCTTTCTGCCTGATTGCTCTCCAGTCACTCTGATCCCAGCCTGTAGCATTGCATGGGGTTGTTGTGGCCAATGTGCAGCACCCAGCACTTGAACTTGTTGAATGCTATCATGTGGGCCTCTGCCCATCTGTCCAGCCCATCAAGGTCCCTCTGCATAGGTCTCCTATCCTCTAACAGATCAACACCTGCCCCCAGCTTGCTGTCATCTCCAAATTTACTGATGCTTGACTCAATCCCCTCATCCAGACCATCAATTAAGATTTTAAACAGGATGGGGCCCCGCACTGATCCCTAGGGGACACCACTAGTGCCTGGCCACCAGCTGGATGTGGCACCATTCACCACCACTCTCAGGGCTCAGCCCTCCAGCCAGTTCCTAACCCAGCACAGAATGCTCCTGTCAAAGCCAAAGGCTGATAGCTTGGCCAGGAGTTTGCTGTAGAGGATGGTGTCAAAGGCCTTGCTGAGGTCCAGGTAGACTACATCCACAGCCTTCCCCACATCCACCAGGCAGTCACATGATCATAGAAGGAGATCAGGTTAGTGAGGCAGGACCTGCCCTTCCTAAATCCATGCTGGCTGGGCCTGATCCCTTGGCCATCCTGTGTGCTGTCTGATTGCACTCAAGATGACCTGTTCCATAATAATGGCTGGCACTGAGGTCAGGCTGACAGGCCTATAATTCCCTGGCTCATCCTACTAGCCTCAGTCTCGACCCAGACTGAGGGGGAATATAAGCAGATAAGCAGGTGTCATAAGCAAGAGGTAGGTGTCCAGGCATCTAGCTGCAGACAGTACTGGAACCTGGCACTTGAGATGCAGGGTAGAGGGGACGGCTCCTGCTTTAGGTGTGAGCAGATTGACTGTCTGCTTAGCCTGGTGGCTGGACTGAAGGATAAGGTTGCTAGATTTAGAGATGTATGCAATTGCAGAAGGGTGACGAACCTGAGTAACCAGGCTCTGCAGGCCCCCCCAGCAGAGTCCAGTCATCCAAAAAGAAGAGGGCAATGGATGCAGGTTCCTATCAAAAGATGCAAGGTTAAACCTCCTTCCCCCCCCTCACCCCCCCCACTGCCCTTGGAAAACAAGTACGGGGCATTGGAGGTTGAGGGTGAGGTGATTCTGATATCAGAGGGCACGCCATCTGGGGTTTCCCTGTGGCAAAACAGCCTAAGGTGAAACGACCTAAGGTGAAACAGCCTAAGCTTAAACAGCCTTCCCCGGCATCAGGACTTGCTCCCTTAAAAAAGAGGAGGGTAATTGTTATTGGTGATTCCTCCTGAGAGGAACAGAGGGCCCCATATGTCGGCCAGACCCTACTCACAGGGAGGTTTGTTCCCTTCCAGGAGCCGTGGTGGAGATGTTACCACAAGACTGCCTGGTATGGTGCAGCCCTCTGACTATTATCCCTTGATAGTTATGCAGTTAGGGAATGATGATGTTGCAACCAGAACTCCCAGGGCTATCAAAGATGACTTCAGGGCCCTGGGAGATCTGGTTGAGGGATCAGGGGCACAAATAATTTTTTCATCTATACCCTTAGTTGCAGGTGGGAATACCATAAGGAACAGGTCAGCAGCTGAAGTCAACAAGTGGCTTAGAGGCTGGTGCAGGGAAAAGAATTTTGGGTTTTTGATCTTGAAAAACTTTCTGCTGCACCAGGCCAGCTGGCAACAGATGGAGCACATCTGTCCCAGAGGAGGGTAAGATCAGAGTGTATGAGAATGGCCTATCCCTCAAAGGGAAAAAGATTCTGGGGAGGGAATTGGCAGGTCTCATAGATAGGGCTTTAAACTAGTTTCGAAGGGGAAGGGGTTGAAACCAGTCCCCCAGGCTGGGGTCTGGGGGTGATAAGCCAGAGCAAGAGGTGAAACCAGCAGCCCGGCTGAAGTGCATGTACACTAATGCACGAAGCATGGGCAACAAACAAGAGGAGCTGGAAGCCTTGCTGCGGCAGGAAAGTTATGATGTAGTTGCCATCACAGAGACGTGGTGGGATGACTCACATGACTGGAGCGCTGCAATTGATGGCTACAGGCTCTTCAGGAGAGACAGGCAAGGAAGAAGGGGTGGAGGGGTGGCCCTGTACGTCAGGGAGGCACTAGATGCCATTGAGATGGAGATTAGGGACGATCGGGTTGAGTGCCTGTGGGTAAGAATTAGAGGGAAGGCCAACAGGGCTGACATCCTGGTTGGAGTCTGTTATAGACCACCCAACCAGGAGGAGGATGTTGATGAGTCATTCTATAGGCAGCTTAAGGCTGTCTCAAGATTGTCTGACCTTGTTCTCATGGGCGACTTCAACTTGCCTGATATCTGCTGGGATCTTAACATAGCAGAGAAGTGGCAATCTAGGAGGTTCTTAGAATGCATGGAGGACAGCTTCTTATCCCAGGTGCTGCGAGAGCCTACCAGGGGCAAGGCTATGCTTGACCTCCTCTTCACCAATAGGGAAGGGTTGGTGGGTGATGTGGTGGTCGGAGGGTGCTTAGGGGCCAGTGACCATGAGATAATTGAATTCTCATTATTTGGTCAAGCTAAGAGGGGTAGCAAGAAGACCTCAACTCTGGATTTCCGGAGGGCGGACTTCAGGCTACTCAAGGAACTAATTCAGAGGGTTCCTTGGGATAAAGCCCTTAAAAACAAAGGGGTCCAGGAGAGCTGGTCCTACTTCAAGGAAGAACTGTTGAAGGCTCAGGGACAGGCTGTGCCAATGTGCCGGAAGATGAGCCGCCGGGGCAGACGGCCAGCCTGGATGGTTAAAGAACTTTTAATGGAACTAAGGGAAAAAAAGAGGGTGTATCACCTTTGGAAGAGAGGAGAGGCAACCCGTGAAAATTTAAGGATGTTGCTAGGTCTTGCAGGAAGAAAATTAGGGAGGCAAAAGCGCATTTGGAGCTTAGTCTGGCCTCTGCTGTGAAGGACAACAAAAAGTCCTTCTATAAATACATTAATAGCAAGAGGAAGGAAAGGACAACCTCCACTCCTTGGTGGACACGGAGGGGAACATTGTATCAAGGGATGAGGAAAAGGCAGAGATACTTAACACCTTCTTTGCCTCAATTTTTACTAGCAGGACAGAATGTCTTCCAGACAGCTGGCCTGCAGAGCTGGCAGAAGGAGCCAGGGAGCAGCATAGTTTTCCACTGTTCGAAAATGGGGTAGTTGGTGATCTGCTCAGCCGCCTGGATCCCCACAAGTCCATGGGACCAGATGGGATCCATCCTAGTGTGCTGAGGGAGCTGTCAGAGGAGCTGGCCAAACCGCTCTCCATCATTTTTCAGCAGTCCTGGCTCACTGGCGAGGTCCCAGAGGACTGGAAGCTGGCCAACGTGGTGCCCATCCATAAGAAGGGCCGGTTGGATGAGCCAGGGAATTACAGGCCTGTCAGCCTGACCTCAGTGCCAGGCAAGATCATGGAACAGGTCATCCTGAGTGCATTAACACAGCACTTAGAGGATGGCCAAGGGATCAGGCTCAGCCAACATGGATTTAGGAAGGGCAGGTCCTGCCTGACCAACCTGATCTCCTTCTAGGAGCAGGTGACCCGCCTGGTGGATGTGGGGAGGCCTGTGGATGTAGTTTACCTGGACCTCAGCAAGGCCTTTGACACCGTCCCCATAGCAAACTCCTGGCCAAGCTGGCAGCCCATGGCTTGGACAGCAGCACTCTGAGCTGGGTTAGGAACTGGCTGGATGGCCGAACCCAGAGAGTGGTGGTGAATGGTGTCACATCCGGCTGGCGGCCAGTCAGTAGTGGAGTCCCCAGGGATCAGTGCTGGGCCCCATCCTCTTTAACATCTTTGTTGATGATCTGGATGAGGGCATTGAGTCTATCATCAGTAAATTTGCTGATGACACCAAGCTGGGGACAGGAGTTGATCTGCTAGAGGGTCGAGAGGCTTTGCAGAGAGACCTCGACAGGCTGGACAGATGGGCAGAGTCCAACGGCATGAGATTTAACACATCCAAGTGCCGGGTTCTGCACATTGGCCACAACAACCCCATGCAGTGCTACAGGCTGGGGTCAGAGTGGCTGGAGAGCAGCCAGGCAGAGAGGGACCTGGGGGTGCTGGTTGATGGTAGGCTGAACATGAGCCTGCAGTGTGCCCAGGCAGCCAAGAGGGCCAATGGTATCCTGGCCTGCATTAAGAACAGTGTGGCCAGCAGGAGCAGGGAGGTCATTCTGCCCCTGTACACTGCACTGGTTAGGCCACACCTCGAGTACTGTGTCCAGTTCTGGGCTCCTCAGTTTAGGAAGGATGTTGACTTGCTGGAACGAGTCCAGAGAAGGGCAACGAAGTTAGTGAGGGGCTTGGAACACAAGCCCTATGAGGAGAGACTGAGGGAGCTGGGGCTGCTTAGCCTGGAGGGGAGGAGACTCAGGGGTGACCTCATTACTCTCTACAACTACCTGAAGGGGGGGTTGTAAACAGGCAGAGGTTGGTCTCTTCTCCCAGGCAGCCAGCACCAGAACAAGAGGACACAGTCTCAGGCTGCGCCAGGGGAAGTTCAGGCTGGAGGTCAGGAGGAAGTTTTACACGGAGAGAGTGATTGGCCATTGGAATGGGCTGCCT
Source organism: Melanerpes aurifrons (assembly GCA_011125475.1). Taxonomy (NCBI): domain Eukaryota; kingdom Metazoa; phylum Chordata; class Aves; order Piciformes; family Picidae; genus Melanerpes; species Melanerpes aurifrons. Next base: position 29,467,422 of record WWNC01000003.1, on the reverse strand, counting down.
GGGGAGGTGGTGGAGTCGCCGTCACTGGAGGTGTTCAGGAGGAGACTTGACAGGGTGCTTGGTTACATGGTTTAGTTGATTAGGTGGTGTTGGGTGATAGGTTGGACATGATGATCTTGAAGGTCTCTTCCAACCTGGTTTATTCTATTCTATTCTATTCTTCTTGTGGATGGGCATCATGTTGGCCAGCTTCCAGTCATCTCGGACCTCTCCAGTGAGCCAGGGCTGTTGAAAAATAATGGAAAGCAGCTTGGCCAGCTCATCTGCCAGCTCTCTCAGCACCCTAGGATAGATCCCATCCTGTCCCATGTACTTGTTGGGGATCCAAGTGGTTGAGCAGGTCTTTAACTGCTTCTTCCTGGACCACAGGGGAACTATACTGTTCCCTGACTCCATCTGCCAGCTCAGGAGGCCACTTGTCTGGAAGACAACCAATCCTGCTATCAAAATTTGAGGCAAAGAAGGTGTTAAGTACCTCTCCCTTTTCCTCATCTTTCGTTACAACGTTCTCCTCCATGTCCACCAAGGAGTGGAGGTTTTCCTTGCCCCTCCTCTTGCCATTAATATATTTGTAGAAGGATTTTTTGTTGTCCTTCACAGCAGAGGCCAGTCTAAGCTCTAAATGGGCTTTTGCCTCTCTAATTTTTCTCCTGCATGACCTAGGAACATTCTTAAACATTTCATGGGTTACCTCTCCCTCCTTCCAAAGATGATACACCCTCATTTTTTTCTCTTAATTCACCCAGAAGTTCACTGCCCAGCCAGGCTGGCCGTTTGCCCCGGCGGCTCATCTCCCAGCACATTAGCACAGCCTGTTCCTGAGCCTTCAAGAGTTCTTTCTTGAAGTAGGTCCAGCTCTTCTGGACCCCTTTGTTTTTAAGGTCTGTTTCCCAAGGTACCTTCTGAGTTACTTCCTTAAGTAACCTGAAGTCTGCCCTCCGGAAATCCAGAGTTTAGGTTTTGTTGCTGCCCCTCTTAGCTTGACTGCATATTGAAAATCCAATTATTTCATGGTCACTGGACCCCAGGCAGCCTCCAACCACATCTCCCACCAACCCTTCTCTATTGGTAAACGGAAAGTCAAGCAAAGCCTTACCCCTGGTAGGCTCACACAGCACCTGGGATAAGAATCTATCCTCCATTCACTCTAAGAACCTCCTAGACTACCTCCTCTCTCCTGTGTTGAGTTCCCAGCAGATATCTGGCAGGTTAAAATCACTCATGAGAACAAGGTCTGGTGATCTTGAGACAGCCTCTAGCTGCCTATAGAATAATTCATCATCCTCTTCATCCTGGTTGGGTGGTCTATGACAGACTCCAAACAGGATGTCAGCCTTGTTGGTCTCCCTCTAATTTCTACCCACAGGCACTCAACTTGATCATCCTTGATCTCTAGTTCCATGGCATCTAGAGCCTCCCTGATGTACAGGGCCACCCCTCCACCCCTTCTCCCTCACCTGTCTCTCCTGAAGAGCCTCCAGCCATCAATTACAGTGCTCCAGTCATATGAGGCATCCCACCACATTTCTGTGATGGCAACTACATCATAACTTTCCTGCTACAATAAGGCTTCCAGCTTGTCTTGTTAGTTGCCCATGCTTTGTGCATTAGTGTACATGCACTTCACCTGGGCTGCTGGTTTCAGCCCCTTACCCCTTTGAATCTTGTTTAAAGCCCTGTCAATGAGACCTGCCAACTCCCTTCCTAGAACCATTTTCCTTTTGGGGGATAGGCCATTCTCATGCACTAAGATGTTTCTCCCACTCTGGGACAGATGTACTCCACCTGTTGCTCAGTATTTAATCTTTCAATGAGTGTAAGGTAAGCTACCTTCTGTTATTATGTCCTATTCAGCACAACTGCCCTTATTCACACATAGACTCTATTGCAAAACCCCTGTACACACTTCAGGCTTCTACATTGTCTTCCACTACACATTTCATGGATAGTGTCAGGCTTTGGCCAGAAGACAGCAGAGGTAAAGATAGCTCAGCATTTTTTAAGTTTTTTTTTTCCCCTGTTCTACCTGTGCCCTGGCCTTGTCAGCAATAAACAGTTATAATAGACCTTGAAAGTGTTGGTTGGTTTCTCAGGTTGGTTTCTTATGAATTATTGTCCTCTTTGAAAAATCTCTTTATGTTTGTTTTGAATTCTTTTTCTACCAACAAGATGATGTGAGGACCAATTTAGAAGGAGATAATGAGAGAAGAATTGTGTACACATAGACATGTACATATTCTCTCTCAAGGTAGTGTGAAAATTGTGATTAGTTGTTTAAATTAGTTATGCTTCAAATTCCCAATCAAAATTAGGTGTTTGTTGTGCTGGTCACAGCAATTTCACATGACAAAATACTGCTCCTGCCACTGTTGTCTGGCAGCTGCTCTGATTAGGGAAATAGAGTTAGGAAATGTCTCTGAAATATATTAAAGTCAGCATGGGACAGTTGGGTTGGATCTCTTCACCGCAAGTATCATGTAGCATCCCAGGAGTGTCATTGCCTCACTTTGCAGATGTAGAGTCCCAGCAAACAACATAGTGGAAATGAAGATAGATCTCATTGCTAGGCTTTAAGATTGTTTTACTCTTGGGCAGAAGGAGGCAGGGTAATGCTCCAAAATACTACTTCCATCAGGGCTAGGCTTGTAAATTATCTATGCTGTGCATTTGAATGGAATGGCACCGTACAGGTCTGAGGTGCCCTGACAGGGTTAAGGACAGCTTCATCCATTAACTCATTCAATTCTGTTCCTGGGTTAAATCCTATGTTGAAACATCTGCACTGGTGGTTTACATGAGCCTAAAGAAAGGTGTTACTAATATTAGTTCAGAGACTGCAGAGGGTTTAAAATTCATTTTCTGTAGGAAGAGAAAAGAGTGGGAACAAAATTTTCCCACCATCATAATGTTATGGAGGGAGGATGAGAGGGATGATATTCCTGCCAATGGAATATGAGGCCCCTATAATTGTGCTTGAAGACTAAACCAATGAAAATCTCAGTCATACAAAATGTTTTATATCTGATATTTCACTGTAAATGTCATATAAAGAAAGGATCTCTCTGATATTTCAAGGAGCAGCAAAGTCTGTGATGACACACTGGTATCAAGATTTGCATATTTATTACAGATAAGCTGTCAAAATGTATGTTGTCAATTTCACCTTATACTCAGAATTTAATGACACACAGAAAGGACAGAAAATCTTTAATATTAATATTAATATGATTTTAGATTATAAGGCTTCATTGTTCATATCAATCACCTAACCCTTAAGGACATGGCACTCAAGTTGATAAAGTTTATAGAAAATGAATGTAATCTATTCTCTATGATGTATTGCAGGGTCAGGGGCTCAGGAGGTGGTACAGGGAGTAGACAGAGGATTGGTCATTATTAGTTTGCATTACTTTCTTAAAAACACTATATTATTTGAGTAGGTTAGCTCTACCTGACCTGGGGCTTGTTTGCTGTCTTTCATGGAACTGTTGAGAAATTGTGCAATCTCTATCCTGAAGGTGAGTTTGCAGCTTTACTAATGATTTTGTGTCATGTCAGTGTTTCCATAAGCAGATTGTAGTTCATGACCAAGAGGTGCTTTTGGAGAAAGACCAGGCTGGATGAGGCTGTGGCCAGCCTGATCTAGTGTGAGGTGCCCCTGCCCATGGCAGGGGGGTTGGAACTAGATGATCCTTGTGGTCCCTTCCAACACTGATTGATTCTGTGATTCTATGATTCTAAATATTTTACTTCCACTTGCTACTTAATAGCTTTAAAGAAGATGGGTATTAAAGCTTCCAAGAGTCTAAAGGGGAAGAGAACACAGAGAAGTAGCTGAGAAGCACAACTCCTTTGTACAATTGATATGGCTGGAGGTAGCTGTAGTGGTGGGATCTGTAGATGAAGGGCTGAGGCCATCAAATTTCTTAAACTGAATTTCTGTCATATTGTGAGAAAATCACTCTTATACTTGGAGGAAAACTTTAAAAAACATTTAGGTTTTTTTTTTCATCTTTCTAATTTTAAGAAAAGGCTTATTCATATAAAGCATTGTCTAATCAACCTTCTTACAACTCTATTATATGAACAGAAGTTTACAGATAATATTCAGAGGAAGATCAAGGTTTGGATCTTTTAGTAGTATGTGAAGTATTTGTTTCTGCAATCTGTTACCTCTGGCAGTTGACACCCATAGCTCAGGCAAAGTACATGTGCAGAACCTGTAGGAGAAGACAAAATTTGGGCCAGACTGCAAAAACTAATTCTCTTTTCCTTTGAGCAGGTGGACTAGAGAAGATCAGTGCCAATTCTCCCTTGTAACTTTTATGACTAGAAGAAATAACTTGTGGAAGAACAGATCCACAACTAGTTTCAAGATCTGTCACAGTTGGGGTAAAATTTAAGCACCCAACCACCAATGGTCCAAATTGTGTGCACTCTTCCATCCTATCCTTTCATTCTGAGCCTCATGTTCAGGGCTAGGATATGACTATCTTTCATCACGAGTATGCGCAACACCTGATTTTAGCCACTTGCTCTTATCTTAACCTGTTAGTGATTCTGTAGCAAGGCTGATCATCTCCCGGGCCCTCACCTCCCTTAATGTCAGTTTACAGGAGCGGAGACTATTAAACTTGTGACAAACCCATGTTTTTGTCTTGGTTTAGTTTTGCTGGGTTGATTTTTCTATGTGCCAGCAGGAACATTAGAAATAATATTTTGTTTGGCTCCCAGTTTTGAATTAGTAGCTGATGCTTTATTTGGGATTTTTAGAAGCAAAACACCCACCATCTATCTTTTGCATTATCTTGGAAGCTGTGGATTCTCTGAGGGGCAACTGAATTTGTTGAGAGCATGTATGCTCTGAAATCAGGATGACATGGGGAGAAGAAACTGGAAACCACCATGTTGATTTTCCTACCAGCAGAGAATCATAATGTGAAAGCTCAGGCATGAAATGAAGAAAATACAAATCTCTTTCCTTTTTTTCATAATACCTGCAGCAAACAGGTAGAGGAGCTCTTATTTTTAGCCTTTGAAAATATGATGAAACCTGTCAATGACTACTGTATTGATGTAGTTAGTGACTGCTAGGGTTAATATACACACATACTCCTCTTATTTCTTAAAAAAACAAACAGAGAAACAAAAAAATGATAGTATGCACAGGTTCAATAAATAAATAAAAATTGAAGGAAAAAAAAGGCAAAACAAACAACAAAAAGACACTTAAGAAGGATGAGGAGGTATGGCCTGAAAGAACTGCAGTGGCATTGTTTTAAAAAAAAACCTTCATTTCATTATGGCTTTAAATGGCTTTTTCAGGTTGGACTCGATGATCTTTGAGGTCTCTTCCAGCCATGGTGATACTGTGATACTGGTGATACTGTGAAATGAAGCTGGTAATACACACCTATGTTAAAAATTTAGTTTCTGTCTGAGATTGAGTTGGCAGTGGAGAGATTGAACTGCATCTCTTTTGTATAAAGAACAGACTAGTCTAGAATAGGCTAGACTAGACTAGACTAGAATTATCCAGGATTGAAAAGACCTTCAAGATCATCAAGTCCAACCTACCACCCAACACATTCTAATCAACTAAACTATGGCACCAAGTGCCTCATCCAGTCTCTTCTTAAACACTTCCAGTGATGGTGACTCCACCACCTCCCTGGGCAGCCCATTCCAATGGTCAAACACTCTTTCTGTGAAGAACTTCTTCCTAACATCCAGCTTAAACCTCCCCTGGTGCAGCTTGAGACTGTGTCCTCTTGTTCTGGTGCTGGCTGCCTGGGAGAAGAGACCAGCCCCAGCCTGGCTGCGACCTTTCTTCAGGTAGCTGTAGACAGCAATAAGATCTCCTCTGAGCCATCTCTTCTGCAGGCTAAGCAACCCCAGCTCCCTCAGCGTCTCCTCATAGGGCTTGTGCTGAACAGCACGAGTGTGTTTCCTTCTTTTAAACAGTAACAACACTTACCTAATACAATTTTCTTGTTGGAAAAATGCTACGTAGTTAGAACTTTACTGACATGTTCATGCTTCTAGTGCAACTATGGAAACAATAAATTACAAATTCTACATTCTGTCTGATTTTGAATGTTTCTTATCTTTTTTGTTTGTTTATTTTCCTCCCCTTTCTGCTCCATACCTCTTCTCCTGCTTACTTATTTAGGACACTTTGCTTGTCTGTGCAACAGCTTCCTCTATCTTCCATGGGCTTCCTGCATAGGAGTATAAGCAATGAAATAACCTAAACAGCCAAACAAGTGCTCTTGCCTTATGCATTTTCTCCTAGCTATATCTGTTTATCTCCTTGTCTCCAATATCTGCTTTTATCTATTAGTATGTCTTCTTTACCATGTTTTATCCATTAATACCTCCTGTTCAGCTGAGGATAAACTCAGTAATAATTGCACTATAAAATAAAGAGTACACTACATGTCTCTTATTGCTCAGGGGTCTGTTAATTGGAATTTGTAAAGTTCAATAAACAGTAATCCAATAAGACCTAAACTCTTATTCATTTATCTTAGAGGTAATATCCAGGCTGCCAGCAGCAAGCTAGAAGTGGCTGAGCCACAAGCCTTGGTCACACATGGAAAATGGATTTGTGTTTTTTTCCTCTCTGTAGTAGGTATCTGCAATTGTGAGTCTCCCAGCAGCCATGTCACCTTGGTGGAACCTAATGGTGGGAAATGTTTTTTTTCTGTCTGGGATTCTTTGAAAGAACATGGTAATAAAATACTCATTCAAAGCAGAAGACAACGATGTTTTCCCTCATGTCTGAGCCTGACTAGAAAATTCATGCAGTGATTGTCAGTCATGTGACTCCAGTTATTTTCCCTTTCTTCAGCTGGACATTGATAACTTAGTGCTTATTTTAAAGATAAATGCAAATACACACACACACACCTCTCTGAAATTTGCCTTTTAAATATTAGCCATCTACTAATAGTATTTATTCTTCTCCACTCTGGCCTAAAACACTGTTTATGAATGTTGTAGTGTGAATGAGGCTGAGCATCACTGACTGATCTTTCAGTTCAGCGTACCTTTTAGTGGAGGGTAAGGACATCAAGCATCTCTGTGATATTTTTTTCAGTACTGTGCTGTGAGCATTGTGTGAACAAGTACTAGGTTTTCTGCAGCCCACTGTAGCTGCAGCCTGTACTGGAGTCCAGAAGGCACTGATCAGGGACTGTCCCTGAAGCTGTCTGGAAAACCAATGCAGATGTAATGTGAGATAGGGTCACGTTTCAAGGCCTCTTGATGACTGGTATGGGGCAGATTGAATAGCCCTGCATTTTGGTAGTAAACAATTAAGTGTTCTGTAATACAATCCCTGCGGATGCAGTACCAAATATATCTTCATGATAATGTAACTAAAATATTATTGTATTGACTGGACAGGCTAAATAGATAACATGATACCTGATTATTAGATCAGCATATCAGTTTGTGAGCAGAAAGCTTAGGACACAAAAATGTTTTACACTGGATATTGGGAATAGTAGGCTTCACACAGGAGTTATCTGACTGACTCATTACATGCCTTTTGCAGAGTGGTACCACTGTGTGTTTGCTGCTAGCTGTAAGACAGACTGTGGAAAAATAGTTGTCAGACAACTTTTTCTAAAAGCATTCTGTTTTGCTTTTGTTGTTGGGTTTTTTTTCTTGTTTCTTTTTTTGGGGATTTTGGGTTTTGTTAGTTTTGGGGTTTTGTTTTATTTGCTTGGGGCTTGCTTTGTTTGCTTTTTGTCTTGGTTTTCTTGTTTTAATGCTACAATAATTTCAAGATTTTGAGATGGGTTTGTAAAGTTAAATACATTGCTTAGAAAAAAAAAAAACACAAACAAAAACTTTGAAAAAAAGCATTTCAATATCTCAAGAGGTTTCCCAGGGAGTCCTACAGAAAAGTTTCCAGTATGCAGCAGTCTCTTGCTTCCTGGTAAAGAGTTGATTTTTAGTTCTGACAGAAGATGCCTGAACTAGGATTTGCAAGGCTTATGCAGTTAGGATCAGGCTCATTGTTTTGTAACTCTTCTGGAACTTGAAGAAAGACATCTTGTCAGCTGCTTACTAGAGAAACAAGACCAACGCTCATGGCTTGTCTTTTTAGAAGTACTCATGCAGTTCCTGCATTACTTGGCTACTTGGACATCCTCAAAATAGTTTGTTTGTGATTCTGTGACACTTCTGCTTCTAGAGGTTGGAGTTCTCCTAGAAGTTTCTTCTGATGCCTATTTGTGTCTTGTAATGAATGGGATAAGAACAACCTCCTCATATTTCAAAGCAATGATATTATGCTAGTGTCTTCTACATCATTATTCATGTACTGATAAGCTCTTTGCAGCATGATTAACACAAGTTCCTCAACTCAAAGTGGCTATGCAAATGTTCAGATAACTCCACTCAAAGGTTTTTTAGTATAAGTTTGCTATCATTGGGTCAGCAAATCTTTGAAATATTGATAGCAGCAGTTAAGAAAGTATGCTAGGGAAAGAGCATATTAGGGAAAGAGCTCTTGCACTTTTTCACCACTGCCAGAGACATGATGCTAGGATAAATGGACATTGGGCCTGACCCAGCAGGCTGTGGTCATAAATAGTCCTCCTGAGATCCTTCTCTTTGCATTCACAGGCTGCATAAATAACTTTGGACCATCACACTTTTCTTAAAGCATTAGTTATGTATCTAAAGTGTGTTGAAAGGAACCTCTGTCTCCAGGTTTGTTCTAGTCAAGTGAAAACTAAAACCATAATGTGGAATGCCCATGGCAGGGGGGTTGGAACTAGATGATCCTTGTGGTCCCTTCCAACCCTGAATGAAACTATGAAACTATGAAACTATGAAATGCACTCCAAAACACAGAAGCAATGTTAGACAAGAAAGTCTATTTGGTGTTTTTTCCTTTGGCCTGTTCTGATATTAAACAATTAGTTACTTAAAAACTACCTGAACTTGACTGAACCCTTAGTTCATCAGTGTGGCAAATGCAGTGATATATTTGATCCTTTCATACTGCAGTGCAGTAACTGCTTAATTTTAGGTGTTAGAGAAGTGTTTGCCTCTGATTTAAGAATATTCATTATTTCTAGAGATGTGAAAAAAAAGTGCAGGCTTTGCAGTGAGAATAAAACTTCACTTGGTAGCAGCTTTAATACAGAAATGGACAAAAATCCTACCCTTGATTCAAAACTTCAAAGGTGTAAAGGGAAGACTCATTATGACCTGTTCTGTCAAATGAACATGTTAGTTGTTCAGAGGTAATATGCTCATATATTATCATGCTTAAAAATACGCTATGTCACAAACCTTTTGAAGCACCTAGCATACTACAGAGTTGCGTGTGTTGGTCAAATCACTAGTTAGCATCTCTAAATCATGTAAAGCTGCCTGTGCCATATGCTTTTCTAGTGTTTTCAATGTGACCTGTCATTCTCATTATAAAATGGATTTTTAAAATTTAATTTAATTTTACTCATTTATTTATTTATTTGACAGCACAACAGCTTTTTAACCATGTCAGGTAGCTAGTAGCTAAAGACATGCTCAAACTGGAATAAATGACAGACAGACAGAATTTGTTTTCGACCTTCATCACAATTTTGTCATCTTTTTCAGTAATACAGGCATGGCCTTTTATTATCTTCTTCGTTCATAACCGTGAAGCATTGGTTCAGCCTAAACACAGGTAGGCCCATGGTGTCTTCCAGCAGTTTTTTATAGCCACAGTAACAGATTTAGCGCTACACTTTTGAAGAGGGCAAAAGGATTTCAAATGCCAGGGCAGTGATGGCCCCCTCTGGGCTTCACTTCTTTTCTCAAAGATAGTACTTCCAGGAATAGAGATTGAAATTTCTGCAACTTATTTCTAAATAGGTGCCTAAGTTAGACTTTTAATGCTATATATAGGCGCCTAAGTGTGTGGCCTAGCTTTCAGAGATACCAAGCACATGGCCAATCCCACTGAAATCAATGGAGGTATCTCTGTGCTCAGCAGTTTTGAAAAATCACACCACTGTTTTAGTGGAAACATTGATTTATAGTTCCCATAATATGGTAAGGTATGCCTAGGCCAGGATCATATGGAGATCAGTTTTCTGAGCAGGAGCTTCTCTGCTGCTTGTTATCTCACAATGCTGTAGTTTGAACCAATATACTTTCAAAACCTCCCTCTCTCAGCTGCAGTACTGCTTTGCTCACCATGTCAAAGGTTTCCTTAATTTCTGTAGAAGTTCTTTACAGCCTGATTAATGTAACTTAGCATTTAGATACAGAGTTTGTTTTGAATCAGTTTAATTAGGTTTTCCATGACTGGTGTTTTAAGGACTTCTTGATATATGTGTTCCAAACACTGTCTCTGGATGCATTTTGTGGACAGTTGTTAGAAATGTTTGTGCTGTGGTGTTGTTCATTGCTAATTGCAGTGATTTGATGAGGCATTGGACAGCTGACTGATTTCATTGTGAGTTATGGCAGGCAGGAAAATACTAAATTTTATTCAGTGGGGAAAAAAGAAAGTAGGAAACAAATGCATTGCAAGTTCTAATGAGACTCTGTTTTGTAAGTAATAAATAAATATTTAGAAGGCAAGTAAACATAAGCAACTCTTTGAATTTTTTAAAAATAATAAATAAAAATAAATAATAACAAACATAAATACTAAAAGAATTTGCTAAAGAAACATAGTTGTTCCCTATAGCAATGTTTTGGGATAAGGATGCCTGTACGGGGAGCTTAAAATGCTTTAGCAGGTGTGTACAATATTTGACAATGGTATTGTTTTTCAAATTCCCTTAAAAAATTAAATCCTTTTGAGAAATCATTTTTGCTAAGTACAACATCATGTCTTAAAAACTCCAGTGGCACTGTATGGCTTTTAAAACTGTGTGGCTAAAAATATTAGATTGTGGCAGACCTTTAGTTTGCTGTTAAATGAATCTGTAAGAAGTTGCCTATTCGCTGTGATATTGAGAAATCCTTCTCTTAAATATTTTGTGTATATTTAGTAATGACTTTTCCTTGTACTGACCAAATTGTCAAAACTGCCTGAAGCTGAGGTTTATCTCCAAAAATGAGTTAATTTCCATCAGTAAGGGAGATCTGGTTCTTTGATAAATTTCCTCTTCATGGATCAGTATTTTCCTTGATATCTGAAAGCTGATGGACTCTGACTGAAGGTTTGGAATATAGTCTGGATTATAGTGCAGAGAATCGACGGGAAAAGTGCGATTTATAGAGTACTAGGATGAAGACTTAAACTTTCTTCCAAGTACCAAGGAAAGCAAACCTTGTACGTCCCAGCTACTGATAGTCACAGAGATTATATTCATAATATAATAAATATGGGCATGGAGTTTGGTATCTGAAGAGTTCAGAATTTTAATTTGGCAGATTCCTATCTATTAGTAGCTTTTATAATTTTGGTCAAATTGTTGTCTGCTTGACATATGTAAATTTGATAGTACGCAACTTACACTCTGCTTGCTCAGGGCAGCTTCCAATATGGTCAGAGTGATATACTGCAGTGATATTCTGGGATAGATGCTGTTGTGGAGTTGGTAGGTTTTTAGCCTGTCAGCAGTTTTTGGGTTCCTGGTCTTGGCGTCTTGCCTAGGCTCAAAATGACTGCTGAAATACTAATTTGGTTCAGAGATGTGTTCATACACCAGACTGGAGACTGACTGGACACTGTTTTGTCTGATTTGTGTTGCATGAGCATTACTCAGCTTCAAGAAATTCTGAATTGTTTTGTGGGCATCCACTCTCACAATGTGAAAAAGACTTCCTCACTAGCTAATATATATAAAGAGAATGAACGGAAAACAGGAATCCTACACTTTCCTTGAACACACTTTTGGCTATTTTACAAAAGTTATGCTAGTCTGCAAATCTACTGCTTTCTACAAGAATGTAAATCTTCCTCCTCTTCTACATGCTGCCTCTAAAGTTATCAGGTGTGTACAGCATATACTGTCTATCACTCAGGTAAGAGTTGTTACATAGAAACAAGCAGTAAATGTCACCACCGCTTTGTGGGGTTTTGTCTGCGGAAGAAATTCCAGTGGTAGGATTTGAAAGAGTGCTGGGAATTCAGTGCCCCATTTCCCTTTCCTATGCTGCACACCTGCATGAATCTCACCCTACCCATACACATGTAATCTGCAACTCAAATCTCTTTTGTGTATCTGGAACAAATTGTGCTGGCTGTTTGCCATGCAGTGAAATCACACAGTTTTTCATTACACTCTCAGAAGCATAATTAGTGAATAAGGCAGCTGTATGCTCTCAAAAATATATCTATCAGTAAAAATTGCTGCCTGACGGTTCAAAATAAAACATTGCAAAATTTCTTTCATGTTTTCCATTCTCTTAGCATTTATGGGCAGGTAATTGAGGGGAGAGGGAGCACTGAGGACTTTGTTACCTTTTTTTTTGTATGTGTATTATCAATGAAAAAAGAAAAGACACATGAATCTTTACATTCTCTTTCTGGTTAGAATGATCTGTCTCTGTATAAAATGACACTCCTTTCTGTCTGTCCCCTGGTACCTTATAACTCCTGGTTTCATGGGCCCTGCCTGTTGAAGGAAAAGTTTCTGATTTTCATCCATTAGATTCGTATGGTGGAAAAAGAATGTTTTTCTTGAAATATCACTGAAAAGAACATGACTTTAGGGTGGTCCTTACCTGTCTAGAGGAATTGTCAAGAATGTACTGTTTGTCTAAAAAATGGGCAAGATTTAAAAAAAAAAAAATCAAAAAGAAATGCTGTTATGTGTCTCTTAAAATGTCTCTTGGTCCTTTTATTGTTGAATAAATTTGTCTATAAACACACAGAGGAGATAATAGTTCTTTTCATGGAACTCTCAATTAAATTTTTACTTCTCTTTTCCATCAACCTTAAAAATAATATGGGGAAGGGTTTTACTAAGTGGGGGGCTGGGGAGGAGGGTTCAAATTACCTTTCTCCCTTAGTTTCCAACTATTCGCAATAGAAAAATTTTACTAGTCCAAATCTAAGCTGCTGAAGTAGCGCTAGGGTTTTATCTCTTCCTTTTTACCACGGGCTAATCAAATGTAATGCTTATTTTACATGGGAAAATAAGACCTGCCTGTCATCTAAATAACTTGTTATGAAGATGAGAATTTAACACACATCTTCCTCATCAGCAGGAAACATAGTGTTGATCTCATTGTTCAGTGCTTGACCAGTGCAGCTTCCACTCATTGGAAGTAGTTTCCCTTAACCAGGAAACTGTCTGATGATGCACACTCAAAGAAAGTGACAGAATGCCCAAGGGATAGATATAGAATTGGCAGAAATATTTCAGAGTTTTATATAAAGAACTGAAAGGATAGAAAGACATCAGTCATATTGTGAGCATTTTATTGTCTTTGTACTGTTTTCTGCAGAAGAGGCTGAAACATCCTGCCTGAGAGTCTGGGGGAGAAAGTTGTTTCTTTAGGACACAAGGAGTGAATTGGTGGGATGACCAAGTCTGGCCTTGTTGCTTGTGCACTTGTGCTTGTTCCCTTTCTTTCTTCTCTGAACCCTCAGAAGATCCATGTACTCTCATTACTTGCTCATTCAGATCACTTTTTATCTATCCTCAACAAAGTTCTATTACAAATCTTGGCTTCCCGTGACAATCTCAATTTGAGATTCAAAGATGGGGCAGATACCTATCTGAACAGTTTCTGGGTCATCATACATGGTCAACATTATATGTTTCAGTCTCTGAGTTAGCCTGACCTGACAATATATTTCAGCTAGTCTGTCCCTTGGATTTGCTGGTCCTTTTAGAGAATTGTGGTTGGAAAAATGTTCACTGTGAGTGTATTAATAAAAAGACCAAAGCTCAGCATTTTTTTCCTTTCTCTCCACCTGCTTTAAGTGTATATCTCTAGCAACTTTTACCTCTCATTTTCAGATCCTGGGGAATCTAATGTTCATTTATTATACAGTGCAGTTAGAAAGACATAAATATGTTCAGGTGAAAAAAACATCCCAAACAAGACTACATATTCATATCACTTCAATTTTTCATCTCTGTGAGGTTTTTATCTGTGGTTCTATGATATGTATGAGCAAAGAGCTTTGGTAGTCAACAGGGTTGATAAACAGAAAACAGTTAATTGTAATGTTCTTACCATAGGATTAAATAGTAAATTAAATTCAGCTCAACTGAACTTCTCTATGTGAAAAAAATACAGTCTCCTACTCTGATTTTCTGCCCCTTGGCATACTGTAGCATCTCTCAGATATTATGTTCCTGCTAAGAGGTCATCAACGGTTCTAGGAGGAGATATGCAAGTATGCTTTCCAGACCTTGATTTTGCTGCAAATTAGATTCTCCTCATGACTGAAAAAGAGACAATGTATAAAATCAGAGTTGTTCCTGATGACAGTAATGCTATTAATTGCTGCTTTAATAGCCAACAGAAAATGATTGGGAGTTTGTAACTTACTATTTACGCTGAGCAGGAAGACACCATGGGGAAGCCTTTGGTAGCTCCAATGGCTTTTGTGGTTTACTTTCTCCACAGTGTTCATCTGACTCCAAAATATTCTTTGGCTGGGGCAAGAGCTGAAGGAAATGCATTGTCTTCTGCTATAGAGGGGATGTTTGAGTGAGTGATAGAGCTGACTCTGGGAGGGATGGATTGCATAAACATCTTTTCTGTGACTTTCTAGAGTGAACATGGCCAAGTCATGCCACATTCTTTTAAGCCTGTCTTTTCATAGTAAATAGAAAGTAAGGATGCTCCTTAAGTGCTTTGAGATTTACCCGTGAAAACTATTCAAGAATGTGGTAAAACTAACATAGTAGGTAGAACTATGGCTTCCTGTAACCCTTTCCTGGACAAATAGTTTGTAACTCTCTGGAGTTTTCAATCCAGTAACTGTCACTTGAAGGAAACAATAAATTCAGATGCAAAATGTATAATTGTAGAAAAATGTATATGTGCCAGGGTCAAAAGAAGGGGAGTGGAGTTGGTAAAATGAAGTAAATTGTTTGTATGGAGAGGGAAGATGTCTGTATGCCAGGAGGGAAATATCTGGTGAACTTCATAGACCACTTCTCTTTTTCTGAGGTATCAAATTGCTTTGCATGAAGATTTCAACTACTAGCTCCTACCAAAAAGCACTAGCTTCAGAAGGACAGCATATATTATGGAGCAGCACTTTCTGTATTTTTTTTTCCAGAGGTACACATTTGCAAATACATCTAAAATTAGAGTTCAACATCCAAACAATGAGTACCAGATCTTCATATTCTCTGCTTTCAGACATTTTGATGCTTTTCCCCTCTCTGGGTCATACTATAAATGTATGTGTATATAATTTATTTATATTTTTAAAAGGAATTTACTATATTTCCATCTGTTCCAATTAAACTGAATGGAACAGCTTTTAGAAGTAAATGGAGGGAGGGGAGGAAAAGAAAGCAGTAAGGAGGAGAAAATAGCTTAAAATACAAACCTTGAATGGAAGAGGAGGAAACATTTGTTGCTTAGCACCAAGATGAAAAATACTATACTCTTTGTGCTAAAATCAGGAAGCAAAATTCTTGCTCTTCCTCATCCACCTTCTTTTCTCCCTCAAAGCAGATCCAAACATCAACAAGGAATTTGGGTTAGGAGAATCTGAACACAGCATTGCTTTGTGGCAGATGTCATTGTCTTAAATGAAGATTGTCTTTGGAGTTAGAGCAGGATCTACAAGAGCTCTCCATATTTTGAGTGAGCCCATACAGACCAAAAAAGGGAGATCTTGGTCATCCTGGACAAGGTGACTTCCAGATGTGCCTTCTAAGCTCAAATGTTCTGTGATTCTGTGAAGACAGTGATCAGTGTGCACACTGTGGAAATTCCTAGTTGGAAATTTTAATTTTATGGTGAAGCAGTTAAAAAACAGTCAAACCATTTGTCCTGTTAAGTGATGATGAAAACAAGCCAACAGTACTCTGCAAGGAAGTCTGATTATTCTAGCTTTTTCTTCTATGACTTTTTCTCCTCTAAAGGGAATGCTTTTTGGTAGTTCTGATTAAAAACTTGTGATTCTTTGTCTCCAGGCTTTTTGGCTCCTTTGTAGCCCCACTTGCACATGAGCTGAGATTTCTAGAGCTGGTAGCAGCTACTTTGCATTTGTCCCTGTTTACTTTATGTTTGAGGGCCTCAGCAGGAAGCCAAGCAATGAACACAAGTGGAAACTACTCGCATCCTGTTTCTCTCTGGGGGTTCTGCCTTGCAGTGTGGTACTCAGAAAGTGCACCCGTACTAGATCCACTATTCAGCCAAGAGAAAAGCCGATTTGGGCTGTCCAAGGTCTTGCCATTTCTGGAGAGTGATCTGGATCTATTTAATGGCTGCAAGTTGTATGTAGGTGGAATCCCATGTGTTTTTTAGGTCTGTAGCCCCCTCCTTCCTTTCCTCACCTCTTCCCATGTCAGTGTTTTGTTGCCATGGATACAGTAATTACTTCAGGAGGTTTCTAGACCCTGCTGAAGCTCCCATCACTCTCGCCTCCCACCTGGGGAGCTTCTGACATTGAGCTAAAGGTCAAGTCCTCATGTAAATGTTTTCCTTTCTGAAATGAAATATTTTACCTATTTTGGGTGACTGTGGTGGCAGCACAGAAAGCAATTTGTCAAATCACTTACAAAGCCAGAGCTGGGACACTTAAATTCTATTCCCTTCAGGTACGTGGGAGTAGGGGTGGAAATGAACAGCCTCGTAAGTCATATTTTAGTCCAAGTTGAATGCTTGCTTTCCCCGCACCAAACATTGTGTGTATGCTTTGTCGTTCTCTTCCAACCATCTCCCTTCAGATTTACAGAGCTTCTTGTTCTCATTAATTTGTTGTTTGCTCCCCTGCCTACACAGAAAAGCTGGGATGCAATAATTTTTATTGATGTTAGTCATAGGCTGATACAGCCTTAAAAAGGACCCCACTGAGTCTACATCCCTGCTATTGCAGGTGACCATGTGGTTTAATTACTTTTATAAACTACCTGTGAAAGGCCAGAACAATCTCTTTTGAAGTGATTGTGTGGAAGGAGGGAGAGGGGAAAAAGCCCTTCAACTCATGATGTTTCTTATATGGAGCGCAAGGAAATTGAGATGTGCCATTAGGGCACTCAAAATAGGAAGCTGGAAGATGTGGCTCACTTGGTTTCCTTTCCTCAATTAGCCCATGCAGTCATCTGCTTGGAAGTTATATCCATGTGTGTCAGACTAGGCAGTATCAAACAACAACACCTAGTGATGAAATACCTTTTCTTTCTCAAGAAAAAGACAGCATTATAGTCTAAGATGATGCTCTGAGATTCACGTGATGCAGATCTGCATTGTCCTGGGTTCTAAGTAAATAATGAATAATCAGTTTCTTGCTAAGGTTTACGCTGCCGGTTTTTCCACACTGCAACTTTTTAGGGAGAGCAAGCAGCAAGAAGTTTGTGATGACTTCTTCAGAAGGAAACACTATGGAGCAGTCCTCTATCTATTGCTGTCTTGCTCTGTGCTACTAGCAGAACTGACACCAAGGTCAACTGTGCTCTCATCAGAGCACATTGAAAAGCAGTGACTGTAATTTACAGGAGCTTGGCATGCAGTTAAGTGTAAAGTGATGGAAAATGTGGTGGATCATTGCACTGGTGCACTTGACTTGTGCATCAGGCACATATCTATGCAAGTTCACATCCAGTTCAAACCCAGTCCTGAAAGCATAAAAAATGGCAGCTATGACATTTTCAGTGTCTGATGATGCCATGGGGTTTTGCTCTTGATACCTTTTGCAGCCCCTCAGCAAAGTGCACAACTGTAATTATTTGACAATCTGGTTATGAGGAAACTCTGGGCTTTTATAATAGCCTCGTGTTTCACTGGCACCTTTGATCCTGAAGTGCTTTACAAAACTCTGCATACACACAGAGGAAACCTTTAGCCTTAGCAATAACATTTAGCCACTGCTGGAGTAACAAGCAGTAGGTGGGTAAACAAATAGCAGAGCTTCTCAGCAGCTGCTGTGGGTGCTGGAGGAAGAAGCAGCAGTGCACTGAAATGGTAAAGGAGTTTTGGATAGGCAACAGGTGAGTTGTGAGTAGCAGGTCTGAATGAATGCCTTTTACTCAGAAAAATTGGAAGGGGCTTTTAAGTATGTTAGTATGTTTCTAAACCAATGTAGAGAGCTAGGAAGCTCATGATCAGGAAGACTATTTCTAGAGGATCAGGTGTACTTTAATTTCTCCGAGACAGTCACTTGAAGAACAGGGGATTTCTGTTTTTCTAAACACGGGGATATGGTGTAAGCTCAGACAGTAAGGTTTAGCTAATGGAGAAAACAACAATCTCCAAGCACTTTTAGGCTGGGCTGTATGGACAGTCAGTAACTTCAGCATTGGTTGAGTGTAATATGCGTAGGACAGGCCTCCTAAAAGGATATCTAGTTAAGCTGATTTTTTTTTTCCTGGTAAGACTAATGTCTCATTTGCTATTTCTTTTAGCATAAGGCCAAAACTGTGTTTTATAGGATTGTATGGTTGTATGAGGTGTGTGATTTAAAACTTTGATTTCAGCTCACCTCTATAAACAGAGCCTTCTCATGGAGGACTATTTATTTTAGAATATAGCAGCCTTCAGAACAGCTCAAATCAGTTTGGATCTCTGTTTACATCTGCAAGTTTACATCTTGCATCCTTTTGTTCTATGCACAAATAGACATAGTAAAAAGACAATATTAAAGAGACTGAAAATGTCTATCTTGAAATCAAAATGTGATCTGGCTTACAGATGAACTGCTGTTAAGAAGGGTTTATGTTGCTGGTTGGGGTTTTCCAGTCTAGCCAAGCAGGCTTTGTATTTAGCAGTCAAGCTATCTGAACTTAGGCTTCTGACTTTCTCCCTTGTTTCTCTACCTTGATCTTTCAAGGTAGAATATGGATGCAGTAGCTATGGATTCACCTTCACACAATCTTAGCTTCTTGTGCATTCTTCAGTGAGCTTTCCAGTTTACACTACACCTTGGTTTCTCTATTTAGCAAGCTAAGGTAACATTTTGTCAGCATAGTCTGAGGAAAGAAAAAGAACCTTGGGTATGAACAAATGTATCTATTGACTTACATTGCTGGTGGAAAGCATTCTTTGGCTCAGTCGAAAAGGCCAGCTCTTTGAAGTGGAAGGGTGAGTTTAATCCCTGAAGGTTGAGACACATCAGTAGTTAAAGGCCTGAGCAGTGCTGCTGTAATGTCTCTTATTGGTACAGGGATCTAACACTTTGTGTTGGTGGGCACTGGCATAGATTGCAACTTCACTGGATCTAGAGGATGAACCTGCAGCATTGCTGGCATGGTGATTTTTGGATTCCCAGACCTGCACTCTGAAACCTTGGTCTCTCTCTAAGCATAATGTAAAGTCATTGAACTGGACACAATATTAAACTCTTCTGCTTCACAAACCATGATCTTTTCTGTGGTGCGGTGCCACAGTGCACCACAGCAGCAGGCTGCTGTGCAGTAAATTCATTGTGTATTGTGCAAGGGACCATTAGTTAGGTTATTATTAATACATGTGTGGGCTTTAATATACTGGTACTGTATCTGTCAGCATCTCTACCAGGTTTGTTTTTGTCCTTTGTGTTTTCCCCAAACAAGCTTATACAATTAGTTTCTTCTTGTTTCCCAAATAATTTTTGCTGTTCCTAATTATTTCACACTCCATAGAAAAGAATTATTGGGGTGGGTAATGAGAGACAAGGGATCACCTCACCATTGCACTGCAGGCAGTATGATGCTAAGGCAATTTGGATTTGTTTTTGTTCATGTTTATAATTGGTTATCTGCTTAAGAAATAGAGGATATTTGGGATCTGATTGCAGAGGTCAAGGTGTGGGCTTTTCAGTACAGAGCTAGAGTTCTGTTAAGTTCCTATAGGTCTTTGTGTCCAAGGAGGACGTTTGCTCACATAGACTAAATCACTGGCAATTCATTTTGAAATTAGTGGGTTTGCCTGAGAAAGTGGAATTATTAGTTTTTTCCTTAATTCTTATTCCTGTATAGACCATCCTGCTCTTTTCTCACCTTTAGTTATGTTTAAGTAGTATCTTCAAATATCCATGTCTCTTTTCATCAAGGACAGAGGAAAAGACAGGCTTCTGAAGATTGTCCCCTCAACCGCATGCAGATAGTGGAGAAGAAATGTGTGAAAGGGTGTGAGGTAGGATAAAATTTACAACTGGGCAATTAAAACTTATCTACATTTCTGTTTGCTTAGAAGACAATCAGGCCCTTGAGCACTGGTTGAGAGAGATTCTATGAGGAAAATATTTTTTCTCTCTTAGATGCTGCTGCATTCATAAGCTATCCTTCTTAGGATTCAGTGTGGAAGCCAGCAATGAAGAGTGTCTGGAGAGCTTATTTACAGAGTGCACTGAGGAATCTAGGACAGTGACTCTTGCCCATCTAGGATAGTGATACCTGCCCCTCACCAAACATACCTGTGCTTGAACATTTCTACCAGAAATGGAGTAGCAGCTGTACTGTCCAAAGCTCCAGGGTAAACAAGGCTTCTACTATATTCATTGCCAAGTCATGCTTGGATTGCGGTGGTTAAATGCTCAAACACCATCTGCTTATATACTCTTACTGCCTTCCACAGAGCAGCACCCTTCCTAACGTTTACTTTCTGGTAGGGATAAAGCTATGAAGTGCAGCATGTTTGCCTGTTCTTCCCAGGTTGAGCTAAATTAAATATCACTATTTCTTTTGCAACAGGCACTGGCATCACAAAGAACCTTGCTTAAAATCTGAGTTCTTCTTCTTTCAAAGGACCGTTCACTTCTGATGACCACATCCTGTCTTTCTCCTGTCTAATCTTATGACACAAGACCTTTGAAAAAAAATCTGGTTAATGGGAGGCACATGTTGAAATTAGGTTAATAAAGAACTGGGGATGAAGCTAAACAGGGGGAAAGATATAGTGAGCATTACTGAAGTCAGGGAGAATATATTAGTTAAATCTAATAAATATATTTCTCTTAAGGAAAATTTTTATTTTTTTTTTGGGGGGGGACGGAGATGTATTGAAAAAGGGAGGCTGTAGTTTACCTGACTATTCATACTTCAGCCTGAGGCCCATGAGGAACAATTTCCCACTAGCAGGGGGGTAATTTATACTGTGTGGCAGGGCTCTTCCACAGCAACCTCCAATAAAATTCTCAAGTCCACAGTGTGAATAAGCCCTTGATGTGGGGGAAGGGAACACCAGAAGAAAAACAAGGGTATAAGCGGCCAAAATCTCACTAAATAGAATATTTGTCAGTTTTCCGTGAGGCACTGGTGAGGTTTTAAGCCCTTCCCAGCTCTGAACAAATTAAGACTGAGAGTAAAGTGTAGATATATTTATATTTGTTCCATCTCTTTTGGGTAAGTTGCAAGGCTGGAGGAAGACTCATCAATTCAAAGTATGTTCCATTAGGAACTTCTTGGGATTAGATCAGGTTAATGAAAGGAATAAATAGGACTTTGACATGTTGTTTGATTTTACAAGACTGTATTGTTTTATGATGTTTTATAAGAAGCATTTATACTACACTTCAGGCAAGATATTGTTGTGTCTTTTATAAAAACTAAAAGAAAACACACTTCTCTTTCTTTTTCTTTCTGTTGCTAAGTAGATGAAATGTTTGTTTGCAGTCATCACTCCCCAGCAGAAATGTTATATTCTGGAGTACTGCCTAGAAAGAAATGACTGCAGAGTACAGATTTCGGAAAGCAAAAGTAGTGGTGAGGTGGGAGGGACCAAAATCTTAGAGTAAATAAATTGTCTTGGAGAGATTATGAATGAGCAGGCTGCCTGAGGAATACATCTAAACCTCCCAAAAATCCCCTCAGACATATCCCCATTTCTCTGATAATATTTTCTGTTTCTTTAGGGCTCTATCATCTCAACAAACAACTTTATTCTAGCATCAAACCTCTGGCCATGCAGAGAATGTCTGTAGTGATGTCAGAGTTCAATTTCAATAAATTAGGCTGAAGAAATGAAAGGTTTTAATGTCCACTTCCATAGCTAGTCCTTTATTCTTTCAGTATCCTGGTTAAAATGGGACACTTGATCTTTCAATTTGTTTTAAGGGTTTGGAGCTTGTTGTCCCAAATCAGCAGGGAGTGCTTGTTAAGCTGCTTTGCCTCTGACATAGTACTGTTCTATTAGAGTTTTAATCTTCTATTGTGCTTTCATTTAAAATCATAACAGGAAAAGTATAAAACAGCATCATAAGCAACATCCTCTCCAGCTACTTTATTCTCTAGCACAGTTGCTATATCCTGGTTTTATACACAGCAACATCAGTTTAGGTACGGTGTCTTTTCCACTTCTAATACCCTTTCTGTTCAAAATTACCATTTCCAAGTATTTAGTTTAACTCCCCAACCCTTCCAGCACTATAAAGATGCACAGGAATCCCTTGCAGAAGGGAAACAGAGCTAAAGAAACAAAGCACTGTAATAAGCACCATGTACAGCGTGGGAGATACACAGAATTTTACAGGGTCTTCTCATAGCCTTGGCTTTGTCTGAGTCTCTGAGTTGCACTTGCAGACTATCATTGGTTTTGTGATATGGACAAATGCCTGTCAGGCCTGTGTGACCCACTTATGCTTGTAACCTAATGAAGCTTTGAGTACAGACATTTCTTCAGAGGCAAAAGGCCAATGCACTTGCCCATGAGGTCTCTTCTCATTTTCCCATTCACCTTTAATATTTTGTTGTTAATGGATCATACTAAAAAGGATTAGCTTTTTCAATTTGCATTCCACTGTTTCTTCATTTAAAATTCTCACTGTAAGTGATGAATTATTGACTATTTTAGTGTGGCTACAAACAGTCTGAAAGAGAAAAATCTGCTTTACCATTTGCAATTCCAAACTCATACAACATAGGTCAAGGTTTTCTTTTGTCTCTTTAGTTACCCAAAGGTAGGCTGCCTTCCTGGCTTTCACCTCCTATCTCAGTACCCTAGGCTGCTGTACTGTCTGGCGCTTAATGTTCCAAGAAAAGGCCCCAGGGTTAAAGACTGTTAAGCATGTGAAATTTAACCTATATTATTGATATTGGGTTCAGACCAGAGTGTCTGCAAAGTGGTTTAAAAGGAAGAGTTTATTATGGAATAAAGCACTCTGGCAGTAGTCCAGTTCCTTATGCCCTTAAAACTACTCTTAATTCCCCCTTCAGATTTAAAAGTACGTCACTGCAGAATCTGCCACTGTTGAAAAACTAAGATCTGTCCTTTGAAAGTAAGTCAGAAGAGATTTAGGTGCATTTTTTAGGACTTGACACACTGTCTCCTGAGCAGCTATAGCAATGCAGTGAGAGTCAAAGATGAATGTTTCTCTGTGGCTGGAGTAGCCTTGTAGTGATGCAAAAGGTACCACTGACAGAAATGGTGATTTTGCAGGCGTAACAAAACAGTTTTTATAGACTGTAGAGATGCTCTGGATTTCCCCTCCTTGTCTTGTTCTCTACAAGTCTCCTGTATGAGACAAAAGTCACCAAGATATTTGGATGATGTGCTTAGGGACATGGTCTAGCAGTTTGCACAGGGAGATTTTTAGGTTGTGGTTGGACTTAATGACCTTTTCCAATCAGGCAATTCTATGATTCTGTGACTCTATGGCCACCTCACTCAAAGGTAGAAACCAGGACACTTGTTTCTGTTTGTATGTTGGACATTTTTGGGGGGATGGGGAAGAATTCAGGAGATTTGGTGAACAGTAAAACTTCCTGGTAATAGTCTAATTCTTACCTATTGATAATAATATTGGATGATCTGGAAAACCTCCTTTTTTTTCTGTGAATATGTAGTATCTCTAACACAACAGCAAGATTCTACAACGTCAATGTGAGTCATTTCCAAGCAATTGTAATAGACAAAGTTCTATGCTCTCTTCTGCCAAGCCACTTGAAACTATTTTTTTCCTCCCCTAGTTCAGCTCTAGACTCTGCACCATTGGAGACCACCCATATCTCAAAAGCAGTTACTGAGAAGAAGCCCTAGCTCAGGCAGAAAAAAAAAAAAAGAAAAAAAAAAAAAGAAAAAAAAGAAAAAAAAAAACCCACCACCCCAACCCAAACTGAAACAGTTTTACAAAATGAGCTGCAGATGCCCCAAAATAACAGTAAGAGGCAGGCCTGTGTTGGTGGTGTAGGCAAGCTCTTACCCTCCAATGTATTTAGCCATTTAAAAATAAAACAACTTTCTTGGAACAATTTCCCATGTTGCATTATGGCACTTGTGCATCTGCTTCTTTTGGAAGATCTGTCTAAGGGTGAGGGAAGCACGGACAGAACACACACATTATATGTCAAATGAACTTCTTTTTTCACTTCCTCGTGACCTTGGAAAAGGAACAGTGAATAAATGCACATTTCAGTTTTTAGATGACATTGTAAGAGCCCTTGTGAGTGAATTAAACAGCTGGAGATATAAGAATAGAAGAAGGTAAGGAGGAAAAAGATATTTATGTTGGTCAGAAGATCCAGAAGATCGCAAGATGGTTAGGTATTTGATGAACTCTTTATGCATTCATCCTTCTCTGTTCTCATCCTCACACCTATACTTGAGAAACAAAAACTCACAGTTAGAGAAGAAGTTAGCTTATCAACTGCTGTGGACACAATTGCACTCATCAGATGGTTAGGTATGACCTAGTAGGTAGCACTGAGTATGGAATTTTTGACTCCTCTTTCCACATGAAAATATTTATACTCTGGGGCTTCTTTATTTACCTTTGGAGAGTTTTTCAAAATTTTTGACTGAAAGGTATTGCATCAATGTGAAGCACTTGGGTTTTTGTACAATATTGTATATCTGTTTTTATGCACACATTTATATGCCTGGAGTGTCATGCATATAAATTCACAGGCACACAACATTACTCAGTGCTGCTAATAATAATCATGAAGATTTGTGCAGGATCTTATGTCTAAGGAGATCAAAACGCTTAAAGCTTAACTTATGCACATAGAAACCTGACAAAGGAAGTTAGAAAAATGTTTGCAGAGTTTGAAATAACTGGATTCCATCCATGGCGAGGTTTGATTACATTAAAGAAATGATCTCCGATGGAAATTAATAATATTTCTTGAAATTTATTGCAGTCAGGTGTTCTGAATATAACAAAATACAGGGAAGGATTTCAGAATGTGTGCTTTTGTTTGGATTTTAAACATATTTTAACTTATGTCTTAAGGTACTACTTGTGCTATAGTAGCTACTAAAAACTAATTCTAAAATAGTTGTGTAAATGGGAGAGACAAGGGACCCCTGTTTAGAGACATTGCTCAAAATGTAAAGTGATATTTGGAGTGTTTACTGTAATAGATTTGTGGCAGAAACTACTCTTCTTGCTGCACATTTGTGTTTAGTCACAAATGTAACAAACAGTAGTTAAGGTTAGAATTATCTACATGGATATACTTTTTTTGTGAAAGAGGAAGTGGAGTAGAGAGACATTATTTTCAAGAAATATGCTGTCAGAAATGACTAAGTCCTGCAAATTTCCCTTCCTTGCTTGCTTTTGAAAAATCTAAGTTCTTTTGGTAATGGGCAACTTATTTTAAGAATTTTTACAGTTGTGATAAAAGAAAAATGACAGGCCTTCAAATAATTTTGTGCTTTTCAGACTATGAAGCATGACTTTTTAACATATGTCTACAGGAAGAGGGTCTGAATGTGTTCTGGAAAATGATTTTCCACAAGAGATTGCCAACTGTACAGAAGGACTTCCTGAACAGAGACTGAAAAGATGCTTCTGATTACACTCAGGTTGCTCACTTTAATGGAAATGTCTAACTTGCTGCAATAAACCTTGAAGTCCCCATGAAAAATTTACAGAGAATAAGAAAGCCTAAGGACTTGTGTAGTGCTGCGGGAATAAACAGGCACCAAGGTTAGGTGACATGACAAGCTCTGCAGTTTTGCCAGGTGGTGCTCTGGAAATAGTGAGGAGTTCAACTCCTACCATGCTCTTGAGCACTGCTGAGTTGGGAGTGAAATATTGCAGATAAGCCCAACCAAGCCTTGTAATTTAACTGTGTTCCTTTTATTTTAACCTTTCTTTTTATCAGGAGGAAATCCCCTGATGACTGGAGCTCTGACAATGGAAAAGAATAGGTTCTTCTTTTGGAAGGAAGATGAACTGAAGTAGTTTCTTGATTGTAACCACAGATAATCCTTGTGTCTTGGAAAGAAAATTGGTTTCCTCCTCTTCTAGACAAAATTTCAATTCTAGATGGGCACTACTCCTGGTAGAGGTGAATGGAGACAGGACTTTTCTGTGGAGGAATAAGGCAGTGAGTAGGTGAATCTAGCTGTTCTTCTTATGCAGAGAGACTATTGCTTGCCCTTTTCTTAGAGATAGAGACCTGAAAGCAAAATAATGATGCCGCAAAGCCCACTGGGTAATGGTATGCAAAAAGCAATAAGGCAATAAAATTGCTAGAGTAGCAATTTGAACAGTATGACCCTTATGTTCAGGAATTTGCCTTTAAAACTTAACCTAAAGAAAATAAATCTAATTGTCAGAGGTGCAATAGAGTGAGATTAGAAAATGCATTTAAAATAAGTAAAATATTTGCCTTATATTTTCATTTATGGACAGTTGTGGGGGCTGTGTAGAGATTGATTAGCTACAACAAAGTTGATGTCAAGACCGGCATAGAGAAGGAGATAGATTTCACTTGTTGTGCTCTGGCACAAGAGAAGTAAGAATATGCCTGAGGTCCAGTGATTGGCATCATCAAATGCATGTGCTGTTCTGAATCTCTTGTCTGTCTCAGGCCTGTTTGACAGGAAAGTCAAAGGTCAGAGAGAAATTAATTTGCTGTAAATTAAACTAAATGGATTTCAGGGGTGACATGAGTAAGTGTTGGGAGACTTCAGCAAGCAAGAGGCTGCAATTTAGACCTTGCCAGTGGACTGGGTCATTCCTCTTTCCAGTGTAAAATGAGATGAACTTCATTCTTCCAACAACATAAGGGTGACAAGCAAGAATGACATTCTTATCAATTTAACACTGGGACAGCTACTGCATTACTAGCTAACTATTAATATGCCTCTCCAGTCCCCTACAAAAAGAAAGAAGGATGCTCAGAGGGGAAAAAAAAAAAAAAACAAACAAGAAAATAAACCCTCCCTTCCCCCCCAAAAATAAAACCCACCAAAAAAAAAAAAACAAACCAAAACCCAAACAAATAAAAAAAAAAAAACAAAACCCAAAACACACGTTTCATTGTTCTCATTCTAGATAGCCTGAATGCCTAGCAATTTGTTCTCCGTTCTCCACAAAAGATTGATACTTGAGTGGAAATAATAACTGAGGGGTCCTCTAGATCAGCACTGTGTGACAGAAAATCTTTTTGTTGTTCTCTAATGAGTGACACAGAGCAAAGTATCCTATTTCATAACATTACAGGACCTGGTGCAGGGATTCCTCACTTCTTTGGCCATGGTTGGAGGTCACATCTTGTTTGATTTGATCTTTCAGGAGTCCTGAATGCTTCTTATTCTGTCTCCTTCTTCAGTATTTTATTTGGTACTCTGAAAAACGATTGGAACACACATAGATATAGAAAAAAAATAAAATATTTGTATGTTCAACCTATCTAAATGTGGTCCCAGGTATGCATATGCCCATTTACATGAGGAAAGTATTGATTGTGATTGGAATTTCTAGGTGTTAGAAGGTATAAATAAGTTCTGTTTGCAATGAAGTGAAATAAATGTGTGTATTTATAAAGGATCTAGTTTTCTATTGAGAAATGTATAATTATTCCAGTTTCTGTGGTATCTGAGCCTAAATGCCTGTGTATATAAATGAATGCATATCTTAGTGCTTAGATACTTGCATGGTGAATACTCTAGGTAAAGGTAAAGAAGCCTGAAGAGCCAGCAGTGTGCCCAGGTGGCCGAGAAGGCCAATGGCATCCTGGCCTGTACGCATCACTGGTTAGGCCACACCTTGAATACTGTGTCCAGTTCTGGGCGCCACAATTCAAGTGAGATGTTGAAGTACTGGAACGTGTCCAAAGAAGGGTAATGAAACTAGTGAGGGCCTGAAACACATGCCCTATGAGGAGATGCTGAGGGAGCTGGGGTTGTTTATCCTGGAGAAGAGGACCCTCAGGGGAGACCTCATTGCTGTCTACACCTACCTGAAGGGAGGTTGTAGCCAGGTGGGTGTCATTCTGTTCTCCCAGGCAAGCAGCAACAGAATGAGGGGACACAGTCTCAAGCTGTACCAGGGGAGCTTGAGGCTGGATATTAGGAAGAAGTTCTTCACAGAAAGAGTGATTTGCCATTGGAATGGGCTGCCTAGGGAAATGGTGGAGTTTCTGTCCCTGGAAATCTTCAAGAAAAGACTGGATGAGGTGCTTAGTGCCATGGTCTAGTTGATTGGATAGGGCTGGGTGATAGGTTGGACTGGATGATCTTGGAGGTTTCTTCCAACCTGGTTGTTTCTATGATTCTATAATCCTAAGTGAGAGAGATTTGAGTAAATGTCTTGCCAGTACCTATCAACAGACAGTGACACTGGCATGCTTGTCTCAGTGGACATATTGTAAGAGGTTTAAGTAAAAACAATTATTGAATGTATGATGTCTGAGTCTATTAGTTGTGTACTATTATTGACTGACATTAGATCAAAAAGAATGTCCTTATTACTCCCTTCTGTCATTAACTTGCCAGGAAAAGTCAGTCAAGAAGTATATTATTACTAAACTGTAGACTCACAGATTTGTAGCTGTAGCTGTTGTAGGAAATCCAACTGCTCCCCATGCATATCCACTGCTATTTTGTCTATATTCTCTGCTGGAAGCAGGAGGATTTGTCTTATTGTAGCTTTTCCTAAAATGGTTTGAAGTGCCTCTATACTTCAGAAGGGATCTGGATCTAAGTATGGACTCATCCCATCCTACTAGCCATCAACACAAAACATATACAAGCCCATGGTGTCCTTAATCTATGGACTGGAGGGAAAAGAAAGAACAGACAGTGTGCTCAAATTGTGTGCTTGCCTGGGTCATGGAAAAAACAGTCTTCTATGCCTGGCCTATGTTTTTCTGTTACATAATATTTCCTGTAGCCATGCTGGCTGATCAATATCAAACAGTGAAGAAGATGTTTCCTATTTTTTCCTGAAAGAGATTGACATCTGCTGCTGCAAAGCAGATGGATGTGTAAGCATCCTGTTCTAAGGCAAATCCTTGTAAGTGGACATCAAGAGTTAATGTCTCATGCAAGCACATGGAATGGTAGACAGTGAGAGGGAAAAAAATGACCACCAAACTATTTGATGATCCAAAAATCATACAGTCAAAACCATAGTTTCAGTAACAGAGGATTCTTGTCTTCACTGATTCCCATGGGAGCTTGCCTGAAATTCTTTAGTTCAAGTGCGTGAACTCTTCACAGAAACAGTTTTGAACTAGATAATAGTATTTTCCTGATGTTTTATGTTACTGGCATAAAATCAAAAGACTCAGGATGGGTTCGACTCCACTTAGTCCTTTTCCAGAACCACCTTGGAATGTTTCTTTAGCCGCTTTAAACTTAACATTAATATTTCAGCACATCTCAGAGAATAAGGTGGGAATTATTCTTTGCCCCACTGTTGTGAACTTAATAAATACAGCAATAGGTTACTGACAGAAAAACAACCAACTCTAAAATGAAGCTTTGTTTAGAGTTCTTTTTTTTTGTCCCTTTACCTTTTACCTTAGACAAAATGAT
Source organism: Melanerpes aurifrons (assembly GCA_011125475.1). Classification (NCBI taxonomy): domain Eukaryota; kingdom Metazoa; phylum Chordata; class Aves; order Piciformes; family Picidae; genus Melanerpes; species Melanerpes aurifrons. The sequence continues at coordinate 29,437,626 of WWNC01000003.1, read as the reverse complement.
CCCTCACAGTATTTTATTCAGAACAAAGCTCCTTAAAAACTTCAAATTTGTGACTTCTATTTCAGGAATAATGCAATTGTTTTTGCCTTATAACTATTTCCCCTTCTTTCTCCATTCCCAAGTAACCTCACTGAAATTGTCTGAGTTAGTATATGCTTGTATTCTTTGACCTTTGCATGCCTAAGGGATTTGAGTCACAAATGGCTTGTGCTCACAAAATTGGTAGAATAATGCCCAAAATTGGTAGAATAATGCCCAAATTTTGAAGACGTAACTTGGCAGCTTTTTAAAGGCATAAGTAAAGGAATAAAACCTTGGGTGAAGCTTCCAGAGTGATTTGAGAAAGTGGTTCAGAATAAAACCAAACCTTTATTTAGAGTAAACCTAACCAGATTGCAAGAGACCTTCAAGATCATTGCTTCCAACCCATCAACCAATCCAACCCACCTAAACAACTAAACCATAGCACCAAGCACCCCATCAAGTCTCCTCCTGAAAACCTCCAATGATGGTGACTCCACCACCTCCCCAGGCAGCCCAGTCCAATGGACAATCACTTTCTCTGTATAGAATTCTTCCTAACATCCAACCTGAACCTCCCTGGTGCAGCCTGAGACTGTGTCCTCTTGTTCTGGTACTGGCTGCCTGGGAGAAGAGACCATCATCCGCCTGTCTACAACCTCCCTTCAGGTAGTTGTAGAGAGTGATAAGGTCACCCCTGAGTCTCCTCTTCTCCAGGCTAAGCAATCCAATTCCCTCAATCTTTCCTCATAGGACTTGTGTTCCAAATCCCTCACCAACTTTGTTGCCCTTCTCTGGACTCGTTCCAGCAAGTCAACATCCTTCCTAAACTGAGGGGCCCAGAACTGGACACAGTACTCGAGGTGTGGCCTAACCAGTGCAGTGGACAGGGGCAGAATGACCTCCCTGCTCCTGCTGGCCGCACTGTTCCTGATGCAGGCCAGGATGCCATTGGCCCTCTTGGCTGCCTGGGCACACTGCAGGCTCATGTGCAGCCTACCATCGACCAGCACCTCCAGGTCCCTCTCCACCTGGCCGCTCTCCAGGCACTCTGACCCCAGCCTGTAGCACTGCATGGGGTTGTTATGGCCAATGTACAGAACCTGGCACTTGGATGTGTTCAATCTCATGCTGTTGGACTCTGCCCATCTGTCCAGCCTGTCGAGGTCCCTCTGCAGAGCCTCTCTACCCTCCAGCAGATCAACATCTGCCCCCAGCTTGGTGTCGTCCACAAATTTACTGATGATGGACTCAATGCCCTCATCCAGATCATCAATAAAGATGTTAAAGATCATGGGGCCCAGCACTGATCCCTGGGCACACCACTAGTGACTGGCCGCCAGCTGGATGTGACACCATTCACCACCACTCTCTGGGCTCGGCCCTCCAGCCACTTCCTAACCCATCGCAGTGTGCTCCCGTCCAAGCCATGGGCTGCCAGCTTGGCCAGGAGTTTGCTATTGGGAATGGTGTCAAAGGCCTTGCTGAGGTCCAGGTAGACTGCATCCACAGGCCTCCCCACATCCACCAGGCGGGTCACCTTATCATAGAAGGAGATCAGGTTGGTCAGGCAGGATCTGCCCTTCCTAAATCCATGCTGGCTAGGCCTGATCCCTTGGCCATCCTGTAAGTGCTGTGGGATTGCACTCAGGATGACCTGTTCCATAATCCTGCCTGGCACTGAGGTCAGGCTGACAGGCCTGGAATTCCCTGATTCATCCAACCGGCCCTTCTTATGGATGGGCACATTCCTAAGTAAGTTAAGAGAATTTAAAGATTCTAACTTTCATTGTTCATCTCTTACACAGAATGATGAGCCTTTGCCTTTATATTTAAGCAGTGCAGAGCCACAAGGATGATTAAAGGAATGGCACATCTCCCATACAGGGAGAAACTGAGGGAGCTGGGGTTCTTTAGCTTAAAGAAGAAGAGATAGAGAGGTGACCTCATAAAAGTTTATAAATATGTAAAGGGTGAGTCTCAAGAGGTTGGAGCCAGGCTCTTCTCAGTGCTGCCCAATAACAGGACAAGGGGCAATGGTTGGAAGTTGAGGCATACAAAGTTTCATGCAAATATGAGGAAAATGATTTTCACTATGAGGGTGACAGCGCTCTGGAACAGGCTGCCCAGGGAGGTTGTGGAGTCTCCTTCTCTGGAGATATTCAAAACTCACCTGGATGCATTCCGGTGTAGGTGATCCTGCTCTGGCAAGAGGGTTGGACTAGATATCTTTTGAGGTCTCTTCCAGCCTCTGAAATTCTGTGATTCTGTGATCTTTGTAAGTGTGCTTCAGAATATATGTTATTCTGTTCCTGCAAGAACAGGGTGTGTGTGTGAGATATGCCAGAAATGGGTGATCTTTAAAGTAAATCTTAGTACTATTGTGTTGAAGAAGTAAAAGAGAGCTATGAAAAGACTTTGACATTGCAGTGGGAAGGAAGGAGGTGTTTGCGCTTTATGAAGAGGTTTTAATGGTCAAGAACAATTTAGGTATTTGGATTTATCAGCCCTTATCCACAGGTCAAAATCAGAGACACTTGGTTATCTGTTGAATGAGGGCATGTCATGAATCTTGAAAATGAGCTGGAGGACAGGTTTTACAGAGGCACTTATTTCTCTTTCATAGTATGTAAAATAAAATCAGGGGAGGCAAGGTGAGGAGACACTAGTGTCTGCTGCTGGATCATTCTGGATACTTTAAATCCTTTCTACTACCTGTGCTTCTCTCTCACAAAGCTGTATTTATTTTGGTCTCAAAACTCCTCTTCCTAAAAAATTTGGAAAAGTTAAGTTTTTGTCTTAAATATCCTTTCTCTAATCTGCTGTGTTTCAGAAGTGTAACATGAAATCCTGAAGCAAAAAGTGAGAACATCTAGCTCTGCATAAAACAGGTGCCCAGGAGAGCAGTAGGCAGGCTGACTGCTATAACAGCTTGTAGCTGTAGAACATCTTCCATTCCAAAAAAGATCCCAAGTCTCTTTATGGACTAAGTTGAAAGAAAGTAAAATGGACAGATTGGGAAAAGCTGAAAGAGGCAAAATACTGTTTTAAACTTTGTATCTAGGATATACAGCTCTGACCTACTAATAACTCTATATAGATAGATGTAAAAGACAGGGTTTTCCTGCCTATAAAACCAAAAAAACTACCACCACCATCACCAAAAAAAACCCAAACCCCAAACAAACAAAAGAAACCCACATTATTTCAGCATGTGTGAGATCACAGAATCAATAAGGTTGGAAAACACCTCAGAGATCATCAAGTCCAACCTATCACCCAACACCTCATGACTAACTAAACCATGACATCAAGTGCCATGTCCAATCCTTTCTGAACACTTGCAGGGACAGTGACTCCACCACCTCCCTGGGCAGCACATTCCAATGGCCAATTAGTCTTTCTGTGAAGAACTTTCTCCTCACTTCCAGCCTAAACTTCCCCTGGCACAGCTTGAGACTGTGTCCTCTTGTTCTGATGCTGGTTGTCTGGGAGAAGAGACCAACCCCTTCCTGTCTACAACCTCCTTTCAGGTAGTTGTAGAGATCAATAAGGTCTCCCCTGTGCCTCCTCTTCTCCAGACTAAACAACCTCTGCTCCTTCAGACCTACCTCATAGGGCTTGTGCTCGAGACCTCTCACCAGCCTCACTACCATTCTCTGGATGTATTCAAGTATCTCAATATATTTCTTAAATTGAGGGGCCAAGAACTGGACACAATACTCAAGGTGTGGCCTAACCAGTGATAAGTACAGAGGCACAATGACTTCCTGGTCAGGATGCCATTGGCCTTCTTGGCCACCTGGGTACACTGCTGGCTCATGTTCAGCCAGCTGTCAACCAGTACCCCCAAGTCCCTTTCTACCTGGCTGCTCTCCAGCCACTCTGACCCCAACCTGTAGCACTGAGTGGAGTTGTTGTGGCCAAGATGGAGATAGCAATTTCTTACTTTTCTATAGCACTGATTCAGAAGCAGTACAAAAATTTCAGAAGACTCTTTTAACATAACTAGAAAACCCTATTGTTAAAAAAGTCTAATATAGTTTATTTAAAAAGTTTAATATAGCTATTACATTTCTATATAGAGGATGCTTACACTACGTGAAGGCTGAGCTGACAAGAGACACCCTGTACTGTGTCTGTGCTGTCTAGCTTCCTTCTGGTGATGACTGAAATGGGGAAATTTGTCCTATGGCTTTAATAGCTATGATTTCATTAATCTGATTCAGGAAAATTATGTTGGTGTGGTAAAGCAAAAACCTCCTATGAGTTGTTTGGTGAACCTAAGATTCCTTTAAGAACTCTCAAGAGTACAGAGGTACTTGCTTTATATTCTTTTCAGAAAATAACTTCCCTTGCAGTGTGAGACTCTTTTGCATATCAAGACTGATATTTGCATATCAAGACTGATCTTTCCTGGGAACCTTATCAGTTATCTTAAGGAAAAAAATAGTGGCTAATATCAAGACTACTGTTGAGGTAATCCTGGGATAGCTTTAACTTCACAAAAATACAGTATAAGGGTTTTTATTGAAAAAGGAGAAAAAATTATATTCTAATTCTTCTCCATCTACCACCTTGATATTCAATAGAATTCAGACTGAAGCAATGTAAACATGATTTCTAAATATAAGGGGTTAATTATTTTTTACATATTATTTTTTGATTTCTTAAAGTTTGGGGGAAACAACTGGGCAAGTGTGCTGGGTTGAGGCAGCCCCCTTCCCCACCACTGGCAACAATAAACACTCAGACAAACAGATTGCAAAAGTGACGGAAAGTTTAAATAGAAAGCAGTGAACATTTACAGAAAACCAAAAGCGCAGTGACAAAGAAAGATCCCAAAACAGACCCAGAGAGATCCCATCCCCACCTGAGGGTACACCCAAGACCCCCAGGGCTCCTTCTTTCCTGTGTCCACCCCTCTGGGCTGGACTTCTGGACACAGGAAGTTATGTAGCATTTCCTACCACAATCCTTTGCACCACTATAAGATCCAGTGCGGAGTCTAGCACGCTCTCTTTTCTTCCTCCTCCGTCAGCCGGTAACTGGGGGAGATGTCTCCTGGCTTTGGGCCTGGCTAGGCCCAAGGCCATGGGGGGATGGGCAGTCTCAGATCTGGCCAGCTGATACTAGCCTAGCAGTGGGAGGGGGAAGAAGGAGCCCTGGGGTCTTGGGTGTACGGGTGTACCCTCAGGTGGGGATGGGATCTCTCTGAGTCTGTTTTGGGATTTTTCTTTGTCACTGCACTTTTGGTTCTCTGTAAATGTTCACTGCTTTCTATTTATACTTTCCGTCACTTTTGCAATCCGTTTGTCTGAGTCTTTATTGTTGCCAGTGGTGGGGAAGGGGGCTGCCTCAACCCAGCACAACAAGATATGTTAACATTTGCAGTGTGTTTTGGTAGCTGGTTAGATGAGCTGGTTTCCCAATCTCCATATCATAGTAATGGGTGTGAACTGATGCTTTTGTGATTCACCTAGTACTACTATGCAGCCAGGAGTTCTGGTCTCTAATTTGTAGAGTTGAACAGAAAACAGAAGTAAGTCCTATTTTACAATAGGGTAGTCTCTGTGACACCTACTAAATCACTGAACTTCATTGGAGAGTTTAGGTTGACAGGATGCAACACAGGACGGGGGGAAATCCTAGCTCCTCAGGATCTATTCTCTACCACTGCAGACAACCACATCATATAATTCCTTTTATAAGCTTATCAAGCCTCATCTTTCAACTAATTAGGTTGTTTGCTCTCAGTATCCTTGTTGGAAAGCAGTTCCAGAGCATCGCTCCTCTGATGGTTAGAAACCTTATTCTAATTCCCAAATCAAATTTATTCATGGTCAATTTATACTTATTTGTCCTTGTGCAACATTGTCCTTTATTTTAAATGCTTCTCTTTTTCCTCCTTAATATTTACTATAGGGAGGTAGCTAACAATCCTGTCTCCAAGTTTTGGGGTTTTTTTTCCATTTTCCTAGTGAGACAGAGAAGGCTCTTAGTTCTTGCATAAAACACAAACTTGGTAATATCTCTCTGGCTCCAGGATTTATATTTCATTTCCTGAAACACAAAATTGTGGAATGGTATCCCCTATTTTCTGAGGCTTTGCAAGGACCTTGTTAATGGCAATAGTACTTTTCCACCCTGATATCTAATATTCTGCTTGGCACAGGGTTTGGTTTGGTTTGGTTTTAAACTGCTGGAGGTAGTGTTAGAGCAACAAACTGAGAGGAAGCTATTGTCCATTTCCTATTTGCACTTGAAGAAAGGAACATCATACAATCCTAAATGACCAATTTGGAATAGTGACATCCCTGGACGTGCATTTCAAAGTGCTCATGTCCTATTACATAATGCTCAGTGGATGACCACTGACTTACTACCTTTCCAGGTGCTCTCTGACCTTGCAAAGTTTTACATGAATCTTGAATGCTGACCAAAATGCGAAGGAGTAGCTGAAAGTTGCTCTAGCTTGCCCTCTCATTTATAAAGTAACATATAACAGAAAATTGTGTAAGGGGAAAGACTGATGTCATATATACCTTCCTGATGTGGGATGTGAGCCACAAGTAAAGTCTTTACAAGTTAAGTTCTTCTGAGGACACAGAGTTTAATGAGTTCTACAGGATTCGTAGCCAAAGGGGCAGTGATATGGCTGCAGGGCATTTGCTCAAGAGCTGTGAAAGTCTTAGACATAGTAATGTACAGCAGATGAGAGACTTTGTGTCTGTATTCCACAGAGGGTAAAGACAAGAGGCAGAGTAAGACAGTCATTATCTATAAAGATCATCTCTCAGTCCAGTGTGTCAGTGGTTTGTCACTGAAGCATAGTTTTCAGCTGGGCAGAACTGAGTATGAATAGTCAAGTATCATGTCATCACACTGTGGTGTTGCATCATAGTCCATAGATATCAAAGCAATATACTGATATTACATGAGATATAGACTCTAAATGTTGTGCACTTACATGTTAAATTTAGTAAGATACTTAAAAATGAAACAAGAATCTACACAATCTCATCAGCTTTGAGTATGACATTTTCACAGGACACATCCTTTGTAAAGCATCTCTGAAAATCTCTGTAGACAAAACACAAAGTACTGCATGAGTGGATTCTAAGTCCTATGAAGAAGGGTTGTATGCATGTTAGGGCTCATGAGAAGGATGTGGGTCTTTCAGAGATGTTCAGTGTTGGGGTTGTTTAATAATAGCTGCAACAAGACTTTTCTGCTTTTTACACTTTTGCTCCTTTGCCAGCATAAGGAATCCTGTCTTGTTAGCATCAAATAAGTTGAAATTAAATCATATAATGGTCATATCACATGCTTCAATTCATGTGTTAATTTGTTCAGTTATACTGGATAGAGTGACTGTCTGCATTTGTTTTGATGAGGATATTCATCTGCTACAACCTGTAAAAATACAGAACAAAGACAATCCAGTGACAGAAGCTAGTGTTGAGAATGGAAAAACAATGTGTAATCTTACAACTGACAACTCCTATAAAACATACATATATTAATATAGATTTGCTATGAGAGAAATTTAAATTGTAATGGTTCCTGACCTCTGAGAGGAGAGGAGAGAGGAGAGGAGAGGAGAGGAGAGGAGAGGAGAGGAGAGGAGAGGAGAGGAGAGGAGAAAGGAAAGGAAAGGAAAGGAAAGGAAAGGAAAGGAAAGGAAAGGAAAGGAAAGGAAAGGAAAGGAAAGGAAAGGAAAGGAAAGGAAAGGAAAGGAAAGGAAAGGAAAGGAAAGGAAAGGAAAGGAAAGGAAAGGAAAGGAAAGGAAAGGAAAGGAAAGGAAAGGAAAGGAAAGGAAAGGAAAGGAAAGGAAAGGAAAGGAAAGGAAAGGAAAGGAAAGGAAAGGAAAGGAAAGGAAAGGAAAGGAAAGGAAAGGAAAGGAAAGGAAAGGAAAGGAAAGGAAAGGAAAGGAAAGGAAAGGAAAGGAAAGGAAAGGAAAGGAAAGGAAAGGAAAGGAAAGGAAAGGAAAGGAAAGGAAAGGAAAGGAAAGGGAAAAGAAAAGAAAAACAATACCTCAAAATCTTGTATTTTCACTCTTTAAAATGTAAGAAGCATGCAGAGATTTTTATAGCCTTTGATGAGGGTAGTATATATAGTATATATAGTAATTTTTAATTATTTTCTCTCTGGGGTTTGAGGGAATATTATTGTGGGTGTTGTCTTCTTATCATACACCAAATCGTGAAAGATTTGGTTTATCAACAGAGGTAGAACTAGCAAAGAAATAATCTAATAAATTAGTTCCATGTTGAGAAAAGTTGATTTACTGGAACCAAAATATTTAGCAAATGCTTCAACTCAGAGCTTCTACCAGCTGATCTAGTTGGGTCTTGAAAGGTTCCCAGACTGTCTGCAAAAAAAGTTGGTAAGATGCTGGGAACCCTGTGGATGGCACTTCCTAAAGCTGTAACCTTTTGGACTTCTCATTGAGATTAGGTTATAAGTGATCCTGGAACTGTGGTCTTAGGGTACATATTTTTAAGACTGCAGCTTTCTGTGTAGGATTCTACTATGTTTCCTGGAAAATTGATTCACTGTAAATCATTTGGGGAAAAAAAAAAAAAAAAGGAAAACTCACAAAATAAACAAACAGCTGAAATGTTATAATGAAATGAATGTCTGTAGAAAATTACAGATTTAGTCTCATCAACTGATTGTCACATACAGAGTTCAAATTTGGCCAGAAGTCACTGAGCTTTGAGACTGGAGACAGAGCATAATACCCAGAAGAAAACATCCTTTCCTTATACTCTTCTCAGGGCATGTGCTTCTGGTCACTGTTGGAGACAGGCTATTGTATGAGATGGTCTTTGTCTGACCTAGTATTATCATCCTTATATAATATTTAAATCTACCCTTTTTAAAGACAACAGCATTTGGTATGTTTGTTTGTTCATTCATGTGTTGTTGTTGCTATTTGTTGGGTTTTGTTTTGTTTTGTTGTTTTAACTCATTAAACTCTACCATCCTACTTTCTGACATCGGCAAGGAACCTCCAATGAGTTTCAGCTTCCCAGAGATGCTCAGCAGCTGGCTCAATATTTCTACCTTTCCTGATGGAAAAAATAATAACGTGAAACCACATCCTTAATGTGTGTTTGCTTCTAGGAATCCATTAGCCAGTGATTCATACACTGGTAACATGAAGTTTGCGTAGGCTATTCTATTGCGGTAGTATCTTAGAATGTTTCTTTCCTTTGTCTCTTAATATGTTGGGCAGAATGGATTCCACTAGTTTCTTTTACACTGCTCTAAAGCCTGAATATGGAAAATTGTTTTTTGATACTGTGGTTTCCATCCCAGAACGTCAGATTCGTTTTCACTAAGAACAATTGTTGAAACTGCTGCCTTAAAAGAATGGGCTTTCTCTTGTGTTACACAATGTGTTAAACAGTCCGGTGGAATCATATCATTTAGGAACAGAGAGAAGTGGGTAAATGGAGGCCCTCTAAATGTACTTGCTTTTGGATAGGTATTAACTTTTCTTTATGGTTTCAAGTGATTTGAGTAATAAAAGTTCCACGAAGGACTGATTTGCTGTAATAGCTGGGAGAGACAGTATAATAATGTTTACTTTTACTTTCTGTAGGGTCATAAACTTCCATCTTATAACTAGTAATTGTCCTAAATTGCAGAAGAATCTGTGGTCATGATTCTGTTCTAAGGTTGCAGCAGTTTCTCTGTCCTTATGCTTCACAGTGGAAAAGGAAGATAAAAAGCTTACAAAACTGTCAGATGGAACAGCAACATGAAAGATACTGGAAAATTGTTGAGTTAAAAGTTTGCACCGAAAGTCACCCCCATCGTGTTAATTTAACTCTTCTTTCTGCATCTTCCTTTCTTGTCTTTTCTACATTCCTGCTTCCAACACACTTATGTAGACACCCTTCAACCATCTACTCCAATATTTTTCCTAAACTCACAGGATCGCAGGATGTTAGGGGTTTGAAGGGATGTCCGGAGATCACAGAATCATAGAATCATAGAATTATGGAATCAATAAGGTTGGAAAAGACCTGTGAGATCATCAAGTACAACCTGTCACCCAACACCTCATGACTAACTAAATCATGGAATCAAGTGCCACGTCCAATCCTTTTTAGAACACCTCCAGGGACAGTGACTCCACCACCTCCCTGGGCAGCCCATTCCCCAGGGAGGTGTCTGATGTTATTTTTTCCCAGATGTAGAACTCTACACTTGTCCTTACTGACCTTCATGAAGCTCACCAGCCTGCCCAGATCTCACTGGATGACAGCACAGACTTCCAGTGTATAAGATACACCTCACAGTTTCATGTTATCAGAGAGCTTGCTGAAATAGCCTCCTGATTGAGCTGTTCCATCATTTTTCTAGCAAAGGACATGAGGCTGACTGGTCTTGAGTTGCCTGGGTCTTCCTTCTTGCCATTTTTGAAGACTAAAGGGACACTGGCTTTTTTCCCATCCTGTCACCTCTCCTGGTCTCCATGAGCTTTCAAAAATAATGGAGTGGCTAAGTGTCATCAGGCAGAACTCTCAGTACTCATGAATGTACCCCATCTGGGCTCATGAGGCCCAAGTATTTTTGACTTTTCAGTTCATTGAAGCAATCTCTAACCCAGTCTTGACTGTCAAGTGAAGAGTCTTCCTCAATCCAGTTTACTTACTTCCAGTATCTGGGATTCCTGAGGGCTACTGTTAACAGTAAAGACTGTAAGAGTAATACTCCCTTATAAGAGGAGTTCAGGAGAAGATTGGACGTGGCACTTGGTGCCATGGTCTAGTCATCGGCCTGTGGTGACAGGTTGGACTCGATGATCCTCGAGGTCTCTTCCAACCTTGGCGATACTGTGACATTGCAAGTCAGTTCCCCAAACCCATTTAGAATTTCTACTGCTCATTTCTCAGTTCCATCTATTGTTTTTCTCCCCCTCTTCCATTCATTTCTGATGAACACTTCCAGGTGATCACAGCTAGCAGGTTTTTCTATTGACACCAAAGGAGGAAGATGAGTTTGATCTGAAAGTGGTGTACTCACTAATATGTGTGATACTGTCCACTATCATTGGAAAATGTCTTTTAACATTATTGCCTTTCAGCTTCATATGTTCCATTGAACATTCGGACATTTAGCTCTGTGTCTATTGTCTACCTGTACATTAAAAACTGTGTCATACAAGGGGCTACACATGGGTAATACTCCCCAGAAGGGATGCAAATGACTGGACACATTATTAAGGGGCTCACCACCCCCTAAGATACATTACAATTTATTTTTCATTCCTCTTCATGCATGAAATCTTCACTGCTGTGCTGCTTAAATTTAACATCAGATCTCCTACTTCGCTAGAAGGTTTGTTCATCTTGATGTAAGTGAAATTTATCACACATGTTACTCCTTCCAGTCCTCAGTGTTTTGATGACTGCTTTGTTCATCCAATCTAATACAAATTCAATTCTCAAAGGAAAAATTTCTGCCAGAATCTATCTCAAAATTTTAATTGAAACAATTACTCTATACTCTTTGTTCACTAATATTTAAGTTGAACAAGAGCAACAAAGAATAAACCAAACCAAACAAAAATCAAAATATCTCTTTAGTAGTGATTATTGCTGGTTTTACCTTGTCTTCTCTGTTCATCAGGAGATTGTAATTCCTTCACATTCATGAACCCTTTTAAACCCAGTGCTCTGAAGTATTGTAAATTGCACAGATACTGTGTTGATTAATTCCACTGTTACTTTTTAACTTCAGAGATTACTTCCTTATTCCTTTTGTAAAAATTGAAAGCATTAGACTTAAATCAATACACTGGTTTTAAGTTCTTACTCAGTAACTCAGTTCCACAATAGTGGATGGGTAAGAGCACATGTATGCAAGGGAACATAGTGTTTCCAGTTGACATTTTTGAGGGAATGTATCTGGAATGTAAGGTATTTGTAAATCTATGCAAGAATTTATCTATATTTAAGAAAAGCATAGTGATAGAATCTTAGGAGGCTTGACCTTTACTACAAACTATTTATGTCTTTGAACAGCCTTTGCATGTCTTAAATAATTTACACCTGTGCCATGCTCCTAAAGCAGGTTTGTACAATGCAATGATGCATTGTGCTATGCAACTTAGAGCTTTTTGTCAAAGGAGCAGTGAAAAGCCTTACTTCTGGGACCTACTTCACTTCCTTTGTGCTATAACAGATAGGACCTTTGAGAAGTCTTTGCCATCTTCCTCCTGTCATACTTCCAGATCATTTCATTTTGCATTTCTTTCTCTGTCATGCACACACAGAGAATATTTGCCTTATTCTCAGACCTGAGCCTTTAGGCATCTGTTGATTAAAATTTCTTCATCTCTGGCTGATTGCAGAAGAATTTGATCCTACTTCACATTACTTCACTCTATATAGATAGTGAACAAGTCAAACTGAGAAAGAAGAGTAAGGAGGAAGAAACAGGAGAAAAGTGACAATACTTGTTTGCTCCTAACATCACTTAGAGGATAGAAGAATCTATTCAAAGTCAAAACATATGGAAAACAGCATCTGGTTATGGAAGCTTGGATGTTAATTGTTCTGACAGCTAAAATTTGTCTCCAGAAATATCATTAAGCCAGCTGGTATTGTAGAGTTTTCTCTGGCTCATATTGTGACTCTTACAAGTTTCTGGAGTCTTCCAGTCTTAGGATGATTGTCTTGCAGGAGCAACTGCTGCTTAAAAAATTTCATTTCTATATCAGCTGGAATCACAAAACACATTCTCTGTGGGCTTGGATTTGATTTATAGTATAAATTTCCTAAGATGAATTCACAGGCACTTACTTGAATTTAAACTTAACAAACCCAAATGGAACTTAGGAAAGCAATTCTAATGTGTACCTATTTCAAATTCTTGCGTTTGAGGTGAGGAGAAAAACTTAAATAACAGAATGCCATTGAGGTTGATTTTGAGATTTGACTCTGTATATGAACTTCTTGAATTGGAAAGATGTAAGTTGGCATACTTTATAAGAAGAGTAACTCTAGAGAGATAGTTACAATAACCAGTTTCTGAAGTTTTCTAATAATAACTCTTCTTTCCTACATTTCTTTCAGTGCCTTTTACTTTCAACTTTGAGCTGAAAATGTCAGAAGTCTATATTGACACATGTACCTTGCCTGAAAGAAGAAAGATTATGAGGCTTTTTGGAGCACAAGCTTGTATTTAGAACAGGCTACATGCACATTTTTTGAGACAAAAGCATACATAACTAATCATTTGATGTTGCATCAAAATAAGAGGTTCACTATAATTTTTTAAGGATTGAAATTGCTAACTTTTCTCATGTTCTTGAATATAAATGCATTTCCTGCAAACAGATTTGATGTTATTTTCCAAGAAATGCTTGTTCCTCCAGCTGGTGAAACATTATGAGTAGTAAAAGAAGCAAACCTAGAGCAAGCTCATGAAGCTGCAGAAAAGACGAGGCTTGGAAGAAGTTCCTATGTGGCAGAAGTATCTAAATTATTTAGAAATGTTTTTTATTTAGTTTTATTTTACTTGAGATGCCTTAAGATCTAAGACATACAAAATTAATTTTTTTGTTGTTGTTGCTTTTGTTGATGGTTGGGTTTTTTTTTTGTTGTGTTTGGGTGGTTTTTTTTGTTGTTGTTGTTATGTTTTGCCTCCTTCTTTATTTTTATTTTTTTTAAATAAAAGTACAACCTCTGGAAACTAGTTGGCAATTCTTAAAGTTTCCCCAAAAAGAAGTGGACCAAAAATCAATAAAATGAAGAGGAGAAAAAGTTTCTGGTACAGCTATGTGTTTCAGAAAATCCACCAAGTTATTTATATGCTGCTAACAATAGAAAGAACTCAAAAGGCGAGACCCAGAACAGCAGGTACAGAGTCTAATTAATGCCTGTACTCTAAGGAGATTTAACCCATAATTGTCAGAATGAAAGTGGTAATCTTTGAACAGCAGGACTGTTTCTAGTGATATTACTAAATTTCACCAGTATATCAGGAAAAAAAAAAAAAAATAAATTTTTAAAATCACCTTCTATCTTTCCTTTGCTTATCACCACACTGGAAACAAGACATTTTGAAGACATCATGGTGGGTTTTGTTTGGCTGGGTTTTTTCTGTTGGGTTTTAATTTTAAGTAGACTGAACTAAGATAAGTTTAGCTTAAACTCGTTCTTCCCTTAATGTGTGGAAGATGGGACCTACTTGTTGTCAACATCACTTGAGTGATCCCTAGAGTTTGGTCATGACCTTCTTATAAGTGACTGAGTTCTGAAATAGTGGCAACACCATTGCTAGGTCCAAAATATAATTCAAGCATCAATTTCACTTCAAAGTCAAACTTTTCATACTTTAAAATCAAAGGAAGGCCCTAATAGTTTGATGTGTAGAGCCTGAGTACATGCAGCTCTCTTTACAACATGAAGTCCACATTTAGTAGGCAAAAAAAGAGAAGCTGAAATGACACTTGTCTATTTTAAAATTGATTTTGTACTGTAACTCAATGTATCAAGCATTTTCGGGCCCTATTAATCACACTAACACTCTCTTTGGTAGACAACTATCTTAATCAGTAATCTACATTCTTATTTTTCTAATGAAGCTTGGCTGTGTGTATGGAAAACAGGCACCTGTCCTGGGAAGTGTAATGTTGTGGTAGGCTAGAACTGCAGAAAGTTGAGCAATGAATCTTGGGCTGACTTGGGCTTAAATGATCAAAAGTGTCTCAGAAGTTTCAAGATAAAATTTAAAGCTAAAATTTTGGCAGCTGGGGGAAAATGGGACTGTGGATATGCTGTGTCAAATCAATGGTTCGTTCTGTACTTTATCTTGAATATACCATTCAACATATGACCATTCAAAGCAACTTGCAAGAAGCTTTTAAGACCCCAGGAGAAACATATCCATGTGAATCAGAGCCAGAAAAGTTTCCCTTATACTGGGGAAAAATGTTTGAGAGATCAGAAGTTTTATAGTTATGCATGGGATGGTGGCAAGGTAAGTGTGGAGTTGCTTAAGATTACCACTGGCAATGCACTCTGCTCTGAGGTGTAGAAGCCTCAAGACCCTATTAGCCTGATTTAGATCATAGTCTGGATTAATGACTATTCTGAAAGAATTTGTAGGTATTGATCAGAAGAGGCCTGAAACACTTTGTGGTGAAATATTTCATTGAAATTTCCTGTGAGAAAGGTCAACTTTGTAAAACTGGAGTTTCTGCTAACACACTGCTTGTTATCAAAATTTAAGATGAAAACATTGAGTTTTGTTGAAACGCTAACAGTTACTCTGATACATACATATCAGTTTTTCTGATGTCTGCCTGGACACTGCTAAGTGTAAACTCTGCTTAATCTGAGGAAGGGCTCTGATTTGGATTGTGCATACCTATGTCTCATTTCAAAATATAAGAAATCCTTTTTAAATGAGCTAAAATTCTTTGAATTTGGTTGACTCCTAAATTTCCAAATTAGTACTACTAACTTGGTTTTGGTATTGGTTCGTAGGTCTATATGAGTATGCCTTTACATGGAGACCCCTATTCTGTTATCTATAGTAGGAAGATAACAGCATTGTAATAGTTAATGGAAAATAACATAAGAAGAAAAAGAAAATTAGCATTCCACACCACAAGGCATTTCAGATGTTAATTTGCCTGCAATATAATTGACAAGGAAGCTGATTTCTGGAAAGATTTTTATTCATATCTTTTCCTCTAAACACTTAGTGTTCAGTAGTTGTGCAGCAGGGGAGATGGAGAAAAAGAAAATTCTAGCCAAGTGAATGTTCTTTACCAGCAAAGATGTTAACTTTCATCAGCAGGTAGTTAATCACAGTGAGAAAGAGATGAAGAAATTGGATAAAACATTTCCAGTTCCAAAAGTCTTTATTGATTGTGTCCCCCTCAAGAAAATTCAACTCAATCTCTGAAACCCTCAAGTGGTTTAACCTTGAGCAGTCCAGTGCAGACAGAGCAAATGAGAATTGTTTCAAAACCAGACATGTAGAGCTAAGAAAGTTAAAGTGAAAAAAAAAAAAAAAAAATTTCTTTTTCACTTTGAAATCTTAGCTGGGAGACATGATCTGAGATGCTGATTTTAAGATAAGAGCTTTCTTAAGTGTAAGAGATCCCTGAATCTTGAAGCAAGGAACTATTTTCCTTTCAGAGGGAAAGCTCTCTTAAACCAAGATCTTAAAAGATGGAATACACATCTCTGGTCTACTATTGTTGGGGTGAAATAGTTCTTGATTTCCAGAATTATTCTTTTTTGGCTCAGGATAATTACTGTGGGGTTGATGCTGCCCTAAGTACAATCATTATCCATCTGTATTCCATGCAATCATTATTTATGTTATTGAATTCCCTAGAGGTAAAATTACAAAAGATATATTTTTTTTCCCTATCTCAAGCTCTTGTTTTTGTTTCCCCTTTAACAACCTCATTTCCCAGGAGACCACTTGATACATCCTCATGTTTCCAAAAGATTGCAGTTCAATAAGTTGAGAGTTAATTGCCAGCTGGGAGTTTCCAGATGTTTATGTGCTAGCCCAGAATCTGTCCACTGGTAGTAAATGAACAGCTGGAAAAACCCAATCTCAACAAAGCATCTTTTAGATGATTGACATATGTCTGGAGAACTTGGCATATTTGAGAGAGACAGACTTGAAATTAGGAACAGCTAGGAGTAAGTCCTTCATTATCAATAATTAGTCAATTAGACTTTTTTTTTTTTTTTTAATTCAAATTCAGATATGATTCTCAAGCACTGTATTCACTCAGTCATTACCACCCATACATGTAGATGACAGAAATAACACAGTTTCCCCTCTATCTTTCCTTAAGAGACGTGTTCAGAAATTATACTGTTCAACATAGACTATAGGAGCAGGCTGGATAATGCAAGTGCTTTTCAGTGGGAATCCTTTCACCCAGAAGCCAAATTCACATCCAGGCCAAACAGCTGGTGGTAGTAAGCTGCTGCGTGACGTAGGAGTTTACTACTGAAATATTGTGTGTTTTGTTTTTTATTTTTTTTCCTGTGACATAGTGGTTCTATACATAATCAGAAGTTTCAGTGGGTAAAACTGATTGTTCTGGAATTTTTTTCATCTTGGGAGATCAAACGGGGGGTGTAGGGAGTGTGGGGAGGTGTTGGGGTGTGTGTATGAAGGAAACAACAAAAAACCACAACACAACATTTCACTGTTTTGACATTTTTCTGTAAAACCTATTGTAACTTCTTTTTATGATATCATTTCAAGACTCTTGTTTAGGGTGTTGTACCCCATAGAGTTAACCTGAATGTTTAGTGTTCTGTTCTTTAAGCAATATTCTTGAGGCAGAAAGAATGCTTTGGAGTGGTCATATGTATATATATATTGAAAGAGGAATGCTAGGAAAAGTAACACCTGAAAAAGGTGCTATAGCTGTAACTCCATTAGGCATAGCAATAGTTCATCAGTCCTTTGTATTTTGATGTTGAGGGTGGAAGAGGCAAGAAATCTTATTACCTTTTGTCTTAATGCACAAGAAGAAATAGGGAAATTCTTGCAGGATGGAGTAATACATATGCATTATTTTATCACAAGACACATGTGAATGTGCTTGAAAAATACTATTCCAGCTGGTTTTGTGCCCTAGAGTAATCTTGTGATAAGTAAACTAAAGAGAGAAGTTTCCATGAGCTGACCTTTTCAAGTTCAAATTTGAGTTCTGTTTTGAACATTAAGTTCTACATTATTCCATCTGACCATTGCTGGGATGGAATTTCTTGAATCTCAGCAATTGATAATTACTTTAAAGTAAATCTAGCGGGGGGTTTTGTGTGTGTGTGTGCCTGAAAAAACATATTTTTTTCTTTTCTGACCATATGAGAAACTAGATTTTTTTTTTTTTTTTTTTTTTTAATTTCAATGTCTTTCTGTCCTTAGCGCCCTGTTTGGGAAATCAATGATGTTTAGACATGTTATACTCTTCCTTGAGTTTGGTACTTCTACCACTTTCATGAACATTTTTGGAGAGGAATTAGTGGAATTTTCCCCCTGATGAGAATGTAACTCCATACATGCTTTGTATAGATCTTGGAAGGAAACTTTGCCTCTTCAGAGAGAAATAGTCTTCTGTCTACTTAGTCTGAATTACAATCATGTGATATGGTAGGAGTTGCAAGATGTTGTTACCCTGAACTGTCATCATGGCCATCACAATGAGAAGAAAAATACAGCTATCATTATAGAAGCTTTACACTGCATAGTTTATCTCTATAATAGTGCACTATGATGTGCCTAATTAGGCTGCATCAGCTGCTCCATGTCTGCTACTAAATGGAGACTTTCTTATTGTGTCTAGTCAACAGAGAGCTTTCAGCCTGTGATTTAACACTGAAATTAAATTTAAGCATAGTTTCCCATTTGATTATCAAGCTATAGGTGACTTTTAACAATCTTTTTCAATCCATTACTTCTTCTAGCTGTAGGCTTTCTCTCACAGTTTCTTCCTTTTCTCTGGTAAATACAGAAAAACTGAAAATTCATCCATTTAAAGGTAGAAAGGAACAAACTCACATAATTCCAATTAAAGTATGCAAACTTTTTCTGTTGGTCAGTCTCTTTTCTTGGCTGTCATCTTCTATAGTTAAGTCTCAGTTATTCAGACATAACAAATATTATTTGCTTTAATAAACTAAAAGGAACATAACCTTCAGAAAACAATACAGGGTAAGAAATCAGGAAAAAATTGGCATTTTTCTGTGCTGACTTGGAACATAAATCCAGCTTGTAGCTTCAGTGTGAAAGGAGTAGGATGACTTCCACAGGACAATCTTTAAGAAAATACATACATATGTTTATAGGGAAGACAAATAAACAAAAAACATCCCTAGTGTCTCATGCAAGCTAATTTACTAAAAATGTTGTAAAGAAGAAAATGGCATGTTTAGATTTCTTCAGTAATGTTGTCTAAGAAACCACCTTGGAAGAAACAGCAAACATTATATGGAGAAAAATATTGCATTGGTGATCAGATATGAAAAAAGTTCATAGCCTACTGTTTACTTACCTGTCATGTACTTTTCCATATGCATGGGTATAAGGTGGGTGGGTCAAGATGAGGTTATGGAACACATTTGTTTCTTTGGCAGCTTCTGTGTACTTGTACTGCTCTTGGAAGATGCCCACAGTTTGATAGACATGCTTCCTGAACCTTGTAAGATATGATACCTCCATTTCAAGGAGCTGGCGAGGTTGCAGACATTCTCTAGCAACTTCAGAGAAAATGTCCTCTGCATAACAAGCATGTCTTTTGCTGCAGGAACTGGCAGATTTTCAGTATACTGCAGTAAGAAGGAATAATCTGATCACATCACACACACACACAAACAGTGTAAGACATTGCAACATCAACAAGTTTTACCAAAATGCGATCATGAAAGAGGGCAGAGAAGGTAAAGCAGGCTTTAACCAGTGATCAGGATACAGCCTTTGTACTTGATAATCCAACTTTTTTTGAAGAATAAAAGACACGATCCATCAGATCATCTCTGAAGATCTGATGATCTGTAAAGCAGCATGGGTGTTTTGGATTGATTTTTTGGGCATTTCTGTGATGGTTTTGGTTCGCATGGTTGGAAGAAAATGGTGTGATGAAAGCAGGGAGGATGCAAGTGGACACAAGGGAATACTTGTGGATGCACATCAGGCTAAACAATGGACATAGACCTCTGCAGTAAGAAGTCTGAGGTCCTTGTATGTCTTTTACTTGAATTACTTGGTACAAAAGAAGGGCATGAGACTTTCAGAATAATGTAGCACTAAAGGGCTTGTTCCTAGTCCTGCTGGAGCAGCAGTGGGATCTCATGCTCCCTCTTGCCACTCTGTGGGTTCTTAAAGAGCATTAATCCTGCACAACCCTCTGTATCTGACATGTATGCATATATTCAAACAAAAGTAAACAGTCATATCCACACTGTTGTTCACTTTTCATCAGGGCTACATTCTAACTTTATTAGAGGAAGTTCATTTCTTGACTCTTTACTACAAACCTAGGAAGGAAAGACTTTTATGATTGATTTACTGGAAATGTGGTGATTACAGAAAAATGGTTTACTCTGTGTCTCTATTTTAAACAGATTGCTTCTGAAGCACTGCTATTGCTGATGTTTTGCCTTTTTGTTTACAGGCTGTGCCTTCCTAACATACTGCGAAAGGGAGTCTGCTCTAAAGGCCCAGAGTGCACTGCATGAACAGAAGACGCTGCCAGGGGTGAGTCCAGTTTGAGAGCTCGATTGGTTTTATTTTGGTTTTTTATTTTTTTTTAATCTAAAATGGGTTATGTATGGAGCTTGAGGTTGGAAGCATAATATCTCTGTTTGCTTGGATGATTCATTATTTGCATTGTGCTAATGAAATCAAGATACTACCAACACACCCTAATGGTGCTTTTTTCTCTTATCAAGAGTCAGAAAAACAGTAGTTAACGGTTCTATCAGTCTCACTCAGCTGAGGAAAGCCTTTAGGATTCTAACCACTACGATGAAATACTGGAAGTGCTCACAGAGTGCTGCCTCTTACTGTTTTTCTTCTCTGAAACAAGGTGTGGCAACAAGATATCAAGAAACAGATCACATTATTGAGTCATCACAGAATGAAAACATATTCCTGATGACAAAGTAGTTTGACTCAGTTACTTTAGTATTCAAGCAGCTGTAGCAGATTGGAAAGGCAGTGAGACAAGTAGAAAAGAGAGAGAGGAGAGACAAACATGAGATAATGAGGAAAATTATTCACATGAGCAAGATCTAAGGTTCAGACAACACAAGCAGAACTAAAAATAGAATCAGCATTACATGGGGAAGACCTGTGCTGTGGGGATGGGTTTCCAGTTAGGCAGTAACCAGGAGGAGAACAAGACACACTATTTCAATTCAGCTGAGGATTGGAAACAGCCAAGTGCAGTGTTCCTGTGACTGGAATAGAGCTGGTTTCACAATGACACAAAACTCAGTAGCCGGGTAAATAAAAGTGGGATCCTGAGGGTTCCAGGTTGCACCTAAACTGAGAGAATGTTGATCCAAAATTCTGACTTTATGAGCTAGCTTTGAATGACTGAGTCCTGCATAGCCATAAACTAATTTTCCATGGAACCTAAGACACATCAGTTGTTCTGTGTTAATGAAGAAAGTTTTGATTCCGCTCTGCTCTTTTTTTCATCATCCTGACTTTGTTTACTTTTCTCTATGCCACTTTGCCAGTATGGAAAAGCCCACACACTTGCTCATCTACATCTCTTTTTCTTTAAAGGCCATACCTTATGTAAATATGTACATGCTTCACTCCCTAAAAATACTTTTTTTTTTTTTTTTTCGTCAGCTGACAACTCCCTCTGAATGATTTTTTTTTTTTTCTTTTTTTAGAAATGTGTTAGTTGCAGATTGAAAGTAACCTGAATCTTGTTAGGCTTTAGGATTTTTTAGCTTTTAATTTTTCCTTTCCCCCTTAACAGGTGATGTTTTCTTCTTACTTCTCTCTACTTTGAATAATAAGCCTGAGTGTACAAGAAATGGAAATATTTTTTAATAAGGATGTTTCAGGTAACATTTCACCTGAAATGTATTGAAATATGTTTGAAATTGAAATATATTTATCAAAAATAGAGATTCATACTCGTGGTAAGTAGGATAGGCTATTGTGCATTTAAGGATACTAAGTGGAATTCCAATCTTTTTCACTGAAACTGTTGCTTTTCTCACTAGCAGCCAGATTTGCATAATGGAACTTACCTTCTCTGTTGGGTTAAAATCTCTGTGAAGGGAATATTTTCAAGTAGACAGTGGGCCAGTGAGACTGAGGGATCAGAGCTGGAAGGAGGGGCAAGGGATGATGATTTAGGACTTTTAATGTCTGTGGAGTTTTTTCTTTTTTAATTGGTAATTTATACATTTTGAGTTCTCAATCTCAGTCTGTATTTTGTGGATTTGAAATCATAAAAATCTTGAAATCAAAATTGTAGTCTCAGTGGCAAAATTCAACAGCTTTTGTTGGAACAAGACTTCTTTTAGTCGTAATATGGACTGCTTTTGGATTACAGACAAATAGTATTTCTTCCTTGGTGTATGTAATTTCTATCACATGTTCCATAATGACTATGCTGACTTCTGAAGATTCCTGTTTGTTTTTACACTTTGACCTCATACATCAGAATCTGATTGAATTTGGAACAGTGAATCTTTTGTCTAAAATAGCAACCATGTTTCTGAGACTTCTGAACACTGAATTCTCCCAGCTCTATAATTTCTTTTTCTTTTTGTCTCAGGATAAATGTTTACTGTCCACCAGCAAACTCTCTGCATACAGCTTCTGCCAAATTTCTGAACTCATCTTCAGAATGATGTCACGGTAGTTTATTTAAGGAAACCAGTTTTGTCTTTTGATAAGCTGTCATGTGTGAATACAGTTTTATGGTTTCTGTGTGAGTAGCAGAGAATTATTTATGACTTACCTGCCTGTTCTTGATAAAATACACCAACAATATAGCATAGTTCCTCAACTATCATAAAATAAAAAGCACTCTTAAGGTCAGGGGTCTAAGTCTTCATCCACATGAGTTGAAAAAATGACACATATATAGCATCTTCTCTTGACCCTCTACTATCTGTGACATAAGCAACACTTCTGAAGAGATATCAAAATAATTAGCAAACCTGGTACAGGGAAAAAAAAGGAAAATAGCACTACGGTGAGCTGTTGGATCAAGTCACTTCTTTCCATCCCCTAGTAAATTCTGCATTTACCTGCACTAGCAGTAGTTCTGTTTGTGGTTTGTATTGTAAACTACAGAACAGAGATATTTCTAATAATATGCTTGTGAGTGCTAACATATGGAAGTGGTGAGGCATGAGGAGTTTTGTGTCCAAATTCAGATGCTTTTCATCTTAGCTGTGTATAATTTATTTATTTTTTTTAGTGGAGTGGCTGCATACACGTATTTTACAATAATTACTTTCTGGGTATGCTTTGTAAAATGACAGAAATATGTTTCACATATTTCTGTGTTATATGTGGGACATAAAATCATCTTGTGGAACAATGAAAAGACTTCTAGCAGGTATGTATTGATTAATAAAGTCTTTACAGCACTTTGGTTTTGGGCAGGAAGGAATCTTGATAGCTATTTTGAATCAACTGCAATGAAATTTAAAACATAAAATTATTAGTTGAATCTTCTTAATGTAAATGAATTAATCTCTTTTGGACAGATTGAAACAGTCTTGCCTAAATCAGGTTAACTTAACAGTGTGTTTATAGGTGTAGAGATCACTTTGCAAGTGTCCAACAATTCAAATTCTAGCATTTGCTTGTTATTGTTTATTTTATATACAACAGAGTAACTGGATGATGAAGTATATTAGTTCTTTAATAATTTATAGAAATGCTTTGATGTTGCAGTAATTACATTAAAGGTCACATATCAAAGGTAATTTGGTTGAGCAGCTGTGATGGTTTCTCAGAAGCAATCAATATTGCTGTCCGTGGTGCTGATTTCACCAAGGGGACTGCCAGATTAAAGGAGGCTTATTACCAGCCAGCCAGACACGAGGGAAATCAAGAACAGATTGGAGAGTTGCACTATTCTCTTTCCCCACCTATAATTAACACTGTTCACCATAATCTACGCTAATCCTTCATAGTGGGAAACCTTTATATTTTTTTTTCTTTTTCTTCCTTTTTTTTTTTTTTTTTCCCCCTCCAACCTTATAAAAAGCAAATTAAGCAAGGAAGAGTAATTCGGGGAAGCAGGAAAAAGTAGATAAAGTAAAACTTGATTCACCCTTAGGATTCCTGATGTTGATATATTTCTCAATGATCAAATGCCATATCAAAACAAAAGTCCACGGTCTTGGAGAAAGTGGGGAGGTTGGAAAGTGATTTATACAAGGACAATTCAGGGGATGTGATAATTATCTGGCTTCCAGTTTGGTATAATATTATCTATTTGCACCACAAAGATCCACAGGAAATTAAATCAGGGAAATATAATTGTATTTTGATTCTAGATACTTTGATTGCAAATTACAGTGAAGTCAACTTTTCTCCCCTTTCTTTTTTCTTTCTGAACCAAGTGGCAAAGGATAGTGCTGAGAAATGTAATTACACTATCAAGATCTACTTGTATTTATAGCACAAATAAATTGAGCTTATATATTATTAGCTCAGTGCCATTATTTTCTCTTGTTCTTTGTGGCTTTTTCAGGAAAACCAGTGAATATTTCATGTATACCTAGTTGAAGGCACTGCCTCTTTAGGTAAAATTAAAACTTCCCTGTAAGAATTGCAAATAATAGCCATGAAATTAAGTAGCTAAGAAACTGTTGATCAGAAATCCACAGCCCTTATTCAGGCTGGGATATGGACCAGTTTTCTTGCTGTATCTGTTCTTCTTGAAGGGAAGGGTGGTACTACTGGTATGCTAAATTTCAGTCCATAATGTACATAGTTTTCTTCCTAACTGTTCTGGCATACTTTTGCTCTCCTACCATCTATGCATATCTTTAACATTAGAAGAGAGGTGAGTCTGTACAACTGAAACTCAATTTTAAACAAAAAGCCAACATTTCTCTAATAAAATTAAAGTTTGGTATAGTTTTTTTTTATTCTTTTGTCATTGTTGTATTTCTTGTTTTTTGGTTGTTCGTTGTTGTTGTTTTTTAAAGGGTAGGGGGAAGGGATAGTGTGTCCTGCAAAATCTAGCCCCTCTTGAATCTTTTTAATAAGACTTAAATGAGGAGAAAAAAAAAAAAAAAAAAAAAAAGAAAGAAAAAAAGAAATAAGAAAAAAGAAAAAAAGAATGTCAGGTAGCTTTTAGAAATACAGAGCATTTCACTGCTCAGGTAAACCTTGCTGTAATTTTACAGTCTTATTATCTTTCTTTGATGTTTCAAGAGCTCGTTGGAAAACCACTAAACCACCTATTACCCTGCATGCTGTTATGCCAGAAACAATATTATATTGCCACATTTTCCCAGTTTCAAAAAAATTTCTTCAACAATGTAAATTTCAATATGGTCAGCAGAGGAAGGCTGGATGGGTTCCAGTGATTAAAGTAGCCTACTGAACACAAACCTGCTCACCATGCCCTTTAGATTTTGAGAGAAAACATATTTAATTGTTCCTTTGGGACAAACAGGTCTGTTTTCTGAAGTTAAAAATTAAGATGAAAAGTAATAAAACCAGATCTGAAGTAAGACACTTGCAAAAACTAGTTCTATAGAAATTCCCCAGTGCTTTATAATCTTCAGGTGTCAATGTCATAGTTAAAAAGTTACTCTTTTACCTCTTGTTTCCTTCTTCTGATCCACCAGCCAGTGAAATGATTTTTGGGCCTTGCTCTGGGGAAAGGAGGGGACAGGAGAGGGAGAAGAAACTGTATGCACTTTCCATTTGCTAAAAATCTCTGTAGTTTGACAGTGCTGTTCTGTTCACCAGATGAGATGAAACACCTGGGTCCTATCTGCTTGGTAAACATTAAAGTTCCATTTCACTAGTTAAAGATTGGCTTCTGTATCCCTATACAGCAACCCTCAGAATACAAAGTAAACTCTTTCTGCTACCCAGTCCAAAAAGCTTTGGGGAAGGGGGGAGGACAAAAAAATCAAAACAAAACAACAACAACAACAACCAGAGTAAGCATTCTGACAGAACCAGTGTTGGATGCATGCTGTTATCTCAGCTGAAAGCACAGTATTCATCACATTTGTGGTGGCTAACCAAGCTTAGCTTCATATACAAAACGGGAACAGGGCTTCTCAGTTGCATTTGAGATTTGGTGGCAATTGAAAAATGGTGTGTGAAAAGAAAAAAAAAAAAAAAAGGATAAAGATAGCATTGTTTTGACTTTCTAATTTTACACCTTTTGGCTCTTAAAGGATGATTTCCAAGTTATTCAACAAAAGCTTTTGCTGTACCTTCATTTGTTTTATGTGTTATTCAATGACAGCTTTTCTCTCTGACAAGTCTACATAGGAGGATCAATCTAATTTTATGTAGAACTGTAAAGATGAATGATAAGAAGAAAGGATTCAGGCAAGTACAAGCTGAATAAATTATAAAGGGCAAATGATGACAGGACTGAGGGTCCCAAGAGACAGTGATATGATAACAGAAACTAAAGACAAATTTATGATGGATGTAGTTAGCATGTACTGAGGCTGTTAATTTTTCAGGGTAGTTTTACAACTTCTTGTGATTGGAGCAATCAAAGTATTTCATTCTAAAGAGATGCCGTATATTTTCACTTATCTGTTCTGTGTATTTGTATGTATGGGCTCATTTATATGCATAGCAGTAAACTCCCATAGGCTAGTCAAGCTTACCTCCCATCAAAGTGCCTCTATTCTCTAAACCATAACGCCACTGTTTATGCATAAATAAATAGATAATGTGCAATGATTTGAGGGCAAACCTGGATCTCAAAAAAAAAAAAAAAAAAAAGAAATCCATATTCATAGAACTGAGCAATCAAATTATTTCAGATCCTGCAAGTAGCTGAGCATCCTCATCTCTTTTCAAAACCAAGCCTAGGGATTGAGTCCTTGGTGAAAAATTATATATAACAAGTTTCAGGTAGGATAGATTTTGGGCTTAAGCTACTTTAAGATCAGCTGATGCAGCTTCACAAAGTTAGAAACAAATCTCATCTCAGAGCAGTTCTTGATTGCATTTCATTCATACTCTTTTTTTTTTCCAACTTGTCTTCTTTATTAAGGATATTTGCATAAAAATGATCTTTTTTTTTTTTTTTTCCTTCCTCTGAAGGGTTGTCTCTTGTCTATGAGTAATGCTTACTCTGGCCTACATTCATGAATGCCATGGATTTGATTCTGACTTCATTTACACAAGTGTAAATCAGCAGTGATAGAGGTCAAGGGATTTATATGGCATAGGAAAGAACATATCCAGTTATATTTTTCGCTGCTGAAATGATGTCATCTTAAACAGTACCATAGCTCTAAATGAGGAAACATATTCCTACCAAGAATATTTGCATCCAAATATCTGATCTCACAAAATGCTAAGTGTTCCTGACATCTGCTGGGCCATTCAGTAGCTCCTACAGGCTTTTTACAATAGAGAGGTCCTAGTTTCAAATCTTTAGGTGGTTGATGTCTTGGTGTTTCAACAGTGTTAGCCATTAGCTACTAATGAACCTTAAACACTGTCGTTTCCAGTTGCATCACCTTTCTGATTCAAGTGATGAGATTTGTCCATGAATAACTTGCAATCGGAAAACCTTCAGTTCTAATCCCATTACTCAGTCATAGAGATACAGAGGAAGAAAACCACAGGTACCCTGTAAAAATAAATTTACTTTTCATCAGTTCAGTCACATGGATCACATTGTGTAAAATTACCTAGTCTAGAAGTCGTTGTTCATAGGCTAACCTTTCGATGAATACCTATTTCCCATATTTTCACCATAGAGTAAAGGAGAAGCATGAGCTGATTGTGATCTGAAATGTAAGGCCAATGCACACTTTGAATAAAACACTTAGAAGAAGATGCTGTATAATCACATAATTTGGACTTTCAAGTGTAATGATAAGCTCACCTATACTACTCATAGCTTATACTGGCCTGCCCTCTGTTTGTTTGTGTAATGCATACATCTTTAAGTCCTTCAGATACTCAGTTATATATAAATACACAGTGGTGGGGTTTTTTTAAGTACAGATGTTGAAGACCTTACATGAGAGTTATGGCTAAGGTATGTATGTCTGCCACCAAAATTATTATCATTGAAAGCCACAAATGTGTGTCTTGGTCTAGTTTATTTTAAATCGCATATATAATAGCAGTAAGAATACTAAATCTCAAACTTGAATGTTGTAGAGCAGCTGTACTCCATGACTGTAATTCCTGAGGGGTGATTATGTAATAAGGACTTGAATCTTGCCTGAAACAAGGTTAACTGTATTAAAACTGTATTAAATAGTCTAAAACAATGATTTGTGCATGAAGTTTAACACTGTGCTTAAAATTGTTAACAACTTATAAAGAACTAGCTGAACTGGAATGCATTTGGGTTTGGAAAAAAAGGTCCTATCTCTCCACTTGCAAATAACTTTTGGTAAGACTTGACATGATATTACCCATTTAGCTTCTGTGCTTCACTTCTACTGCACTCTTACTTTGACAGGGAGAAAGTGGTGGATTATGACTGACCATTAGATTGCACTATCAGTTCAGGCAAGTCGGTATCTGAAGTGACTTTGCTTCGTTTAGTAGCTGTGGTGAGAGACTTAGAGTGGCACTGCGTGTATGAATTGCTGCACTTGGCAGGTTCCCAGCAATGTCAAATCTCTCTGATTATTTTCTGTAAGTACAAGGACAAAATTAAGCCTAACCTGTTTTTCAAAGAAGAAATGTATATTGCCCTTTTTTCTTTTTATCCAATGGAAACTTCTTATATCTTGTTTCCAATAGTATTTCTCCTAGACTATATCACCCCTTTGACTGAACCCTGTGGTGCTAGAATGAAGTTGTTATCTTCCTTTCCCCTTAAGTATGTATGGTAAACCTCAATCCTCAAAGCTTCTGGTACATTCTAATGTATATTTTCTTTGGTGTATTGCAAAAAATAAAAGGACTGTTTTGTAGTCAGGTTTTGGTAGAGCATGTCTTGTCCAGCTATAACTGATCCATTCAAACCTCAGGTTGCTCCTTCAAGCAGATGAATTGAATTTGTTTTTTCTTTTGTCTTCCATATAGTTCATTTGGTTTTTACATTATTGTAATGACTTTGCATGGTAAATATGTACCTTACAAGGCATGATGGCACAAGCTTCTGATTTAATTTATAACTTTGATCAATGGAATAATATTTTGTTTCCAGCATGGTAAAACTGAAATCAGATTTTCCAGGTCTTTTTATTGAAGTCTGACTTCCTTTCAAGATCTTCCTTGTTAAGCATCTGAAACATTGCTCCTGTCTTTTGCATTGCTTTGTGGTGTTCTTTCCCAGTAAAGTCACACTAGTGCCTCAAGTCTGGATGAACAGCATTTTCTCCTTCTTTTCTCCTCCAGCCCACCTCACTCTGCATGTCTGTCCTTGCTGTCTCTTATGCCCTTTGTAGGCTTTCTGGAAACACTACCCTTTGTTCACATAATGCCTGCCTGGTAAAATAAGTTGAGATTACAGCTGCTGAGGAGGAACACCATGCTTCCCAGATACTTCTGCCTGGTAGAGCAAGTATTTTTTCCAGACAATGAGAGACTTAGGTTACTGATATTTTTCATTTTTTTGTGATACTAGATCTATATGGATATAGCAGAGATGACTTGTTGTAAGTCTGATGTTTCTTGAAATGATAAAACTTATTGTATGTGAGATTTCAGTGTATATTGGAGTTGCCTAAGAGAAACAAGGCAGACAGGAGAGAGTTGTTCATGGGGTGTTCTCTTGCCTGTCCTTCTTTAAAACAACTAGAGAGTGACTAGTGATTGATTTCTGTGCTCACTTATCTTGCATTGGGCAAGAGAGAAGGGGAAGGAAGGGGAGGAGGCAAGCCTTGAATGCTAGCTGTTTTGGTGACAGTAGCCCGATGTTCCCAGCTTGTTATTTTTTCTGCCACTGCACCTTCAAATTGCTTGGTATTACACACTTTTTCACCTGGGAGGGGCGAGACTGAGATGTTCCTAAGGAAACAGCACAACATGTCTCCAATGAGCAGACTGCTGCTGAGAGAATCCTGAGAAAATGTGTGTATTTGTGGGCTCTGTATAGCTTGTGGAAAATAGAATACAGACTCTACAAATGTGCATATTCTACAAAGAGTAGAATACAGATGTGACACCCTTAAAAGATAGTGTATGATGTCCCAGTGGAATCCTCAAATGCATCTATACTGCTGTGTCTTTCTCTTTTTTATTCTATTAAGCCTTAAACCTTTCCGTCAACACTTTGTACCCAAGCTTCTGTAGCACATAGGTAATGCCTCTAAAGTGAGCCTGTCCAAACTAATTTCATTGTCCTTGTTGAGTGAAGTGCAACAATTAAACACATAGCACAAATGGATAGATAAATCTAGCATTTAAAATTATTTCAGTCTGAATAATCTAACGTGATGTTTACTGTGTGACTGAAAAATACAATTCCAAGTAATGGGGGACACATTCTGTACTCTTGTTTGCTGGGTGTAAATCCAGAGTAACTCCATGGACTCTTGCAGACTCCAATCTTCTTTACATGTTAACATTAATGTAGCTCAAATGAGAATCTTATCCCCTTTCTTTATATGCCCTTTAAAGTGTACTCCCTTTAGCTGTGCTTTCACTGTAAAGATAAAGCCAGGGAAACTGGAAGGCTGAGGTTGTTTTGTTTTGTTTTGTTGGTTTGATTTTTTGTTTGTTGGGGTTTTGTATTGTGGTGGGGGTTTTTTGTTGGTTGGCTGATTTGGTTTGGTTTCAGTTTTGAGATAGGGCTGTATATATTGAACTCATTTACTATGGAGAATTCAGCTTTCTTTGAGCACCTCTGTGCTTTCCAGCACTGAAACTGTGACTGGCAACTTCAGTTACTCTGCAGATCTGGCATTGCTGCTAACTTTCTGGATAGCATTGCAAGAAGAACCCCTCATTAGCAATGCCAGTCTTTCTTGATATTAGCAGCTTGGGGCTGTATTCTGGCTTTCCACCAATTCAAGCTGAAAACTAATAGCAATCCTGGTTGAAAGGCAGAGGGCTTATGCCAGCAGATCAATGCTAAAAGGCAGATCACTTGCATTTTGTTTCATTTCTTTCTAAGACACATTGCTGCTTCTCTCCTGCTGGTCCCTTCCTGATCAAGGAACACTGTGTTGCTGGGCAATCTTCACTAACTTAATCACATTTGGGCCCAGTGTTTTTCCTGCAGACCCTGGAGTGTGGAGTACTTAGGTCTTGGTTATTAGTTTACACAATAAATGAAGTCCATTAGAAGAGGATAATCAGGGCTCAGAGAAGGCCACCTCACTTGTTATCTGTGGAGGTTGTGTTAAGCCTCTGTAGTTATTAATCATACTTTCCCATGCAGATAGCAGAAGATTAAGAGTCACATTTATCATCTTTGCTCCTCATTCTTTTAGACTGATGTACAAATGATCTGTACAATCTCTGTTATTATGATTATTCATAGGCCATCCAGTCAGCCAGGACTGCTCCAGAGATGCTGCTAGAAGTCTTGCACCTCTTCATGGTGACTTGATGATACAGATCAGCCACTGGAGGTCTCTCCACTTATATCCCGAAAAACATCCTTGAGAGTCCTAGAAAGTCTCTGCTAGCTGTTATTGAATTGCAGTATCTTGTCCAGAGGCCAAAAGAGTTCTGAACAGAAGCCGACACTATTGTAAAAGCCAAGTTTAACAGTAACCATCTTGATTTCACTTGCTCTGTGTTTTAATACCAGCTCTAACCTTGAACTTAGAGTAAGATGATATGCTACACTGAGACCTTTTGAAATCAAGCATAATGCCCTTTTAATCAAAGAGAATGACATTTTTTTTTTTTCCTTTCTTCATTTTTAAAGCACTTAAATCAACTGGGATGAAATCAGATCCGTACAGAGCGGACTCAACAGTGTTTTCAAAAAAGCAGTTTTAAATGGAAGCATTTATTCCATCAGAGAAAATGATCCTTTTTTGGTTGGTTGGTTAGTTATTTTTTTCCCCCCTAGAAATACTAATATTCTCTTTCTGGTAGCCTCTGTGCTCACACACATTCACACAGAAAACAACTTCCAAAAATAAAATTCATCAAAAGCCAGGTAACTTAGGATGCCAGTTGAAGACTTTACTTCTCAGAAAGACTTTAGTCATGGAGCCGTTGCTTCAGTAAAACTGTGGTTAAAGTATATAGTGACTACACAAACATACAGTTGCAGGTCGTGCCAAAATACAACTACTTTCATCTGCTTACACACCCATTCCTTTTCTTTGTGTCTACTGTCAGCTTTATAGAATCTGTGCTGCAATTTTCTTGTTCCACTTCAAGAAAACTACTTTTCTGTAAGCCAGTTTAGCTTCTGAAACAGGGGCCAGATCAGAGATACATAGAAATCCTACACCAGGAAGTCCACTCTACCTATCATGTGAGCTTAAAATCACAATTTCATTCAGTTGCTACAACCTATAATCCTAAAATTACTTTTCAACCTCTGAAGAACAGCAGATTTTCAGAATTAACAGTTTGCGTCATTTCTCAGAAGCAAGTAAAGTTCTTCATTCTGCTTCTTCCTTAAGAAATCTAAGTGCAAATGGGTCTGCTTCCCCAACAAATGCAGTGATAATACTAATATGCAATGCTTTTATTCCCCAAATGCCCCACTTACATACTCATTCTGCATATCTGGAGGAAATCAGCACCATTGATTTAGAGGTCTGCTTGTACCTGTTGAATCATGATCTGTCCATTATATCTCCTTTAAAAAAACACAAAACAAAACAAAACAAAAAAAAAAACAAACAACCAAAACCAAAAACCTTTTTGTCTCAGTTCAGAGTGTATGACTGATAATGTGCAAGACTCTTGCTAGGGTCTTATGTTTAATTTATTATTTTTTAATGATAGCATTTTCTTTAGAAAATATCAGTTCAAGACTTCTCCATTTGAGGGATTGTGATGATTTTGGTCATGCATTTAGTTAAAACTGAGTTTTCAGATCCATTAGAAAATTCTTGTTCAAATGAATTGGCCAGAAAAATAGAAATCAGCCTGAACAGACAGATGTGATATTTGCTTGGCATATGGACCTTCTCTGATACAAATCCCTACCTTACCTAATTCAAACTAAGGAGTGAACAGAAACTAGCTTTCCTTTGCCCTCTCCAACTAAGTTTCCCACTTGCCTGAATCTTGGTTACTTAAAGACAGTATTTGCACATGTGAATGGAGATAATTTTTTTTTTTATGGATCACTAAGGCAGAATACTAGATCTGGTTGATTTTAAGAAGAATTTATAGGGTCTTCTTGCGCTGCAGTGAAAGGAGACTGGACATAAAGACTGGAAGTTTACTGCATCTAACCTCAGATTTCATTAGGATGTTGACACTCCTCAGTTGAAGAAGTCAAAATCTGTCTCTTGTCTTTCTTTGAGGGGGAAAGTGAAGACATGAGAAAATACCTATGAAAAATGCAGTTTTGAGGGCTGAAACAGAACCAGAATCAGTATTTGGCCTATGTGATAAAAGTCAACAAATCCACCTTTGCCTTGATATCCTATATAGATTAATTAGCCTCCCCCCACTGTTACCTTTATGATTAGTAGATATTTAGACTTCTTCAGATTAGGATTTTTCCTTTCATATGCATCTGTGTTTGTGTACAGTGCTTAGCAGTGGCAGCTCCTGCTTTTGACTACAGTTTCCTGGACATTCCTGTGATTCTGACAAATGATGATAACTGTTGGGAGGGAAAAACTTTCTTCCAAGATGAAGTGATATCCCAGGATGATGTCTTGCCTTTGAGAATGGGGATGTCTTTTTCTGGTGGATTTTTTATTATTATTTTATTAATTGCTGTTATTATTTGTTTTTCTTAGACTCATGTATTTGTCCATACTGTATGAGACACCTTAATAAAATTTGGGTTAGATACATGTGGTGGTTTGAGCCTTAACTGGGAGTTAAGAGCTCAGATGGGGGCAAGGCTGAGAATCTCTCCCGACTCCCCCCCTCCTACCTCCCAACAGAGAGGGGAGAAAAAGAAGGAGCAAATCCACCAAACAATAATTTGCAGTTGGCTTGGAAGTAGAGAGGTAAAAAGTTGTCTTTAAACTATATATATATAACAATAACAGGAAAGGTTCACAAGGGCAAGGAACAAGGATGGATGGGAGTGGGACAAAAAAAAGAATAATACAGAACCAGTCTTTCTCTGAGGAGGTACGGAGGCAGCAGGGAGAAGGATCAGGTCCGACCACATGGCAGAGGAGCAGGAGGGCAGCTGTAATCGCTCTCATCCAGCAGAGGCAGGAGCCAAAAGGAGGGCCAACAGCTACGATGTCCTGCTTTTCATACCCTAGCTGGGCAGGGAGGGGGGAATGGAACAGACTCAGCTTCCCAGGGGAAAATGCCCTGCAGGGAGGATAAAGTACCCACAAGCCCTCCACCCTGATTTGTTTTTTTTGTTTTCAGAAAAGGGTGTTAACCCACAACAATATATTTTTCAATAAAAAGAGGCATCCTACAAACACCCCCCATGCTTGTATCAGGGTCACATCAATAATAGTAGAGACTGTTCTCACTACACTGAACCTCTTAATTGTATAAATTATTCCTCACTTTACCACTCCTCTTTTTGACTTGTCACCAAGATATAATACAAGACATTCCACTCTGTGTTCTAGCATTTCTCCCCAAACAGCACAGAAAGAGAAGCTAGTTAGGAGAGAACAAGGCTCCTCAAATTTACTGTAACATGAATGAGCACAGGGAAGAGGTGGAACACTCACATTGTCTTGCTTGATTGTATGTGTCCTCACACCCTAACATAGGTTAGAAATACAGAAAGGAAAGAGAATTTTTGTCAAGTGGATTTATTTTTTTTCTGTTACTTCATGGGGAGGTTTCACGTTGGATTTTCTGTAAATAAGTATTACCCTGTGCAAAGATGATGGAATGGCACTTTGGTATATGAAAGAGGTGATCTTGAGTAACTTCATAGTTTCATAGTTTCATAGTTTCATTCAGGGTTGGAAGGGACCACAAGGATCATCTAGTTCCAACCCCCCTGCCATGGGCAGGGACACCCCACACTACATCAGGCTGGACAGAGCCTCATCCAGCCTGCTCTTAAACACCTCCAGGGACGGGGCCTCGACCACCTCCCTGGACAACCCATTCAGGGTCTCACCACTCTCCTGGTGAAGAACCTCCTCCTCACATCTAGCCTGAATCTCCCCACCTCCAGCTTCATTCCATTCCCCCTAGTCCTATCACTACCTGAGATCCTGAGCAGTCCCTCCCCAGCCTTCCTGTAGGCCCCCTTCAGATACTGGAAGGCCACAATTAGGTCACCTCGGAGCCTTCTCTTCTGCAGACTGAACAGCCCCAACTCCTTCAGTCTGTCCTCATAGGAGAGGTGCTCCAGCCCTCTGATCATCCTCGTGGCCCTTCTCTGGACACGTTCCAGCACCTCCACATCCCTCTTGTAGTAGGGGCTCCAGAACTGGACACAGTACTCCAGGTGGGGTCTCACCAGGGCTGAGTAGAGGGGGAGGATCACCTCCCTCCACCTGCTAGCCACACTTCTCCTGATGCAGCCCAGGATCTGATTGGCTTTCAGGCTGCAAGTGCACATTGAGAGCTCATGTTGAGCTTTTTGTCCACCAGCACCCCCAAGTCTCTCTCCTCAGGGCTACCCTCCAGCCAGTCACTGCCCAGCCTGGATTTGTGCCTGGGATTGCCTCGACCCCGATGCAGGACCCTGCACTTGCTCATATTGAACTTCATGAGGTTGGCTTGTGCCCACCTCTCCAGCCTGTCAAGGTCCCTCTGGATGGCCTCCCTTCCCTCCAGCATGTCTGCTGCACCACACAGCTTGGTGTCATCAGCAAACTTGCTGAGGGTACACTCAATGCCACTGTCCATGGCACCCACAAAGATGTTGAACAAGACAGGTCCCAGGACTGATCCCTGGGGGACTGTGCTCGTCACTGGCCTCCACTGGGACATGGACTCATTGACAGCCACTCTTTGAGTGCAGCCATCAAGCCAGTTCCTTATCCATCTAGTGGTCCACCCATCAAACCCATGTGTCACCAGCCTGGAGACCAGGATGTGGTGCGGGACAGTGTCGAAGGCTTTGCTCAGGTCCAGGTAAATGACATCAGTTGCTCGCCCCTCATCTATTAATTTTGTCACCTGCTCATAGAAGGCAACCAGGTTGGTCAGGCAGGATTTGCCCTTGGCAAAGCCATGCTGATTGTTCCCAATCACCTCTTCACTATTCTTTTGAGCGAGTAGTGACTCCAGGAGGATCTGCTCCATGATCTTTCCAGGCACAGAGGTGAGACTGACTGGCCTGGAGTTCCTGGTTCCTCCTTCTTACCCTTTTTTGAAAATGGGGGCAATGTTTCCCCTTTTCCAGTCTGTGGGGACTTCACCAGATTGCCATGACTTTTGAAATATAATAGAGAGGGGTTTAGCAACCTCATCTGCCAGTTCTCTCAGTACCCGTGGGTGTATCCCGTCGGGTCCCATGGACTTGAACACTTTCAGGTTCTTCAGATGATCATGAACCTGATCTGCACTTACAATGGGCAGTTCTTCCTCCCCGTCCCTGGCTTTGACTTCCATAACATCAGGAGTGTGGCTAGAGGCCCTTGCAGTGAAGACTGAGGTAAAGAAGTTATTAAGTACCTCAGCCTTTTCCTCATCACTTGTGACCATGTCACCATTTTCCTTTCTGAGGGGCCCACACCTTCCCTAATCTTCTTCTTCCCATTAATATACCTGTAAAAGTTCTTAGTGTTCCTTTAATCTCCCTGGCTAGATTCAATTCAAACTCTGCTTTGGCTTTCCTAACCAGGACTCTTGCTGCTCGGGCAGCTTCCTTATATTCCCCCTGTTCTACCTGTCCTTCTCTCCACTTCCTGTAGAGTTTCCTTTTAAGTAATAGTGTGTCCAGTAGCTCCTTGCCCATCCAGGCAGGCCTCCTAGCATTCTTACCTGCTTTTCTCTTTGTTGGTACACAGAGCTCCTGGACACAGAGGAGGTGGTCCTTGAATATTGACCAGCTGTCCTGGGTCCCTCTTCCCTCCAGGGCTTTGTCCCACGACACTTTGGCTAGCAGATCCCTGAAGCCATCAAAATCTGCACACCTAAAGTCTAGGGTCGTGAGCTTGGAATACTTCCTCCTGATTGCCCTGAGGATGTTAAATTCAACTGCTTCATGGTCACTGCAGCCAAGGCTGTCTCCGAGCCTCACATTGGTTACCAGCCCTTCCCTGTTGGTGAGAACAAGGTCCAGCATAGCACCATTTCTTGTTGGTTCCTCTACCATTTGGAGGAGGAAGTTGTCTTCTATGCAGTCCAGGAACATCCTGGATTGCTGGTGCCTTGCTGTGTTGTCCCTCCAGCAGATGTCCGGGTGGTTGAAATCACCCATGAGGACCAGGGCTTGTGACCTGGAAGCCACTTCTATTTGCCTATGGAGGGCCTCATCTGCTTGGATCTGCTGGTCAGGTGGCCTGTAGGAGACCCCCACAGTAATATCTCCTTCCCCTGTCCTGCCTTTAATTTTAACCCATACACTCTCAACTAGCTCATCATCCCTCCCCAGTTGGAGCTCCACTGATTCCAACTGGCTACTGACATAGAGGGCAACACCTCCTCCTCTCCTTCCCTGCCTATCCTTCCTAAAGAGTTTATATCCATCTATGCCTACATTCCAGTCATGGGATTCATCCCACCAAGTTTCAGTAATAGCCACTATGTCGTGGCATCCCAGCAGCACAGTGGCCCTTAACTCATCCTGTTTGTACAAACTTCCTCTCTGTATCATCTGTTCAAAGCTCCCCACACTGCTCACAGGGGTAGAAACTTTAGGTAGCTGCCTGTAGGCAGAACAGGTCCTGCCTGTATTGCTTTGACACTGAGAGTCTGTGTCATAACTGTATAGTGTCCACGCACACAATGAAAGTTCCTGTGCTGTCACAGACCCAATTCTGACCCACTTACATGGCTTTTGGTCTTGATTGTCTCATATTTCTTGCCCTGCCATTTCTGGATCAGTGCCCATTGCAGTGTGGTGGCCCAGGAGTTCTGCTCTGTCTCTGCACTTGTATACCAACATCTGTTTTTAGCTCTCAAGAATGC
The DNA here is from genome assembly GCA_011125475.1 of Melanerpes aurifrons. Lineage (NCBI taxonomy): Eukaryota > Metazoa > Chordata > Aves > Piciformes > Picidae > Melanerpes > Melanerpes aurifrons. The sequence continues at coordinate 29,399,748 of WWNC01000003.1, read as the reverse complement.
TTTCAGCACTGAGCCTCAGTCAAGTCTTATTCATTTCTGGTGAGACAACTGGAAACAAGGAGAGATCAGTGAATTTCATTTCACTCCTGACTCACAAAGGACTTTGAAGTCAGGTCATGTAGGTAAAGGAATTATTTGCTTCAAATTCTGTGCCCAGAACTGCTCTAGCGTGCTTTTACTGAATATTTTCTGTTTCTGAATGATACTTTCTGGTGTAGATCACAGGATGTCAGGTATTGGAAGGGACCCAAAGAGATCATCATGTCCAACCCCCTTGACAGTGCAAGACCATACAATCTAGTTCAGGATTGTGAAATGCAGTTCTCTTCAGAGGTGGGACATCTTCTCTCCAGTGTCCAAAAACCAGTTTCACCAGACGAATGTGTCAAGAATTCATTATCATGCTTGGCAACTCATGTTTTCACTTCTTACCCTTTCCTTTTCTCCTCTCCCTTCTTTTACCACAGCCTATTGACATCTTTTGTTACATTTGAGGTTTAAGTGTAGATTAGTCCTTCCAGAATCAATGTGCGGCATAGAATCCTTGCAGTTACAAACAAGGTCTTTCACTGACAGAAACATGTTTCTGTGCTGCATTTTCAGCAGCCTATCAGACTTGATTCAAGGGTAGCTTTTGATTTCACATGGAAATTCTCTTCTACCCTTCGCCGCCTCAGTTATTGAGAAGAAGGAGGAGAGAACTAAAGGAGAACAGCTTTCTTGAAACTTTGGAGTGAGACTTAATGTAGCCATGTTGTGCATACATTTTGCTTCCTGTAACAAGTAAAAGTGAACTAATAAAGGGTAAGTATATCTAATGTAAAAAAGCAAGCAAGATAGGACTAATAGACCTGCCCCAGTGATTGCTGTATCATTCTGATGGTATTTTTTAACACCTTGTGGTCATTGCTTCCCTGTAAGATTCTTGCTGCTCAAATAGCCCTTCAATATAACTTGTTTGGAGTGAGATGTGGGTACAGAATACATTCAGTAAGTTAGATAAATGGTTTTCAATAAAGTGTACTAAATGTTAAGTTCCACTGTTTCCTACAATTCTTTTCTTCCTATTGCTAAATGTGAACCTTCAAAGGAGATGCACTGGAAATATAAGTATTAACATATGGTTTTCCTACCAGCTTGGATCTTGTTATTTCATCTCTTGGGGCTTCTGAAAAGCTTTCTGAAAATTTGAGGGGCATGGACACTGAAAAATGAATGCAAATAATAATTTTGGAAATCCCATTAGTAGGGGTTGACATTAGTTTCCAGTACTTTGAAAACACTGTGATGCTTGACTTGGAGATTTGCTGTGTTCTGTTTTTAGAACATTTGATAAAAATCCTTATAAAACTGTTTTCAAAAGACAATTCTACTTGGACATTTTTAAAAGACGCAGTATTTCTTTGCCACTTCCTACAGAGTCAGGAAAATGCAGAACTAAGGAATGTAAACAATAAGTAGTGTCTCTTTCTGCACTAATGCAAGAAAAAAAAATCTTAATTTTTGTTAGGGAAAATAATTGCTAATTAATATTTCTGAACAAATAATCCTTGTACCCTATAAATTGCATTCTGTTATTAAAAATCAACCAATAAAAAGCACTAAGTTCTGGTATTTTGCTGTTTACTCATAGTGTTATTTGGCTTGGTTTTCATAGTTTCATAGTTTCATTCAGGGTTGGATCATCTAGTTCCAACCCCCATGATCATGTTGGTATATAGTGATGGAGAGAAACACTTAGTTATAAGTGGCACAGAAATAAAATATATAGCTTTCAAGATGAAAATTAGAAATTCTGTTTTGATGCCCTCTTCATCAGAGGCTGTTTATTTGCTAAAAGAATCTTAATTTCATTCCTAGCTGGTATTTCTTCTGTAAAGAATCCACTCTTCTTAGGGTACATGTAGTTGGCACACAGGTCCCCAGATGATAAGATAAAATGCAGATGATATCCTCTGAAAAATTGTTTGTCAGGAAGTAAAAGAGACTAACCTAATGCAGTCTGTGATTACTCTTTATGGGTTGGCACATACTTGCTGGCTTGCCTCAATGGAGTCTCTTCTAGAGTAGATTAACAGGGTAGATACCTGTTAATTTTCCCTTCGCATAGAGTGTATTTTCTATCTTCTATGAAGGGAGGAGGTGTAGTCCCTCTCTAAAAGTTGTTTTGTTTATTGGCTTAGGTGAGACATTCAGGAAACAGAGATCTCTAATCAGCACATAAAAGTGAGAGGGCAACCTGCCTTTTCTCTCCCACAGTTAATTCCTTCACATTCTATTGTTGTTGTTGTTGTTGTTTTATTATTATTATTATTATTATTATTATTATTATTATTATTATTATTATTATTATTATTATTATTATTATTATTATTATTATTATTTCCTATGTCTTGCAAGATAAATGATGCTAGAGTCTAAAAGTTTCTCACATTGGAAAAATCCCCACCAGCCATTACAGATAGCTAATATGGCAAATAGGGTGTGCAGCACCCCAGGATAAAAAACAGTTACAAGAATTGTGAATTCACATTTTTAAAACATTCAGATTCCCAGCTGAGTGTCCAAACTTCCACAACAATAATACAAATAACAGAAAAAAGAAAAAGAAGTGTGTATGTATGCATGTCAATATGAACAAATGTGTGTAATACTTGGAAGGCATAGAGTCAACACCAGTAAGTTTACCTAAATTTTAATGAATTTTGAAATTCACCTTATGTGTGACTATCAGCCTCTCACTTCACTGTCTACCCTCAAAGAAATACAGTTGACTAGAAACCTAGGAAAAAGAACTTTATGGAAAATTTGTAAGCTATTATGGAAAACAGAGTTAAAATATTTTTTTTTAATTAATGCTTTCATAGTTTTCAGATTTTTTTTTTATGAAAATAAACATTATGGAAGCCTTCTTCATAAATGCACTGAAAGAATTCCTTACAATGAAAAGAGCTTCATTTAAACAAAAATACTGCAATTATTAAAATTTAAATTTATGAAAAATAAATAAAAGAATTATTTAAAAGAAAAGGAGGACCCTCACTAAACTGGAATATGTTGAAAAAGATGGTGAACCTTATTTCAGGTGGAAAGAGAAAGTATGTAACAGGGAGAGATTGGTAGAATCTGTTACATTAAGCTCTCTAGATTATGCCCCAGATTATGTGGACCATTTTAGCATAGTCTTCAAAGGGTTGGCACAGGGGACACTACTAATTTTCTTCTATACACTTATTCATCAACACAGACAAATACCTTTTCACTCATCATACCAAAAACTGCTCTGAACAGTTTAAGTTGTGGAGGCATCTTTCTTACTGGCTGCCAATTTCCTTGCTGCAGCTCAGGATGCTGGCCTGGATGAGATGTTTCATAACATTTGGCACTGGTCCTTGGGTATTTGGCACAAACTTCATGTGATTAAAGGCTGAGATCACTCTTCTTGGGCTGCTAGTGAAACTGCCCTTTGGTATGTTTGTAATGACGTGAGGGACCACCTCTCTGGAGTAGGTGGGGAGCTACATGAACATCTTGGAGCCTGTGAGATCTACGACGGAAAAGTAATGCTTCCAGTAGCATATGGCCTATGTGTACATCTAGTATATCTCCTTGTTGCTGATTCACTGATGCCCCCACAACAATTGCTCACATCTAGGAGAGATCATCTTTACATATCATAACATTCCACTGGTGTCTGATGTCACAGCAGGAGCCTACAGGATTATGCAATTTTGTAAAAAACCTAGAGATTTTCTCAAGATGGAATTAGATTGCAATTTTACAGGGGGAAGGCAATGAAAGTTTTCAGTATTTGTCTGTTGCCGGTTTTGATATCTCTTTGCAGATTAGTCAACTACAAATGACTCAATTCTATGCAGATAACCTGATATAGTGCTGGGGCAGAAGGATGGATTTTCTGGCAATGGATAGGTGTTGATTTGTTGTTGGTTTTTTTTGGTTTTTTTTTTATTGTTCAATATCTTTTTTTCATGTTTCCATTGGAACCAGTGCAAAGACTTAATCTGGATTTCCTAGAAGTAGATCTAAAACAGTGGCGTAATAAACCCTTTCTTTATATGAGCTATCTGTAGTGTCCATCCTCAGTACTTGTGTGAGACAGTGGATCAGGGCTTCATGAACTTTCTCCAAGCCTCACTAGTGACACAGCTCTTTTATTTACAAGGAAGCTGTTTCTCTTATGTTGGGAAGATGTTGGGAGTTGTGCAGTGAGTAGGTCAATACAGTTCTCAAAAGATGGCTTGGTAGTGGCAGACATACAAGTTAAACTGGAAAATGTAGTCATGTGATTTGACTTTTAGATTATGTTAAAGTGGGTGTGATTGTCCGGCATTGCAGTATTTTTAAACAAGCTCACTGATTTCAGTTTCTCTATCCGCCTTTACCCTTCCCTCTCTCAAACCTCTCTCCCTCAATTTTAGTACTTTAAATCTAGGTTAGCTGGTTTGGCCAAAGGACTAAGAGACCATGAAGTAACTTATACAGATGTATTTTCAGAGATCCAGGGCTATCCTAGAGTTTGTTGGGTGTATTCAACATAATTTTTTTCCTGTGGTTGAATCTTTTATAACGTAGAGATCTCTGATGCATGATCCTGCAGACTATGGAGAGTTATCCTCTCTTGGACTTGAGTGAAAAAGGTGAAACAGATTGAAAAAGGTGCCCATTGATTTTTCAGTCTCACTGGTATGTTCACAAATTGGTGCATAATCATCTGGGTACATGAATCTATTTGAATTGCTGCTGTGCACAAACCTGATCAGTTTGAGCCTGAATACAAGAATACTGCCTCCTTGTATTAGAATAGATTAGAATAGAATAAACTGGGTTGGAAGAGACCTTTGAGATCACTGCATCCAACCTATCATCCAACACCACCTAATCAACTAAACCATGCAACCAAGCACCCTATCAAGTCTCCTTCTAAACACCTCCAATGATGGTGACTCCACCACCTCCCCATGCAGAGAGATGCACAGGTGGCTGTGGTATTTCTGCGGTAAGCTGGGTAGGGCTTTATAGTGCTCACTTGTAGTTGGCCTGGCTAGATGCTGCTCACCTCAGATACTGTTGAAGTCTGGTTAGACTTTTACTATTCTTTGCATCTGCAGAACAGGTATTAACACTTTTAACTCCTGCTCTCACACCTAATAATCCACCTTGACAGATGGCAGTGTTTCTTTTTTCAGTGATTGTCTATATTTCCCAGATTGCATTCTGCAGGAAGGGGCAATGTGGACATAGCAACCATTTCAAGCATTTATACACAGACTGCTTTATGCTATCTGGAAATGAAAGATTAAAACTTGACTTTCAGGCAAGCTGGGAAATGGAAAGAAAGCTTGGAGTCTTCAGCATTTCTCCTTATGCTTAGCAATTTAAATCTCTGACCATTCCCTTCTACAGTAAATAGTAGCAGTAGGACTATCCTCTATTTATTTATGTTTCCAGTGATCCTGGGAGGGAATACAACCCCATTGTGGACTTGAGGCCAGAATTTTGTTCCTGAGTTTACTATCAGAAATATGAACAGTATTGGTCAAATTACCTCTCTGAGGCTGGGCTTCCACCTGTAAAAGAAAGACAAAGCTCTTTAACTCTTGTAACCTTACAAAGAAAGATCAAGTAATTGTTGCTGGGTCCAGGGTACACTGCTACACAGAAGTGTTTGCTTTGTTTTGTTTTTATTATTTTTGTTTTGTTTTGTTTTGTATTCCTCAGCCATTTTACTATTGTTAGATGCTTGAAAGAACTGCTAAAACACCAAGTCTTTTCCCACATCTTCACTTTTTAAAGTTATAAACCCTTAAAATAAATTTAAAAAACACCAACCAAGCAAAAGCCTCAATTTATCATCACCTGGTAGGTCTGGATAGGGCTATTCATGAGAACAATCCAAAGGCCTTCACCTTGACTTCCCAACATGGTTTGATGCAATTTTAATCTGATTATTAGACTCTCAGTACATCTTGCAAGCTTGTAAAAGATACATTGCTGGCAGAAACATTTTCGTTACTGGGAAAACTTTTTGTTGTTGTTGATGTATGTGTTGCCTGCCATAAATAGTCATCTGAGAGGCAAAGGTCATTTGGTAGCTGCTTAGCAGCTTTACTTTCTGAAATGAAACTTGAGTGCATTGTAACTGCAGCACAAAGTAGGCAGCATAAAATAGACGAGAGAAGATCTGTTTCTTAGCATTACAGCAGACAGATTATTTACTTTTCGTTTGGTTGTTGGTTTTTTTTTTTTATCTTGGTGGTGTATTTTCTTTTGTTTTCACCTTTTTTTTTTCTTTTCTTTTTTTCTTTTTTCCTTCTTAACATCCAAGTTCCAGTAAGAGGTGCAGAAATGATAGCCTTGGTAACTAAGCCCTCTGTGTTTATTTACAGGGCTGCATAGTACAGCCTGTGGCATTAAGGGATGCACTCTCAATGCCATGACCTTCTCCTATGCCAGTCCAGGGGATTTATCTGCAGAGCAGCAGATGCAAATTTGGACTTGTTTGCTAAGCTAATGAGAGCAACTTGGTAGCCAAGGGCAGTGGGTAATCAAGCCTTGACTTAGGAATTTCATTATATGTACAGAAACAACTCTGAAGACCAAACTGAGATTCTGGAATATTCTTGGTATGGAATCTAAATGCATCCTCAAAGAAAAAAAAAACAAACCAAAACCCAAAAAACCACCACCAAAACAAAACAAAAGAACCCTCAGGCTTAGCAACTGTTATCCATTCAGTTTTCAGTTTATTTCTACTTTTGATAGGTACCAGTTTCTGCTAAGGCTTGTAGTACCTTTATAAACTTCAGTGGTCCATATGAAGTGGTAAATTAGGTTAGGTAATCATTCTGTACTTCCTTATTTTATTTGGGGCACCACCTTATTTCTTTACAGATATACCAATTTACCCCATTAGAGGATTTTACTGTTTCTGATTCCTACACAGATTTTGCTAGAGTCAAAAATTGCCATTGTAGTAGCCAACAGGCCTGTTTTGTCCTTTGTGCTGGAATGATATTAATTTCAATTTATGGGGATTCATTCATACATACATGCACTTAAAAAATCCAACCAACCAACCAAAAAACCCCACAACCCAGCAACAAAATCAAAATAGAAGTACCTTAAAACTGTCATTTACAGTGAGTTTTCACGTAAAATGTAAAAGATATTAGCAGTTTTGGTCATGAAATCGAGTGTCATTAGCTGCCAAGACGCACTCCTGCCTGTAGGACCAACTATCTACAGTGTTTCAGTGATGAGCAAGCAAGTGGCTTGTAATCGTAGAATCATAGAGGAATTGTAAGTGTTGGAAGGGACCTCAAGGACCATCTAGTTCAAATCCCCCTGCCATGGGCAGGGACCCCTCACACTAGATCAGGTTGCCCGAAGCCACATCCAGCGTGGTCTTAAAGATCTCCAGGGATGGGGCTTCCACCACCTCCCTGGGCAACCTGAATGTGCGACTGTATGAGATGCCTCTGTGCAGCATCTCTGTAAGGCAGTTCAGTTCACTGCTAAAATTGAAACTATTTCCTTCCTGTTTAAAATAAAAGGTGCTGCCAAATCTTAGCACCAGATATAATGGAAAAATAAGCAAGCAAAACTTTTTCTTCTCCTAGAAAGCACTGAAATGTCTTCTGAAACAATGTTGCTTTCAGCACGTTTCATATTGTGATGAAGTCTCAGATCCAGGAGAGTATTTGTTTATAATGTTTTGATGACATCTGGGATTAAAAAACAATATATAAACCCACTCTGAAACTGATAGAAAACTCTTCTCTAAAAATCACATATAATCACTGGATAATATGCAGACATATTTCTTCTCTTAGAATGTCTGTCTTTTCACAGGAGAGAAATATACTTGAAATGTTTATTAAATGAAGTTTTTTTTTCTGGACAGCCCTGCTGACACAGATGATATCTAGCAGATTGACACTGGTAGGTTATTGTTGGTGAAGTTCATGTGCTGCACACATAAGATGCTCACCACAAGGAAAAACTTACTTGCATATATGTGACATACTGTGACCCAAGCTGGCACACTGATACTAATAGATATTTGGTGTCATGCAGCTGCTAGAGCATCTCTCAACCTGGACTTCTTTCTCTTTCTATGCCAAGCCTTCTGATTGTGTAAGAAGGATTGGCTCAATTGGATTATTCTACAAAAAGAAAGTGCCTGAGTCATAAATTGGTGTTTTGTGATCATTCAGTTGAATGTGGTCAGTCATTCCATCTATTCTTTTCCATTGAATAGAGGTGAAAACTGTTAGGTGAAACTGTTCTGACAACTTGGTTTCTGAATTAAATCCAATCCCCTGTTCCTATGTTAATCAGCAGTTAGTTCTCCAAAATTAAGCTAGCCAAAAAGTGGGTTTTCATCCTATTAGCTCACATGCTTTGAAGATTTAGCATTATGCTGCTTGTATAAGCTCTTCACTGTCTTTATTAAACTATTTATCTGAGGCAACTTCATCATTTCTTTTAGGATAAACCAGAGATAATGCAATGTGCTTGTTATAATTTGCAAGGTTAACTGATCTAATTATCTGTGTGTGCTTATTTAAATCCATTTGAGCACTAGGCCCTTGCAGGTGGCTGCTTTGTTTTCCAACAACAGGAAATCTCTTAAAATGAGATGACATAACTCAGTGGGTCTTCTTGTATAAAGGATTTTATAATCAGGTCTGAATTTATTAAAGACAAAGATAAATAGAGGGTTTATTTACATTGAAGAAATTCACAATTAACTATTTTTTCCTTCAAACTGGGAGGAACAAGTGACATTGAGTTTTACAGTATTAAAGGATTATCCATATTCTTCAAAGATGTTAGACACCATCATCTTGGGTCAGACCTTTCACCAGATGTTTCCATTCTGATATCAGGCCATTTTTTAGTGTTTTTGAATTAATATTTTTACAAAGACTCTGAATTATGAAAACTTCAAGACTTCAGCGGTGCAAGAAGCAACATTGTAGTCCTGCTTCCAGTGGAATGAATGCAACTTTTGTGCTATGTCACAAATAATTGGAAAAAAAAAGAAAGTAAAAATACTACAGATGTCTAGATAATATTTAAGCAAAATTGAAAGAAGGTAGGGGGATTTTTTTTGCCTTTTTGTTTTTTTCAACCTCCAGTCCTTACTCAAATAGTGATGACGATATTCTCTGGATTTCATGTGGTGTGATGAAACTGTAACATAGTGGCTAAGGTCTCATCTTGTTTGCTTATATTCTACACATCTAATTCTTCAATGATGAAGATACTCATGCAGTAGTTAACCCAGATGTTCTACTTCAAAAAGAAAAAAAAAAAAGGGTTTACTATCTGGTATTTACAACAGGCAGCTGAAAAATAAGAATATGATGTAGACATCCATCTATCTAGCTGATGGAGTCAAAGCTGCATGGAGTGCTATGTGGGGAGAAGCTGGGGGGTGATAGCTCAGGTGCCTCATAAATGTGGCCAGACTGCTTCCACATCACAGCAGGCTCACATCCTTATCTCTGTACTGACATCCCTTGATCTTTTAGCTCTGGAATTGCCTTGAACAGAGCTAGCATGTGCCTGTCTGCTCTTGACATTGTAGAGTCACAGAGGTGCTCAGATTTTACAGATCCAGTAAATTTCTTTGTGCTGAAGAAGGTTTTTTCCTAGTAACTGTACACTCATTGTTAGTACTCACCATGTTAATGAATTACTGTATTTCTCCTATCAGCCCACAGAGCCACCTTTGCTAAACAGATGAAGACTTATTTGCCTTTTCCTGAATGAGTGTTAAGCACAGTGGCCTAGTACATTCTTCTTATCATTTGGGAACTTGTTCACTTTGGCAGGTATCTTGCTTCACTTAAGCATCTGCCAGTGATAAACAGAAGAGAGACACGTGCTAATCTCCCAGGGTCTGCCACTCCCCAGGGAAAAAGACCATTTGATCATAGATATAAATTGCTGATGGAGTAATCTATTGATGCCACAGCTCACCATAAAGGGAACTGGCAGAAGCCCAGGTTCAGATTTTTTGTTAAAGCTTGACTGACTGGGATACCACAGAATACGTTGCAGTGAACAGTTATGTTTTGGCTAGCATGCAAAACAGCACTGGTTTCAGACAGTTCTGCATATGGAAGGGCTTACTTTTGCTGATCCTGCTTACACTCCAACCAGTCTTTTACAACTGTCAAAACATGGAGACAAACTCCAAAGTCTTTCCTTGGATTATATGTGGTCTTTACTTGAGCAGAGCTTGCACTAAGTGCATAAAATCTAAATAGGACTGTCAAGGCTTTGACCTAGAGTATTTACTCACTCAAGTCCCAGTGAGAATTGCAAACTTAATACTACATTGCAAATGTAAGCGTTTCAGCATATTCTCCTGTGCTCTCACAAAGTTAATTGTCTAATCTTGACACCTAGTACCCTATACTTTTTAAAGAGATTTATGCATGAGACTAATTATGTCCTGTTAATTTGGCTGTTAGCAGCTTTCTGCATTTAACATGCCTTGGATTTGGAAAATGTATGGGGTCATATTTTCATGTAAGTAGTGCAAAACCTGTGTGGTGGCTTGAGCCTTAACTGGGATTTAAGAGCTCAAATGGGGGGAAAGACTGAGAATCTCTCCCCTGCTTCCCCCTCTTCTTTCTTGATCAAAAGAAAAGGGAAGGGGAAAGAAAAGGGAGAGATAAGGGAAGGTGAAAAAAAACCAAACAAACAAAAACAAAAGAGTGAAAGGAGGGCAAGGAAAAAAAGGGAGGAGGTAAATCTACCAAGAAAATAATTTGCAGTGAGTTTGGAAGTAGAGAGGCAAAATTTTCTTTAAACAGCATATATATATATATATGCTGTTATATATGTATATAACATATATACATATATATATATATGTATATGTGTGTATATATATATACATATATATATGTCTAGAAAACAATAACAGAAAGGGTTCACAAGGGTAAGGAACAAGGATGGGTAGGGAGATATACAAAACCAAGAAAAATGTAGATGCAGCAGGGAGAAAAACCAGGCGTGACCACATGGCAGAGAATCAGGAAGCCACCAGTAACTTAGTCCGCTTGTCCAGACAAGGCAGAAGCAAAAGAGAGAAAACATGGTTGCTGTACCCTCCCCTTTATAGTTTTGCTGGACAGGAAGGTGGAGTGGAACAGACTAACTTGGTTGTCCCAGGGGAAACCCCCCCTCCTCGGGGGGGGGAGCAGGTGAGGGGAAGGAAGGAACCAAGTCCACCTGACTCAGGTTTCCTTAATCCTCAAGGAGAGCAGGGCTCTCACAACCCCTCCCCCCACTTCTTCATTGTTGTAACCCACCACAAGCTGTGAACTGGATACTAAAAGACAAAGACAGCAAATACTAGTGGACTACTCATAAAGAAGGGGGAAAAGCGCTGATTTCTTCAAATCTTGCCCTGATGACCAGAAATACTAGGATGCATGATTCACAAGTGGGCTGCATAGAGGCTGCCAATATGTAGATGCTCTCTTCATGTAGATATACAAGGGAAGATCACCATTTCTGATAACAACGTACAAATGCAAAAAGAGATTACCTGGGTGTAACAGAGAAAGAGGGAGTCATAAACTGGGAAAGGGTAATCCCATCAACATACATGAATTTTCAGTTGTCTTTAATGTTTTGGAGGCATCTTTAAAATTGCTTATATCTTGGAATTTATGCTTTGAGATGAGGCAGACTTATGAGCTATTTGTCATAGTTAAGCACCTTCAGAGCCTTTGCACAACTTCTGGAGGCATTCAGCCGTATTATTCCGCCTTCTAGTTTCTATTAGACTTTACACTGCTTGCAACTGGTAGGGATCAAAATGGGCTTTGCACAGTCAGTGTTTGCATTCTAGAAAGTGCTGTGGAAAAGTAATCAGCCTAGTACCAGAGGACCTTTACTATACTATTTCCCTTAAGTAGTGATATCTCATTGGTATAACAAAGAAATGACCGGTCCTTTACCTAAATGTAAAGGATTAAAAAACAAAAAAAAAAGGAAGGAAGGAAGGGAACAGGGGAAGAAAGGGGATAGGTAATGGAGTGCAAACTGTTGTGGGGATCACATTAATATGACAGCAAATTGTAGATTGTTCAGGAGGGATTGTCAGAGGTCCTACAGTGTTGCTATTGTGTTTATCATGTCATTCCTATCTGTCATGGCAGGGCCAAATGGCCTCAGCACAAATGCAGACAGACACTCAGGTGTCTAGACATAGTCCTCCTCTTCCCCCTTGTTTCTGCAGAAAGCCAGGGTAAGGCACGAAAAGGGACAAAGGGGACAGGACCATTCATGCCTGGTAAACAACCCTGTATCTATGGTAAGGGCATGTGCTCTGGCCACAGCCTGGCAGAACACCTCCCCATTGGGTAACTATGTGCTGGTTTCATGCCCTATTAGTCCAATCAATCTCAGGCAAGATTTATATACAGGCTGATTTCTAGATGCCTGTGCCTTGGTTTTGTCTTGGTTTTGCCTTGCTTTTGCTTTACTCAAGACTTGCTCAAGCCTTGTTCAGCCTTGCTGAAACTTTGTGTGCTTGAACCTCCTTGGACCTTGTCTGGCTTGAAACTGCCTCAAGTTGCATAGCCTCAAGTTGCCCAGTCCAGCGCCTGGGATAAAGCCACGAGCATACATACCACAAACTACAAGAGAAACCACGAGCTTAGGAGTCAGAGCCAAGCCTGCTTCCTCTTGTGACCAGGATTTTGCCATGCCTCAATTCACCCAGGACAAAGCAAGCACCCATCACAACAGCATTATTAACAGCCCACTGTCTGCTGAAGCCAGACCAGCCGTTGAAGACCGCGTGGCATTCCTGCTGTTAATCAGCTGTGTCTGGCTCATGAGCGCCCCAAAGCCTCTAATACACAGCAGCAGCAGCAGTTCATACCTGGGTACAACTAGCTGTGAGTAATTAATTAGCTGTCTCTTTGGCATAACAGTTCTTGCTGAGTCTCTCCCACACTGTGGTCCAGTGCCATTTCGCTCCTGGGGTATTCGCTTTCCTCCCAGTTTGCATAAAATAGCTAAATTGTTATAGTTGCCCAATTACTGTACATCCCATTGTAAATATATCCTAACCATACATCAAGCCTTTTGATACATTTTAGCAGTTTTCATATTAATAAAGGTTATTAATATTTTGATTAATATTGCCATATCATTTATAAATAAAGATAAATTATATATTCTTTTCAACACTATCTTACATGAGACATGTCAAAGATTTCAAGACAACACTGAGCTTCCAGTAGAGGAAGGAAGTAGAACTTAAAAAAGTTCTTAAGTAGATCAGAATAATTGTGGTTGTTATTGATTGCCAGCCACACAAATATACGTTAGGATTTTTCCAGGACAGTATCTGATTTGTAGTTTGGGAACTAGCAGATGGTGGGCTGAATTTGGGAATGACAAACACTGAACCCGAGTTTCTGGCTGATGTTCCCTGGGACTTGAAAACTACATTGTTCTCAGTGTGATGTACCTCTGACGCTATTATGCTTTGCTATCAACTTCAGACCTTCAGACTGCAGGCTAAGACCTTTCTGAAACCCTAAGACACCAAAAGAAGGCAGATTTCTCTGCAAAGTGTCAAAATATCTTAGGAGCTACTCTGACACTCTAGGCCTGATTGTTAAACAAATGTGTGACTGGAGTCTCTGACATAACTGTTCTTTATATGGCAATTTCCCAGCCAAATGAAAATCAAGTTGTCAATAGGCATAGTGTTATTAGAAGGAAAGAAAAAAAAAAAAAAAAGAAGAAAAAATAAAAAGTCCAGGTGCTATTTGTAAGGATTGTGCACATTTAATATCCTAGATCACCCTACAAGGTGCACAATACCTTTATCCCCATGAGACAGTTAGTGTCTTAAATTTAAGGAGTTCTCATCTAGCACCTGGGAGTTCTTTAGAAGCTGTAACTGCAGCTTTACCTGAGCAGAGAGGTAAAATAAAAGCATATGTTGATGGACACATAGCCACTTAGGTTTCTTTAAAGGAGCAGGTACTACATGAAGTTGGAAAGCAACAAAATGAGGAGGCTTGGTTTCTGAAGATATCAGTGCTGGACAGGCAAGAAATGTGAACATGGGGGCAGTGGGTACACCATGCTGAGAGAAGTACACAGAGCCTTCAATGAGGACAGAGGCGTAAGTGAGCCTGCTCAAGCTGAGCAGGAGACAGCAGGAGGAGAAAAGTTCACTGCCTGCTTAAATGCAGGGGGTGCCACAGTCCCACTGTGTACACAAAACCCTGTCAATAGCACTGAGGCACCAGCGTGTTAATTAATGATTTACTTACACTGACCCTTGACCCTGAGGCAAATAAAGGGGATTTGTTTTGCTTCTATTAACTCCCTGGCTTGCTGATCAGAGGCCCTGTACTCCCTGGCATTATGTGGCCACACAGGAGCTATTTGTGTCCTTTATTGTTCAAGAGTCCAGCTGATGACAAAGGACAACTGAATCCCTCAACCTGTTTTTGCATTTTATCCTCATCCCTTTTCCTGTGGAGCAGCAGCTCCACCTGTTTGGCAGGAACTGCTTCTAGGTTACAGCATAAAAAGGGAATCAGTTTTGTTCTTCAGTTATGATTGGAGGGCAAATCATTTGGATACGTCTCTCTACCTATCTCAAAGCAAAATTGCATATTCCCACAGGCTTCTCTTGGTCTGTATGCCACTCTGCCTGCTTGTTTTGTGTGAGATCATAATTTGGATAATTCGGATCGTCTTTATTTCCATGTACTTTATTTCCCGACCCATCCCACAGGGAGGTCCCGACCCATCCCACAGGGAGGTCTGCTCCCTGCCAGGGGCAGGAGTTAGGGATATTGCGAAGAGAATCCCTAAATTAATCCAGCCTTCTGACTATTACCCTCTGCTGGTAATACAGGCTGGGAGTGATGAGATTGACAGGAAGGGCACCAAGGCGATTAAGAAGGAGTTCAGGGCCCTTGGACAAGTGATTGATGGGGCAGGAGCTCAAGTGGTGTTCTGCTCAGTTCCCTCAGTGGCAGGGGTGTACACTGAGAGGAATGAGAGAACCCATACCATCAACAATTGGCTCAGGGGAAGGTGCCAGAGGCAGAACTTTGGGTTCTATGACCATGGGACAACTTTCACTGCACCTGACCTGCTGGGTCCTGATGGGGTGCACCTATCTAGAAGGGGTAAGAGAGTCCTGGCACTGAAGTTGGCAGGGCTCATTAGGAGGGCTTTAAACTAGGCCTGAAGGGGGTGGGTGAGGCAATCGGTCCCTCTGCAGAGGTAAGAGTAGGGCACAAGGTAGGGTCAGTTGAGAAGTCAGGAACCCAGCTGCCATGCATGTACACCAATGCACGCAGTCTGGGCAATAAGCAAGAGGAGTTGGAGGTCCTAATCCATCAGGGCGACTATGATGTAGTCGCCATCTCAGAAACTTGGTGGACAGCACCCACGATTGGAGTGCTACAATGGGGGGTTACAGGCTCTTTAGGAGAGACAGGCAAGGGAGAAGAGGAGGAGGGGTGGCTCTGTATATTAGAGAGTCAATCTCTGCCACACAACTTGAGGTGGAAGATGAGGTAGTTGAGAGCCTGTGGGTCAAAATCAGAGGACAACCTAACAAATCTGACATCCTGATTGGAATCTGTTACAGACCACCCAACCAGGATGAGGAGGCTGATGAGTTGTTCTACAAGCAACTGGAGGCTGTCTCAAGATCATCAGATCTTGTCCTTGTTGGTGACTTCAACCTCCCAGATATCTGCTGGGAACTTAATTCAGCAGGCAGGAGGCAGTCCAGAAGATTCCTGGAGCGAATGGAGGACTGCTTCCTGACACAGCTATTAAGCAAGCCTACCAGGGGACAGGCTCTGCTTGACCTGCTGTTCTCCAATAGGGAAGGGCTGGTGGGAGACGTGATCGTGGGAGGCTGCCTAGGGTGCAGTGACCACGAGATAGTGAAGTTTTCAATATGCAGGGAGATAGGGAGGAGCACCAACAGAACCTTCACCTTGGACTTCTGAAGGGCGAACTTCAGCCTATTTAAGAAACTTGTCTGCAAAGTCCCCTGGGTACCAGCCCTCATGAACCAAGGGGTTCAGGAGGGTTGGACCTACTTCAAACAGGAGCTCTTGAAGGCACAGAAATTGGCAGTTCCCACATGCCGGAAGGCAAGCCGGCGGGGAAGGCGACTGGCCTGGATGAGCAAGCAGCTCCTGGAGGATTTAAGGGGGAAGAAGAGGCTGTATCACCTTTGGAAGGAGGGGAAGGCTTCTCGAGGTATGTTCAAGGAAGCTGTTAGATTATGTAGGAATAAAATTAGGGAGGCTAAGGCCCAGCTGGAACTGAAGCTGGCCACCTCTGTCAAAGACAATAAAAAGCATTTTTATAAATATATTAACAATAAGAAGAAGGGCAGGAAGAACCTGCACTCCCTAGTGGACCTGGAGGGGAACACGGTGACTGAGGATGAGGAGAAAGCTGAGGTCCTGAACACCTCAGGTGGCTCAGTTGGTAGCGCATCAGAACCTTAATGGAAAGGTCATGAGTTCAAGCCTGCAGTGGGCAGTAGTGTCCTCTCTACCTTCTTTACCTCAATGTTTAACAGCAAGGCAGGAGTTCAGGAGGAGTGGCCTCCGGAGCTGGGCGATGGGGTCGGGGAGCAGTGTAATGCCCCGGAAATCCATGAGGAATTAGTTTGGGACCTGCTGAGCCACTTGGATATTCACAAGTCCATGGGACCGGATGGGATCCATCCTAGGGTGCTGAGAGAGCTGGCAGATGTGCTAGCTAGGCCACTCTCCATCATTTTCCTCCAGTCCTGGCTCACAGGTGAGGTCCCAGAGGACTGGAAACTGGCCAACGTGGTCCCCATCCACAAGAAGGGTCGGATGGAGGAACCTGGAAACTACAGGCCAGTCAGCCTGACCTCAGTGCCAGGGAAAATGATGGAGCAGATTATCCTAGCAGCAATAACTGCACACCTGAAGGATGGCCAAGGGCTCAGGTCCAGCCAACATGGATTTAGGAGGGGCAGGTCCTGCCTCTCCAACCTGATCTCTTTCTATGATCAGGTGACCCGTCTGGTGGATGTGGGGAGGCCTGTGGATGTGGTCTACCTGGTCTTCAGCAAGGCCTTTGACACTGTCCCCCACAGCAAACTGCTGGCTAAGCTGTCAGCCCGTGGATTGGACCATTACACTCTGTGCTGGGTTAGGAACTGGCTGGAGGGCCGGGCCCAGAGAGTGGTAGTGAACGGTGCCACATCCAGCTGGAGGCCAGTCACCAGTGGTGTCCCCCAGGGATCAGTGCTGGGCCCTGTCCTCTTCAACATATTCATTGATGATCTGGATGAAGGGGTAGAGTCAGTCATCAGCAAGTTTGCAGATGACACAAAGTTAGGGGCAGATGTTAGTCAGTTAGAGGGTAGAAAGGCTCTGCAGAGGGACCTCGACCGACTGGACAGATGGGCAGAGTCCAACGGGATGGCATTCAACAAGTCCAAGTGCCGAGTGCTGCACTTTGGCTACGGCAATCCCATGCAGAGCTATAGGCTGGGGTCAGAGTGGCTGGAGAGCTCCCAAACAGAGAGGGACCTGGGGGTGCTGATCGACAGCCACCTGAATATGAGCCAGCAGCGTGCCCAGGTGGCCAGGAGGGCCAATAGCATCCTGGCCTGCATTAGGAATAGTGTGGCCAGCAGGAGCAGGGAGGTCATAGTGCCCCTGTACTCTGCTTTGGTTAGGCCACACCTTGAGTACTGTGTCCAGTTCTGGGCCCCTCAGTTTAAGAAGGACATTGAAACACTTGAGCGTGTCCAGAGAAGGGCAACAAGGCTGGGGAGAGGCCTTGAACACAGGCCGTATGAGGAGAGGCTGAGGGAGCTGGGATTGTTTAGCCTAGGGAAGAGGAGGCTCAGGGGTGACCTCATTGCCCTCTACAACTACCTGAAGGGTGGTTGTAGCCAGGAAGGGGTTGGACTCTTCTCCCAGGCAACCAGCACCAGAACAAGAGGACACAGTCTCAAGCTGCACCAGGGGAGGTTTAGACTCGAGGTGAGGAGGAAGTTCTTCACCGAGCGAGTCGTTCGTCATTGGAACCGGCTGCCCAGGGAGGTGGTTGAGTCATTGACCCTGGAGGCGTTCAAGGGGAGATTGGACGTGGCACTTGGTGCCATGGTCGAGTCATGAGGTCTGTGTTGATAGGTTGGACTCGATGATCCTCGAGGTCCTTTCCAACCTAAGTGATACTGTGATACTGTGATACTGTGATACTTCCAGACATTTTCTTAATACCTTCTGCTTACTGATTCTAAACTACCCAGTACTGTCCAGAAAAGCAATCTTGATTTCATGTGTGCCCGCTGTTCTGGTCTTTACTTTGAAATGTACCCAGAGCTGCAGAGAGTGTGAGGAGAATGGGGAACAGGAAAGGTTCATGAGGCCTCCTTCCCAGACCTATTTTGGAGGCAGATACTCCTAGGTCTAATCCTAAATGGTAGAAGAGGGAGAGAACAGGTCAAGGAATTTCTCAAGAAGTTCAGCATTATAGCAAAGGGCTCTGGACCTCCTTTTCCACATGTTTAACCTCAAAGTGTATGCTGTTTTGTCAGTGTGAGTGGTGGTGAGGGAGATGTGTACATCAGTGTCTTCTTGGAGCTGGATGTCATTTCCTAGGAATAGAATAAGATACAGAAATCCTGATACATCTTCAGAGTCACCTACTGCAATTATCACACTCAGTTTGACAAAGTGGTTTCCAGCAAACCCTGAAGTCTGATCTGTGATTGGTATCTAAGCCAGCTCTCAGACACAGCAATGTCTTCCTGCATGGCCACAACCAAACCTCTTAGTTTCAAGCCTACACTGAGATTCAGGTCTCCAAATCTCATACAGTAGAAAATTAAGACCTAAATAAGTATTGGGAAAGAAAGAGTAGCAGCGCTGACCTCTCACTCCCCTGGGAAGAAGGAGGATAAATACATTACAGAATGTAAAGAGCTTGATACTGTGGAAATAAGAACTCTGTAAGTTACTTAGTTCATGCAAGTGCAACTCCCAGAGGGTGTAAGTAGGGTTGTTCTGTGGTTTTAGTATTATTGCTTCAGGCATTACACCTGAAAATGCCAAATGTACTTAAATCAAGTGAGATGGTGTCACTGCATAGTAAGAGTGTTATATCAGAGGATTATACTGGTCCACTTTCTCTCTCAAGAGCATGTGGAAGAGCATGATGCAAAGTGGATTGAAAGGCAGATGGATTTCTCTCTACTGGAGGATTACATTTTTATTTAAGTAGCTGGCTGTTGCTTCTTGTGAAGGACCAGTGGAGGCTGCTGTGATCAATAGAACTGCATTTTTCGTGTAAGGCTTACTCTTGCTTGTCCCAGTTTTGATGAGAGTGTTCAGCTTGCAATTGATAATGGACCATGATGACAAAGTATCTCATTTCAATTGAATTTGATATCATTAAAAATGTTAAAAACCCGCATTATTTCTTCTACCTTTTTACACAGAAAATCCTCCTGATGGGAAAATTCGGTGCTTTCCTATCAACTCATCAGAGTGAGAACAACTGTCTTGTCTCACTCCTGCCAATGCTAGTCTCAGGCTAGCATGGGTGAATTCAGCATCTTGTAGCACTGTGTTCAGGCTGGCTCCCATGCTGGATTGTAGGTGTAGTTTCCCAGGGCACAACCTAAGCATTGACCTGTGCAGCAGTCTCTCTGTATTGCACAAATTTCCCTTCCAGAAGAAAAAGGTATTTTATTTTCAAATGCCAAAAAATATTTCTATAGGGGAGGGGAACTAAACCTTTAAAATCTGTCTTTGTTTTCAGATGTTTCTCTTTTCACAGAGATTTTCTTTTTTTAATGGAAAAATATTTTGTATAAGTTTTACAATTTGAAAGACAAACAAATCAACTTTATACTTTGAAAGAGGAACCTGATATTGAAGAGAATTCCTATTCTTGGGCTAGGATGATGTACCAGGCACCTCCCAAGGTATGTTATGAGATACGCACTGGTTGCACCTCTGGAATCTAGCTTTTTTTGGCCCTTGCTCTTAGGAGTCCAATTTGTAATTAGAAGAATATCATTATGATAACTTTAAGATCTGGAAGTTCACTATTACTATGTATCTTGTAGTTTCCCATTTTCAATGTTGGAGCATGATAAGTAAATCCCTCTGGTGCCTGAAATAGGTGATTATCTTCCATCGTGATTAGAAGCAACCTAATGAAGGACTAACTTGCTTCAACTTCTGGAGACCAGCCAGTCCTTCTGATGCTGACTGGAGTGCAATTGCATTTACTGGGCTTGTCATCTTTTCCTTTTCAGCTTGTTTAATTTGCTGCTAATTTCCTTTCTTTGCCAAAGGGCTGAAACAACTTCTCTTAGGAAGCAATATCATCCCTGGCCACTTGTGTTTCAGGACTGAGCAGTAGTGTGGTGAGAACTCAGCAGTAACTTCCAGCATCAAAATAAATGTTTTTTTATTTTAATTAATCTGCTTTAAAACTGTCCTTGCACCTAAAATCTGTTTCCTTCATCAGAAATAGGAATTTTAATATGACAGCCAGGCAGAAGGAGATGGTTGTGCTTGCAGGAGTATCTGACACAAGCTTCTAGTTGAATACATTGGGTTAATATTATCTCAAAAGATGTGGTCCCTCCTCTGAGAGCTTCCCAATGAAGGGTTGCAAAACCAGAATAAGATGAAAGAGGACTGGATGAACTATGCAAAGCTGCAAACCATCACATGGGAGCAGTGTGTGCTTTGGATGGATTTAGAGTTGGATGGAACTGAAGTCTGACAAATGATCTTGGAGACCCTGTACTCTATGAGGAGTAAGAGGGAAGGTGGGGTGAAGCAACTGTAGGCCAAGCTGACAGACGGACTTTGGGCTGGTTGCTAGGTGAAGACAACTCGTGTAAGCTAGCAATCCTCAGCCTCTCCCAAGGAGCACAAGGGCTGAACATGAAGGTTGATGTCATTTCAGTGTCAAGGAGCGACACTTTCTTTTGTTAAGAGCATAGCCCTGCTTTATTTTCTTCCCCTCCAGTTGCAGGCCACCAGTAGCAAGGTTAACTCTGCCACGCAGGGAGAGAACTTGTCACTGCACCTTGCTTCACATCTTTTGTTTTCTTGTATTAGAATTTCATAACCTCAGCAACAAACTTCTCCCCCTCTCTCCTCCTCCCCTTTCTCCAGTGGTTTATGAGTTTTGTGCTCTGTGGCCTATTAAGGTTCAGTTCCCAGCCAGTAAAAATGAGGAATTGGTTCCTGCCATTCCACACAAGGAGTTTTAATGCACTGGGTCGCCTGGAAGCCTAAATGCAATAGTTTTGTATTGGTGATAGTTGTGTAACGTAAAGCCTTAATAAAAGTTTATAAAGAAAGGGATATGAAATGGAACATACAGAGTTCAGCTCTATGTGCAGCTTTGCTGGGGAGTTAAACAAGGGAGAATGTTTGCAGAGGAGCTGGAAATGTGCAATGTGCAAGAATACCCACACCATGACCCCCATCCCAACTGTATTGCCTCCTCCCTGTGAGAGACTAACTCTCTACACTCTGGACCTTACACAAGGAAATTAAGAAGCACTGGCACAAAGTTATGTTAATCAGGTGGTTTTCAGGGAGGACTCCCACATGTCTCACCTTGAGGGTGTAGAACAATCTTCTGCTGTTCATGTATCTAGAATACCCAGGGCAGCACTTCTGTCTGCAGATCCTCCACAAACCTGTGTGTACAGGAAAGGTGCTCACATGTGGAATTAGCAGCTAGAGAGGCCCTGTCTCTCTCTCCACCTTATTCAAGGATTTTCTGGGGCTGAAAAGTTGGGGTTTGCTTCCTCTTCATCCTTTGCTTGATCTTTAGACTGTGATCCTTGAAAAGCCGATTTCTGTTATATTCTTTTGCTGTCTTGCCTCTGTGGGTCATAATCTCTTAAAGGTGCCCTCTGCCTCCGCACAGCACCTAGCACAATCTTTCTTCAGTGGTCACTGCGACATTTAACATGTATTTGTCTTGAGGGACTCAGATGGGAAATACAGAGCCAGACTCTTATCTATCTCTTGTCCTTTCTCTTGGCTCAGGGATTTTAACACATGCAGTTTTAACGAGCCTGCCTCTATCAGCCTACACTGTACAAAATCTTTATGATTTTTTCCATCACAAGTCTTGAAAGGAGGTACATGGGAATGCATATAACAGGGCTTGAAGGATGCCCTTTAGTTTTCTTGTGGTATGTATATTTCCTGTGGGGTATTTTTGTCAACAAAGTATGAAATCTTTTCTTCTTTTTATTGGAATGCCTCATAAACATGAGATTTAAAAGGATAAAGATGATAGATAAGCTTTTGACATATAGTTGATCTGTCTTTTTCCCCTTCAAATATTTAATCAAACAGAAAAAAAATATAGTAAGTCAGTCAGACTTCTGTTCTTTAGATTTCCAGAAAGTTTAATGGGGAAGTGTGAAAGGCACAGAAATTAATCTTGCTACTTCTGTTGTTTTCTGTCTTCTGCCCTTTGGATCCATTCCCTATCCCAGCCACTCCCAAATTCAAATCTCAGTATGATTTCATTTTCTTTTCTGAAAAGTGGAGACAGAGGTAGCTTACCTGAAAGACAGAAATTTTCATGATTTGGGGCAAAGTTTACTGTCTGATCCTAGAGCTGGCTTTTTTTCCTCTTTTCTTTTTTTTTTTTTTTTCATACTCCATACTGTTTCTGAAAACCTTTCACAAATTTAGAAATTTAAATTCAGATCTGATTGCAAGTCGATTTATTGACAATTTTTAATATGCATATTTTTAGGTTTACCTTGCAAAACCAGTAACGTTTAAATATATTTATTATGGTTTATTTATTTATTTTTCTTAACATGGTCAGTGAAATAAATATATGAAAACTGTTCATAAGGAATCTCCACTACTTCCCATCTCGTTCTTGATATTGCAGGGAAAACACAGTAAGAGTTCAACCAAAAAAGACAGCAAACTGTTCTAAGTGATTGCAAATGATTCTTCTTCAAAGCATGGATCTCTTCAAAATTACACAGAATAGAATTACATAGAATTACATAGAATAAACCAGGTTGGAAGAGACCTTCAAGGTCATCGCATCCAACCCATCAACCAATCCAGCCCACCCAAACAAGTTCCAGCAAGTCAACATCCTTTCTAAACTGAGAGGCCCAGAACTGGACACAATACTCAAGGTGTGGCCTAACCAGTGCAGTGTACAGGGGCAGAATGACCTCTCTGCTCCTGCTGGCTACACTGTTCTTGATGCAGGCCAGGATGCCATTGGCCCTCTTGGCTGCCTGGGCACACTGCAGGCTCATGTGCAGCCTACCATCGACCAGTACCCCCAGGTCCCCCTCTACCTGGCTGCTCTCCAGCCACTCTGACCCCAGCCTGTAGCACTGCATGGAGTTGTTGTGGCCGATGTACAGAATCCGGCACTTGGATGTGTTAAATCTCATGGCATTGGACTCTGCCCATCTGTCCAGCCTGTCGAGGTCCCTCTGCAGAGCCTCTCTACCCTCTAGCAGATCAACACCTGCCCCCAGCTTGGTGTTGTCAGCAAATTTACTGATGATGGACTCAATGCCCTCATCCAGATCATCAATAAAGATGTTAAAGAGCACAGGGCCCAGCACTGATCCTTGGGGCACACCACTAGTGACTGGCCATCAGCTGGATGTGGCACCATTCCCCACCACTCTCAATCATAAAGCCTTAAAATGATGGATGAATATTTCAATGAACTTTCTCACTGATGTTTAGGTTAACAGAAGGGAAGAAGAGAAAGGCTAGTATGAGATCTTCTAAAGCTCCTCAGAAGTTATGGCAGAGGACAAATGGTAGGGAAATCAAATAGGGTAAACAGATTGAGATAATAACCATGCTTCTGAACAGGTGCATTTTGCTGCTGTGCTACTGAGGTGACAGAGTAATAGCAAGTGATAACTAAATTGGTGTTTCAGTAATTACAAAATCTTGATCCATGCCTTAGCATCCTGCTACTGTCCTTGGGTTATTCTGATGAGAGGACAGGGTAGTCTTAAATGAATATACTTGTGTAATGATAAAACCCACATAAGAAACTGGGCGTTTGTGAGTGTTGATAGGCTGACTCACATATTGTCCATCTGCAACCAGCACAGGACAGTTTTGGCTCATCTGATTTCATGTCCAGAGATGTCTTAAATTATGAAACTTGTCTAATGTGCTTATTGGTATTGAGTTCATTGTCCAAAAAAGATTCAACCATTCAATGGCCAGTTTTCTCTTGTAGGTATGTTTCTTTGCCTTGCCATAAACAGTGCCTCCCGTAGAAGATGCTAACCTTAAATGCCATGCCCAAGTTCACTTCCATTCCTACAGCAAACTTCCCGTTCGACCTTGAGTAAATCACTGAAGTTTACATTCAGGAGAGTATTTTAGATGCATAGCTCATGCTGAGATCAATATGGATCAATTGTAGATATGAGCTGTACTTCCCTCCTTGCTTCATTTACGTGTATGTAAAATGGTGAGAATAGCAACCTCTATATCGCAGAGCAGGAGGACAAAATACATTAAATACTAAAAGGAGCTCATATGCCATGGTGATGGGAAAGCACATAAGCACCAAGTTGCAAATGTTTCAGACTCAAATGCCAGCAGGAAGAACAACTTCAGCATTGGAAGTAAGTCATCAGGGTATCTGTAAAGGGAAAAAAAAATAAAAAGTGCTTGAAAGAATCCCCTGAACAAATTAAATCTTGAGGCCTAAAGACAAAGGGAGAGAGAATTAATTTTTCTACAGATATGAAATGTTCTGAATCAGATAAGTCTTGTCATTAGAAAAGGCACTAAGCAGCAAAAGTCTGGATAATACCGTCAGCTCCAAGTTTCTCTTGGAACCTCTAAATACATTAAATCCATAAAACTAAATGAAAGCAGCTGCAGTTTTATAGAAATAAAAGGCTCTCATATTAAAAAGCTGAGAGCTTATGAAATGAAAGAAAAAAATAATAATAAAATTAAAGGAGGAGGAGGAAAGAGAGGAGTGGAAGCTAGAAACATAGGTTCCTAGGAAAGGGATGATATTACTTGTTCATACGTGATAAACCTTCAGAGACAAAACACACTTTCAGTACTCAGTAGAAAATATTACTTTTTTTTCTCAAACCATTTTGTTTGTTTGTTTTAAAGAGAGGTTTTAATACAAAAATGTCATCTTGTAATAAAACATTCTATAACATTGTTGCCTCTGAAATTTTGAGGGAGGCCCAAGAGGGATTATCCCTTTTCTCAGTTCTGCATTTTAACTTTCCACCCTGAAACACTCTTGTTCCCCTTTTTTAAGTTACATAAAAAATTAAGTCTTTTTGTCCCCCTTTAATGTATCAATGCATAGAAATAGGCAAGCATGTTTTGTCAGAAAATTTTCTGTTTCTTCTCTTTGCAGAAAACACAAATATGGTTTCTGTCCAGCAGTAATTCCTTGTGTCCTACACATCCTTGGGTTTCTGAGAAAAGAATTAAACTGGGGATGGGGGAATAGTATGTACAAAAATAACTTTAATTTGTATGCAAATTTGCCTTCATTAGGATCTTTAGTTCTTCTTTCTTAGATGTACTGCAGTAGCATTTGGAGGCCTGCTGCACAAACATATGAATTCTACATTACTATCATCCTTCTGTGTAAAACTGAAGTAAGGTTGTTAAGCCACGTCTGCATGACTTAAGCAAAGATGTCACTGACACTTACTTGTTTGTTGTCTTTTGTACAACTGTTGTGGGACATTCATTTTGCCCAATCTCAAATGCCTGAAACAGGCCTGAGTGGGCTGTCCTGGGCCCATTTCATAGCCAGGAAAGAGTCAAGTATTTTCAGAGGCACATTCACCTGTAGCTATTGTTCTGTGTTGCCTATAAAAGAAATCTGTACTAACTCAAACTTGAAATAATCTTATCTTTAAAAGTCAAAGTTCAGATCACTGACTCCCACTCTGTGCTTCCTGATCATGTTGAAATCACTCTCATCAGCTGCATGCTGAAGTAGTGTACCATGGTACTGCTTTTTTGTTAACTATTCGGGAAAATGTGCATGTAAACCAAATGAATTGAAGGAGTCTTGATGTATTGTGCTTTAGGTATGTGATATTTTCTCCTTTTTGGGTTGTCTTTTTTCATTTTTAAGCCATGGAAACGAAGAAGGAATGTTTACTTTTGCAAATCATTTTAAAGGAAAGGCAACAAATTATTTGATTACAACAGAGAAAAAGGCAGGAGTGTTGCTTTTCTGCTTCCTTTACAGGTCCCTGCTTCAAAGGGTCTTGTCATTACTATATTTAGTATTTTCTCAGCAAAGTACTACTGAAAAAAAGTCCTCATATATTCTTTTTCTTCCTTTTTCTTTCCTGAATCAGGTACATGACTCTCTGGTTTTTGGTTTTGTTTTTTTGTGTTTTTTTTTCTCTAGTTTTGAATGTTTTCTAATTGCTATTCTACTTAAAGGCAGAATTTATTCAGAAATGCTGTGAGACATCACTGAATGCATATTAAATCATATGCATTAAGCAGAGAGTACCATCTTGCAGTTATAACAGACCTAAGTTAATTCCTTTGCTGGATGTGTCACTGGTTTGATACAAGATGATGAGTGAAATGGGTAACCTTTGTCTGCCATCAAGTCGTCTTACCTGAATAATAGCATTGAAAGCTCAGACGTTACCGCTGATTATTATTATTGGAACTAGATGATCCTTGAGGTCCTTACCAGCCATAACAGTTCTATGATTCTATGACTCTGTGATTTCATATACCAGACTTACTGACATTAGGGATGCCTTATATATGTTTAAAAAAACTATTGTAGTGCTTTGAGATCTTAGGTTAGCTGCTAGTTCTGTACCATTTCACTCATGCCTTGTTCTGATGTGTCCGGCCTGTGAAGCAACAGTTTCATAGTATCATTCAGGGTTGGAAGGGACCACAAGGATCATGTAGTTCCAACCCCCCTGCCATGGGCAGGGAAACCCCGTGCTACATCAGGCTGCCCAGAACCTCATCCAGCCTGCTTTTAAACACCCCCCAGGGACGGGGCCTTGACCACCTCCCTGGACAACACATTCCAGGGTCTCACCACTCTCATGGTGAAGAACCTCCTCCTCACATCTAGCCTGAATCTCCCCACCTCCAGCTTCATTCCATTCCCCCTAGTCCTATCACTACCTGAGAGCCTGAGAAGTCCTTCCCCAGCCTTCCTGTAGGCCCCCTTCAGATACTGGAAGGCCACAATTAGGTCACCTCGGAACCTTCTCTTCTGCAGACTGAACAGCCCCAACTCCTTCAGTCTGCCCTCATAGGAGAGGTGCTCCAGCCCTCTGATCATCCTCGTGGCCCTTCTCTGGACACGTTCCAGCACCTCCACATCCCTCTTGTAATAGGGGCTCCAGAACTGGACACAGTACTCCAGGTGGTGCCTCACCAGGGCTGAGTAGAGGGGGAGGATCACCTCCCTCCACCTGCTGGCCACACTTCTCCTGATGCAGCCCAGGATCTGATTGGCTTTGCGGGCTGCAAGTGTGCATTGAGAGCTCATGTTGAGCTTTTTGTCCACCAGCACCCCCAAGTCTCTCTCCTCAGGGCTGCTTTCCAGCCAGTCACTGCCCAGCCTGGATTTGTGCCTGGGATTGCCTCGACCCAGATGCAGGACCCTGCACTTGCTCATATTGAACTTCATGAGGTTGGCTTGTGCCCACCTCTCCAGCCTGTCAAGGTCCCTCTGGATGGCCTCCCTTCCCTCCAGCGTGTCTGCTGCACCACACAGGTTGGTGTCATCAGCAAACTTGCTGAGGGTACACTCAATGCCACTGTCCATGTCACCCACAAAGATGTTGAACAAGCCTGGTCCCAGGACTGATCCCTGAGGGACTCTGCTTGTCACTGGCCTCCACTGGGACATGGAGCCATTGACAGCCACTCTTTGAGTGCAGCCATCAAGCCAGTTCCTTATCCATCTAGTGGTCCACCCATCAAACCCATGTGTCACCAGCCTGGAGACCAGGATGTGGTGCGGGACAGTGTCGAAGGCTTTGTTCAGGTCCAGGTAAATGACATCAGTTGCTCACTCCTCATCTATTAATTTTGTCACCTGCTCACAGAAGGCAACCAGGTTGGTCAGGCAGGATTTGCCCTTGGTGAAGCCATGCTGACTGTTGCAAATCACCTCTTCACTATTCTTCTGTGTCAGTAGTGCCTCCAGGAGGATCTGCTCCATGATCTTTCCAGGCACAGAGGTGAGACTGACTGGCCTGTAGTTCTCTGGTTCCTCCTTCTTACCCTTCCCAGTTTCCCAGACCTTTTACTTGGACTGCAAGACACAAAGGCCAGGGAAAGTTCTGTGATTTATTTTAATTTTCCTTAGAACGTCTTTCTTGATACGTTGAAACTCCAACAGGGCAAATGTTCTCAACCAGGAAAGCAAAGCTTGTCAGACGTTACCATGACAACCTGAGTGTAATTAAGGTCTGCTTCAGCTGCTAACAGCTGTGTGCATTTTATCAATCTTGATGATTTTATATATACACACATAGATAAATATATATCTATATGCAAGCATACTGTGAGGATATCTACATCTATCTAGATGTACATAAACCCACACTTACATTGTTGCCTCTATGTATGTCCATATTAATTGAGTTAGATACGGCAATTTGGAAAACTCTTGCTGTTCTGAAGGCTGCTGAAATACCAGAGTTTCTCCATTGCCCGTCCTTTTAAAACAACCAATTTTAATTAAGTGTGGAAAAGAAGTCCATAGCCAGAAAAAAAGGAACACCTGCTCCAGGGTTAGTTCTCAGCATCCTTTCAGGTTACTGGTAGAGACTATAATTTTCCTTCCTCATAAGGAGGAAACAGGAGCCATTTCCTAGAAATAAATGTACCTTGAACATGCATGAATTTCTGATAAAAGTCACTAAATCTTTAGGTAACTCTTCCTGCCTTCCTGCAGGAACCCACCTACACACACACACACACTGCTTCTGGACTCAGATTAGTAAGTGTGTATTGTGGTAAGTCTTGACACAGTGCTCCTCAGAGTGTTACATTTTCAGACTAGATGTGGATCTTCTGAATCTCATATCAAAGTCAGTGATGCTCGATCTAGTAATGAGACAGAGTCTCCAGTACAGTGGACAGGAAAGCTCACAAATTTCTGCAGATATTCAGCTTACTGGAGAGGGAGCAGGACCTAGGTGAATGAATACTCAGACCACTCAGATATAGAAGACAGTCCGTGGTTGATATTCCTTGATAGTCAACAGGTACCAGGGCCCTTTTGAGAGCTATTCATCTTTGAAATCACTCTTTTGTGCTTACTGGTTTTATCTTCCTATGCAAGAAGCTTCATTGAGTCTACTTGTATAGTATTAAGACCTTTCATTGTGTTCATGTGTGTTACAGTTATCACTTAATGAGCAGTCCTTTGGTTTGGTTGGTTTTGTTGAAAGTAAATATTTGCTGCCAGTTTCACCCCGAAAGAATGGGGGAGGGGGAAAAGGGGGGTGAGATATACACATAACTTGCCAAGGCTATGTATATGCTAGGCTCCCACACAAGTATAGCTATGCATCATTTCTATCAAAGAATCTTAATTCTTCTTGGACCCCATAGTAACATAGTGAAACATAGAAAGCAACCAAACTAATATTGCTCTTATCTGATGTCTGTACAATGTGCCACAGATTACACTATTTTTGGTGGGAACAAATATTCAGGGGTTTAAGCCCCCCATTCATGGAAGATGAAGAAAGACAAGGAGAAAAAAAAATAAAGAATTATTTTGGCAAAAATTACTCCTAAGTAAATGTGGTACAATAAATACAAGCTATGGACATCTCTAGACATTTTTCGTTATGGCTTCTAGGTTTGCACCTGTTATAAACCATACAAATGTGGATGACAGGATGTTACGGGTTGGAAGGGATCATCAAGTCCAACCCCCTGCCAGAGCAGACCAAGGATGTTTGGCTGGCTTTTTTTTTTTTTTTTTTTTTTTTTTTTTTTTTTTTTTTTTTTTTTTTTTTTTTTTTTTTTTTTCTTTTTTTTTTTTTTTTTTTTTTGCTTTCTTTTTTTTTTTGCTTTCTTTTTTTTTTTGCTTGGTTTTTAATTTGAAGTTGTGATAGTCTGTGCTGGTAAATACAGCTGCGTTCTACTCTTTCATTTAGAGCTGCAAGGGACCCTGCCAAGCTGCCAAGAGACCCTGTAAACTTTCTGTTTTGGGGTGGAAACCTATTGTAATACGCATTTTTTGGGATGCAAAATTTCCATTGAGTAAATGAATGGCATTATTTCCCTGAACAATTTTTGTCTGGGAGACAGGGCAGATGAAGGTTGAAGGTGGAGAAATAAGCAGTAAATTATTATGTCCATAAACTCCTATGACTAAGGCATGTTTCTCAGAGGTCAGATATTTGTGCAACTCTGTTTCTGACTGGTCACTGGACACCTGATATTCCTTTGTTTGAAATTTGTTGTTTCAATGCTCTGTTTACTGGTCTCCTTGGTTATAGTGTTCCTGTTTCCCTTTTAAGAGACTACGCCAAGCAATCATGCTCCTTCTATAGGAAGACCTTTTGAGGTGATCATAAGTTAGAGACTTTGATTAAGAGATGTTTAGTAATCCACTGAGAATGTGTTGTTAGTGTGTATGTATAGATGTGCATACACCCACAGGCATTTGTGTGACTTCATATGAGTCCAAGCTCATATGTGATAGTGCTGACACCCTGGATGCAGATAACCTACAGTGGCCGCTGACAGTTTAGCCTAAGCTACCAGGTAAATTTGAGAAACATGTGCTATAAATCCAGAGAAACTAAAACCCCCAAATGGCATGTTGTCATTTAGACAGTGATCTAAAGGATTCCTCAGCAGAAGATGCTCCCCATCATTTTTGAAAGATCATGGACAACCAGAGAGGTGTCTGGCACACACTAGTGTACAGGAAGTTCCACCTAAATATAAGGAAAGACTTCTTTGAGGGTGACAGAGTTCTGGAACACACTGCTCACAGAAGTTGTGGAATCTCTTCTTTGGAGACTATCTAAACCCACAAGTAGGTACACAGGTGAAAGTGCTTTAGCAATTGAGTAGGACAAAATAATCTCCAGATGTTCCTACCATTCTGTGATTCCAAAGTCAAGATGATACATAATTTTTGAGTCCAGCTCTTGCAGGTGAATAGCTCCAGTTCCTCATTTCAGATTGTCATATACTTTATCAAACTGGCAAATCCTTCTCTGAATAGACGTAGGGGAAATAATAAACAGATGATTGGGATGATAGGAGGGGCAGTGGATTCAAACTAGACAAGAACAGATTTAGATTGGATGTTAGGAACAGGTTTATTACATGAGGGTGTTGGAACACTGGAACAGGTTGCCCGAGGAAGTGATTGAGTGAGGCTCAACAGGGCTCTGGGCAATCTGATCTAGTTGAGGATGCCCCTGCTTGCTGCAGTGAGGATTGGACTAAATGACCTTCAGAAGTTCCTTCCAACCCAGACCATTCTGTGATTCTATGGTTCTATATTATATCAATATTAGTTTCCTATATATCTCTAATGCCTTGAGTAATTTACTCAAGACTTTGATATACTCAGTTATATTCATTTTGGTTTGATATATGAATATTTATATATTCATACATATATATATGATGCACTTAAATCCTTCACTAGTGTTTTATATTTCGGGCAGTCATTTTGTGAACTGTAAAGTAGATATCCTTCAAGGGAAACATCAGCACTGCTAATTTTTGTGTGCAATTTTTCTCCTACCCCACAAGAGATGATATAATCAGAAAGGGGTTTCACTGTCAGTTTATGTCATGAGACACAGAACATTGAGGATGGGATCTGCAAATGACATAGAGATTAAATATTTACAGAACTGGGTCACATATTTGAAGCTCAATTTCTGCATAACAATTACAAAGGGAAAAAAAAAAAAAAAAACAAGCATTCCTTTCAGAAACTAGTATGTGCCCAGAATAAGGGGGAGATAGTAAGAAAAATAAAAGCATTCTTGTCACACAGTGGAAGGATCTATCTGACACTGGGAGATTCAGCAGTTTAAATGTGCCTTTGGACTGTAAATAGACCCAAAACTCTACCTACCTGTCAGATAGTCTCCAGTCCTTTATAACTTGAGATTTATTTTAATTATGAAAGTATAATATAATTTATCATCACAGTCTAATCCCTAAATATACAACTCCTTAGCCTCTTTTATCCGGTAACTTTACTTAGTCTATCTTAACTGATATAAATCTACATCTACATATCAAACATATTCATGAACCTCTGTCAAGAAGAAAAAAAAATAAATAAAAAAATGCAAACACTCCCACACCCCTCACGTACAAGCTTAAGCTCTTAGCCATGTATCTCTGCTTTTAATGTTCAGCCTTACTCTGCTGCTGCAGCTATATATGACCAAAAGTGGCTCCATCCCACAAGAAGGGACCATATCCCTGCCAGTCTTGCAGACTAGCCCATAAATCTCTCTCTTTTTTTTTTTTTTTTTTTCCAGTGTGTAGGTGTTTGGTGTCACAGTGCTTTATGCATATCCTCAGTTGCTGTTAAAGCTGCCTGAGGTCAGCTGCGATAGATCAGGGTTTTGATGTTGCTTTGCCTGTCTGTACATTTCACTAATTAGAATAACAAAACTCATAACAAATCTTCGGGCATCACCCATCCATTGATCAATTAAAAACATCAAAAAACAAGTGTCTCCTGGTTCCTCATCTTTCCACGTGATCTCTTACTTCACATGGTGGTGTAACTGTTTCCTTAAGTTCTTCTAATTACTCTGCTCCTTTCTCTATGAGCTGCCTTGCAGCCCCAGTTCTCTCCTGACATTTTATTTGCTCGCACTTTCTTTCACTGCTAAGGGGCACCACTACTCTAACAGAAGAAAACAAGCATTTGCTGAGCTCACATACCCTGACAGAAGTGTAAGCATATGTTTTTTAAATAAAATTGTCTTCCTCTTAAATTTGATGCTGGCTTTTAAATTTTTCTTTAAGGTACCAATTTTTGTAGCATTTCTTCCAAACAATAAGATAGACATTGTTATCTTAGTCACTATCTTAGATTCATGTGGGCTGAATGAGACACAACAGTTAGAGTTAGGTGAGCTCATATGTTCTATGGGGTAAACTGTGAACCACTGAGCAAGTAGGCTTGCATCATAGTTCATTGATAAGATATGATCTACTGTATGAAGTTTGGATAAAAACCTTTCAATATTAATTTTAGCAGAGCTTGGGTTTAAATTTATTATTATTATTAATAATAATAATAATTATTATTATTATTATTATTATTATTATTATTATTATTATTATTATTATTATTATTATTATTATTATTATTATTATTATTATTATTATAGTAATAAACCAGGTTGGAAGAGACCTTCAAGATCATCGCGTCCAACCCATCAACCAATCCAACCCACCTAAACAACTAAACCATGGCACCAAGCACCCCATCAAGTCTCCTCCTGAAAACCTCCAATGATGGTGACTCCACCACCTCCCCAGGCAGCCCAGTCCAATGGGCAATCACTCTCTCTGTGTAGAACTTCTTCCTAACATCCAACCTAAACCTCCCCTGGCACAGCATGAGACCAACATCCGCCTGTCTACAGCCTCCCTTCAGGTAGTTGTAGACAGAAATAAGATCACCCCTGAGTCTCCTCCTCTCCAGGGCTAAGCAACCCCAGCTCCCTCAGCCTCTCCTCATAGGGCTTGTGTTCCAAACCCCTCAACACCTTCATTGCCCTTTTCTGGACTCGTTCCAGCAAGTCAACATCCTTCCTAAACTGAGGGGCCCAGAACTGGACACAATACTCAAGGTGCGGCCTAACCAGTGCATTCTGCCCCAGTACAGGGGCAGAATGACCTCTCTGCTCCTGCTGCCACACTGTTCCTGATCCAGGCCAGGATGCCATTGGCCCTCTTGGCTGCCTGGGCACACTGCAGGCTCATGTTCAGCCTACCATCGACCAGTACCCCCAGGTCCCTCTCTGCTTGGCTGCTCTCCAGGCACTCTGACCCCAGCCTGTAGCTCTGCATGGAGTTGTTGTGGCCGATGTACAGAATCCGGCACTTGGATGTGTTAAATCTCATGGCATTGGACTCTGCCCATCTGTCCAGCCTGTCGAGGTCCCTCTGCAGAGCCTCTCTACCCTCCAGCAGATCAACACCTGCCCCCAGCTTGGTGTCGTCAGCAAATTTACTGATGATGGACTCAATGCCCTCATCCAGATCATCAATAAAGATGTTAAGGAGCACGGGGCCCAGCACTGATCCTTGGGGCACACCACTAGTGACTGGCCATCAGCTGGATGTGGCACCATTCATCACCACTCTCTGGGCTCGGCTCTCCAGCCACTTCCTAACCCAATGCAGAGTGCTGCTGTCCAAGCCATGGGCTGACAGCTTGGCCAGGAATTTGCTATGGGGAACGGTGTCAAAGGCCTTGCTGAAGTCCAGGTCGTCCACATCCACAGCCTTCCCTAGATCCACCAGGCAGTCACCTGGTCATAGAAGGAGATAAGGTTGGTCAGGCAGGACATGCCCTTCCTAAATCCATGTTGGCTGGGCCTGATCCCTTGGCCATCCTGTAAGTGCTGTGTGATTGCACTCAAGATGACCTGTTCCACAATCTTGCCTGGCACTGAGGTCAGGCTGACAGGCCTATAATTCCCTGGCTCAGCCAACTGGCCCTTCTTGTGGATTGGCACCACGTTGGCCAGCTTCCAGTCTTCTGGGATCTCTCCATTGAGCCAAGACTGCTGAAAAATGATGGAGAGCGGCTTGGCCAGCTCATCTGCCAGCTCTCTCAGCACCCTAGGATGGATTCCATCTGGTCCCATGGACTTGTGGGGATCCAAGCGGCTGAGGAGAGCTTCACCTAGCTGCTCCTGGAACATAGGGAAACTATGCATCTCCCTGGCTCCTTCTGCCAGCTCTGTAGGCCAGCTGTCTGGAAGACATTTAAGGGCTTTATCACAAGGAATCCTCTGAACTAGTTCCTTGAGTAACCTAAAGTCTGCCCTCTGGAAGTCCAGAGTGGAGGTCTTCAGCTGCCCCTCTTAGCTTGACCGAATACTGAAAATTCAATTATCTCATGGTCACTGGCCCCTAAACAACCTCCAACCACTACATCACCCACCTGCCCTTCCCTGTTGGTGAGGAGGAGGTCAAGCATAGCCTTACCCCTGGTAGGCTCTCGCAGCACCTGGGATAAGAAGCTGTCCTCCATACACTCTAAGAACCTCCTAGACTGTCTCCTCTCTGCTGTGTTGAGATCCCAGCAGATGTCAGGCAGGTTGAATTCGCCCATGAGAACAAGGTCAGGCAATCTTGAGACAGCCTTAAGCTGCCTATAGAATGCTTCATCAACATCTTCTTCCTGGTTGGGTGGTCTGTAACAGACTCCAACCAGGATGTCTGCCCTGTGAGTCTTCCTTCTAATTCTTACCCACAAGCACTCAACCTGATCGTCCCTAATCTCCATCTCAATGGCATCTAGTGCCTCCCTGATGTACAGGGCCACCCCTCCACCCCTTCTTCCTTGCCTGTCTCTCCTGAAGAGCCTGTAGCTGACAATTGAAGTGCTCCAGTCGTATGAGTCGTCCCAGCATGTTTCTGTGATGGCAACTACATCATAACTTTTCTGCTGCAAGAAGGCTTCCAGCTCCTCTTGTTTGTAGCCCATGCTTCGTGCATTAGTATACATGCACTGCAGCTGGGCTGCTGGTTTCACCTCTGACTCTAACTTATCACCTCCAGACTCCTGCCTGAGGGGAC
Source organism: Melanerpes aurifrons (assembly GCA_011125475.1). NCBI lineage: Eukaryota > Metazoa > Chordata > Aves > Piciformes > Picidae > Melanerpes > Melanerpes aurifrons. The sequence continues at coordinate 29,363,821 of WWNC01000003.1, read as the reverse complement.
TAGTTTCAGCCCCTTCCTTTTGAACTATGTGCATCTAAATCCACTTTGCATGTTTAACTAATATAAAAATATTTGGAGGAAGACAAACAGAGTCCTACATTTCTAAATATGCATTGTAGCAGTACAAAACAAAAAGCTGAGAGAGATGTCTCACTGTAAAGCTAATTCTGTGTTCAGAGAATGAAAAATCAGGTTCAGAGACTACTTCCATACTGATGTAATTTCCTCATGCTTTAATATAATTGCTTATTTTGCTTATATTAATGCAAAAGTAGAAGAGTGTATTGGATATTCCAGATCATCCATAATATACACCTTGGCTGTTTTCATAATATACACTTTGGCTTTTTTGTCACTTCATTTTGGGCAGCTTAAATTATATTGTGACACAGAGTAGAAACATCCAGTGAACATGTATAAGCATAATTACCCAGAAACCTCAATGTGAGATGACCTGACATAATTCAGACTGTCAACATTTTGGTTTTGTTTCCTGTCAATTTAATATCTCTTTTTTTGTTGTGTTTTGTTTGTTTGCTTGCTTGATTGGTTTCAGTTTTTGCTTGTTTGTTTGTTTTGGTGTTGATTGGTTGGTATGGACTGCGGTTTTTGCTTGTTTGTCTGGGTATTTTTTGCTTTTGGTTGTTGTTGTTGTTTTAAATTATTCTGCATGAATTTATGCTCTTCCCAACACAAACTGGGATGGAAAAATCTCAGGATAGAACCCACCCACTGCCTCTGTGTGATCATCTCTTTTTTGCTGACTCAGTCAGTTCACAGAATCTTCTCAAACACTAGGATGCTTCTGAAATTGAACTCTCAGCCTTTTGGGTCTTGCTGTTTCGTCTCCTTGCTCTCCTTTCACAGTGTTTGTTTGCTTGGTGTCACCTTAAAACCTGCCTTCAGTGGAATTTATTTTTAAATCTTCCTGTCCAGTGATACTGGTGAACTGAGTTTGGTTTGTTGTTTTTTTCCTTCTTTCTCTCCCTGTCTTTATTTGTGAACATTTGGAGTTACTTTTGAGGGAGTGCAAACTGCATTTAATTCAAGTCATTCATTACACCTACAGAGCTGCTTCCCCGCTGCTCAGCATATGTTATGTGTCCCCTGTCTGTGCCTCGTCTGTCTGCCTTGGCAATTTAATGCAGGTTGTGCAACGTCGTGCTCACAGTCTCCAGTTTAGTCTCAAGTGTCAGCCAAGATGGCTGCTGTCATATTCACTTATACATCCCATGTAGATGAGCTCTTTGTATGACAGAAGAAGGGATCTGGTGGGTCAAAACCAGCACAGACCAGAAGATGTAGCTTTTCCTATTTCTAAGTCAGCTATTCTGACATTCCTGACCAGGCTTCACATTCCACGAGGACTGACTGCAATGTGCACTGTCATGATGAGTGTCTCTACCTAATTAATTATTTCTCTTCAGAGAAATTGTGGGAGTTTGGTATATTGACACGTGGTACCTATAATCACCCTAAAGTAGAGCTCTGTCCTGAAAACTATGGAGAATTATTCAAAGTATTTGGAAGAAAAGCAAAAACCTCAAAAGATTAAAGGTCTTATAATAAAAGAACTAGGAACGGGAAAAGGCAAAATGTGAGAAGTCTACATCTGACAGTGTGTAGCAGGATATCTGTTCTTGCACTCCTTTGGTCAACCCAAATTTACTCTTTGGAAGGAGGAGAAAAAAAGAGGGAGAGTAAAAAAGGAAAGATAGAGGGTAAGAGTGACTAGGGAACAAGAAAAAAGAAAAAAAAAAAAAATCAATCAAAGCTGAGCAAGATTTTGTTTGCCAAGTTTCCAGCTGTTGCTCAAAGTGAATTTTTATGGCCAAGTTATAAACTTTTGAAAATGGGAGTTTCTAATGGAATACTGACAGACCCTTTCTATGGTGACATTAACGCTGGCTGCTCTGCTCTTGTCCTTGCCTGCTTTTATTTATTTATTTTCTTCTCTTCGCCCTTAAGGTCTTATCACACTTATTGTGATCCTGGTGATGAGGAATCAAAGATAGGGAAGTCAAAATCCCTCAGAGACAAGAACTCTTTCCAAGTTGATGAATCAGGTTAGGGAAGAGTAGTTTGACTCTGGGGAACATAAATGATAAAAATTAATGTCCCTCTCACCCCCAAACCTGTTGTGATGCAAAATTGCATCCAAACTCTCAGTATTGTTTTATTTTTTATTTTTTTTTCTACCCTTAATAGCTAAATATCTTGAGAGTGGAGTTAATCCAGCCAATTAATGATCTTGTTCTGTTTTGTTGTGTTTTGCTTTAATTAATAACAAAATTTATCCTAAGAGGAGGGAAAAAAAAATGTAAATGGTACACTGGGTTTCCTTTTGTTATTGCATGTTTCAAATATTCAGGTCTCTTTCTTGACTGTAATGAAAATGCTCATGTAAGGGAAAACAGTCTTTCCTATCTGATTGTTGAGAAATTAATATATTCCTACATTATTTGGATTTATGTGCAGATTTTAAAATTCCTTGTGTCTTAATTGCCTTAACATGAGTCTCAAGTTCTATTAGTGAAGTATGCAGTTACCTCTGGATTTCTGAAATCAAGTGGTCAGGAACATGTCCTTGTCCATATTTGCTACAAGCTCATCCTTCCTACTTGCAGATTGAGCTATGGAGAATCCAGTGACCTGCAGGCAACATAGTGAGCTCTGTGTGCAGCCAGCAGTTAACAGCACTAGAGGTACTCTGGGACTCTTCAAAATCTGTAAAACTCCCCTGGATAGGGGAGCATTTGGAAAGAAGGAAATGAGAGAATTTGTCTTCAATCCCTTTGTTGTCCCTCTCTGTCTTCTTGACTTGCTGGACAAAAAGTTTCTTTACCTGAAATTTAGTCCAACCTTGTCATTCTTAAAGAAGATAAGCACAGGAAAAAAAGGCCTTTAATCAAAGAGAAGAAAAAGCATCTCTGTTCCTACTTTATGAAACCTTATATTCACTTTTTTTCTGGGCCATGCTAATTGCATTTCTCCTTCAGCAAGCTGCTTTATATGCCAATACATTAGAGGCTGTGAGGAATTAGTATGTTACATTTCTGAAGAGGAGTTTTATTACAAACTTCAGGTCTTATGTGACTTCCTTACTGCAAAGGCACTTCCCTGCTGTTGTAGATGGGACCTAGGTTGATCCCAAAACAAAAGAGACAAAAATGTCAGGTCAAAGGATGAGCATATATAGCATTTTTAAGCATACTCAATGAGAAAAGTTATGACACCTTCTCCCAAGTGATGGCAGATACTTATCTCCAGAGGAAAGAGAGTCAGTGAGTTTGCATTGTGGGACACTCCTTCAAAATCTGTGTGTCTGAACTTCAGAGTTTGTGCCCTGATTGGAGCTGTATGCACCTGCAGAACATTTGGCTGTCAGTAGATTTAATAGATCTCAGTCATGCCTCCCTGCACTCCCCAGAAAGTGGAAGTCAAATACATGCCACATGCTTCAGTGGTCCTCAAACACATGTTTAGTATCTTAACTTTATTTCTTGGTTTCTATTTTGAAGGTACACAAAGGGTTTGATGTTTTCATTGTTATACACAGTAGCTTATTTTTTTCCCTTGTAGCCTTTGGGCTGTTGCACCACTGTTATGAGCTCCCTCCTCAGAAGAGCAAGGTAGAAATATTCTTTATTAGGTGCTTGAAGTAACTCCCCCCCCTTTTCCATCCACTCCCCACGCAGTTTCTTCTACATCTTTAGTTTTAATTAGTCTTGCTTTTCCAATTAAGATCCTGGTCTGTTGCAGTGAGGCCTAAGGAGAGAACAAGAAAGGCATGGCAAGAACCCCCGTTTCAGAGAAAGACTCGTGGCTGAGGCTTGGAGACTGACTTTTCCCAAGGTGGAGCTGCATTGACTGATTCTTAATAAAAGGAGAATTTGGAGCCCAGTAGCACTATGGGTTTGTAACAGGCATTGTTCCTTGAAAATATTAAGCGCAGTAGGAAGTATGTTCCCTCTTGGCCTTTCCTAGTCTCAGGTAGTGATACAGAAGCTATCATCACATGTGGACTCCTTGCAATCTGTCCCTAGGTGGTAATGCTGTATGAATAGCATTGAACAAGTAAAAAGAAGAATAGAGAGAAACAAACAAACAAAACCCTGAAAAACCAAAACAACAACCAAAAACCAGAAAGATTGAAAGCAAAAACTTTTGGCTTGTCCCCCAGCACAATCATTTGGCATTTTCAATAAGCTAAAGATAAATTGCATAACTCAGAGCTGAAAAAAATCCTTAACTTTCAAACATTCACTAGAAGTATTAGACTGTTGTTTAGTGTACCATCTAATGTGATACTTTTATTCTCTCTAGCCTGACACTGGCTTTGGATGAAGGGAGTTTGGGTGTGCATGTCCAGAAAATGGTAGGGCACAGGAACTGATGCATTGTGGTACACTTTCAAAGCAGGCTTCCAAACCAGCTGGTTTTACTGATACCAGAATTTCCATAATGGGCAACAGAAGGTCACAGTCAGGGGAAAAAGAGACTGCAGTTAAGCTAGGTCCCTGAAGAATAAAGTAATGGTGATGTGATCCAAGAGCAGGTGAACAGAGAACAGAGTGGGCAAATAGTGGGTGGTGCATCAAAGGTGTTTTCACAGCAGTTTGCAGGCAAAGGAAGGTTGTGGTCACCCAGTGAACTCAGGAGATGAACCCAGCTAATGGATGTCACTCTCCCAGAACAGACCTGTTCATGGTTCCCACTCAGATGAAAGCCTTCACCAGAAGGGATGTGGTGAGCCAGGCTGAACTCTCACATTAAACATGCAACCACCCAGGCTGCAGGAAGTGCCAGAATCTGTCATTGTATTGGAGGGAAACAGAGACAATACCAGTGTGAGTTGAAATCAGGTGGCCGATCTGATTAGTCTGGCAGCAGAGTGGAAAGAATTAGAAAGTCTAGGGAGTATCAGAGCGTGATGGATACAAACAGGTGCAGCCACTCCCTACCCTCTCTGAGGGAGATGTATGGATAAAAACATCATGAGAAGTAGAGGATCCCCTAACCTCTTGCTGTGAGACAGAATGAAGGAACCTAAGAGATAGGGGAGGATGGAAACAGGTCCCTACTCTGGATGGCAGGCATCCTCTCCCAGACTACATCTCTGTCCAAGGTGCCTATACCCAATAGGTATGAGGCTCTGGAACTTGAGAGCCAGGAGAATGATACTGTGGAAGAACAGGGAATTGCCCAGGGAATTGCAAGTCAGTCAAAAAGAGCAACTGCCACAGGTGGCTCCCTTCACAGAGGAATGGAGGGCCTGATACATTGACTGGGTCTGTTCCATAGTTAAGTCTGCTATGTCCTTAGGTCAGTGATTACTTGAAAGATTTCTAGTCTGGTACCACCCCTCATTGTTACCTGCTATTAGGTTGTTTAGGTTGGCAGTGACAAATTAGCTGAAGAAGTCCAAAGATGATCAAAAGCTATTTCAGAGCACTAGAGCAATTGGTTGAGGGATCAGGAGACCAAACAGTGTTTTCTTCAGTTCCTTTGATAGCATGGCAGAATACAGTAAGAAGAGGGAAGACTCATCTCCCTAAACCATAGATCAGAAGCTGGTGCCATTGGTAGAGTTTTGAGGGTTTTGATCATGATGTGGTTTACATGATACCAGTTGTGCTGGTGACTGTGGCAATGCCAGCAACGAGCAGTGTGAGCAATCTGGCAGTGCAGGCCTAGAGCCTGACATGGTGGTAGGCCATGCTCAGCATAAGTGCAGAGCCGGCTAGCAGATTAGCAAAACAGTTCTGTGCCTGCAGCATGTAACTAAAACAGGGCACTGGTAGCTATAAACATAGAAAGTTATCTTGGGACAACAGGACATGCACCTGCATCAACAAACCTTGTGTGTCGTTAGTATTTGGACCAATAATCTGTAATAGTGCGATGTGTGGTCACTCATAGGGAACCAATGAAGCCATGCTAACAAGGCACTCCGAGTTTATATAAGTTGTAGAAGTTCCCTTGCTACGCACTTCTGCCTTTCCTTTCCCTTCTTCTTCTATGCTTTAATTTACTGTGCTATACTCGCACCATAGGCCTGTACCATAGGCCTGCAATACTGCAACAACAAAGGAACAATACTCCATCACATTGGTCAGCTATATTGGCTCCTATCTCCGTCCCATTAGGTGACAAATGTCATTCACCTGTCTCAAAGTGGGAAAAGGATTCTAGCTCAGGAGTTAACAAGGCTGGTTGGGAGATCTTTAAACTAGATTCAGAGGACAATGGTAATAAAAAGAGGGTTGCTACAGATGAGCCTAGGGGTGGCATACTAGTGTTGAAGGTGAGATGGAAGCCCAGCTGAAGTTCATCTACACCAATGCACTCAGCGTGAGCAGCAAGCAGGAGGATCTGGAAGCTATTGTTCATCAGGAAAACTATGACACAGTTGCCTTTATGGAAACATGGTGGGCTGTCTATAATGACTGGAGTGTTGTAATGGATATATATAAGCTCTTCAGAAGGAATAAGCAAAGAAGGAGAGGCAGTGAGGTAGCTGTGTACAATTAGGTAGAATTTTGTATTAAATCTTAGTCATGGCAGTGACAAGGATGAGTGCTTATTGGTAAGGATTAGGGGGAAAGTCAACCTGATGGATATCCTGGTGACAGTGTCTTATAGACCACCCAACCAAGATGAAGCATCCTACAAGTGGCTGGCAGAAGCTTTATGATTGCTGGACCTTGTTCTCATGGGGGACTTCAACTTAAAAGATGTCTTCTGGAAATACAACACAGCAGAGATTAAATAATCCAGGATGATTCAGGATTATGAGGAATCTCATTTCCTGACATGCTGGTGTGTAAACCAACATATAGACTTGGGGAAGAGTGACTGGAAAGCTGCTGGTCATAAAAGGACCTGGAGATATTGATCATCATCTGGCTGAATATGAGCCAGCAGTGTGCTCAGGTGGCCAAGAAGGTCAACAGCATTCTGGCCTGCAGCAGGAATGGTGTGGCCATGAGGATGAGGGAAGTGATTGTGCCGCTGTACTTGTCATTTATGAGACCACACCTTGAGTACTGTGTTCAGTTTGGGGTCTTCACTATAACAAACACATTGATTTGCTGGAGCAAGTTCAAGGAAGGGCAACAAAGCTGATGAAGGGTCCAGAGTACCCTTATAAGGAATGGTTGAGTGAACTTGGATTGTTTAGTCTGGAGGAGACGAAGGGAAAACCTTATCTCTCTCTACAACTACCTGAAAGGAGGTTGCAACAAGGTGAGGGCTGACATCATCTCCCAGGCAAGAAGTAGCAGGATAAAAGAAAATTGCTCCAAGTTGTACCAGGGGAGATTTAGACTGGACATTAGAAAAAATTTCTTCACTGAAAGAGATGTCAAGCATTGGAGCAAACCGCCAAGGAAAATGAAGAAGTCACCCTCCCTGGAGAAATTGAAAAAAAATATCTATGTGGAGCTCAAGGATGTGATTTAGTGGTGGGGTTGACAGTGTTAGGTTAATGTCGCAGATGACTGGAAACTGGCTAATGTGGTCACCATCCACAAGAAGCTTCAGATGGAGGAACATGGAAACTACAGGCCAGTCAGCTTGACCTCAGTGCCAGGGAAAATGATGGAGCAGATCGTCTTGGGTGCAATCACTGCACACCTGAAGGATGGCCAAGGGATCAGGTCCAGCCAGCATGGATTTAGGAAGGGCAGGTCCTGCCTCTCCAATGTGATCTCCAGGTGACCCGCCTGGTGAATGTGGAAAGGCCTGTGGATGTGGTCTACCTGGACTTCAGCAAGGCCTTTGATACCGTCCCCCACAACAAACTCCTGGCCAAGCTGTCAGTCCATGACTTGGACAGCAGCACTCTGAGCTGGGTTAGGAACTGGCTGGATGGCCGAACCCAGAGAGTGGTGGTGAATGGTGTCACATCCGGCTGGCGGCCAGTCAGTAGTGGAGTCCCCCAGGGATCAGTGCTGGGCCCCATCCTGTTTAATATTTTCATTGATGATCTGGATGAGGGGGTTGAGTCACTCATCAGTAAATTTGCATTATGACACCAAGCTGAGAGCAGATGTTGATCTGCTAGAGGGTAGAAGAGCTCTCCAGAGGGATCTTGAATGGCTGGACAGAAGGGTAGAGTCCAACATGATGGCATTCAATAAGTACAAGTGCCAGGTGCTGCACTTTGGCTACGTCAATCCCATGCAGAGCTACAGGCTGGGGTCAGAGTGGCTGGAGAGCTCCCAAACAGAGAGGGACCTGGGGGTGCTGATTGACAGCCACCTAAACATGAGCCAGCAGTGTGCCCAGGTTGTCAAGAAGACCAATGGCAACCTGGCCTGCATAGACAATAGTGTGGCCAGCAGGAGCAGGGAAGTCATTGTGCCCCTGTACTCAGCACTGGTTGGGCCACACCTTGAGTCCTGTGTCCAGTACTGGGCTCCTTTATTTAAGAAGGACGTTGAGACTTGAACGTGTCCAGAGAAGGGCAACAAGGCTGGTGAGAGGCCTCGAGCACAAGCCCTATAAGGAGAGGCTGAGGGAGCTGGGATTGTTTAGCCTGGAGAAAAAGAGGTTCAGGGGAGACCTTATTGCTGTCTACAACTACCTGAAGGGTGGTTGTAGCCAGGAGGGACTTGGTCTCTTCTCCCAGGTATCCAGCACCAGAACAAGAGCACACAGTCTCAAGCTGTACCAGGGGAGGTTTAGGCTCGAGGTGAGGAGAAAGTTCTTCACAGAGAGAGTTGTTAGGCATTGGAATGTGCTGCCCGGCGAGGTGGTGGAGTCACCATCCCTAGAGGTGTTCAAGAAAGGATTGGATGTGGTACTTGGTGCCATGGTCTAGTAGTCATGAGGTCTGTGGTGACAGGTTGGACTTGATGATCTTTGAGGTCTTTTCCAACCTTATTGATTCTATGATTCTACTGGTTGTACTCAATGATCTCGGATGTCTTTTCCAGCCTGTACTCTGTGGTCGCAACAGTTTAGCTTTCTCAAGAAGAAGGGAAACTGGGGGCAGATCTGCAGTCACAAAATCTTTGATACCTGTGCAGGGTTCAAAGCTATGAGTGTTTGCTTTTCAGAAAATAGTTGTGGGCAGAAACTGCATACATAGATGTCTTTATTCAGACAGGGCATGTTTGTCTTCATGTGCTACTTAAGAGATGAAAAGTTGAGATAATGTCCCTTTCTATGGATTTTTTTTTGTCTGATCCAGCCAATATCTACATATTTGTATAAGCACAGTGGTAAAAACTGTCTTTGATCAGAGAATCTGCTTAAATAAGGACAACATAACATTGCAGAGAATATTTTTCCCCTGGTGTTCCTGGACAGTCCAAACTATTAGAGCTTTATTTTTTTATTTCTGTCCTTCTTCCTGTCTCTGTTCATTTTACTAGCTGGGATCATGCATCCTAAATTCCATTCAGATTTCTGTCCTTTGAGAAGATGAGACATTAAATAGCTTTGCTGGAAATATGGAGGCGGGGGGGGGGGGGAAGAATAAATAAATTGTAGCAAATACTTTAAAGTACCTGGAGGTTTAAAACTATACTGAAGAAATTAATAACTACAACTACATCAGTCTCATTGCTTTGCTCAGCTCACAACAAAATTAATGAGACTTTTTCTCTCCAGAGATAGAAACCTTATTTTGATCTGTCAGGAATACATTTTTGTTGTTCTTGAAATTTCATTGCCATTGTGAGGATGTAAAAGACCCTGCTTAAGATAATGAATTTTAAACCTGAATCTTTGGTCACTTTATTCTCTGCCTTCTTTATCACTTTTTTTTTTTTTTTTTTTTTTGGTGGTGGGGATGTTTGGTTTTTTGGGTTTTGGGTTTTTTTTGTGTGTGTGTGTTTTGATTTTTTGTTTGTTGTTATTTTGGTTTTGTGTTTTTTGTTTGTTTGTTCGTAGTTTTTTTTTTTGTTAATTTTTGTTACTTCTAACAGTTTATTTTTCTCTCTTCCCACTAGAATAGTGTAGATTTAGTCAAACTTTCAGTTCATCTCTGCATTAGACCCTGAATTCAGCTCTGGAAATGTTATTATTAATAGTGATGCTTCTCAGTAAACTTGCTTTCCAAGGTTGCTCTAGCCAAAACTGTTTAGAAACCTCCACTGGGATACTTCTAAGGGACACCTTGGGTCTAATGTACTAGCTTTTAATGGACAAATCTATTTAGGTCCCTGTGTTAATACAAAACTGTTTTGTTAGTTGTGAAGCAGGCACAAAGCACTACTAATAACAGCTGTGAAACAGAGCTAATTTAGACATCAGTGGCCACCTGAATACTGGAAATTCAGGGCACTGGTAAGGCCTTTCTGTTCTTCAGTAAAATTGAATTGATATATATTTCATTATTAAAAAAAAAGAAGCGCTCGCTTCCCAGGAAATTTCTGTTTCACTTATTTGAAAGCAAAAGTTACATTTTGTTTGGAAGGACATCAATTTTTAATAGCTACAAAGAAACATATTTTGTTTTTCTGTGATTTGTTTGAGAAGGCTGATCTCAGGCTAGTCTTGTATCATTAAAAGTATTTGGAGCCTTTGGTTATGTGATAACAATATTAGTGCTCTTAATTTTGAGTCTCACTCTGCCTTCTCCTGACACGTTCTGGTTGTAGGACTCTAAATGACTTGTCTCCTGCTCTGTGGAGAGAAGATGTCAGATGATCTTGCCAGCTCATGGTGATACTCATTTTTGTATTGCGAAGTGCCGAAGTTACTAAAGCTGCAACAAAAGTGAGGGGGGAAGATACAGGGCCTTTTCCTGAAATATTTCTAAGAGAAACTTTGTAGAATAGTAAGAAGTTTTTGCAGGTTTAATTTTTCTCTAGGTCAACTGGGTGAAGTAATGTTTTGGGGTAACTGTGATGGGGTAACTGTGAGGATGTTGATAATATGTAGATGTTGGAAAGCAAGAAACCAAAAAAAAAAAAAAAAAAAAAAAAGGAGCAAAAGGTTAGTTGAGCTGTTTCTGCACTGCTGTGATTTTATATGATGCACTGCTTTGTTTTACTTTCTGAGGCCTGTGGTGGATAATATCTGTTGGTTGTATGCTGCCCTGATAATCTGTGTGCATCAGCATAGCTCACTCTCAACATGACCCTGTGAATATCACAGTCAATGACATGGATCCATCCTGTTGCTTTTACCTCCATGATGCCATGTACGGTCTTCTATAACTGACAGGTGCATTTCTCCAGGGATCTATTTGTCAACCTGGAACTCCCCTTCCTCTGCTTTAGCAAAATCTGTCAACAAGATTAGCATGGGGACTGCTGATTCACCAAGTAGGAAACAAGAGGAGATTGTCTATTTGTTAATGTCAGATATCAGTTCAAGGTAATTGCTGACCTTCGGTCAGGTCTCAGGAAATGAAGCTAAGTGATATCTCAGCCAGTTTACCTTGACAGAAGAAGCAAAAAATTATTATAAATTATATAGAGTTTTTTTGTTTTGTTGTTGCTGGGTTTTGTTTTGTTTGTTTGCTGTTAATTTGTTTGGGGGTTTTTGGTTGGTTGTTCTCTTTTTTAATTATTTTTTGTTTTCTCTGTATATGTGTTTTTGTTTGTTTGTGGGGTTTTTAATATTTTTATTTATTTTTTTTTTAAATCCTTCCACTTGGGCCAATTGATAGTGAGGAATCTCTAGTGTATTATCTCTTTGAAAATATCATCATCCATCTATGTGACTTTATTCTTAAAACACTAATCTAATCCAATTCTAATCCTATTCAATTTTCAAGAAGAATTGGAAGAAAATATAGGAAAAAAAACATCACCAAAACAGTGAAAAGCCTTAATGCTAACAGATGGGTAAATGCATGCATAAATTACATTGCCAAAACACCCTACTGATAGCACATTGGTATTTTCCTGACAAAAATAATATGAAAGATATTTATTTTGTCATGGAAGTTAATTGTTGGCAGCATGAGAAAAACATACTGTATGCAGTATCCACCAACCCTTTCCTCAGTCGGATTTGCTGTCATATATTGATAATGAACAAAAATGTTGTGGGCTTTTAGCAGTGGATAAAACTAGGCTTTTACTGAGAAACTAGGCTTTTACTGAGCTGATGATATTTTTTATGATGTCTGCCTTTTGCTTAAACTGAGTGTGACTGGTATATCTAAAGTCTGAGACAGAAGGTGACTGAAATATCTCCTTGAAAACCTCTGACCGCTGTGGATTCATTAAATTATTTCCTAACACAGGGTCTCTTGCACATTGGTGCAAACGCAGCTGCTAGTATGATTCAAACCTCATTGATATTAGCAGGAATCCTTCTATTGTATTCAGTGGGTTTGGATTCAGACTACATTTTTGTTCATCCCCAAGATGGTTTTGGAAGATCTGAACAGCTGTCTTCATGGTTTGATGATAGCATTCCAGGGAAAAATCTTTTTGGCCCCAATAGATTTTATTCTTAATATTTTTGAAATATTGCTGGTCTTGTGAGTTGTATTTTTCCTGCTGCTTCCATTCTTATGTGTGTGGATAACTGACACCTACAAACAGTTATGACAGGAGCTTCAAAGCATTGTTAAAGGCCCATGAAAACAAGAACTCTAGTATTTTTCTTCCCAATCTGAAACCCGCAATGAGAAAATCTCAGAGTGAGTTTCCAGCTGAGAACTAAGTGCCTCTATTGGAGCAAGTTAGTCCCATCAGTTTTTTCCTGTCTCTGGTCACACATGTATACTCCTGCATTGTTGCCCTCCTATGCTACCCATGAACATGCAGCCCTTAATGGAACCTCAATCATAGTACTTTCAGAGAAGAATATCCCATGATAGCAGATAAGAATAGAAAAGGTCTTGGGCAGAAACACGGTGACAAATTTTGAGATAAATGTACCATTATCTGCTACAGTTCCTTCCTAAATTTCTTCAATAAGCATCCTCTTAAGATGAGTCTCCATTTCTGGTCTGATGGTGGAAACATGTAGTTGTTTTTTTGTTTGGTTTTGTTGTGTTTGTTTTTAATCATCAAAGTGGTGAGAATGCTGTTCCTTTGCCTTCTGATAGGGTATTTAAGAAACCAACAGGTAATTAGCAGGAGCAGCTGCTCATATGAAGAGGCCTATGTCCAGGTTTCCCCTCTTCAATTGTTATGCTTTGTGAAAACAGGGTTAAAACAATATAATAGTGCAAGGACAACTTTATTTCCTGTTCTTTTTTTCTTTTCCCCATCATTTCCAGTAGTTTCAGTTCCAATGTTAGTGGTATGGTGGCCCTACCATTTAAATCTGAACCCTGTAAAAGAACAAGATATGCTATTTCTCCAGCTGGGTGAAGTGTTCTTTGCAGAGACATTTGTGTCAATGGACACAGAATTTACACTTTTGTTGGGCAACATGGCACCTAAATGCTTTCTGATCTATTGCCTGAAACCAAGAATTATTTCAGTTTGCAACGGTCTTTTAGTCCAGATAATGCAACTGGTTAAAACCATCTGTTGAATAGGCAGCTCCTGAAAGAAGATGGTGAAAGCAAATCTTTAAGAGGTTTTTAGGGAGGGTTCCACCTTGGTGTTTTCTGTGTCAATGTTTTGTGAAGCAGGTGGGAAAGGAAAGGAATGCACTAGAGGGTTTAGTGCAAATTAAGACACGTTTTCCAAGTCATTAAGAGTAACTGTTAATATTCACAGACAATTCCAGGGGTCAGTTCAGCCTACCTAGGATCTGAATTGCCATCTGGCAATGCCAATCTCTGTTCACTCGATATATAGTGAACTTAAGGGACTAGGCTTCTACTATTAAGAAGCTGTTTCCAATTCTACATTAATATTCTACTCAGATGGAGAAGACTGTACTTCCATTAGAATAATCTAATTCAGAGGGTGAGTTTTTAATGTGTACTCTTGCCTTGTCAAACTGAGTTCTGCTGGTGATATAATAATTCAGATTGTAAAGTTACGTGTCAATAATTTTTGCAGATCCCAGAGAAAGTCTGGACACTACCAGGGTTTAATGCAAATGTGCAAAAATGTCCTTTGCCTTTGAGAGCCTTCAAGTCTAGGAAAGGAGCAGAAAGCACTGACAGAGAAATGAGTATAGGAAGGCATATTCACAAGTAGCCATCAGCACAGCTCTGAAGAGAACCAGTCTTGTGGTTTTGACTGCTGGTCTCTGATCCACTTCAGCAGAGGTGTCAGGTTAGGAGATAATCTCCTTCAGTTCACACTGCAGTCAATGAAATCTCTTGAAGTGTTTCTGAAGGACGCATTACTTAGGAGCCTGAAGCTAATGAGATAAATTGAAAAGTTTGTGCCCCTTTGAGTTGCTGTCAGTTTTGCTCATTGAAATCTCCAACATGTATTCAATGTGTTTACATCACAAATCATAAGCAACAGTGATTATGACTTTAGTCTTTCCAATATCCACTAGCCAGTATAACATATACCTGTTAGTAGGATGGGTTATATTTTGGGTTAGATATGCTATTTCTCCATCTAGATGAAGTGTTCTTTGCAGAGCCCCAGCTATAGCTCTGGAAAGTCTAATTTTGCTAATTAGATCCTCTACATTTTCTAAATTGAGGGAGAAATACTGAAGATGAGGAAGAGGCTGGAGTACTTCTTTTCCCCATTTACCCTGCGGCACCTCTGCTACTGCATACTGCTGTTTTTCCAAGTAATTTCCAGGAACCCAGACAAATGAGATTTTGTAAGCACTACCATGAACTCTCTGAAGAGAGAGTGTGATTAAATGTTTTGATTAGAAATTTGTTGCTCACCTCTGACAACAGATACATGTACCAAAACAAAAAAGGCATAGGTGAAAAAAAACATTTTTTAAGAACAGTAAGTACATTTCTGTCAATTGCTTACAAGAACATAATATAACTTAATATAGCTAACAATCAAAGCAATGAGGTAAGTTGTCTAAAGTAGTTACTTAATATATAAACCTAGTTGTATTAATTTACATGTTCTGCATCTGTTCTGTGCCTGGACATTATAGTAGCCACTGCCTACTGCACTGCTGGATGCAGATATTAAGGTACACCAGCTGTCCTAGGCCTGAGCAAATTTTTGACCTTTCGTTATGATTGGAAGTAGGTTATTAATTTTCAGTAGGCAGAACAATTAATAAAAGTATTAATAACTTTATTAATTAAAAAATCCCATGGAAAATATTAACAAAACCTGTTTTGAAATATTTGGTTGTGGAACAGATACCTCACCAGCAGGAACATGTAACAATTTAAACAATATGAGTAAAAATCCAGAAACAAGAAACAGTAATTTAAACTGTAAAGAAAAAAGGGAACATCAGCAACAGAGCTGGAGATTACCACAAAGTGTGTGGAGGGGTGGGGTGTGTGTGGAACTCCAGAATTCTTTAGGGCAACAGACCTATAACAGATGATTATAAAAATCAGATTTCATAATTACTCACAGATCGTGGTACTATGCGGCACATGTGGGGATTTAAAACCAAAATGGCATCAACCACATGAAAGCTGCAGGAACATAG
Source organism: Melanerpes aurifrons (assembly GCA_011125475.1). NCBI lineage: Eukaryota > Metazoa > Chordata > Aves > Piciformes > Picidae > Melanerpes > Melanerpes aurifrons. Next base: position 29,348,344 of record WWNC01000003.1, on the reverse strand, counting down.
TTTCACTTTCTGTTGACTTCTGCAGCTTGTTGCTAAGGCACATACAGGATTTATCTCTGAAGGCTTTGTAGCTGAAAGCTTTGTAGAAAAGAGGTTGCTGCTGAAGCTTTCAGGGTTTGTTGCCTTTGTAACTTTGCCTATTTGGAGAGGTTTTTCAGTTGCAATCTTCGCAGCAGTGCTCGTTGCTTCTTCCAATAAAATGAAACTGTCCCAGGGACTCTTGGCTTCTCCTGAGGTTCAACTCTCAGCCTGGCAAGACAAGTCTGTTCTGCTTCTGGGCTTTACAACATTATAGAGTGAGGGATCTTGCAGTCTTGTCTGGGCAAACTGAAGCACATCTAGGATTACAAGCAAGGCTTCTGACTTCTCCCAGAGCTTGGACAATTGCAAGGCAAGGCACTGAAACTTTGGGCTGGAATTTATAGAGTTCTCAAGACAGTCAATGATAACAAATGATAACAAAGATTAAGAGATAAAAACCTGACAATTCAACCTATAGAATGAGTTTTCTCCAAACGTGGCCAAAGGCACATACACCTGGCCCACTTGAACTCCAGAGCATGTTCAGAGAAGCCTGGGCAACATGGGCATTTTTCTGAAAAAACAGACCTGCTGGCTCCTGTCCCATTGTCTGATGCAAAGCATTTTTGAGGTTTTTTGTCCCTTCAGGCCACCTTTATCTGTTCTGCCCCGCCTATAAATATGGTCATTCTAGCAAAATGTAAAGTAGTTTAGTTTTCCTTTAAAAAGGACTGTTTTTTTTTTACATTTAAATGCATATTTAAGGTTACACACTGTCTAGTTCAGGAACATGATTTAAATGTGATAGAAAATTAGATGAAGAACTAAAGGCCCTTGCAGAATTTTCAGATAACATGAATAAGTTTCCCAGCAGAGAAGGACTACCCACTTTCCCACTTTGCAGCATATAGTTTGGTATAAATACTGGCTGGTATATCTAAAGCTTGCACCTTTGTTCTTATGGTGCCCAGTAAGATCACATGGTTTTCAGAATTTGCAAAATCTAGAAACAGATATGTATACTCAAAGGTCTCATTGAGAAGAATTGAAACTATTTGTATTGCTTAGGTGCTGTGATCTGTTGTGCTTTTGGCTCTATAAGCATTCAGTAAGGAAAAATGTCTGCTCTGAAGCTTTTTCTTTATTTTTCATTATATAGACAAAATCCACAGCAGCATGGAAAGGGATATGTTTTATACATGGCATTTCCTGATAGGTTTTGCTTTCTGTTTATCTTCTCATTTTGTGTGTTGGACTTTGTAAACTCTTCATGGATCGAGACTGTGTTTCCATAGCGGGGTTCCAGAATGAGCCAGAAGGCTCAACATGCTAAAATACAATGAATGATACATTTCCTTACATTATTTACAGAAAAGTTATGATAAAACTAAGATTTTGAACTTTATTTTCCCATGCCACAGTGATTTAAGGGCAGAGTTGGACGTTTTGTTAAACCTTTATTTCAGCAATAAAAGTGTGTGACCCCAACTAATTTGGACAAATTTTGTGATTATTTTGGATAATAACAAGATGTGAAATGTAATAAAATGCTTCACTTTGAAGGTAATAAAATTATTTCTTTCCCTTTTTTTTTAAAAATAAGTTTATAATTTTATTTTCAGAAAGATTGGTTTTAATTGTTTAAAATGGGTTAACATTATGAGATAATCTGAAAATTAGTTAATACTTTAGATTTCCAGCTGAATCAAAATGGGTCATTTTTGTTTTCTTGACAGAAGGCAGAAGGGTCTGAAATAATGTTTTCACTTCTTTTTTTTAATATTGTAAACATTTTTAATTGTTGTCAATTGCTCCTCTTCCCACAATACATGAGAGAACTTACCTCCGTACTAGGATGTCCATCTTGCAGAATACCAGATATTTTTGGTGCTAGGTGGTTTCTGTCTCAGCAGAAACTCTTCTTTCAACTACCTGTGAATAGGAATTTTCTCTCCATCAGCAGCAGAGATCATGAGCTTTTGAACAACAGACTAAACTCAGTGCTGTGGGTGACTGAATAATTGAGCAGAAGAGCAGACAGGACATGTCACAGAAAGTGACAAAATACAACTTTTGAGACAGCTGTCATTTCTGTTACACTGCACAGGAAAGCGATGAAGACTTTTACCAAGGCAAGACAGGTACTAGTAATCTCTATTTCTCCACTTGCTGCATTAGAAAAAGAGATTTTGATTCCACTTTGGTGTGAAACACCTCTTTCCATCAGAGCCGGTCATTACTTATTTCATAAAACTCTCTGGATCTCCATGAGATGGAGATCGGGGACAAGCAATTTAGTGATATAGAAAAAAATATAATGAAATCACAGAACAGCAGGGTTGGAAGGGACCTCTGTAAATCATCCAGTCCAACCACTGTGCTAATGCAGGTGCACTTAGATCAGGTTGCACAAGAATACAGGTTTTGAAAGTTTCCAGAGAAGGAGATCTCACAATTTCTCTGGGTAGCCCGTTCCAGTGCTCCATCATCTGCAAAGGAAAGAAGTTTCTCCTTGAGTTCAATAGAAACTTCCTGTGTACTAGTTTGTAACTGTTGCCCCTTGTCCTATCATTGGCCACCAATGAAAAGAGCCCAGTCCCATTCTTGAGACCTCCACCCTTTAGATATTTATATGCATTTATAAGATCCCTTCTCAGTCTTCTCTTCCAGGCTAAAGAGCCCCAGGTCATTCAGCCTCTTCTCATAAGAGAGACATTCCAGTCCCCTAATCATCTTTGTAGCCCTCTGCTAGACTCTCTTCAGTAGTTCCCCATCCATCTTGAACTGAGGAACCCAGAACTGAAGACAATACTCCAGATATGGCCTCACCAGGCCAAAACAGAGGGGTAGAAGAATCTACCTTAACCTGTAGGCCATACTCTTCTTAATGCACCCCAGATTACCATTGGCCTTCTTGACCACAAGGGCAGATTGCTGGCTCTATGAAATGCCTTCCTCTTTTTCAAACAGATGGGGGCTTGAGAATGGGAGAATGGTGGGCTGACTTGAGAATGGTTGCAAGAGTGTTCCTCATAGAAACTGGTTATTCTGAGTGTGGCAGCTTTGAGGCCAGCATTCAGTAATTCCATACAAAGGTGTAGGATAGGGGCCCAGAAGCCCACCCAGAGCTGAAGATGAGAGTACTTGTGTAGGCAAAATGTACCTCCCCATAAAAGTAGGTATGTATATATGATATGCATGTATGTATAACATGAACACAGTTCATTCAGGTCCCATACACACAATGTGCCCTTCTCAAGCAACCACCATCCAATTAAAACATTAGCTTTCCTGTGAGAGTTGCTTGGCCTTTCATCCCAAACCTTCACAGACAAGATCTGCTGATCCAGCCAGAGTTCAAGACAACCTTCATTGCTGCTGCTGCAGGGTTGCTAGCATATAACTACCTTCAGCAGAACCCTCTATCAAATCCTTGTTGGTAAATGGGAGTATAGATCACATGTAATTTTTTTAGATAGAATAGAATAGAATAGAATAGAATAGAATAGAATAGAATAGAATAGAATAGAATAGAATAGACCAGACCAGGTTGGAAGAGACTGTCGTGTCCAACCCATCAACCAATCCAATCCACCTAATCAACTAAACCATGGCACCAAGCACCCCATCAAGTCTCCTCCTGAAAACCTCCAATGATGGTGACTCCACCACCTCCCTGGGCAGCCCATTCCAATGAGCAATCACTCTCTCTGTATAGAACTTCTTCCTATCATCCAGCCTAAACTTCCCCTGGCACAGCCTGAGACTGTGTCCTCTTGTTCTGGTACTGGCTGCCTGGGAGAAGACACCAACCTCCGCCTGTCTACAACCTCCCTTCAGGTAGTTGTAGAGAGCAATAAGGTCACCCCTGAGTCTCCTCTTCTCCAGGCTAAGCAACCCCAGCTCCCTCAGCCTCTCCTCATAGGGCTTGTGTTCCAAACACCTCACCGACTTTGTTGCCCTTCTCTGGACACCTTCCAGCAAGTCAACATCCTTTCTAAACTGAGGGATTATATGATGCTATAATACAGTATAATTCATGGGTTGCCTCTGCAGCAGTTACAGACAAGCATAGCTTCAGCTACTCAAATAAGGGGGGATAGAGAAGTTTCCAAAGATCACCTTATTTCTGCCAATCTTAAGTGAACTGTCTCCTCTGGTGACTTCACATATAATATCAGATCCAAGTACTGCTGCCAATGAGACTCTTTAAATTTTGTGTAGAATAGCTTGTTTAGTTACTTGGGACTCACTTCTACAGAAAAGGTGGGAAACTGTCTCTATAGGGATGTCTTTTTGCACTTCACATCTCTGTTCAAATAATGTCTGGACAGGGAAAAGACAGTGCAGAACTTTGTGACTGGTTGAGCAAAGGTGTACTATGAATTTGAGTTCCTCTTGTGCTCCTCTTGAAGTCTTTAAATTTCATGGAGAGCAGAATGGAGGCCACAGCTGATAAAAAAATCAGCCTTTTAAACAAAAAGAAGTAAAATGTGAAGAGGAATTTCTTTTTATCAGTGCACTTACAGCTTGAAAGAAAAATATTTGTCTGAATTATGAGACTGAAAGTAAACTTTTTGAAGAGTTCTCTAAGTACATTTGTGGTTTTCTTTCCACAGATCATTGATGTGGGTTGTTGAATATGCAATAAGCATTAAAATTTATTTACTAAGTTATAGGTGCTAATGTAAAGCATAAAAAGAATGTTTAATATATGAGAGTCTTTGCTTAATATATTGTTTTTTTATTATTCTTGTCATATTGATCACTGCTTATCTCACATTGAAATGTGATTATTTCTAAACAGGCATTTTTGGAGCAAATAGCATCATTGGATATCTCATTATGGACAATTGAAGATCTGATCCTAAATACTTTCTGATAATTAATTTGATGTTTTATGGAGTGTTATTGGCATTGTGGTAGATACAGAAGACAAATTCTGTGTTACATGACACCAAGAAAAACTTGAACCAAATTACCTGGTACAAATTACCATGCAGAAAAAAATAAAATAAAATAAAATCAGTTTTCTTTAAAGGAAATGTTTCGCTAACTAAAGGTTCTTCTGTAACGTACCATTTAGGATTGACATGCCATCTAATCTATAGCAGTGGATTACACCACCTTCCTTACTGCTACACTCAAATATTGAGCCTAGCTTGAAGTATTGATTCATCTGCCTTCAGTCACTAGAAATATGACAGTTTATACCAGCTCTCTGGTTAGTAATATCTCCATCAAGTGATACATTTGAGAAATACACATTTAAAAATAGTACTTTAATTTTTGCTTGCTGCTTAAAAAGACCATCAATGTTGTCATTAAATAGAAATACAGTGCTCTAATTCTGAATGACAATGTTAATGATTTTTCCCAGTGCAGTCAATTAGGTCAGTTGATACTGTTGTTGAAACAAGCACTGTGGACCTTTTAATTTCATTTTGATTTTAAAACAATTCTGCTCAAGGAAGCTTTGCATAATTGGACCTATATCCCATCACTGTGATAGTTCAGATTTGGGCTCTCACATACAGGAGGCTGATGTGTTTAAATTCTCCAGTGTGTTAAAATAAAAATGCTGGGAATTATTTACACAGAGACAATGAGATATCAGGGCAAAATATATCTTATCTAAAATTTTACATTGAAAGTGGCCAGTCTGACATTCCCACCAACAGACATGCTGCCTACCCATGCCTTGTTTCTGTTGTTGTTCTTTTGACATCGTGTTTTGGTTTAAGCTTTGTTACATTCCACCACACAAAAGATAACCCAGAAGATATTCCATCAGCGAAAGGAAAATCTCCTAGGGGTGACACTATGCTAATACCAAATAAAAAACAAAATCAAACCCAAACTTCTTAGTGGTAGGTCACCTAGCCAACCCTTTTAAAACGACTTCTTGATGTGAAGGGGAAAGGAATATGAATCAACAGGCAGGATAGAGACCTTGCTGCTGCTGAATGACTCATCATGAGAGTGAACTGTCTTCATTACCATAGTGTCACCCATTTATTTTCTTCTGTGAAAGGGGTTTGTCTGTTCTTTGCATGACCTTGTTCAAAATTGTAGAAAACCTTTTTGAGATCTAGCACCAACTCTGTTGCTTGATTGCTTTTTTCTTTCAGCTCCCCTTCTCCCACCCACATCCCACACATTTCTCTCCCCTTCCCCCCCCACCATTTTTCTTTTTTTTCAGAAATACAATAAATGTTATTTGAAAGCAAAGGATGTGCAGAGTGCTTTATTGTGTCTAGCTTCCTGTATCAAGACTACATTATGACACTCTAATCAGGTTCACATATGACATCCACTACTGCTGAATTCTAGTTACTTCTATTTATTGTTTTTTTGCCTTCTTTCTTGTGCTTTCCTTCATAAGAGTGTAGGGTCTATCTGGGAAATTGAATGAGTCCTTTTGGGAGAAATCCATTTGTACAGTACAGGAAGGGCAAACCAGGTTTGTTCAGCTCTTTGTGTAATGTAATGGCAAACCTCTTGGTGGTTTTCCACTGTTTTCTCTTGTGCTTCTTGACTGGGAAACAATTCAGGAAACTGTTTTTTCTGACTCTGTTGGGTGTTTTCTCTCACATATGTTTTTAGGAGGTTACTTCCTAGAGAAAGGCAGAGAGAGAGAGTAGTGGGCAAGGGAAGATTATAGAAGAGTAGGTAGCCTTGGACACAGACTGGTAAGACTATCCAGTGAATGTGAATGAGAGGTTTTGTTGAATTTTGTGAAGCTGAATGAATTCCTGTCCTGATTAGTCACAGAATCACAGAATGGTCTGAATTGGAAGGGACCCCCAAAGGTCAACTAGTCCAACCTCATCTGTAGTAAGAAGGGGCATCCTCAACTAGATCACATTCCAGAGCCCTGTCAATCTTCACTCTTCATCAACCTCTCTCCAGGGATGGGGCCCCAGCCACCTCCCCAGGCAACCTGTTCCAGTGTTTCATGGGAAAGAACCTCATGGGAAAGAACCTGTTCCAAACATCCAATCTGAATCTGCTCCTCTCTACTTTGAAGCCATTGCCCCTTGTCCTGTCACTACAGACCTTTGTAAACAGTCTCTGTTATTATCCAATCCAAACATACAAGATTAAAACTTTTACTTTTAAACCTGAGAATTACATGTCTGAAGAATGACGTTTTTAGCTGTATTCATCAAACTACAAGTTTTACATAAGAATTAGGTGATATTTAATCAAACTAGCAGAATATATCAAAGTTACAGTGTAAGGTTAGTAGTATTTTCCAAAAAATTGGGAGGCAAGTCTTGAGGGGGAATAAATCAGTAACATAAGCTGTAATTAGCTCTTTTCCTGATAGATTACAGTTCCTTTCCTGAATGAAAACTCAGTGCAGTAAACATATATATTGAAATTGAATTAAGTATCTTAAGAGCTGTACAATACCTAGGTCACAGGAGGTGTCTAATATAACAAAGTAAATAGCAAGCAACAATATGCAACTAGAAGATAGTGTTCACTTTTTATGGAACAGGCTTCTTATAATTTTATAACAGTGGTACTTCTTTGGAGCACACACTAAGGAATATCTAACTAATCCAGGAAAGTATTCCATCAAAAGATTTCTATGAGCTCTTTTCATTTAGAAACTATGTACTATACATTTACTAATATGATAGACTGCTCATTGAATTTCAGGTCAAAAAAGGACAAAGGAAAAAAGAAAAACATTGTCAAACTATAAACAAATTTTATTTATGTTTGTTTTTATAGCTTTTCTTGCTATTATACACCAAGATTTGAGATGATTACTACAGTAAAAAAAAAACAAACACCGCCAACCACAACCGCATCCTAAAAGAAAAACAACAAATATTTGAGGAATTTTGAAACTTATTCATTCGTATTCTGTAGGACATGCAAGTTCTCACAGCTGAACATTTTGTAACAGAACCTTCATTTTACTGGCAACAGAAGTTGTGACCCAAGAGAACAGAAAAACATGAATGAAGAATCACATTTTGAAGAAACTAACTTGACACCTTTAAATTTTTTTTCATAAACTACTATTCTCAAGGCTATACTAAAGATGGTTCAGGCTAGGTCAGTAAAACTAGTTGATAGCAATCACCTACACCATACACAGCACCATGCTTTATAGTTTTATGACTGATGGTTGACTTACTAGGTTGTCCCTCATCCTCATTGCCTTGTTTAGTTGTCTTCATATTCTGAAATCCTTGTTCTCCAGTTCAAAGTGACTGTCAGAGGACTTACATGTGACTTAGTCCCAACACCTGGATCTATTTTAGGTACATTTAGTAATGCTTCTTTAAATCCTGGTACAATCATGAAACCTTGCAAGAGTGCAGTTAGTCACCTTCTTATCTGCCACTGAAACAAAGAAAGAACACATACTGTTCTAAAATACACTGTGGCCTTGTGCTACTGAGCATCAAATTTTAACATCAAATGTTTGCAATTAGACTGCCTTCTATAGAAATTCAAGATTTCTTTGAATACAGAAGGGCAGAGTGCTCTGGGATGATGGCAGTTATTACCCCCCATTGGAGAGATCCCATTTTCAGTTACATGCTAATTTAATTCTGGTTTGCATTACAGATGCCTTGCAAAAAAAAAAAAAAAAAAAAAAAAAATGTTGAGTTTCAGTGGAACTCTGAGCATTTGGCTTTTGGTCTTTACCCATATTGCTGCTTTCTTGCCCTGTAATGATGTATCTAAGAAATTTCTTTATGTAATTTATGAATCTGCCTTCTTACATGCTTATTATGAGTCTCAGTCAAGCCATCAAGTCTTATTCAAATTTAGACAAAGCCTGGAAGAACTTGGGATGTAATGAAAAAAGTTCCTTTGTGACCACAGAAGAATAGGAAGAGGAAAAGGATTCATGGCAAATCAGAACAGGTGGAAGGAAGTTTACATCTTTGTTCTTCCCGTGTGGTCCAATGGACAGGACTTTAATTTCACAAAGACTTGTGTAAATACTATTGAATTCCCTGAGCAGGGAGAAGGTATCTTACAATAGAAATCTCACACGACTGTAGAATTTACTTAGGTTCTCTGTATCTCCATTCCAGTTCCTTTTTACTTGCTTTTAGGCCACACATTGCTGATACTAAGAGACTCATAATTAGTGTCAAGGTGATGGTAATAGTTAGGAGTTGAACGGAACATCTAAGAGTGGTGACTTACCCCAGGGTTGTACACCAAGTCTTGGCCAGTGACAAGAAGGGAATTAAAATCCTGTGAAAGTTGGTGGCTTCCTAGTGATCCTTTATGCTTTTCTATGCTATGCTGATTGTCAGGATAGAGGTGTCAGTTCATGTGATTCAGCAACTTACTTCATTATTGGCTAGAACATAATCACCCCCACAAGCATATTAATTTAAAATATATCTTGTTATTTTTATTACTAGGTATAGAAGAGTCCCTAGTCTTGATTCAGCAGTGAGTGAAGACAATGAGTAAAAACATTGGATGAAGCATGTTGGACCAGAATTTCTGATACTAAAACTGACACTGAATTTGGAGGCTAAACCTGTTTGGTGCTCAGTGTGTTCATCTCCCCAGCAACTTCACCAGAATATGAGTAGCTGTTACCTTGAAGGATCAGTCTCCTTGAGTTTGTATTTTAGCCTTTGGCAGTGCATTAATTAAATGAGGATAATGTTTACCTTTCCTTTAAAGGATATTGTGAGATTTGGTGTAGAAAGTTATTTTGAGCCTTTCTCATGAAAGACGCTACACAGAGTAAATGGTAAGGACTATATACCTCTTGAGAATCAAAAGGTCACCCACTGAAGATCAGGTTAAATTCTCATTTATTTTGATGAGAAGACAGGGAGGAGCCCAGAAAAACAATCCCAAGGGTATGGGCTGATTGTTTTGTCCTAATCAGTTCTGGACTCACACAAGCTTTCATACTTTCTCGTATTAAATTATTCACTTCTTCTTTAGTTTCATCATTGTTAGATTAGCCTGCCTTCAAAAGAAGTGATAGGTCAGTTGGATGGGGTTGGGGAAGCCACATGGAGCAGGCAAGGAGGAATTAATTAGGTATGCTGCTGGCAATGTGCTGCTACCCTCTGTGGAAATCATACTGCTTAGAGTTATGAAACTATCAGGCAATGAAAAAATAAAATAAAAAGCTTTAGATCCACGATTCCCACTCTTATCTGTTTATTCCATTGTTCATATGGATTAGGACTTAAGTTCAAACATTCTCTGTGGAATCTAGAGCTTGCTGATTTAGAACAAACAACATTGGAAATACAGGATAGGCAAATCCAGAATATTCAGGTTTATCTTAAGTTTCAGATGGAGTTGGGCTCAAATGCTATGTTTAATTTTTTACTCTAGTGTAGCAATATTTATAGGATAAACATAAACCATAATATATATATATATATTATTATATATATATATATATATATATATATATATATCAGCCAGTGTTTCTCAGTGCTGTACTGGGGCAGAAATGTAAACAGTTGGAAGGCTCTGAGTGTTTTTATAATCCCTCTTTTGTGTCTATTTTTATTTCTAGCTCCTTTCAGGATCTTCCCTTTCTACTGTCTCCTTTTGATGTTGAACTTCTCCAGGCTATTTTATGATTGCACACTGGCCAGTGTTAATGTTGAAAAATCTAGTTGTACCTGAATGAGAAATTCTGTCTCAAACATCTATCTGACTTAGATAATAAAACAGCTCTCTTGGTAACCAGAACTGAGGCAGTGCACAGAGGACAAGAATCGCTTGCAAATCAGAAAGTGGCAGTAGAGATTGCACAAATTACTTAGTCACATACGGTAAAATGGAATAATCAAATATAAGGGTAGAGTTAAGGACTAGAGAAAAAAAGAAATATGATGGAGAAGCTGATTGCTGACCTCTGTAGGACAGAAACCGGGCAGATATACTTTTACAGAGCTGGCTAAATTCTGTGTTCAGACACTTTACAGCTATCCCTGGAAACATTAAGTTCCACTATACAGAAAAAGAGCTGTAGAAAACTATGATGACTTGGAACTGGTCAGCAGAGATGTTAAGCACAAGTGTTACTTTGGGTTGTTGTGCTGTCTGTGGAGGCTGTGAAGATGATATTAGATCCATGAATAACTTTGGAAACAGAAGAACTAATCTGTGACCTAAACTTTGACAAAAAGAAGGAGAAGGAAATCTTCTATACCTAGTAAAAGCATTGGGCTTTTTGAGCTAGGCTGGAACTGAGGTCCAAACTTAAAATCCTGTAACAGCTGAAAACTTGACTCAGCATAGGTGTAGAGGTCAAATCTCTTTCTCATCTGAGGGTGAGACCATTCGCAGGGCTGTTTCACTTTGTTCTACTTGATCCTGAACACCATTTCCACATTTTCCATCAATCTAGGAGGCATCATGACAGATTATAATGAAAGTGAGACCCAGGCACCGGACAGTCAAAAGGCAACGAGAGATCACACATTGTAGAAACACTTAAGTGGCTCTTCATTTCAGCTTCTCACTCTGCCTTTCACTGATACAAAGTCCACAGGAGACAACTTCGTTGTCTCCATATCAGGCAAAACATTCACTGTTGTCATTAAACAAGGAGCCTCTTTCTACAGCTTTACTTCTCTGGAAAATGCTTTCTGATTTCCACTTTGGGGAATGCATTAATGATGCCAATAGGGAACTCACTTGCAGGTTGTTTCTTGCAGCGTATCAGGATTTTACTCTATCAAAGGGTTTCTGGCTGTCTCTTAGGGTGTGAACAGCATTACTACTCTAATTCCTGGGCCTGACTTTTGTCCAATTTCATACTACTTCTACCATGGTGTGACAATTGGATTGCAAAGTCATTTCTCTGATACATATTATTGTAGTACATCATAGCTAACTCAGAGATTCAGAACACACTCTTTCCCACTCTTTTCAGTTTTCATTATAATGACCAAATCTTGATCTTTGTTTCATGAACACCAGCTTGAATTTACTCTCTGCACATACACCTATTTATATTTTGGGAAAAGCCACCCTGAAGCCTGTCTGTGTGATGGGGCTCAAACGTTGCAATCAAGCAGGTCTGGTTGGGAGAGCTGCTGCATAAATTTTCAGTTTTGTTATATTTTCAAATTCACCACTTCAGCTGAAAAAATTTCCTCTGGGGTCCTAGTTGAAAAGTTTCTACTACTGCTATTACAAAAGGAAAAAATGAAACCAAATAATACCAATAGTAATTTGTGCACATATCCCACTTCCAATGTGCTGCCACAAGAATCAGGTTATTGGAACTTTGTGTCTCAGTTTTCAGAGTTACAAAAGATTAATAGTTACCATTTACCTATACAAAATGCATTGAGGATTAGGCAAATTGCATAAAACAAAACCAAAAATATGAAACTCAAATGATGTTAATAAGAGATTATTTTGTGTGTTGCTACAAACTATCAGTAGCTCATTCATAGTAGTAGGTATGCTTGTGTGTGTATTTTTGTGTGATTCTGTGTGTGTGTGCTAAGAAGTAGTAAGAACATTCATGAAAAAGATGAGCAGGCTTAAGGTGACTACCCAAAAGGCTGTCGTAAGCATAACGGGTGGCTCGAATTGAATGACAGAACTCTGAGTGTGTTTATTTGTAGAAGTAAATGTAAAACATCTGTTGGACTTCTGTATTTAATCCTCCTGGGAGCGGCTTTGAAGCTATATCCCTCTGTGACTGCATATTTCCTTTTTTCCAGGTTGGTGACTAAAGATGAAAAGAAATCAAAATATGCCTAAAACAATCTCACATGCCAATCAGACTGTGGTGTCTCAAGCTTGTACAGATTGTAAGACTTATTTATGGTTTATGTTGTCACCAGTGATCTCCCATAAAAACCCTTGCGTTTTATCGTACATTTGGTTCTCGTTATATCCTCAGTAATTAGACAGCAGATACAGGTATTGAACACACATTCCTTCACTAGGTATCTAAAATTAAAGGTTATCATAAAGACATTATGGAACACATCAAGGTTTCTTTTATTACAACATTAATGTGTCATTATGCATCATACCCCATTTTATTAGCATATGGTGCCTCAGAGCAAATCAGTTAACACTTACGCATCTATTAAAGTGTCCAGGTAATATTCTGCATTTCCTAAGTGATGCACAATAAATATTCTGCTGTGCAGCTGCCCTCACCCAACCTCTTTTAGTCTGACACAGCTTTAAATCTCTTGTGATGAGCTGGGAGTGTTGCTGATGCAACACTGGCATGCCATCACAAGGGTTGGAGGTCCCTAGTGAGAAAGTGGGGCCAAAACTTAAGGGCAGATTTAAAGCTTTTGCTGCCAAGCTAAGTTCTACTGGTTTTCAAAGGAAGGTTCTTTTAAACTATTATGGAGTGATGAAAGCTTTCAAAACACTGCAGTTAAATTATCTGATTCTGTGCACCCCAGTAGCAAGAGAATTATAGCTCTCTTATGAAGGTAACTAAGTAACACAGTGCTTTCCTGTACAAGTGAACCACTTCATAACTATTTTTGGTACATTTTTATAGGGAAAGATGTCACGCATTGTACCACATGTTTTGTCCTGCCTCTTGCTGCAGACTATAAAAGTTGCAATAAATATATTCATTTTACAGTTTTATAAATTTGAGTTTTGCTTTGTGGCTCAGTGGTCAAGTTTCTGTTTGAGATCTGGACTCTATTTTTCTCCTCTTAGAGAAGAAATTCTAATTCTGTCCTTTTATTATTTTCTGTCCTTTTATTATTTTTTTTTAATTAAGCCTTTATTTAAAATTTATTATTCTATTTTTTTCATTTAAATTCTATTATTAATTTCCTGTGATATTTGAGACATACAAGAAGTACTATATAAAATTCAATTTTCCTTTAAATATATACATTATAGTGGTGATAAAAGAAAGAAAAATGCTAGTCTTTGTAAAGATCAGAATAAAGCTTTTTTTTTGTTTGGCTTGGTTTGGTTTCATAAATTTGCTTACAATTCTCAAAAAAAATCTTGTGGATTTTGTGCACATAACTTTACTATGAGATTAAAACAAAAATAAATATATTTGTCCTGTTTAGAAGATGGGAAAACTGCATTGGGGAATGAGTTATGTGATATAATAGAATAATAGCAATAGCCTGGACATTAAACACATAGTCTTGTTTACCCTAGATAAAATCCCCGTACATCCGGTTTTAGAGATTCTCTCTTACTGAGAAACTCTTATTGTTCACATAGATATTCTGCCTGCTAGACTTCAAGATATTGCCATTTACTTTATATAGTAAAGTAGGAACTAAACACTCAAAATACTTGCTCTGTCAGTGCATTGGTCTGGCACTTCAGGAACCTAAAGGACTATTTATAATTGTGGTGCATCCTATTGCTTTAAAAGAATAGATCAAAAGGTCCAATGTGCTTTTGAACTTTTCCAAATTTCATACTATACTTTCTTTACTATATTATTCTTACACTGTGACAAGTCAAGGGAAAGTTGCCTAAGGTCAGCTGTATCAGACAGGAGTAAGAAAAATTATTCATTGGCTAGTCAGTATAGAGAGATCATCCTATTAAGAGATTGTATTGGTTTTGTGTGATTACTGGGCTATTCTTTTCTGAGATGACAACTGTTTCTCTTCACCAGAATCAGTTTCTTTAGGTTTTGGTTATTTTAAAGCAATAATAATCTTTCCTACACAGCTAATATGAATAACTGCTTTTTTTTTTTTTTTTTTTTTTTTTTTAAATGTGGTTTAATTTTTATTTAATCCCTATTGGCAAGCAAGGATTGTCTGACAATCTGAATTTCTCTTGATGTACCTGCAGTTCTGCCTTTGGAGGATGTCTTATGAAGCTCCAATTTTGCCTCTCATAAACTCCTTGAATTACAGACATGCACAAAAATACATGTGCTTTTTCAGAGTAGAGACAGCGTCTGTGTGTGACACTGACTGTACTTCCATTTTCTTAAACTAAGTCTAAAAAGGCACACATTCAGACACAAATGCAAACAGACCATTCTTTGCCTTATCAAACTCCTTGTTATTTTACAATATAAAGCTTATATGTAGCTTGAAGAAAAATGGAGAAAAGAAAATATCTTTTTTATATACAAAGCTTTAAACTGCTGAGCATTTACTCAAGAAACAAAAGCTGCTCCCAGGAGCTATTCCTGTTGCTTTTAGAGCTCTCCCTATATTTTTATTTGTGTGGAAACACTTTAATATTTGTTCCTTTCTTTTTACTTTTAAATATGATGTAAGTGGATCTCTAAGCAATTTGAACTCCCTGCTTACATTTTCCCTGACTGAAAGAGATGCAAGAAGACAGGATAAATTTTAGAGTCATGAGTCACAATTTTCTTAAACACACTTCAAGAACTGCTGCTACAGGAATACTATCTGTTACAGCTGAGATTATCACAGCTAGTTAAATTTTAGCACAAATATTTTCACTTTCATTGTCCAATATGAAATTCAGAAAAATGTGGTGGGATTTTGACTTAAAAACGAGAAAAAAAAATATAATTGTCAGGAGTGGATATAAGATGGAGCAGACTATCTCTCTGCTTCAGACACTCTCCAGCAACATGCTTAACATGACACCTGGAATGCATCTCAGTTACCCACTCCTCTCCCCACCTAGTGCTCCTACCAGTTTACAGCCCTTGGTAAAGCTGTGTATTAATTCACATGGACTCTACAATAATTTTTCCTTTGTTGGTTGAAAACCTTCAGCTTTAAAGATGGTTGCAGCCCATTTTCACCTATTAGTTTTTTTTTTTTTTCTGATGGTATTGTGTACAATGAACTCCACCTTCTTTACTGTGTCCATTTAAACAGCCTGGGTCTCTTCTGATGGGGCTTGCAACTACTCCAGCTATAGAGGTTTTGTTTCCATCAAGGTTGAAAAATGCACGCTAATGGAAGGGAATAATGGCTGATGGTGGGGAAGAGCAGCAAGTTTTAGCTGCAGGATGGTTTGTTATACAGCATGTGAACTTGAGCCTCTGATTCTTTGCTCTCACACTGCTTTCTCTGAAACTATGAGCAATTTGTTTTACCTCTGAATCACTGTGCATACTTGCTTTGAGGTTTAATCAAGGAAGCTGTGCAAGTGTCAGATACTGCATAAAGGCAAGAAGCAATTATTAAAAGTGGGGTTAACTTTTTAAGGGTAGGATAACAAATGCTAGGTAATAAATCTCATTAACAATGATAAGGAAGTGATCTTGGTTTTGAATTCTGATGACTTTTTCCTAATTTTTTTTTTTTTTTTTTTTACTGTTTAGGAGTTATTCTCATTTTGCCATTTGCTTTACAAAAGTGCTAGAAACAATTAGATTACACAATGACACATTTTTACTCTAGAATGTCCCATTACTTTCACATCTGTTCATGTTTAGAAATTATTGAAACATATTTTTTTTCTATATGGCTTTAGGCAAAATGCTTAACATTCAGAATTTAAACAATGTTTAGATTTGATATCAGCTGAGTAAAGTTGCAGGATTTTGACACAATTGTATAGTTTGATATTTATATGAGGGATTTCAATGACCTAACATGTTTATCTATATAGGTCTGTGTGCATGTACATGTCTACTGACATACAAATAATCATTTAACAGATTTTAGTTTCTCTTTCTCAATCTGGGATGAGGGAAAAGTGCCTCCTGTCTGCTTCCTCTCAGCTTATATCAACAGGGTGACCTTATTGCTCTCTACAACTACCTTAAGGGAGGTTGTAGACAGGCAGAGGTTGGTGTCTTCTCCCAGGCAACCAGCACCAGAACAAGAGGACACAGTCTCAAGCTGTGCTAAGGGAGGTTTAGGCTGGAGGTTAGGAGGAAGTTCTACACAGAGTGAGTGATTGCCCATTGGAATGGGCTACCCAAGGAGGTGGTGGAGTCACCATCACTGGAGATGTTCGGAAGGAGACTTGATAGCGTGCTTGGTTGCATGGTTTAGTTGATTAGGTGGCATTGGATGATAGGTTGGACACGATGATCTCGAAGGTCTCTTCCAACCTGGTCTATTCTATTCTATTCTATTCTATTCTATTCTATTCTATTCTATTCTATTCTATTCTATTCTATTCTATTCTATTCTGTTCTGTTCTGTTCTGTTCTGTTCTGTTCTGTTCTATTCTATTCTATTCTATTCTATTCTATTCTATTCTATTCTATTCTATTCTATTCTATTCTATTCTAAAATCCAGTCTGAACTTGACTGCTATCAAGTGTGTTTCTGCAATGCAGCATTTGGCTACAATGTAGCCTTTGGCTCCATGCAAGGTGAATGGTCTGCTGTTGAATGTCTCTCAATTCTTCAAGTTCAAAATGATGATACATTTAAAGATAGTTGCTGCATTTTGCAGACTGGTTGTTTTGTTCTTCTAAATAATCTGTCTTGCAACAAGTAAGGGCTCAGAAAATAAAGAGCTATGTTTGGGTTATTATTTGTCTTGGGATGATGGGTAACGTATTCTCTTTGAGGTTTTCAGAAAAGTGGACTGCAAAACTCTCTCTTGAGGAGGAGAATCTGAAAGTCTTAGTGATAAAGTAATTCACTGCTTTAGTTTTCCTTTCCTATACAATTACAGGAGTTTCACAGAAACTTGAAAGAAACTTGGATAAAAGAAGACAGATCTGTACAAAAGTGAATTATACTAAGCGTCATGAAAAATACTGAGAAATTCTGACAGTCCACTGAAGCATCAGTTTGGGCAATTTTTAATTTTTTTTTTTTTTTCTTCTTCTTCCAAACAGATGTTGTCATTTCTTGCAGAGGGAAAGTCCTGGGATTGTTGGAGATGCTGACCCACACAGATGTGGGCACATCATCTGTGTAGTAGGCAGCTCATCTCTGAGAGGCATCTCGTGCTGATTCCCTGACTCATATCCTAAGGAGAGAGACCAAGCCTCATGCTTAGGATTTTACGATGGCGTGTAAATCAGTTCTGTCTGTACTTGACCAAGGTTGAAACCCACAGTGCTGCATGGTAATTAGATTTTTAAAAGTTTTTTTTTCTTTTTTTTTCCTCTGGTTTATTTATACAGCAGTAATTACCTCCAGCACACAGTTGCAGTGACTGCTTGTCTTCCATGACCATACTTTTACCCTTTCCTTTGACTGTCCTGTGCTTCTGTGGCTAATATAGAGCTTCATTCATTATCCCTGAGACGCTTCCCCTGACAGCCCTTGCACAGTGGCACAGCGGGGAGCACACGGTTATTCTGTAGCAGCGTTAAGTGGGAGTGGACACGAAGCGCTGAGCTGGAGATTCGTCCCTCAGCATTAAACTAGCAAGGTTGCTCTCACACCTTCTTCAGAGTCATGGTGTACATGGGAGAAGAGGGCTTGTCTCACAGCTTTGAAACTCTCTTTCCTCTTCTTACTGAGATTTTCATCTTTAGGTAGTTTTCCAGCCCTGTTTTTCCCTGGTGTAATATAGAAGTTGTGAAGAGATGCTTCTTAATAAATATCTAATTTTCTCTTCTTCTCTCCTTCCACCACTTACCTACTCTTTGCATGCAGCAGCTTTTTAACTTGATGGATTTGAAATGAATGTTACACTTCCTTTGTTGGTTTAAATGTTCTTTAGTTTCTACACATTTAATCTTGGTATGAGAAATGGACTGACAGTTACCTTCCTGTGAAAAACAAAGAAAACCTAAGCCCCAGCTTGACCTTACTGTTTCAGACATGTAGGAAAATAACTTTTACATTGTTCAACTCCTGAAGCTTTGGTTGGCTCTATATAATTGATAAACATCAAGAAATCTAATTATTAAATATCCAGTTACCAGAAAGCAAGATTTATTGATTCAAAACCTATGGAGACATTCATGTAAAGATAAACTTTTATGGCCTTGTATCTGGGTTGTTGAGAGTCTAAAATGTGCTGCAGTGGTCAGAACCATGCAAGATACAGTGGTCAGAGAGTGATTAGTATCCCAGTGGAAATGAGGCCAGATTTTGGGACTCAGAGTTTAAGAGTGGATAGTCAGTGACCCATGTTCAGATGAATTTCTGACACCAGTGAAGATAAGCCCAAGGTCCTTCAGAATTATGTAGATGTTGGGGAGCTGGAGGAAAGAATCAGCTGTGATGGCCAGAGTATGCAGTCATCCTTCACATTACACATATTTGCCCGCAGGCAGTTTTTCAAGATTCCTGGGGATATTTTCAACGTGTTTTTTCCCCCTTTATCTCTAGCAATAATATTTCTATTTCATGTGTCTAGTGGGTTTTTTTTGTTTGTTTGTTTTGTTGGTTGGTTGGGTGGTTTTTTTCTGACTCCATCTACCAGTTCAGGAGGCCAGTTATCCTGAAGTCCTCCTGCCTTATTGTTAAAAATGGAGGCCCTTCTGGACTGCCTCCTCTCTGCTGAGTTAAGCTCCCAGCAGATGTCCAGCAGGTTAAAGTCACCCAAAAGGACAAGGTCTGATGATCTTGAGACAGCCTCCAGTTGCTTATAGAATATTTCATCAACCTCTTCATCCTGGTTGGGTGATCTACAACAGACTCCAACCAGGATGTCAGTTTTGTTAGCTCTCCCTCTGATTTTAACCCACAGGCACTCAATCCTTTCATCCTCAACCTCAAATTCTGTGGCATCAAGAGATTCCCTAACATACAGGAGCACCCATCCTTCCCTTCTTCCTCGCCTTTCTCTCCTAAAGAGCTTGTAACCACCCAGTGCAGTACTCCAATTGTGTGAAATGCCCCCACCTTGGCAATGGCGTAATGGCAACTACATCACAGTTCTCCTGGTGAACGAAGACTTCCAGTTCCTCTTGTTTGTTACCCATATTGCATGCGTTGGTGTACATGCACTTCAGCTGGGCTGCTGATTTCTCAACTAACTCTAGTTTATGTCCCTCTATCTCCTCTCTGAAGATACTAGTTTCATCACCCACCCCCTTCAGACCTAGTTTAAAGCCCTCCCAATGAGCCCTGCCGACTCTAGTGTTAGAGCCCTCTTGCCCTTTCTAGGTAGATTCACCAGAGCTAGGTCCAGCAGATCAGGTACGGTAAAAGTTGCCCCTTGATCAAAGAATGCAAAATTCTGCTGCTGGCACCATCCCTTGAGCCATTTGTTGATGGCATGGGTTCTCCTGTTCTTCTCAGTGTACACTCCTGCCACTGAGGGAACTGAGCAGAACACCATTTGAACTCCTGCCCCATCAATCAATTGTCTGAGGGCCTTGAATTACTTCTTGATTTTCCTGATGCCCTTCTTATCAAACTCATTGCTTCCAGCTTGGATTACCAGCAATGGGTAATAGTCAGAGGGCTGGAGTAGTTTTGGTAGTGATGTACCCCGGTGATGTCCCTTAATCCAGGCCCCAGGTAGGCAGCAGACTTCCCTGTGAGATGGTCAAAGGCAACATATGGGACTCTCTGTTCCCCTCAGGAGAGAGTCACCAACAGCTATAACCCTTCTCTTTTTCTTTATGGCACTAGTCCTGATGGTTGGTGGGGACTGATTTGCTATAGGCATTCCCTTAGAAGGTTTCTCTTCTGTCTTCTCATCCACATTGCACTCAACCTGCAGGGTATCATACTTATTGTGCAAGGGCAACAGGGAAGGTAAAGATGGCCGGGATGGATTTCCCATGCTTCTCCTAACAGGGACCTATTAGTTAATATACAACAACCTGCTCCTGGACCAGTAGAAGAATGGGGGTGCAGAAGATATGTTTATAGGGGATGTCAGAAGGGTTCAAGTAAAACAGCTGAGAAAGGGAGCATTTTCAGTACTTGGACAAGGGAGAAAGAGCATGCTTAGACACATAAAGCAGTGATGCTAGCTATATCAAGCTAGTGCACCCAGTCAAACAAATGTGAAGAAAAACAGGTTTTAAAAGCGTCATCAGCCTCCCCAAAAGCAAACAACATTGGTGAGTCAATAAATGATGGAGTTCATAAAGAGCCATTCACTTTCCCCTCCATCTGCAGCAGTAAATTCAGATCAGACCCAGTAGCTGTGTGGCTTCACAGGGATCTTGATTTCTCTTTGAAAACTATGGATGATAGTCCCTTCTCTTCTCCAAGTTTTCAAGAAAGAGCTGATATGACTGACAGAGGAACCTGATGTAGCATTGGTTCTGTTTTCACATATTTTTCACACAGTTGCCAGTTTCACATAGTTGCCAATTTCACATAGTTGCCAATGTTTGAATTCCACTGCTTTCTAGTGAGTGCAGCAGCATGGAGCTGGCTTTCTCTTTCTGTGGAAAGTACTGATTACGTTTCATCATTTACAGAGTTTCTAGTTAGGATCTTGAGTTAACAGGATCTGTTTATAAATACTACAGAAGTCATAGCTTCTGAGAAGACAGGAAATGAGAAGGAAAGATACCTTGTACTTTACATCTTGTGCTAGGAGGCAGACAAAAGATGTTAGTGTCAGCATCTAGACTTTGGAGACCATCAGACATTCGGCCAAGCTGTTGTCAAGTATTAGTATCATTTGTGTGACCAAACTGCTTCAAAACCATTGCAGTGACCCACTTGTCAAGGCTTGTAGCTGGTTAAGTCACAGCACTTAGAGCTCAGGAGGAAACAGCTTTAATTACTTCTCTGTTTTACTCAAACTTCTCTCTTTTACCACCTTGCCATGGTCCTGGCCACCTCTCTGCATATGCACAGTGTGGTAGAGATCAATCTGGGTCTGAGTAGTGATGTCCACCTTCTCACAATGGTAACACTGTAATGTTACCTGAGGACCAGATGCATGGCTCTCAGCACATCACAGGTCTATGCCAATACTAATTCTTTTCCCCCAGGGATCAGTTCTGGGCCCTATGCTCTTTAATATCTTTATTGATGATCTGGATGAGCGTATTGAGTCCATCATCAGTAAGTTTGCAGATGACACCAAGCTTGGGGCAGGTGTTGATCTGTTGAAAGGTAGGAGAGCTCTGATGAGGGACCTTGACAGACTGGACAGATGGGCAGACTCCAATGGCATGAGATTTAACACATCTAAGTTCCTGGTTCTACACATTGGCCACAACAACACCATGCAGTGCTACAGGCTGGAGTCAGAGAGGCTGGAGAGTGGCCAGGCAGAAAGGGACCTGGGGATACTGGCTGATAGTAGGCTGTACATGAGGCAGCAGTGTGCCCAGGTGCCCAAGAAGGCCAATGGCATCCTGGCTTGTATGAGGAACAGTCTGGCAGCAGGAGCAGGGAAGTCCTTCTACCCGTGTACTCAGCACTGGTTAGGCCACAACTTGAGTCCTGTGTCCAGTTCTGGGCCCCTCATTTTGGGAAAGATGTTGACTTGCCGGAACGAGTCCAGAGAAGGGCAACAAAGCTGGTGAGGGGTTTGGAGCACAAGCCCTATGAGGAGAGGCTGAGGGAGCTGGGGTTGCTTAGCCTGGAGAAGAGGAGGCTCAGAGGAGACTTTATTGATGTCTACAACTACATGAAGGGAGGTTGTAGCGAGGTGAGGGTTGGTCTCTTCTCCTGGGAGGCCAGCGCCAGAACAAGAGGACACAGTCTCAAGCTGCATCAGGGGAGGTTTAGGCTGGATGTAGGAAGATGTGCTTTACAGAGATAGTGATTGTCCATTGGAATGGGCTGCCCGGGGAGGTGGGATTTAGAATAAACTGGGATTTAGAATAAACCAAACCAGGTTGGAAGAGACCTTCAAGATCATCGCGTCCAACCCATCAACCAATCCAACCCACCCAAACAGCTAACCCATGGCACGAAGTACCCCATCAAGTCTCCTCCTGATCACCTCCAATGACGGCGACTCCACTACCTCCTTGGACAGCCCATTCCAAGGGGCAATCACTCTTTCTGTATAGAACTTCTTCCTAACATCCAACCTGAACCTCCCCTGGTGCAACCTGAGACTGTGTCCTCTTGTTCAAGGTGGAGTTCAAGGAGGTGTTCAAGGTGGTGGAGTCACCATCCCTGGAGATGTTCAAGAGGGGATTGGACATGGCACTTGAAGCCATGGTTTAGTTAGTCATGAGGTGTTGGGTGATAGGTTGGACTCGATGATCTCAAAGGTCTTTTCCAACCTGGTCTATTCTATTCTATTCTATTCTATTCTATTCTATTCTATTCTATTCTATTCTATTCTATTCTATTCCATTCCATTCCATTCCATTCCATTCCATTCCATTCCATTCCATGATTGTAACAGGGTTTTTATTTGGCTTTGTTTTTCAAGGTGCTTGAAGTGTGCACAATTTGAGGTTTGGTTGGGTTTTTGGTTTTTTTTTACCCTTTGTAAGATTCATCTGCAAAAAGCCGTTTTTAACAACTGCAGGTCAGGAGTCTGTTTTTTTTCCTACCCCGCAGCAGTCCACAGGGATTTTCATGATAAAGTTTTGTTTTTAGGACAGTGTACATTATAGAGAAATGTGATTCAACAGCTTCCCTGCCTGAACCATGTCCTTAAATTAGAAGCAAACATTTTATAAAAGTGAAGGGGAATGGGTTTGTATGTATAGGAATGGATCTATGAGTATGTAGAGATGTCATGAATATGAACAAATTTTTGCTTTTTTTAGTGTCAGATGGTTTCTGATTTCAAGTTACTGTGCAAATTGTGTTTTCTAGACCTTGTTCAGCAGAACCACACTGTAAGCAGCATGGGGAAGCAATGACATTGAGTATCTGGGTGTGGGTGATGGGCAGAGTGTGAAGCATATGATATTCTGCATGAGACCGGAAGTAATTTCATGTTTCCACACCCTAGTGGACTTCTGACTGTTTCAATGCCAGGGTCCAATCTAGTCCCTGCCTTGGCAAGGCTAAACAAATGTAAAGGGCCTGAGGATGGAAAGCAGTTGGATCCCAGGTACACTGAGGTACTGCCTATGTCGTGCAACCAGGGCTGTTACTCAGCCAGTTTTCTTTGTCTCTTTGTTCTCTCAGTCCAAATTTCTGCTGTCCATCTTTTCTGTGATCTGTTTTGATTTTGGTGGGGTGTTTGTGTTTGTTTTGTTTTGATTTGATTTTTTTGTTTGCTTCTTTGTTTTGATTTGGTTTCCCTGCTCTCCTTTTCATAGATTTTCCTCGTATGTGGTTGGTGTTTTTTGTTTTTGTTTTTTTTTTTTTTTAATCTGTTTTATATGTATCCTCCATCTTCCCCCACCCAGGGATGAGATGGACCTATTCCCTCTTCATCCACAGGCTCTACTTCACCTCGTCATTTGCTGTGGATGTATTTTAGGGTTTCTTTTAATTGTCATTATTGTCCTAAAACGACCGACACACAAAACCTGCTTTGCACTCTTGAAGGTTGGCATGCAGTAATGCCAGGTCTTTTCCTGTTGGGCTGAGTGGGAGCTCCACGAAGGATCATAGCTCAGCCTCGCTTCTTGCCGTCTTCTTCCACCCACACACTTGTGCCCTGGGGAACCTATGCAGAGCTGCTTTCTCCTGTCCCCCCAGAGATGATTGAAAACCTTGCTCCACAGATTAAGATATGAAGGCCCTAAATGGATTAAATGGCTTGGTCTCAGTTCTTTCCTTTGACAAGAGATTCTGGAGGACAAAAACCTGCATATGTTTTTGTTGTTGTTTCACATGGTTCAGCAAAACTCAGAGTGGAAGAAAACAGATGTGAGGCTGAAGGAAAATTGCAGGTTTGTTTGTTGGACCCTGTCATCCACCCTCCCCTCCCTGCTCCCCACCAAGTACAAAGATTTGCTTCAGTATTAGAAACAGCATGGATCTGCATAGGAGTTTTTCTTTCTATGCCTTGGCCTGATTATACAGAGGGGTCAGAACTGCCCTGAACTGGTGTATATTTCCTGTACCTACTGTCATGTGCATTAAAGACTGATGATTTTCACATCATTCCTGCCCTGGCAAAGTTAATCTGATGTGGCTTTCACAGCTTTAGTTGCAAATCCAATCACTTGATGGATAGGAATGTTTACCTACCCCAAATCCTAGCTTTCCTGCCTTCCCCGCCTCCTAGCCAGTGTCAGCCAACTCAGCAAGATCTCTGTCTATAAAATATACCAAGCAAGCTGCAACTTTACAGTCTTACTGAGATTTATGGGCAGGCTTAAATGGATTCCCCCCCTCCCCTTATTTTGTTCTTGTAGCCTTTTATAAACAAGTGTTTTCCATGAGTAGCTTTGTTTTTCTGAGGTCCATGTCAGCCATCTCAGCTCATGCAGACACCTTGCATGTCTTTCACAGCCACTTTAATTATAATAAGGATGTGGAAAACTGAGAGGTGAATTTCAGTCTGTGGAGCATGGAACAAAACCCTTCCAAATTATTTTCAAAACTTCTGTTTTTCTTAGTCAAAATGTGAGAGAACTGGCATATTAGAGAATATTGGGGCAGGTGTGGGGAGACAAAACTTCTACAACACATTGAAAACATAAGCAGCCTGATCTTGAACAGTTTTGATGAGTAGGACTGTAAAGGGTTGCATATTAATTACTACTGCCTTCCTCAAGTGACCGTAGCAAATAAACTCTTTCTTTGAGCACAGCAGGTAGTCATGTTTGCATGTGAATGTTAATCTATGTATCACTTTGTATGACTATGGCATGTATGGGGCAGAAGTTATTGATTGTGACTACATGAGAATATTGATATCATGCAGAGTAATTAATGAAGGCTTTCATTGATAAACTCTTGTTCACAGACAGGAAGGACTATATTGTCATGACTGATCTCTTTGTTCAGGAACTACAGTGACTTGGTAGCATCTTTCTGTGTTACAGAACTGTTAACCATAAAATATTTTCTTTTCAATACATCGGTACCCTCTTCATAATCTGTCTGTTCTCCTCTCTGACTTTCCTTGAAAGGACAATGTCAAGATAAAAATCAAATATTTACTCTTGCTTTTGTAGACAAATCCTTTCTGTGTTACTTATAATGCTTTGGATTATGAAATTGGACATGATTTCAATCCTCTAATTGACCTGTCATCAGCTAGGCTATTTGCTTTAGTTCTCATGGTGCTCCAAGACTGGGCGGTGAGGTTGGAAGGAGGATGGAGAAAGAGAGACATTTTTGTAAGTTAAATGTCTTTAGTCTTTTCATGGCAGTAGAAAGACTTATATTCTGAATATATATATATATAAAATATATATTTATACTGAATGGAAAAATGCAACAACATCATGTGCCAGCTGCAACTAAGCATGATGCAGAATCAACTTCCTAAAAATATTATCTTGTTTCTCTTCTCTGTTGTTAAAGAACTACAAGGCATTATTTAAGGAAATTTTTCATTTAAGTGATATCCTTGGAAAGGAAAGATTGGTAAGGTTATGTATTGACCCTTGATGTACCTCACACTGAGAGAAATGTTTACTAGTAAGGATGGGAGTCAAGTGCTCTCCAAGTTGATTTTTGATAGCAGTAAAATCTGGAAGATCTGTGTTGCTTTCAGTGTTGTCTTTCTAGCTTTGTATTGATCTGTGTTGCCAGGTAATTCTGCTAATCTGAAGGATTCTAAGGTGTTATTAATTAGAAACTCAGTTCCTCTATGATAGAGTTTGGAAGACCCTCCATTTTCAGTAACTACTGTTAGAGGATGACCTTGTATTCATGTGTTTCAAACATATGATAGCGAAACTACCATTTTTCTTCCTTCTGAAATCCAAGTTCTAGTAGTCATACTCAGGTTCCTTTGAAAGATGTTGGCATAGGTATTATACCAAATCACTTTTTCTTGTCTTGAAACTTACTTGCGCTTCTGAAATTTCTTTTCGAAGAGACTGGGAAGGGCAGAGTAAAGGGAAAAAAAAATAAAAAAGCAAAACCCTTCATCATTTCAAAAGGTTTGGGAGCTGAAAGCCCTTTTTCTATCAAGTGACACCAGGGAGTTTAAGCAGGCATGTTGGTATGGGGCCCAAGGTTTTTGGTGACTATGTACATAATGTGCATCATGATCTGCAGATTGTGCTGTTCAGTGATGAGGTGGACAGACTCAAGTCTTCTGTGAGATCCAAGAATACGACTGATACTGAAACCTTTTCCTTTCTGTAGGGCTGGACATTGTTCCTTGTTATAATGGACATGTGGCTATATTTGCCTAATCACATGTATGACAGCCACTGATTTGATCAGCACTGTATCTGGCACCTTGGAATATCTGGATCTTAGTTACAGGTGCACCATCTCTGAGGTGATCTGCTTACATCTTGCCCCAGTGGACCATAAGGGAAATTCAGGTGACAGCTTGCTCTGACCTGTTTCTACATTGTTTGCATTCTTCTGTCACAATACATAGCATAGAGCTTAAACACAATATATTTCATTGACTGTAGTTACTGTTAAGATGATTATTTTTTACTTTCTGCCTAATGCCCATGAATAGGTAGGCGGTACTTTGCACATGACAAGAAGTAATGACTGTCATATAAATTGCTTGTAATGGATATTGTGAAGATTTTTGTATCGTCTTTTCTCTTTCTAGTATTTTTTTTTCAAAGGCAGTGAGGTGACAAAAGTAAAATGTGGCCATTGCTTCCTGTGGCATTGTATGAGTGACAGAGTCTTGATTACAATCCAGCTCTTCAAATTTGTTACCTTTAACTAGGTGACGGAGGTGTACTAGCTTGAAGCATGGGATTGGATGGATTTGGGATTACTTGTATTGGTGGTTCCTCATTGTTTAGTGGCCTTGATTGAGTCCATGAACATGTCTGTTCTTGTATCTCACTGTTGGTGAATAAAACATGCTATCTACATCTTCAGTTCTGGCATGTTTTAAATCCTATGACAAAGCACCTCAAACAATGTAAAAGCCATGCTCCTGCAACTTCAGTGGTGGGAAACTATGAAGCTTTTGAGGAAAGATATCTTCATTTGAGAGATCTTTTTAACCAAACTCTTTGATAAATAAAGTCTTACCCAGCTACTTTTTGAAACTGTCTCCATGGCCATTTGAGTACAAAACTGGTGTAAAAAGAGTTGCTCTGCAGGGAAGAGACTCACAATTAAAAAGACAAGAAATGGCTTTTGTCAAATGGATTTCTGAATTGAAAGTATGATTTTGTTTCACTATAGATATGCAGGGAAGTTAAATATAACAAAGATGATTGAATGGGAGAGAAAACAGTTAAAAATCTCAATCAGTATATAAAGGGCACAGCCAGTGGAAGAGTTAAGTGACAGAGCCTTATTCACTCATATGAATTAATAATTGATTCTGTAACAAATCACTAATGCTGCAGTAGTCATGGTGAATAAGATAATAAATGTGTCCTTTCTAAGGAATGCAATGTTGTTAGAATTCAGTCGACATTATTCATAAATGTGCTACTTTTCCTCATCTCCAACTGCTGCTAGTTTAGCCTTTCTTTTTAATCTTCCTAAGCTGTCACATTAGATGGCGGAGCTAGTCACATTCTATATACAGTGGAATATTAGGGGAAACTGTGGAGACATTATGTCAAATTTCAATAGATAATAGACACAAATTGAGAAACAAAGTACCTCAATCCCTTTTTTAACATTTCTTGTCTAGCTTAATAAATAAATAAAATAGAAGTCCAAAGGATAGTTAATAGCATTTCATACTTGACCCCTACAGATTTTCTACCCCATCCATCTCTCTCTGCTTGCACATGAGGCCTGAGAGTTGGGCGGGTTATGCAAGATGCTCCATGGAATTCTGCAGCCTTTTTGTAAGATGTGTAGGCTCCTGTTTAAAGGGGCTCTCAGGCATCTGTTGTCTGGCCTGCAGATGGAATTTACAGCCTGTACACATCACTCTGAATCAAGTGAGAGCCTGTGGCAGGATCTGAGACATCAAGAAAATGGTATTAGGGATGGAGAATCACCAAGTGAGCTATAAAGAAGAATGTGAAGCAAGTGAAGATGCCTTGCAGAGAGAAGAGTGTTTAATAGTGTCATAACTTAGATGATGTGAACAACAAAATTTCTCTAGTTTATTAGAGAAAGAAACACAAGGAACTAACACCTGTGAAAGGAAGCCAGACAAAAATGATAAGTAAATTGTGCTTTTTTTTTTTTTTTTTTTGTAATCAGTGAGTGTAATTGAACTTTGTCATAACTCAAATTGGTGAATTTTTCATTAGCTGATGTTTTAAATCAACATTTGCATGCCTTCCTAGAAAAGATTCTTTAGCCAAGAGCAAGGTGTTTAGTGAGTGGAAACTGTGGAGTGTGATGTCAAGGAGATGAGACAGAAAACCATGGTCTTAAACCCTTTCAATACTGTCTTTGAACACATCTGGAAATTAATAACAGTATGAAACAAGCACTGTTAATGTATGAAAAATGCTGGGAAAGGTTTCAAAATAATCAAAGACTGCAAAGAAGGAAGATATAACAGGCAATGCAGAACTGAGAGCTAGCAGTGAGTAGCCTAGGAGAACAGACAGAATATAATTTGCAGGACAACAGAGGGATACGGTGTAGAGCATAGGTGAGTCATAGTTTGAATTGCATTGGACATCTTTGAACATGAATGTATCTCACGAAATCTTCAGTCCTGTTCTATCCAGATTCTTGGTATACAGACAAGTACATTCTTCTGAGTCAGACAGATGAGTAGGGCTGAGTTACAGACCAGACACATCATCAGAGGACAGCTCAGTACTCTAGGAATACTCTACTGAGAAAGTGAAGGGAGCACAAGAGGAACAACTGGGTTTTTCTGAAACTGGTTTCATCTCTTCTTTGTTCTTTGCACATCTATAGCAACTCCAAAAACCTAAAAGCCTGTTTCAAATTTGTCTTTCCATGCTCCCCAAAAAAAATGAGCAGCCTTGACTTTTATCTCCTGCTGAGGTACAGTTTGCACCAGGAAAATCTTGCTGCTGTGATGCAACCAGTCTCCATCTGAAGACACAGCAACCAGAACAGGTTTATCTGTGCCTTATGTGATTTCCCAAGCTGGATGCAAACCAAGATGATTTTCTTAGATAGTGTCATGGGGTCAAAAGTAATTGCACAATAAGAGGATCCTCTACCTTTCATTCCACTTCCTTGACTCCTTCAGTGCCAGAAAAGAACACCGAAAAACAGTGGAACAAGTGTCATTCCTCTTTCAGTCATAGAAGGGAAGATACATTGTTTCTGCCTCCTCACTGGGTTACCTGACAGATGTTGTGGAAGGAGAAAGGGAGCTGTATATGTCATGGAAATTACATCAGAGAGAGGTATAGGGGACTAGAATGGGTGCCACACAGCAAGTCACATACGCTGTGGCTATTCTCCAAATAGCTCTATATTTAGTCATGCTCTGTATCAGGTTACTTCTCTGCACAAATAAAATATGTTTTGCTGACATACATTGGGCTTAGGGACAAGGGTTTGCAGGAAAGTGTGCATGTGCCTGTGGATGGATATGCATGCATGTTTACATACAGGCTACATTAGATAGGACTTGTCTCCATCTTTTGTTTGTTTTGTTTTGATACCAGATTATGGACAGGCACTGCTCCTGGGGTTATGAGATCCATTCAAGTAAAGCCTGAGCTCTTTTCCACATAGGGAGAAGGACAAATACAGTGATAAAAGAGATAGAAGGACCTGGAGAGGACCAGAACCCTTGGATAGCTATTCATCCTATCCACCTATCTTCCTTCCACTTCCATGTTCATTCTTTCTCCTGCTGCCCAGTTCTCCCCCTTCCTCCATACACATACACTCCTTTTATTCTCAGTAAGTTATTAAAAATGTAGACATCACTGGCTCCCAGGGTCAATATGTTGTTTTTAAATTTAAACATGAATTTCCATTTCATTGAGCCTTCAGGCCTAATGAGATGTGCTTTGACAGGAGCAGCTAGCTGGAAAAGGCATGATTGAGGGGTGAGCCAATAATATTAACTCACAGCAGAGTGTGCACACAGAGCGCTGGAGCCACAGCCTTGATTCGCTACTATCCGGGGCTCTGGCTACAGCAGGCAGAGATTTCTGCTTCAGGCCCTGCAGTGAAATGTCAAATGCATTTAACCATCTGTGAGCTCTGCCAGCTTGGGCTGGCCCAAGTTGGACAGCCTGAATGAAGTTTCTTTCAGCTGGGATGACAGACAGGGCCAGGAGCCCTCTAGAAGTTGGACTTGTCAGTTTAGAAGGCATCAACTAGAAGAAAGGGAAGAGCATAAGGATGTGGAGAAGACAATGAGATGGGACTCAGGAGATGCAGGCTTTTCCTAACTTACTATATGATCTGGGCAGATTTCTTCAACATTCAAGGAGACTCAGGAAGGGCTGTTTGCACAGCTTGGTGCCAGAGGTTCCCTCCTTTCCCTAGGGTGTCAGTAAACAGAACAAAATTCAACTGCTACACAAATTTGGTAATTACTGTGAAGAACCAGATTTGTCCAACAGAGTTTATATAAAGCATTTGTTGGGATATCTGTCTGGACTGCATACTGGGAAGAGGCAATAATCTCAACTGTTGGTCCACAGGCAAAACCTACTGCTTGTTGGCTGTAAGATCTCCCATGTGACCTTACAATGTTATGAGTGCTGACAAAGAAGTATAAGATCCTTAGCCTGGCTGTGCTACCAGACAAGTTTGTCACTGCAAATGACATTTCCCCGTATTTCTGAAAGAAGGCTCTTTTGAACCCTTACACCACAAAAACAAACAAACAAACAAACAAACAAACAAACAAACAAAAAGTGCTCAACTATTTTTAAGATGTATAAAACATAGATCAGCTGTAGCAAAGCAAAAAGACATGTTTAAGAAAATGGTGAGTACTCATGCAGTGCAAGTGAGATACGTCTGATTTTTTCCAGTATCCTACTGGGAAAGGCATCAGGACTGAAAAGAGAACGTCAAAAAAAGAAACAAAGAATTATTTTTAAGTTGTGTCCAGACAAGAATTAGTAAAAATACTCTATCAGACCTGTGTTTAGGAGTAACTATTTAACCTAGCTATGTTTTTATGATTTTTTTCCCCCTGAAAATACTGATTTAACATTAAAAACTTCAAAGGGGAAGGTAGAGAAGAAAACCAAGTTTTGGTGAAAAAATATTTTCATTTGCAGTGTAAAATTGGGTGTTTCCCATAGACTGAATCCAATTAAAGTGTTATTTTTCAATATATATATATATTTTTAATCTCTGTTGTCTTGGTTTAAAGAGCAGACAGAAATAATCTTATTCCCAAAGGAAGTAAAATAAAGATGCTCTCATTGAATTGGAAAGAAATAAAAAAATTGTATTCAAAAGTATACAGGAAACTACAGAATACATGAATCCTTAACACGTAATGCATATAAAGGATACATGAAACCCCCCTAAACCTTCCCCCAACCAGTCTAAATCTCAACTATAAATCCCAAGTGCTTGTTTTCTCCCCACCTGGGGTATAATAGACACCCCAGGGCTCTTTCTTCCTCTGCATTGCTAGGCTGGATTCAGACTGGCCAGGACTGAAACTGCCTCCCCTTGGGTCCTTGCATTAAACCTAAATAGGCCAAGATTGCACAGTAGAAATGAGTTTGGCCTTCAAGGCCACAGATGAGACTGGAACCATCCTCCCCCAACACCAGATAAAGTTGTTAACTGCATCCAGGAAGGAAAAAGGGAAGTAAGGGAAAGACATAACTTTGCAGCCAAATTTATAGAGATAGCAGGACCATGGGATTGAATAACAAAGTTACTTTTCTAGTCCATCCTCTGGACCTTTCTGGTCTTCCTGGAGAACTCAGCTCTATGTTTGTTGTTTACAAAAGGCACATGCCTCAAACCATGACAGTGTATACAGAAAAATTCATTTCCTAGCCTAGCCCAGATCCCTGGTGACTAAGAGTCACTCAGAAGGTCTCTGTGAGGTGTGATTTGTAGGGCATTCAGGGTCTTGTTGATTCAGAGTTAAAATCTGGATGAGTGCTTCTCATGACTGTTTGTTGGGTTTGCTCCTTATGAAATTCACAATGTCAGATGCTGATCTGTGTACGTGTTTATAAAATATGAAAAAGATTAACATGATGTTAAATGAAAGGTAAATCAAATGTAATTAATAATAAAGGCTTCTGAATCACCTGAACCTTGGAAAAGAGTTGTTTTCTGCTCCACCCTGGATCCAGCGAACACTCACTCATGTGAACTCATTTTAACTCCATGAAACCCAAGTCATGGATGTTCAGAAGGCCTGGGTTTGGGGACCAGAAGTTTTAGTACTGAGTTAAGGGAATCTGTAGTATTATGTTTGTAGAATGCATAGAATACATAGAATAAACCAGGTTGGAAGAGACCTTCAAGATCATCGTGTCCAACTCATCAACCAATCCAACCCACCTAAACAACTAAACCATGGCACCAAGCACCCCATCAAGTCTCCTCCTGAACACCTCCAATGATGGCGACTCCACCACCTTCCTGGGCAGCCCATTCCAATGGGCAATCACTATCTCTGTATAGAACTTCTTCCTAACATCCAACCTAAACTTCCCCTGGCACAGCCTGAGACTGTGTCCTCTTGTTCTGGTACTGGCTCCCTGGGAGAAGAGACCATCATCCGCCTGTCTACA
The DNA here is from genome assembly GCA_011125475.1 of Melanerpes aurifrons. Classification (NCBI taxonomy): domain Eukaryota; kingdom Metazoa; phylum Chordata; class Aves; order Piciformes; family Picidae; genus Melanerpes; species Melanerpes aurifrons. The sequence continues at coordinate 29,314,875 of WWNC01000003.1, read as the reverse complement.
ACTTCCCTTCAGGTAGTTGTAGAGAGTGATAAGGTCACCCCTGAGTCTCCTCTTCTCCAGGCTAAGCAACCCCAGCTCCCTCAGCCTCTCCTCACAGGGCTTGTGTTCCAAACACCTCAACAACTTTGTTGCCCTTCTCTGGACTCGTTCCAGCAAGTCAACATCCTTCCTAAACTGAGAGGCCCAGAACTGGACACAGTACTCGAAGTGTGGCCTAACCAGTGCAGTGGACAGGGGCAGAATGACCTCTCTGCTCCTGCTGGCCACACTGTTCCTGATGCAGGCCAGGATGCCATTGGCCCTCTTGGCTGCCTGGGCACACTGCAGGCTCATGTGCAGCCTACCATCGACCAGTACCCCCAGGTCCCCCTCTACCTGGCTGCTCTCCAGGCACTCTGACCCCAGCCTGTAGCACTGCATGGGGTTGTTGTGGCCAATGTGCAGAACCCGGCACTTGGATGTGTTAAATCTCATGCCGTTGAATTCTGCCCATCTGTCCAGCCTGTCGAGGTCCCTCTGCAAAGCCTCTCTACCCTCCAGCAGAACAAGTCCTGCCCCCAGCTTGGTGTCATCACGAAATTTACTGATGATGGACTCAATGCCCTCATCCAGATCATCAATAAAGATGTTAAGGAGCACAGGGCCCAGCACTGATCCTTGGGGCACACCACTAGTGACTGGTCGCCAGCTGGATGTGGCACCATTCCCCACCATTCTCTGGGCTCGGCGCTCCAGCCACTTCCTAACCCAATGCAGAGTGCTGCTGTCCAAGCCATGCGCTGACAGCTTGGCCAGGAGTTTGCTATTGGGGACGGTATCAAAGGCCTTGCTGAGGTCCAGGCAGACCACATCCACAGGCCTCCCCACATCCACCAGGCAGGTCACCTGATCATAGAAGGACTATTGTTTAATTGCAAAGCAGATGTAAATAGTAAGTTGTTCTAGTATATCTGAGCCTGACTAGAAGACATATTCTCCTGATGCCTAAATCCTTCTGGGCCTGTGCATTTCTGGCCTTCAAAATGTGATATTTAGCTTTCAGAAAGCAAATAACAACCATTGGAATGCTTTTTTACACCTTTCTCCTGAGATTCTTCCAAAGCACTTTTGAAAACATTAACCGTTGTGACTTGACAAGTCCTCTGTTGCAAACAAGCTTTCAATTTTGCCTTTTCTCCTTCTCTTCTCTGATTCTGTATATATTTTTCTCCTGTATAATGGTATCTGGACCTTCCATAAAGCTTCACCTGCTAGAAACCTAAATCTTTTCTAGAAGTGTCTAAATGATACAGTGCTAAAACTAAGGAAAAATTCTATAATTTATAAAAATCTTACACTTGTGCATTAAAGGAGTTGAGTATGTCATAAATTTTGGGTTTGAGGCTGCTAGATAACTGTGTAGATAAAGGGGACAACTAACTTAGAGTGTTGAGCCTGTATCACATAATTCATGAGTGTTAAAAACAGTAGTACCAAATTCCTTGCGTTGTGTCCTAGCTGGCACTTGTGGTAGGAAAGACATGAAGTGCAGCAGCAGAGATGGTGTGAGGATTTGCTGCCTTGACATATAGAATGTTTCCCATAAACTGAGTTTCATGAGTCAGCACCTCAGTGGGCAATAACTCAGTAGTAAAGAGAGAAAGAACACCAAGTTTATGTGGGTAAATTTGGTTCTAAAGTGGATTTGGACTTCATGGTAATCAGGCACAGTTGTGATTGGAACTCTTTAAAGTCTATGAAATATGTTCCCTGTTAGCTGATTCCAGCTTTCCCCCCTCCCCTCCCCCCGCCTTTTATTGCCAGGGTGTTTTTCCTTTGCCCCTTCTCTTCTCTCTAGCTTTACCTCTCTTTAAGGACAAATATCTCAATGAGACATTATACTTTGCCACTATAGAAAAAGAGAATAAGGAATACATCAAATTTCACCATTCACTATTTCTTTTTGTGAGCTGTAGAGGGATACTGTGGTCTCTGTGTAGAGGCTGTAGGTGAGAAAGAAGGTGAAAAGGGTAAAGGATATTCAGGAATAGGAGGTCCATGTACATTTCTTCCTATCTCTACATGTTTCTGCTCAGTGAAATCTTGCAGAAAGTTGTGACTTTTCATGCTCATGGAGAATAGGAAGCTTAGGTCTCCAACTTTTTTTAGAATCCATTTTGAGTCTCATCTTTCAGAGATTTAAACAAAAGATTGTTACCTAAAAAAGCCTTTGTTTTACACTTTCTGATAGAGGGAATAAGAAAGGCTGAGAAGAAAGAAGGCAGAACCAGAGATTATCTGAAATGGGACATGCAGATTCTGGTGGTAATTTTCAAGCAGGAGAGGGAGACCTGTAAGGTATGCAAGCTGCTACTTTAAACCTATAGCAGGAAACCAGGCAAGAAAATTTGGGGTACAGATGGAATCACTGTTGGGATAAAACTGCTTTCCTTACTATGGTCAAGCTCATTGTTAGAGAAAATGATCCTCCTGAATCATCATAATAAACTACATTTATTGCTGTCCCAGAACAGTCTCAGAGAGGGATAGGTCATGTGATCTTACAACTGGGCCTGATAGAAGCTGAGATCATGCAATATCTTGTCTTGAAATAGTCATTCTATATGGTGATTTTCTTTCTTCTGCCATCTTTTCAAGTTGACTATTAGTGATAGTTAATGGAAAAGATCCATCCCCTGCCCCAAGCCTTCTTTATTTTCCTTCTATCTTTGTTCTCTTTTTCCTATTTTCAAATATATTTATTTCACTTTTTGGCAAGCAGAGAGAAGCAACTTTTTCATTCCCCCCCCCTTTTTCTTCCCTCCCCACCTCTTCTTCACTCACCAAAAGAATTAAAGATAGAAATACATTTGATAGGGAATTCTTTACAGTTGGGAAAGTTTTGAAGGGAATATATCCTTTCTCCGATCACTCTAGTTGAACCTTTATGATAAAGGACTTGTACTAGCTTTGGAATTGCATCCCTGTTCTCCCCTTTAGTAGCAAAAATGAGTAAGTATAGAAAGAAGAGTCATCTGATACTTCAGATGCATAACAGGAAGGAAGGATTTGCTCCACAGCGAGACCATGTATGAGGGTCTCCAAAAAGGCTAGTGTTCTCCCTTCTGTATTTGCTTGTCCAGGTTTAGTAGTCCTTATAAATGGTAGGGTGTCCAGTAAACAGACTAATTGGGTGGCCTGGTGGAAGGAATGGAGTGCTGCAAACTTTCATTTTGCTTGGATTCGAGAAAAGTTTGGTCTTGTTTCCAATGAAAACACAGTTTATTCAGTCACATAGTCCACTCACATCTTTTTGTCCACCCGCTTGCATGCTGCCCCTGTTTCTATCTATACTCCCCCATGACATTTTTGAACATGTCAATTTGTTTCAACCACATTAAAAACAAACCAACCAAAGCAAAGCAAATGAAAGAAAACCAAAGCAAAGCAGAACAAAATAAAACATGAAAGTTTTGTTGATAATTGAAGTTCTACTAGTCAAATTTGGCAGACAAAAGGGACACAAATGCATTTCCCTGCTGAGGAGGTGGTGGACAGAGTTCAGCCAGAGCAGCAGCTGTCCAATCTGCACCCACATACCAGCCAATACAACTGTCATGCACAATATTCTGCTTTGGCTACAGAGCTCTCAGTCTTTTGGACACAGTGGAGCTTACGTAAGAGTCTGGATTACTGAGAGAAAAGAACATGGGAGGCCTAAGATACAAATCTGCAGCAAGCCAAACTCCATTAGTTTGGCTTGATAATTTTAGAAAGCAATTATTATATCCAGAGCATTTACAGTATATGGAGAGTATGTGCCACTTAGCTTAGAAAAATATATTGTCCCTGAAAAATATTAGTATCATGGAGTCAAACAGAAAAAAAGTTACCTGGCTTCAACAAAGCAGCAACATTGGGCTAGTTTGGAGTAGAGACACTCAGTTCTAAATGTATGGAGCTATTTTTTGCAGGATATTGTGAAGATCAGAAAGGATTCCCTAGGTAGAAGTTTTAAATAAAAAGAAAAAATTAAAAAGAGTACTTGCTAGTCAAATTTGTACTAGTCAAATTTCACAGAAGGCACCTATGGTGATTCTTAGTTACAATTCCCAAGATAACCTGTTTCTTTAAGAAATTTCCATAACTGTTGATATGCAGAGGATAAGAGACCTTGGCTAGAAGAAAGTGACTTTTGTTCTTTCTTATCCTTCATCCATAAAAATCTCCTAAATACTGTCTGAAATAGCTGCTGGGCTTGAGGAGTCATTGGTTTGATCTAGCACTGGTGTTGCCATTGTTTTATCCTCCTTTGTTGGGTATTCTGAGTGCCACTAAGACAAGGGAGTGAAGCTTGAACCAGGATTCATTGGGAAAAAGCCATGCACAGATTGACAGAGCTGATGTGGGATGAGAAACTGATAAGTGTAGCAGGTTTATGTTGACCTTTATAAATCGGCATTAGAACTTTGAATTGTTAAACCTTTTACAGGGATTAAAAATAGTTTCTTAGTATATTTTGAAGTGTGTAAAAGTTTTCCTCTTGGTTGGATTCTTTCCCTTGGGTCTGATTTGAAGAGCTGTCATTTTTCCAGGGACTAAGTTTCAAATAATAGAGAAGTGTGCAGGGATAAAGCTGCTTTCATACCTCATAAAAGCAGGACCACTTTCCACCAGGGACGTAGCAAGCAGGGTCCCAGAAGAACTTTCAAAGTAGTGGTTAAAGCAAAAATGAATCAGGTTAAGAGAAAGCTGCAAAGGGCCAAGTGTATAATAATTTAATTATTGTAACAGTGACATCAGCAGAGTGTATCTGATTTATTCTGTAGTTTCAGTCAGTCTTTTGTGTGTGTGTGTGTGTAAGAAAACTTAGTAATGATGTTCTCGTATCATAAAACATTTTACGTACTGCATAGATTTCTGAAAATCTCCAAGTATTTGGAAAATGTTGAGTATTTTATTTCAGAAAAGTAAAAATAGCCCATGTAATGAGAACAGTGTCAGAGTTCCTTAAAGTTTTGCAGCCACTTTAGTCTTCAATGTCTTCTGCTAAAACTGCTAAGACTTTGGGGAGAGTGGAAATTGTTACTTCATTATTGTGTGAGTGAGACTGATGCAAAGAAGGTTAAAAAGGCCTTCAGGAAGAAGTATGTGGCAAACTTCTGAACTTGCCTTTTTTTAAAGATCAAAACAAACAAAACAAAAAAATTAAAAAATAAGTTTTTCTGACTTTAAAATTCCTCTATTAGTGTTGTGGTTAAATTAATTTTTCTTTCCAAATTCAATTTTAACAAGAACTCTGTGAGAATTCTTGCTACTTGCTGAACACAGTTATGAGGAACTACTAAGTAACTGATCAGTGGTATCCTGAGAGACTTTGCATAACACAAAGGAAAGGTTCTTCACAAGGTCTCACTTTCATTCAGGATGGTGGTGGTCACGGCTCCCTGTAAGCTTTGAACTGATGCCTCCCTTGAAAACCCATGATCCCAGCACACAACTTTGAAAGGCACCATTTGTAGTCAGGCTTACTCTTGTTTCTGTGGCACAGCATACTTTATCATACCATTCAGAACACAATGCTGGTGTGAAAAGTGGAGTTATTTCCTGGACTATATGAAGGTGGTTGTATTCAATTATCTTAAATGGTCTTTTCCAGCCAAAACACTTCTATGATTCTAAAGATGGTAAATCCTGACAACATGGATTCTCTCTTAATATGAAGAGTTTTTCCTCTTTTCTTGGGTAGATAGATATACCTGCTGTGATTGTTTGTGTTAGTCAGATGTCTGATAGGAAGAATAGGGAGTGACTCATCTCCATTGCCCTCCTTCACAGCAACAACAGCTTGACTACGGTGGACCTAGTGTTCGTTCTGGTTTCAGGATCCAGGGCACAATAAGTGCCTTGCAAGCAGCAGCAGGAGAGGTGATTTCCTCCATTAAAATTCTGGAGTCTTGATAACTGCTTTACTCTGGGATGGCCTTTCAGTCAGAAGAATGTCTTTCCTTCACAACCATTCATGGCAGGGGGTGGGGATGGGGGATGGGGAATAGGAGAAAACAGTAAGATGCAAGACTCTTACATCTCCCTATCCTTTCATTGTTTGCCCAAGGCACTTCACTGTAGCTGCTGGGACATGGGCAGAGTGACACTGAGGGGTCCAGGCAGAGAGAGGGCTGCCCAGAATGCCTTCAGAGCACGCTAGAAAACTCATGTCTTTTCTTGTCCCACATTTAGATTGAAACTTGTCCACAGCAAGTGAGACCTTCCAGCAAGGTTGTGGTGCTGGGGCACAGAGGCTTTTTACAATACTTTTTCTAGGGTAAATTGAAAAACAAATTGTTATTGTAGGACACTAGATTTTGAAACAGGAGTTTATCATGAACACAAAATGAAAGCAGATGACAGTTACTTTTATTTATTTGTCTTCATTTCAGTGGATTCACCCACTCCCATCCTCCTCCCATTCTTTTCTTTTGGGTGAATAGCAGTTTTTGAACAATCTGTTAGTAGTTGCCAGCTCAGCTCCTTTGCTTTTGAGCCATATTTATCACTTATTTCCTGATTTCTTACAAAAGAGCTCTGCTGCCTTGGAGTTTTACAGAGGGGTCTCTCTTCTCTGCAAGAAAACAAAGAAACATAGGGAAAGTCTTTGTTCAAAATCTAGATAAAGAAAGCTCTCCCATACATCTTGTTGGTCTCACTGAGGTTCTCCCCAGCCTTCACTCAGTTTAATTTTTTTTTTGTTCCATCTGTCCATCCCTTCTTGCTCTATATATCAGATTTACATCACAGATAATAATTATCAAGAAAAGCCTAGCACAGTGCTTGGAAGGGATCTTAAAAGTGTGCTCATTCAGCTGCAAGGCAGGACCAGACCTATTTAATTGATGGATAATTAGAATCCAGCAGTCTATGAGTGGATCTACTGCTAATGACATTGGGCTATCATCTTTAAGAAGGACTGGCTGTAGCTACTGCAGCTGCCACCTCAGGAATGGCTTACCCAGACCCATAGTCTCTCTGGCTCAAGCTAATAGATGTTAACCCAATTGCTCTGGGTTTTATTTCCAAATCATGCCATGCTAGTTTCTGACAGCATGCTTGCCCCAAGAGAGCTGGCAGTACCCATTAGTGGAGCAAGCCCTGGAACTTAAGACAGCATGGTGCACAGTGGGCTTCTCTGCTGGCTGTTTCAGTATGGAGGCTTTTATCCACAACAAAAATGCTGGAGCAGCAGTTCACAAACTACAGGTTTGGGGACTGGAGCTAAAGAGAGCATCAGTGTAAATGTGTGGGAACTTCTGATCTTAAGAGTAGCATGAACTGTGGTTGTAAGTCCATGATGACACACTGTGAGAGCACAGAAACAAGCAGATCCCAAAAGGGACTTGGCCATCCCTGTCAGTGGGGAAGCTAAGGCAGCTGCAGAAAAAAACTTTTTCCCTGGTTTTTTAGCATGTGTTTCTGGATGCATCTCACCCCTATAAAGTCACATCTGGGCAAGGAGGAAGAGATAGAGACAGGGAACCACAGAATATTCATTTTCCTTTCACCCTACCCATTCTAATACGCGTGATTTATCTCCCCCCAAATATATGGAGGGAATATCTGGCTTTTTAGATGCAAAAGAGCTGAGTTCCAAAGACAGTAAATGACTTAATATTACTGTACATTGACTAAGACTTGAACTCATCTGTCTTGATTTTTGTCAACTGGTATTGTTTTTCGCACTCTCTTTTTTTCTTTTTTCCCCCTCTCCATTTCTAAAAAGTGATTTTTGCACTGAAGTGCATGGGAACTGCCATGTTTTACACTCACCGAATCCAGCTTTTAAATTTGGACCTCTCTGGTAGACCTGCAATTTACAGTCCTTCCTCTCTGCATTTAATTGTGTTTGTAAATAACCAGTATATCTTTTATTGGAAAAATAAAAGTGCAAAGGATCTATTACAGGATAGATTTAGTTTACAAATCTTTCTTTTGCAAAATAAGGATAGAGGAGAAGAATCCTGTGGTATTTTATTTCCTGCACAATTAGAAAGCTCTCATACTGCTGTAAATAAAACTCGAGTAACCATTCAGCTGGCACCATGCTGCAATCACTGATTTTTGGGCTGAACAAAATTCTCCTTTTGTATACCTCTGCCATTTATTGGCACTGAGCTAAAACAGATGAGTGTGTGTGAGATGGCAGCTGACCATTTGCTTTGTGCCTTGCCTGTACAGAACCCAACACAGAGATTTTCTGATTCAAAGGGAATATTCTGAGGACAGTGAAACCATAAAAAGGTAAGATTATGTGATGGGTAGTAGGTCATTACTGTGCTGACTGCATTTGTACTTTAAGCAGCTGAAGAGAAGCCAGTATATCCCAACAGCTAAGAAAGGATTTGCATGCCTGGCTGAGGATCTCAGTGCTTTATCTGCTCTAGTGAACCAAGCCTCAAACTCCCTAAAATGCAGAGCAGTGCAGTCACTGAGGACTTCTCTCTTTGTCACTCAGTTGCACTGTCCTGGGCCAAATGAGAAGTTACGAGGAAAAAGGAGGAACAGAGTCTGGGTTGTTCCTAAGATAGCATGCTCATTAGTTTTTATTTATAACAGTAGATTATCTTTCTTTTTTTTTTTTTTTTTTTAATTGAATCAGATATTGATGAAAAGATTGCATTCTCTGTTACGTAATGTTTTCAGATTCAGTTTGTTAGTACAGAAACCCTCTTCATCCTTCATTTTTATTTTTATTTATTTTCTCTATGTGTGTCTGAAAATGGAAAAACAAAAACAGTGGGAGAAGGAAAAAAAAAATCTCCATGACTGGTATTATGCTAGGATATCTTTATTTCTGAATAAAGCGGAGGAAACAACTTCCAGGATACTTGCTCTCTGAGCTGTGGAGGGAACTTACTCGTAGTAAGTTGCAATACATATAGTGGAAAGTGGCTCATCCCATTTTTCCCATTTTGGCATCTTATCACAAGTAAGATGTAGGCAAATTCGAAGAGTTCAGACAAGAGTCGCAAAAATGATGAAGGGCCTGTAAAGAGTTGACTTACGAGGAGAGATTTAAAGAACCAAATGCATGTAGCTTGGCTAACAGATAGCTGAGGAGAGGGGGAGGAGGGGAAGGTGATGTTTATCTCCATATATTTGCAAGCATGTAAATTTCAAGGCAGAAGATGAACTGCTTATGATGGTACAAAGGGAGATTTACTGGAAGTAGTAGTAGGAAATTAAGCAAAGGAAATTTTGAGCTGCATGTCAGGAGAATTTTGTTAAGGGTAAGATAAGGATGATAAATATTTATGCATTCTTTTGATAGGGAAAAGGGGTAAATTGTGACAAACCAATACCTGCATCCAATATTTGTAAGCAACAGGAAAGGATTGTTTCCTACTTTGTCTTGCTGTTGAGAAAAGATTTAGTGCAGAGAAGGGAAAGTGCTTCCTTCGATATGTGAAGTACCAATGAGTAAAATTCCTACCTTTGTACTTTAGCAGTAGCTTGGCTAGACTTTAACTATGTTCCTTGGCCAAATACTGAGTAACCTGCTTGTTGGACAACTATTGCTAATATTTCTAAAGACAGATTGGTAGGGCTTTTTCCTAGGCAGATCAGGCTTGTGACAAAGGCTTATATTCACAATATCTTTGGAAAACATGCAATTTAGCTGCTAAATACATCGAAGGCAGCATTTCCGCTTTTCAGACTGGGATCAATTCACTACACAACTTTCTTTTTTAGTACATGCTAAACTTAACAGGAATTTTCCAACACCATCCAAAGGAAATACATCTTCTTTGTGGAGAGGAGGAAAACCTAAAGTTGAGGACCTAGGGGCCTGCAGGGAACAGAGCTTTTTGGATGAGAATACCAGAATGTGCTTTGCAAGGGAAAATCCCATAAGTAGGAGTATGTAGGATGAGAAACTCTAGTGTTTTCTGTCTCTCATCTTTAGCACTGGCTAGACCACACCTTGACTCCTGTGTCCAGTTCTGGGCCCCTCAGTTTAGGAAGGATGTTGAGTTGTTGGAATGTGTCCAGAGAAGAGCAACAAAGCTAGAGAGGATTTTGGAGCACAAGCCCCATGAGGAGAGGCTGAGGGAGCTGGGGTTGCTCAGCCTGGGGAAGAGGAGGCTCAGAAGAGACCTTGCTGCTGTCTAAAACTACCTGAAGGGAGGTTGTAGCCAGGTGGGGGTTGGTCTCTTCTCCCAGGCAACCAGCACCAGAACAAGAGGACACAGTCTCAAGCTGTGCCAAGGGAGGTTTAGGTTGGGTGTTAGGAAGAAATTCTTCACAGAACGAGTGATTGGCCATTGGAATGGGTTGCCTAGGGCGGTGGTGGAGTCACCATCACTGGAGGTGTTTAGGAAGAGACTGGATGGGGTGCTTGGATGAGAGGTTGGACTCAATGATTTCTTCCAACATGGTTAATTCTAATTCTAATTCTAATTCTAATTCTAATTCTAATTCTAATTCTAATTCTAATTCTAATTCTATTACAGTGACTCTCATCTGATGCTCACCGAAACCACATTAGAGTCTTTCACTTGACATTTTCAAATAATGGGGAATCCCTAAAATCTTCTAAGTTTTGCAAACTTTGTCAGAGAAATACTTCACATGGCTCAAGACAAAAGTAGAGTGTTTTTTTCTGATTCTGTTTTTTGATCTGTTTGTTTGCTTGTTTTGTTTATTTTAATGCAGTGTTCAGTGCCTGGGACAAAAAAGAAAAATTATTGTCAGATGTATAAATGTAAATTTAATGAGCGCTTAAAAAAATCCCATCAAATCAATGCAAAAATATTCCACTGTGAAGTCATTTTGATTAAAAAAGGGAAAGGGCGAGGGGGAAGGAGGTTGTCTAAAATAAGCAAAATTTCAAGCTAATGGGAATCTCATTCATTATTTAATCTACTCCTTATCTGAAATGTACAAAAAATGGAATCTAATATGGCGTATGTATGTTGTTGTCTTAGCGAAAAGACAAGGGCAAAGGCCTGCAATTTCACTTAATATATTAAATCCTACTGCAGGCTTTGAGCCAGATTAATAACTCTAGCGAGCTAGAAAATCCCAATATATATTTTTTCTAGCTCTATGCATGATGCAAGTTGATTCATAAGCAGCTCTACTGCTGGGCTTTATTAAATACAAATAAAATATCTCTTCTATTGCAAAAGCCCACAAGGTGACAGGAAGAGAAGGAACTGTCCTTACTATTTAAAATGTATTTTCCTTGGCTTCCTCCTCCTTACCACAGCACTCAAGTAGCAAGTCCCAGGAATATTTTTACAGTCCACTCGTAGAAACCAGGTGGATAGACTGAAAGGAAAGAATTTGTTCCCGATCACTGTGAAATGCTTGTGAAAAAGAAAAACCACAGTATTCCTACCCTCAAGTGGACACAACTCAATTTTATGCCTACTCAGGAGAAGAATTCAAGCAGCCCAACTCGATCCCTTATAGATTGGGACATCTGTTTTGTGGCTGATATAAGTGCTATTGAGCAACTCTCTGGCAGCTCTGCCACAAAACCTGGGCTGGTGCTTTGTTTGCAAGGTAACATGTTTGAGCCTCAGACTTGGAAAGCAAGAATGATATCAGGGAATGCAAAATCAACAGGTCAGTTTAAAGTTAATGAGAGTGAAAAGGACAGGAGAGAGACACTACGTTTTTTTTAAGTAGCTTTGCAAGCCTTTCCTTGTACATTCAGTGATGGTAAAACAAAGGATTTAGAAGAAAGAAGAAAATCAAAATTACATAGACAGCACACTCAGATCTATAAATTGCTGCACTGGTTTGGCAAATCAATCCTATTTTGGATAACACTGGAAAACATGCTGTACCATAGCTAAGGATGTCCTGAAGAGGCAAGGATTTATTTATGTACTTATCACATTTTCCTAAATCTGGGCCTCAGTGTAGACAATATTTAAGGCCAATTTCTTGGGTTCCATACAGGAGTAAGTGGACAGAACATTGCAGAGAGTCAGATTAGATCCTGTTGCAACCCATTCCTTTAGTGTCTTACAATGCCAAAAATATACCCACAAATATACCTTGAAAACAGTGGTGGAAATCGTTGAATGAGACATCAGCAAAAATATAGGAACACCAATCTTTTTCACTGAGGTAGATCTTCACAGGTAGACAGAGTATATATATGTAGGAGATGGATCCTACTCTTGAAATTAGATTCAAAATAGGCTAGTGAAGTAGTGAAGGATTTTATCTGTTCTGCAGTGGGCAAACAGATGGCCCATGGACATGATGTACAGCAGTGAAGAAGACGCTAGTTAAAGCACTTTAGGGGAGGATGGGGCCCTCTTAAGATCTGATTCAAGCCATCACTTCATCTTTCTAAAGCAAACGAAAGAATTACATCTTATTTAATTTATTTATCTGGAGAAAATGGAGCTTTACGTACATGTGCTGGAAGAGAATAAAATAACCTCACCAATGTAACTTCCCAACTAATTTTTGTTGTTGTTGTTGTTTTCTTAAATCATAGATGAACAAAGAGGGTTGTTTTATTTTAATTAAAAGAGGAAGAAAAATGGGGACTTCAGATTGTGCTGCAGGTTATCAGATATCTGGCAGTGAAATAAGAAAGTAGTGGGTTTTATTGCTCTTCTTGTTTTTAGGGAATGAAAATTCATATAAAGTTATTTTTAAATCCACATTAGTAACGTGATGGATTTTTCCACTTGCTCCTGGCACAGACCCAAGGATTCCAGTCGCAACTGCACTGAGCTGATGGAAGTGGAGTCCAGAAGGACCAAGGACAATGGCATGGTGCAGGAGGAGGGCCAATTTTTTGTCTGTGTCTGCAAGGCATATGTCAGGGGGGCTGACTGTGAAACTGCTCTGGTGTCACTGCAGCATCTCAGCAGTTCTGTGAGCAACAAGTGAGGAGTGGATAACCTGAAGGGGTTTAGGCTAACACAGACTACTTCAGTCTTAATCCATAGCTAGGACAGTCCTCAGGACTGTTTTGGATGCCAATTTTTTATAGAATACATTGCCTTGAGAGAGGTGGGTCCCACCTGAAGGTAAAAAAAATCTAGGAGTACTTAGTGCTTACTACACGCAAAACAAAAAGATGGTCCTTGACCTGAACTGCTTGTAGAAGTGAATGCCTGAGAGAGGCCACAGCAAACAGATGGAGAGAGAGCAAGGTAATATAGAGCAGATTATGATTTGCTTAGGAAGTTGCAGTGAAAGCACACCAGCTGCCTCATGGGTTTTGAGTGGTTTGGAAGTGTCACTGCAAAGGTGAATTTCAAGGAGGGATGGCAAAGTGGACTATGTAGTGGATGTCTCTGATGTTGGCAGGACTTTCACATTCCTAGTACACAAAGGTCTCTGGACATTAGAAACAGCTGACATAGCTTTGGGGTTAAGCCAACCCTATCGTGCTGTTAGGATGTTTATCTGAACCAACCATTGCAAAAGGCTCTCCCATACCTACCTCAATATTAAGGACTCAGAGGCTTTTGAGAACAGAAGGCATAATTTCTCCTGACCTTCTGGATATAATAGAGGCCATGGGATTACAATAGTTCCTGCACCAGACCCCTGTCACTTGGGCTGAATCACAGCAGCTCTCTCAGGAAGGCATGCAAGCTTAATAGAAAGTCTCTAAGGAAGCTGGTGTCTCACTTTTATAAGGCTTCTGTACATGGCTGCATAACATGTGAAATAATCAAGTATATATTCTTGTATTATCCTTTCTGAAAAGCTCAGGGGTTTAACCAAAATCATGTGTACTGCAGAGGCAGAAATTGAAGGCTAACTTCAAAAAATCATAGTGGACACTAGACTGAGATGTGCCCTTTAAATGATGATCAGTGACCCACAAAGTTTCCTGAGTGCAGGAGGACCTCAGTTGAATTTTTTCATGTCTGCAAGTATGCAGCTAAGCAGTTTAAATGGAAATGGTATTAAGAGTAATTGCATTCTTTCTTTCTTGAATTAGAAGTGCTTCTCCCATATTCCAAACACTCATGATTTTACATAAATTCAGTTGAAGTATATCCAAATTTTTAAATGGAAAAGTGAGTAAAATTCCAAATAATTTATTTACATTTTTATCCACTGTGCCTCAAATGCCATGTTACCGCTTCCTCTTTCTTTTCACTTGTATTGGAGCATGTCTAGAGAAAGGCAGCCAGGCTCATGAAGGGCCTGGAGTACATGACCTATCAGGAACATCTGAGAGAGATGGAGTTTTCAGTCTAGAAAAGAGGAGGCTGAGGGGAGACCGCATCTCTCTCTCTGCAGCTACCTGAAGCAAGGTTGGGTCAAGCAAGGGGCCAGGCTCTTCTTGATGACAAGTGACAGGACTAGAGGAAATAGGTCTAAGTTGTGCCAGGGGAGATTCAAGCTGGGTATCTGGGTATTAGGAAATACTTCTTTACTGCAATTGTTATCAAGCATTGAAATGGTCTAACCAGGTCAGTGGTGGAGTCACCATCCCTGGGGATGTTCAAGTGGTGTGCAGACCTGGTGCTTAGAAACACAGTTTAGTGTTCACCCTTCAGTGCTGCATCAAAGGTTGGACTGGATGAACATTGAGATCTTTTCCAACCAGATATATCCTGTGATTTTGTGATACTCTGTGATAGTCCACTGAATTCAAAGGTGATATTTTAGATGGAATAATACAATTAATGACCTGGGTTTTGTCTGTGCCACAGAGTAGCTTTAGGAGCCTTGATTGGAATACAAGACCTTTATGAAAAAGAGGAGTTGGGAAGACAGTTAATATCTGGTTTCATAAATTCATTACTGATTTTGCCTAGATATGTGCTAGTGAAATGGAGGAAATACATTTGCTTCTGGGAGCAGTGTTGAACACATCAGACTGTTGATTATGTTTGGATTCTCTAAATCAGGAAGAAAAAAAAATTAAATATACATTCTTCTAACCTTCTCCCATCAATTGCAACCCTTTTTATCATTTAAGATAATAATATCTGTTTTGTTTGTAAACTCTGAGTATAAACTTCAAAACCACACTGTTTCAGGCACTGCTAAGAAATTGTGCTTGGACTAGAACAGAAAATTGATTAGTCCGTTTTCTCTGTTCCAGCTTAAGAGAAGAGTGAAGCAGTAAATAGCATTAATGCTGGAAAGTGAATTAGATTTCTAACACTGTTTCCGCTTTAATAGTTTTTTCCATTTGCTAATAGCCCAGATAATAGCAACTGCCCTTCAATAACATGTTCTTATGCTTGTATCTTTCTTCTGACAGCATCTTCTTAAAACAACATGTTACAGCTCATTCATGAAATAGTTATCAATTCTGTGCTTGTTTGTTTCTTCAGGCAAGCTAAGTATGTCCTTGTTAACACTGGCTGTCAGGCATTGTGTAGCTGCAGGCTTTGCTTAGCTCCCTCCCTTTAAGGGTGTCTGAGTCAATTAAAATTGCAGATACAAATTTCAGGTACTTTGTAATAGGGCTTCCAAATCCAAATGCTGATTTCACACTTCGTCAGAAAGCAGAGCTGCACTGGAGCAGTGGTGACAGCTGCTCTTCCTGCATGCTAACTGAGCTGTGTGGAGGAGCAGGAGTATCCCTTGAACACTGAAGATGCTGAGTCAAATTGGTGCCTAGGATCTATATGTGGGATTATTTTGGTATCACCTTTTCCAGAGTTGCAATCTTACTGATCTTACAAATCCCTCTCTAAGCACATTTTTACCCTATATGTTCTTGTCAGTTCTAGTGTTCTTATCTCCTTATTACTTCATCTAAAAAGTTTCCAATAGGGTCCTAACAAGCTGGTCTGTTATGTCACCTGTAGCTAATTTTCTTTATCACCATCTCCAAAGCAGAGTGAGCAGGGCAATGTTTTGGTAGGTTTTGTTTTGGTTTTTTTTTTGCTTTTACCTTTGTAATCCATGTGCTGTTCCATGTGTGCATTTGAGAGAACAAGTTAAATTTCACACAGGAAATTGATGCATCCACAGTGCTCATTTGTTGCTGTGTTTGTTTCAAAATACTGTATTTATTTTGAAAATCATGGTTCTCAGTTTAAGTTATACATACGGAGAAAATGTAAGGCTTTTGGAGCCTGTCAAATACAGTCCATAACATACACCGTAAAGTCTCTTCTAGGGGCATAGTCCATGCCTTTCTCACGCATCCACCTATCATCAAGTGATAATCTGTGACTCGATATTGCCTTGTAAACTCCTTTTCTTTCCTTGTACCAGTCTCCCCAATCAACTACATCAGTTTGGGTTTTTTTTTCCAAACATCTTAATACCTAAAGCATTAGCAAACTAGAGCAGAGAGGGGTGTCCACTCAGTACTATTCCCAAGTATTTAATCTCAGATGATTGTCTGTAAGGATACAATAAATTGTAATTGCAATTACTGAGTGGCGACAGCTAAATGATATATAAAAAGAGACTTTTAGCTCCACATTGAGTTTAACCTAGTTTAACATTTCATTCAAAAATAAATCTGATAAAGTTTTACTTTTATAGATACAGTCAGTTAAACCAGATTTTTTTTTGCAGAAGAGTGCTACTGAGTTGTTTCTGACAAGGTACCATTGACAAAATATGTGTTTAATTATAATTTTTTTTTTAAACTGCTCTAATTAATTTGAGTGTGACTTGAAATTGTTACTTATTTGGATATCTTTTTTACTAAATGAAATATCATATATTAAGTTTGACTTCATATCTTTAAAAAAAAAGGTAACAATGAAATAAATGTAAAATAATTATTTTATTGGTATGTCCATAGATTCATTTGAATAGCCAGATTCCTTGTTCTTTAACAACTTGCAAAGCCTGTACCTAGTCCTTGGGTGACAGAACTCACTGTTATAATTTATGAATGTATTGGCCAGAAATATGATAAAATATGAGTATTATTTTATCAACTATGAAAAATTATTTTCCCATGCCAATTTATTCAAGTTCGTTTGCCCGGTCAGTGACAAGTTAATTACATACGGTAGAAGGTTAATAGACAATAGAGTAACAGTCTAGAACAATCAGAACTTGGAATACAGAGGAACAAACTAGAATCTCCCGGTGCGTGCGAGACTAAACAGCACTGCTGCCTCGAGTGGCGTAGACAAACCACCGTCGAGTTCACAACGGAGCTACCTAAGAAGTAACAAGCTATAAACCTCAGAAATAACCAGGTAAAATAGCGTATTTACTCATGAACCGCCGGGCAGTGTCCATAGATTTAGAGGAAATGAGAAGGAGCACGCTGATGCAGTGAAGGACCAATTTTAGCACTACACTGCTAAACAAAGAAGCTAATTCCTCTGCAGATAGGATCGAGTAGGGTGCTTGTCGCCGTCTTGTATCCCATTAACGAATGGGGGTGAGAGAGATGCAAGCTCCGAGTGTAACGAGCGAGCTATGAGCGAACTACGAGCTATAAATTTCCTTTTTGAAAACTGAATGGCCCAATGGTACGTTAGCCATTCAAATCCCGCCAATCAATTGAAAATGTTTAGGTGGCGAGTAAACTGCACACGCCTTCTCTCATGGCGTGTGACACGTGCAGTCGCCTGAGACATGAGGCTCAGCTTCCACTCCCCACCAGACAGCCTTAAAGGCGCCTGCCTATTAGGCTCCTCGATCTCAATCTGGACCCTGTAATAGAGAGGGAGGAGAAAGGAGCAGTGGCTCAAAACAGATTTAGCTGTCTTGGTAATGCCTCGTCCAGGACACTCACAAAGATCTAAGTGGAGAAGATCCTTTGCCACATATCCCTGGGAAGCACTCCTCTCCCATTAGCTGTAATGAGAGTTGCGATTTTTTGACATTTGTAAGACTGGCTTATGCTCCCAGTGCACACTCAACATATGCTTTGACTTTTTGTGACTTTTACTCATTTCAGGTCTGTAATTCCTCCTTTAACAGAAACTTTTCTGAGTTGAGAAACAAAACCTGCTGTTGCAGGGATACCTGCTGTTGCAGGGATGCCTGCTTGCCCCATTCCTAAGTGAACCATTCTTTCCATGTTCTGTGGGGAAACAAACAGCTTGACAGAGATGAGCATGAAAAAAAGTTCGTGGAGTACAAGTGGGATGTTTGGTAATTTACTGATCACAAACTTATTATGATTATTCCAGACATCACCCTGGTTTCTTCTGAGGTTATTTCCTTAAGAATAATAGTGTGATAGAGTTGAAGTTTAGAGGGGAATAGGTTAGAATTTACATTAAACTTTTCTGCAAATAACTCACTTTTCTTACAAGATGTTTTCTTTTAAAGCCAAAGCCAGATACTTGAATTAAAAAAGAATTTAAAAAAAATTACCTTCCTCCTTAACTTTGCTCTCCACCACACTTCATGGAAATTGACCTTTCCATTAGATCAGCTGATCAGTGGAGCATAACCCAGGTTTAATTGCCATCAAAGAGAAAACCAGTTTAGTTTCATCTCCTTTGACAAGCGTGGGTCTGCAGGACTTTGAGCAGAGTGATAAGACTTTTTTTTTTTCTGCCTGTTGTGACAAGACATTGCTGAACTTCAAGTAGTAGTCTCTCAAACCCTTTACTACTGGTACTTTGTGTTAAAAATAACTTACTGGGTGTTTCCCAGGAG
Source organism: Melanerpes aurifrons (assembly GCA_011125475.1). NCBI lineage: Eukaryota > Metazoa > Chordata > Aves > Piciformes > Picidae > Melanerpes > Melanerpes aurifrons. Next base: position 29,296,302 of record WWNC01000003.1, on the reverse strand, counting down.
GTGTTGGAATCATAGAAACATTCAGATTGTAACAGACCCTCAGGATTACCAAGTCCAACCAACAACCGTACTCTACAAATTCACGCCTAAACCATATTCTGAAACACTACCTATAAGCAACCTCTACGTGCACCCAGAGTTAGTGACTCAGCCACCTCCCCAGGCAGCACATTCCAATGCCTGACCACTTTTTCTGTGAAAAAATTTTCCTAATGTCCAGTCTAAACCTATCCAGTCATAGCTTGAGGCAGTTCTCTCTTGTCTATCACTACCTGTGAGAAAAGGCCAACACCAGCCTTTCCACAATGTGGTTGTAGACAGCAATGAGGTCTCCCCTCGACCTCCTCTTTTCCAAACAGAACAGCCCCAGCTCCTCCAGTTGCTCTTCGTAAGACTTATTTTCCAGGCCCTTCATCAGCTTCATTGCCCTCCTCTGCACTCACTCCAGCACCTCCACATCTCTCTTGGATTGAGGTGCCCAAAACTGGACACAATACTCAAAGTGTAGCCTCACCAGAGCTGAGTACAAGGGGACAGTTTCCTCCCTACTCCTGCTGGGCACAACATTTTTGATGCAAGCCTGGATGCTATTGGCTTTCTTAGCCACCTGGGCACACTGGGCACACACACAACATTTAGTTGTTTGTGGATTAGAACCCCCAGGTCCCTTTCAGCCAGACAGCTCTCCAGCCACACTTCTCCAAGCCTGTAGTTGTTGTCAAAGGCTGAACTTACCTGTATGTATGAGGACTATAATGTCACCCTCTTGTGGTACAGATAAGGGATCTATCCTTTCTTCAACCTTCTGATAGACTTTAACTTCTTTGCAAATGCCAAAGAAGCGTCAACAACTGAAATAAGGCTGTTTTCTTAAACCATTGTTTGTGGATACATAATCCATTTACATCAGAATGCATTCTAGAGTTAAATGTTCCACATACAGTAAACTATTTTTTGTTACTTCTACATGGTTCTACTTCTTTCTGAAACTGAGCTTTCCTAATGGGATCCAGTCTTGTCTATATGCGACAGCTGCACAAATATGTCAGAAGTTTGGTTGCCTGACTGGTGTCTTCTTTGGTGGAGCAGAATTAAATAGGCACAGGTGCAAGAAGATGGTTTGGAAAGCTTGAGACTAGTATGATGTAGGTAGATTATGCCGATAAGAAATGTGTGTTCTTATGTGGTTTTGATCAGCCATCCTCATAAGTAATTTGAGTGTACCTAGACCTAGATCTCTATTGCAATATAGTTTCAAACCAAAATGTTCATTAATTCCTATTAGCCTGTGGCATCTCTTTCAAACTTTCAGATACATTCAGCAACTTATGTCACTCTAGGGCAGGGTACAGATTAAATTTTTAATATTTATATATATATAAAATTTATTTGGGACCTAGCATAAACATGTTTGCCATTCTTACATAAACATGTTCTCCATTCTTATTCCAGGGATGTTTGTATCTCTCCAGATTGATCCAGTGGAACTCATTACTGTAGGAGCACAGTCAATGGGAATAATTTTTATAGGCTGTAAATACATAAAAGAAGACAAAAATTCATGGAGAAATTAGTAAATGAAATAATGAAACATTTTAAGACAAATGCATGGCAGAAGCCAACCTTGTAATGATTAAACATTAGGAGTCAAGTTTCCATGGGAATATATAATCTCATCAGTCTCCAGTGTTCCTTGTGTCCTCAACAGCTGGAATCAGCTAAATTATGCCATTTGTTTGTTTTCCATTGTGTGAAACTTTTTTCTGTTTCAATTGCATTATGAAGAACTCAGGCTCTCTCTTTTCCTCCTTCTTTCTTCGCCCAATGAATGCTTAACAGTTTATAAATAAGAGAAGAGGGAGAGAGAAAGAGAGACTGAATGAAACAGAGAGAAATTGTTTTAGCTTTACTGGTGTAGGTTTGATCCCAGTCTTGAAATAAATATTACCCATTTGGGACTTTGCTATTTACCAGTTCAGGAAAAAAAAAAAAAAAAAAAAAAAAAGCAGGGTGGGGTAAAGAAAAAAGAGAGAGACAAAAACCATGAACCTCTGCTAAATAATTCAGGCTCCTCCATCTGTGAAAACTTTGGATTTGGCCTAATTTTATGTATAAACAAAGACCATCATCTGCTCCAGATCCTCAGAATTTAGGTTCTGATAGGGCATTTTTTTCCATGCCAAGATCTAATATATTTTTACTTACACACATGTAGTTAAAAAGCCGAACCAGGAAACTGCAACATAACATTGGATAAGCTACCATTCACCCCTGTTTCAGGTAAAATTTCAGCTACTTGGTCATATTTTGTTGAAATACAGATCAACAGGACAGGAGTTGTTGAGCTTTATTTAGTGTCTATATCCTTTTGGTAGCAAATATTAGATAGCTAATACTGACGCAAGAAGGAGACTACATCACCAGGGGCTGTGTTTGAGGAAGGAAAAGGACAAGAAGTAACTCCACTTTGGGTTGTATCTTGTATTCCAGGGAAAAGACGTACATACTTTCAACTTTAGAATCCTTATAATGAATAGCTTTGCAATTCCACTTCTATCTGGGGATTTTGTTTTCAGAACTGTAAGGAGATGCCTTGGCTGCAAGTATGTATTATTATTTGCAGGTCACTGGAAATCAGCGAATTCACAGAGACTAGCTGCAACCCTTAGTTTCTGAGACAGAGATTTCAGAAGGTAAAAAGCTAAGGATTAGGACAGCCTGATGTTCAGATGAAATAGGGCCCCACCATGGGTCAACCTATGACCATGAAATGGCTGAAGTCTCATTTTCTGTCTTCTGAATCTGATACAGAAGTGGTAGGGCAATGGCATGCAAATGATTTCTCAAGGCTTTAAGAGGCTGATATTCTCAAATGTGGTTAAATGTCAATGGAAAGGCATGTGAGAAACTGAGGTAGGAATAGAAGGAAAATGTGCCAGGTTGCAGACCTTGGTATATAGTCTAGGAAGCAGCATTTAGACACAAACTTACAGGCTTCAGATGGACAGGAAAGTTGGAAATCCACAACTCAGCAAAATGGAGCAAGAAAAAATGGTGAAGCTAGGCCTGTTGAGAGGTCTAGGGTAGGCAATGTAGTCTGATGCTGGTAAACTACACAGACCTGTGGCAGATGCTTCTTTGAGTTTGGCTTGTTCAGAGAAAAGAGAGAGAGAAAAAAAATTCATCACAGCCTGTTTGACAATTATGATATGCATGTATGCGTGAAATTTTTTATGGGAACTTTTCAGGAAGTTTGTGGCTAAATTGTTGTAATTTCTCTCCTGAAAACATTAATGAGATCGGGAAAAAACCAACCAACCAAACAAAAACCCCCACCCTTATGGGAGCAGAATCCAGTTTCTCTTCAACCCCTAACATCATGTGATCCTGTGAACAGTTACAGTGGTCAACTCAGCTTTGCAACATCTGACTCAAATCCAGCTACCTAGCACTGTTAGAAAGGTGGGAGATCAATGTGTATCCCATACATACACAATCCTATTCAAGTAGTAAAAATAAAAGACATAAAGGAATAATCTATCATAAAGTGTTTAGAAAAACAAAACAAAAACCAAACCAAAGCAAAACCACAAAACCCCAAACATTATGAAAATAAATTAAGTAGATGTGAGCTCTTGGAGTATATCCAGCTTGCTGCATTGAAGTTACAAGACTGTGCTGAGCTGTGAAATTTTTTTTGTAGGAAAAAAAAATTAAAAAAAAACCAAACCACAACTGCAAGAAAAAATCCTTTACATTTCTCAAACACTTTTGGTGCCTTTACGAAACAGCTTTTCCAGTATAATGTGGACACAGGCTGCAATGTGCAAAGGCCAGGCAACATTTCTGAGGCTGGTGTGGTTGGATGAAGTAAAGTAGTTGTGACTGAGCACCAGCAGGGTGGAAGGCCAGCACATGTCATGAGGCTCACCCAGAGGAGCGACATCAGATGAGCTGGCCAAGCCACTCTCCATCATTTTTCAGCAGTCCTGGCTCACTGGAGTGGTCCCAGAGGACTGGAAGCTGGCCAAAGTTGTGCCCATCCACAAGAAGGGCTGATTGGATGAACCAGGGAATTCCAGGCCTGACAGCCTGACCTCAGTGCCAGCCAAAATTATGGAACAGGTCATCTTGAGTGCAATCACACAGCATTTACAGGATAGCCAAGGGATCAGGCCCAGCCAGCATAGATTTAGGAAGGGCAGGTCCTGCCTGACCAACCTGATCTCCTTCTATGATCAGGTGACCCGCCTGGTGGATGTGGGGAGGCCTGTGGATGTAGTCTACCTGGACCTCAGCGAGGCCTTTGACACCGTCCCCCATAGCCAACTCCCGGCCAAGCTGTCAGCCCATGGCTTGGATGGGAGCACACTGCATTGGGTTAGGAAGTGGCTGGAGGGCCGAGCCCAGAGAGTGGTGGTGAATGGTGCCACATCCAGCTGGCGGCCAGTCACTAGTGGTGTGAGAGGATTGGATGGGAACCTGCCTTTACCCTTTCCTCACCATGCCTTTCCTGTTACTGCAGAGAACTAAGAAAGAAAACAAAACTTCCTCTTGGAGTCAGGGGAGCGAGATGGTAATAATTCCACTTCACAGTCATTTGTGCCCCAAGATTAACTAATTTCGAGTGATGATGCTCCATTAGGTATTAGGGAATTGGACTATCCAGCCCCATAGTGACAGAAAATCAACCTTTTCACAAAGATCAAGATATTTTTGTTTCACCAGCAGCCAAATCCTGAGAAACAGCTCTGTGTATACATGTATATGTGTGTGCAAGATAGTTAGGAAAGACCCATCTCTGACCTCCCCACTTTCAGCATGTTTTTGTTTTAAACAACACATCCATCTCACAATTCCCTTTGATCCCCTTAAACTTCAGCTCAGCTACCTGATATAATTTTCGTGCCACTCTCCAACTCCTTGCAATCCCTCTTCCACATTCCCCTCCTCCCAAACATTTGAAGGCATTATAGCAGGAACTAATTTGGTCTGGACTATTATTAGATCATGAGATCAGGGCAACATAGAGGTCGTAAAATGTTTCATTCTCTCTGAATGGCCATCGTGCCCCTATCAGGTACCATAACGTTAGGTTTGCTTATTGTGCAGATTGCTTGAGTTGCAAATTGCACATTATCCAGCTTAAACACCTGGCATTTACATTCATTATAACTCTGACACCCCCCTTTTATGGCCTCCCACGAGGACCCTCCAATTGGTCAGAAACACAAATGAATGTTTTATGATCATGATGAATAATGTGAGGGGTGTGTGTGTGTGTGTATGTGTGTGTGTAGGGAGGAGGGGAGAGAAGGGGTGGAGAATAAAAAGAGGAAAAAAAAACCCCAAGAAATAGATGAAGACAGAGGGAAGACTTTATAAAGCACTTTGACATTACACAGCTTTTTTGTCAGAGCTGTGTAGTGATCTCTGTTGCTGGAAAAAGGACTCAATGTAACTAAATGGAGCTAAATCGGAAAAAAAACCAGCTTTCAGGAACGGATAAAGATGTGTCCTGGTTGAAGGAAACAGAGGTTGTTGAAGCCTAGGCTCTGAACAAAGAATTGAGGAGAAGGGTTAGGTACCAGGTGATGTTTGTTGTTTCACACTGATTTCAGGCTAATAACTGCACTTATTTCCATGCTTGAGATTCCCATTAAGAATATATCAAGAGTGGATACAGCATCTACTATTCCTGTTCTCCTGCCACCCCATCCTTCAGTTTAGGGCCTTTATACTTAAACACTTTTCCTCCAGCCCTTTCAGACTTCAAGCTTTCTCCAAAACAAAGGACTCAGAGACTTGGTGGTAAATTGAGGTAGAGCTAGATGCAGTTTAGGGGCAAGAAACTCTAACACTCAAATCGAGAGCTATTCTTCAGTGTTCTCCTGCTACATTTGCTGGTATGAAGAAGGGTCATAGCTTTGAATTAGGAAGCTGCAAACTAAATGTATGGAGCCATTTACTGAACTACTTCTTGGGCCTTTGGCTTTTATTGGATCCTTCATTTCTGCTGTCAGTGGCTCCTGGGCCAACTCTATCTCAGAAGTCACACAGTATTTTGAACTTCAGTGTTAACATTTTCCATTTTATTTCTCAGCCAAGACCTAGTTCCACTACACTAATGCTGTTATGCCTCAAAATTGGTTTTTAAGGTGTGGTAGAAGGTGGACAGAGTTTACCTCTTGCTTCTGAGGCCATCTTCTGAGCTGAGGGGCCCCAGTTATAATTCTGTTTTCAGGGAAACTGTAGATATTTTGCCATTGACTTCAGCAAAGCAAAACTATAGGGTTTATTTCATAGGCTGTGGTCAGACAGAAAAGTTGAAAAAACAAGACTTTCTCATGGGGGTCTTCCATGGCCTAACAAGAGCCTGAAAATTGCCTCTAGCTTTGCTAGTACCACATCTTCCCTCAGGAGGCATACAGAGATTATTCCAGGATGCTCTAAGCAGGCAGAGAGGAAAAGAAAAAAAAAAATAAGTAAGTCTAAATGAGACTCCACGTCTCCAGAGCTTGTTTCCATGGCTTAAATGATTTTAATTAATAAATAAATAAATGGGATTGAAAGTTGCCCAGGAGAGAGGCTGAGGCTCTGAGATATTTTTAACTCCTCGCTTCTCCCTCCCCTGATTTTGTTTTGCTTCATCTTTGAGTAGGATATGCTGGTTGCTGGGTGCTACTGTGTGTGTCTTGATCTGGACTAATGAGTCACTACTGTTTTAGAAAGCTCACGGCGAGGGCAGAGATGAATTTGATTGTTGTGTTCAGGGCTTGTGTGCATCGTGGGATACCAGATGGGTAAAGGAGTATGATTTTAAAGGGCAGTTTTGTTACAGCCTCACAATTTAGAAATCATTAAGTAGCATACCAATAATAAAAGTTTTTAAACTCATAAACCTAGTGGCTTGTTCTCAAAGAAGAGAAAACTGAGTAAGAGAAGAAGCAGAGTGCAGTCTTAGATGGTTGTCAGCATATTGCAGCCTTCCAAACTATGCATTGTTTTGTTTTTTTTTTCAAAATATGCTTTTAATAGAATTATCAGACATTTGTCAAAATATACGCTTTGCTTATTGCGGGCATAATTAGACCAATTCAACAGTATCCTTGAGTTATCAGTTTCTTATGACAAAGCCCTACAAAACTCAATAGGGATGAAATAATCAGGGTTTTATAGAGAAAATCCAATTGACAATGTTTTGATCTCATGGATAGATAGATATGAATGTTTCAATACATTCTAAAGATTTGTTTAAGGTCATACTCTGTTCGATAATATAGATTTGTATACATCTGAGTTTTCTCTCTCATTATCTGTAGACAGTATGGATATCTATGATAGGTATGTAAGTGAAAAATATTAATCCAAGTGAGCAGACTTTGTACATGCACCAGTGACTTGAAAAGTATACTTGTATAATTGAATCATGTTAGAACTGTTTGACTGAACCAATAATCTATTTAAACATCCGGATAATGCACAACTTTGAGTGTTACAGAACACGTGCTAAAATCCATTTAAGGGATAAACACAAAATAAACTGCGTTTCTTCTCAACTTTCTTTCCTGTGCAGATGACTTATGCCTAAAATCATGTAGGTTTTTTCCCTAGCATATCTTAGTTGAGACAGTGCCACTGTGGATGTTTCTATTATGCATATCAATGTCTAATCCTGTTTGGAATTGCAGTAAGGTCTTGGCTTTCATGGAACCTTGTGGCAATTTCTGGCAGGGGGCAATTATGCAGTGCAGTTAAAGAAATAAATAAAAAACTTTTTTTCTTCTTTGTATTGTCCTTTTCAGTTTATTTAGGCTCTCAATCAAACTGTAATATATGTATATATATTTTTATTCAGGAATTTCACAAAAAGCCAGATAATTAGGATAATCATTTCCTGGAATAATGAAGACTGTGTTTTTTATTTCAGGAATTTCTTTCAGGCACATCTCTCTTCAGATTTTGAGCATATATGTTTGCTAATATTTTTACCACATGAAAAAAAAAATGGATTTAGGTACACATTCAATTTACATAACAGAATTCTGGAGTTGAAGGTTGTGATTAAAACCAAAGAAGAGTTGTAGGAATATGCAAAAAGGGATGCTGCTTGGCATGTTATCTCAGAACATGATGGATAGTCCATCAGTAGGACATCTTCACATGAAAATTGCATGTGCTATATCCTGATAAAGTAGAATGGATTGATGCGGAAACTATTGTGTAAGACTCTAAGAGATTGCTTTGTATATAAGGTCACACTAAAAACCGAAGAATTCTTGAATTCCTAGAATCTCTGAATCGAGAAGGAATGGTTACTCTTCATAATTAACTTCGTTAGACCAGTTTTATGTTTATCTCTTATTCCAAGCTGTTGAGTTGATTTTGTCCCAGTTGTTAATTAGCTTAGAAATGTACTGGTTGGTTTGTTTGGGTTGTACAATGGTATTTTAAATAAAAAGCATCACAGAAGTTGATGTTCAGAGTAAATTCCTTTTGAAATGAGTAAGATGTTACCAAATTTTAAGTGTTCTATAGAAAATGAGTCAATAAAACTAATGCTATAAAACAGAAAAGAAGATCTTTCAGGGGAGCTTTCACTATTCTTATAAGGCATAAGAAATTGGATGTGAATCTCTCTTGATTTTTACAATGGTTCAAAGTATTTAGGCATGCCTAATAGTTTCCCATTAAATTCTAATGCATTGAGAAACGAGACAAAGATGGGGCCAATGGAAGAAAGTGGATGTCTTTTGCCCTTGGTGATTTATAATAGCTGATGTTTTGGCTTAGAGTGATTAATTATAATCCAAATTTGTAAATTCCTCTTAACTGTTTTATAGAATCATTAACTTCAAAGAACCATTTGCATAGCTATGTACAGGGCAGTTCTCTGACTCAAATTGTCTTTCTAGAGTTTACTCCTTCTTAACTGTATTTTTCCCACACTTTATCTGATTTTCCCCTTGGTATCTGCAAAGGGCTAGCACTGTGTGAAGCTACATGAATACCATAAATTTGCCACTCATAAAACAATTTTCAAACATGAGAAACAGAGCTTTCAATTTCCCTGTCCACAGCTGAATCCTTAAGTTGGCATTGATAAATTTGCTCTTTATTTCATGTCACAAAAGCCAAGTCTGGAAAGATTTCAGGAAGTTTCTGGATCTCTCCCTTTCCATCTGCATGGTGGTCAGATCCCTTCCTGCTGTGAATAACAAAAGGGCTGCAGATGCTGGGGATGGATACACAGCTGGGAATATAAACCAGCTCAAGATGGTGGAGCTGTGTCACTTTATTCCTCTTGAGGATCAGGTGAAAATGGTGGACCCTTGATTATACCTGCATGTTGGAGAGGCTCAGCTGTTGTCTCCCAGACTCTATTCCCATTCTCTCATTTCCTTCTCCCTTAAAAAAAAAAAAAAAAATCCAAACTACCAGAGTGATGGTCCATCTTGCTCCATCCTCCTCCTCCTCCTTTCCCAACTGTGAGTCTACAAAAGTTTAGCAATAATTAGTGCCGACCTCTAGCTGCTCACTGCTTGCTAGGAATCTGGGTTGTCAGCTCCACCTGTCAGAGGACTGCAAGGAAATGAAGCATTTGGAGGCACAGAGATGTGGGAAGGAGGAGGAGAGATGTCCCTGCACTACAAAGCACATTGCTATTAAAGTGTCAATTTTTTGGTTTACTGTTGCAGTTTGTGTGAAGAGTTTATGGATCAGCAGATAACAGTAATTATCAGAGAGACTTTTCTGCTCAAGTCTAATCTAACCTTTTTATAGTTTTGTACCATGGGGCCTCCATCTCCTCACCCCCTCTTATTTTTTAAGAGCTTATTGGGTGATTTTACTTTTTTATTTTTATTTTTTATGGCTACTAAGTCATCAAAGTTGACATCAGACACCTTCACACACACACGAAAAAGGATGCATAGATTAATTGAATGAGGGGGTGGGTGGTAGAATTTTATTAATAATACTAATCTAGAGCATTTATTGTAGCAAAACCTAGGAACAGATTAACTATATAAAAGGAAAGGGAGCAAGGAGGAGGGAGGAGTGAAAACACTTCAGAAATGTTAGCCAAGGTGAGTTGTCCTCAAATTTGAAGCACTTGAAAGTTTATTGAATCACACTCTGGTCTCACAAATTCAGAATCATTCTGTCACAGGTAGTGCCTTTATTCTCAGCTGGGGAACTTACCCAGAAAGAGGCAGAGTAAAGGCAAACTGAAAAATATTTTCACTACACCTGGTAGAAGGGATAGAAAAAGCACCACAGGACAATTTAGTTCTTTCTTTGTTGTTGTTATGATGTAGTTACCATCACAGAGACGTGGTGGGACGACTCACACGACTGGAGCACTGCAATTGACAGCTAGAGGCTCTTCAGGAGAGACAGGAAAGGAAGAAGGGGTGGAGGGGTGGCCCTGTACATCAGGGAGGCACTAGATGCCATTGAGATGGAGATTAGGGACGATCGGGTTGAGTACTTGTGGCTAAGAATTAGAGGGAAGACCAGCAGTGCAGACATCCTGGTTGGAGTCTCTTATAGACCACCCAATCAGGCAGAAGATGTTGATGAGTCATTCTATAGGAAGCTTAAGGCTGTCTCAAGATTGCCTGACCTTGTTTTCATGGGCGACTTCAACCTGCCTGACATCTGCTGGGATCTCAACACAGCAGAGAGGAGACAGTCTAGGAGGTTCTTAGAGTAGGTGGAGGACAGCTTCTTATCCCAGGTGCTGCGAGAGCCTACCAGGGGTAAGGCTATGCTTGACCTCCTCTTCACCAATAGGGAAGGGCTGGTGGGTGATGTAGTGGTCGGAGGGTGTTTGGGGTCCAGTGACCACGAGATAATTGAATTTTTGGTATTCGGTCAAGCTAAGAGGGGCAGCAAGAAGACCTCCAGTCTGGACTTCCAGAGGGCAGACTTCAGGTTACTCAAGGAACTAATTCAGAGGGTTCCTTGGGATAAAGCCCTTAAAAATAAAGGGGTCCAGGAGGGCTGGACCTGCTTCAAGGAAGAACTGTTGAAGGCACAGGAACAGGCTGTGCCAATGTGCCGGAAGATGAGCCGCCGGGGCAGACGGCCAGCCTGGATGGGTAGTGAAATTTTAATAGAGCTAAGGGAAAAAAAGAGGGTGTATCACCTTTGGAAGAAAGGTGAGGCAACTCACGGAATGTTTAAGGATGTAGCCAAATCATGCAGAAAGAAAATTAGGGAGGCAAAAGCACATTTGGAGCTTAAACTGGCCTCTGCTATGAAGGACAACAAAAAGTCCTTCTATAAATATATTAATAGCAAGAGGAAGGGCAAGGGCAACCTCCACTCCATAGTTGACATGGAGGGAAATGCTGTATCAAAGGTTGAGGAAAAGGCAGAGGTACTTAACACCTTCTTTGCCTCAACTTTTACTAGCAGAACAGAATGTCTTCCAGACAGCTGGCCTGCAGAGCTGGCAGAAGGAGCCAGGGAGATGCACAGTTTCCCTGTGTTCCAGGAGCAGCTATGTGAAGCTCTTCTCAGCCGCTTGGATCCCCACAAGTCCATGGGACCAGATGGGATCCATCCTAGGGTGCTGAGAGAGCTGGCAGATGAGCTGGACAAGCCACTCTCCATCATTTTTCAGCAGTCCTGGCTCACTGGAGAGGTCCCAGAAGACTGGAAGCTGGCCAACATGATGCCCATCCACAAGAAGGGCCGGTTGGCTGAGCCAGGGAATTACAGGCCTGTCAGCCTGACCTCAGTGCCAGGCAAGATCATGGAACAGGTCATCCTGAGTGCAATAACACAGCATTTACAGGATGACCAAGGGACCAGGCCCAGCCAGCATAGATTTAGGAAGGGCAGGTCCTGCCTGACCAACCTGATCTCCTTCTATGATCAGGTGACCCACCTGGTGGATGTGGGGAGGCCTGTGGATGTAGTCTACCTGGACGTCAGCAAGGCCTTTGACACTGTCCCCCACAGCAAACTCCTGGCCAAGCTGTCAGCCCATGGCTTGGATGGGAGCACACTGCATTGGGTTAGGAAGTGGCTGGATGGCCGAGCCCAGAGAGTGGTGGTGAATGGTGCCACAGCCACCCAGCGACCAGTCACTAGTGGTGTGCCCCAAGGATCAGTGCTGGGCCCTGTGCTCTTTAACATCTTTATTGATGATCTGGATGAGGGCATTGGGTCCATCATCAGTAAATTTGCTGATGACACCAAGCTGGGGGCAGGAGTTGATCTGCTGGAGGGTAGAGAGGCTCTGCAGAGGGACCTCGACAGGCTGGACAGATGGGCAGAATCCAACAGCATGAGATTTAACACATCCAAGTGCCGGGTTCTGCACATTGGCCACAACAACTCCATGCAGAGCTACAGGCTGGGGTCAGAGTGCCTGGAGAGCAGTCAGGCAGAGAGAGACCTGGGGGTACTGGTCGATGGTAGGCTGCACAGAAGCCTGCAGTGTGCCCAGGCAGCCAAGAGGGCCAATGGCATCCTGGCCTGCATCAGAAATAGTGTGGCCAGCAGGAGCAGGGAGGTCATTCTGCCCCTGTATACTGCACTGGTTAGGCCACACTTCGAGTACTGTGTCCAGTTCTGGGCCTCTCAGTTTAGGAAGGATGTTGACTTGCTGGAACGAGTCCAGAGAAGGGCAACGAAGTTGTTGAGGTGTTTGGAACACAAGCCCTGTGAGGAGAGGCTGAGGGAGCTGGGGTTGCTTAGCCTGGAGAAGAGGAGACTCAGGGGTGACCTTATCACTCTCTACAACTACCTGAAAGGAGGTTGTAGACAGGCAGATGTTGGTCTCTTCTCCCAGGCAGCCAGTACCAGAACAAGAGGACACAGTCTCAGGCTGTGCCAGGGGAAGTTTAGGTTGGATGTTAGGAAGAAGTTCTATACAGAGATAGTGATTGCCCATTGGAATGGGCTGCCTGGGGAGGTGGTGGAGTCACCATCATTGGAGGTGTTCAGGAGGAGACTTGACGGTGTGCTTGGTTGCATAGTTTAGTTGATTAGGTGGTGTTGGATTGGTTGATGGGTTGGACGCGATGATCTTGAAGGTCTCTTCCAACCTGGTCTATTCTATATATTCTATGTATTCTATGTTTTTGTTCTTTTTATTGTGTTTTGTTGTTGTTGTTGTCGTTGTTGTTTTAAATAGTGTTTTGGATAGAAGCGTTGTGAACCTTACTGAAGTGTTATTTGTTTTCCTTTTGTTGAAATAAATCTTTTCCATGGAAATGTTTGAGAAAAACTGAAAACATGGTGTGTCACTTCAACAGATAAAGCCTTTCATTATTTTTATTGCTGCTGCCACAGAGTTTCTGTGCAAGCATAATAAAGAGGTCCTGATGGGGTTAAACTTTTACTTTTTTTTTTTTTTTCCTTTTTTCCTATTTCTCTCTACTCCTTCAGCACTCCTCCATTAGGGGCAAAAATTAAAATAGGAGAAATAGCTCTAGAAACTCATAATGCAAGGAAGCTTTTCCTTTACCCTTCCTCTTGTGTTTCCCTTCAAAAAACGTCAGAACTGTCAGTACAGGATTTTATTTTCTTTGTTTGCGATTTCACAACATGGCAAAAAAATCATTCTAAAAAGGAGTATTTACTTCTGTTTGTTTTGACTATATATGTATGCTTTTGACAATCTCTTGATTCATAGTAATGTGGTGGCTTGCAGAGTCAGAGTACAGTAAGTGCTATCCAAACATCTTGGATAAACTAGGAACTGCTTTAAAGAGCATTCTAAAGATGGTCAATGAACAGCATGGTTGTAAGTGTCTGAAGCTCTTTAGATACCACAGTAAATGGCAGCCTGGTTCTGCTGATTCCTTGGGAGATCCTTGAGCCTCTGGACTCTAGGAAAACCATCTCAGTGTTTCATTCCACATAACATTTCCTACATGGTGTAGGAATTGGAGTACTCTCTTTTGCACATAGGATTTTAAGATCTTCTGGCATGTGTAAGTTTTCTTCTTGTAATGCTACCAACATACTTGGGTCCTGGGGCAATTGCTTATTATTTCAGTATTTCATCTGACAGTTCAAGGAGCATTCATAGCAGAGGATACATTCAGTCTATAGCTCTATATATTCAGATTCACTATGGATGACTGAGGTAGTGATGAGATGTGTAATTTATGTGTGTGTGTGTGTGTGTCCTCCTGTATCTGTATTTCTGCTAGTGATGGAGGACACGGTTGGGTGACCTTCTGTCTCTGTTGTGCCATGTGTTTGAATCACAGATGAATTAATTCAGGGTTTTATTATTTTAAATCATGTTCCAAGAGTGTTCTACTAAGAAACTCCCATGAGGGTTCAGTTGCTTTGTGGTTAAGGTTCCAACCCAATACTTGGGAGATCTGGTGCTCCTTAACCTTTGTGCTTGGTTCTTATTTATGTAATGAGGGGATGTTTCTTCACAGACATATTTTGAACACAGTAAGCCTATACAGCCAGCTGGGGAAGATTCTCTAGTTTGTGTTTTTTCTTATCTCCTTGCTGGACAGATAGGATTTGAGATCTCCATAGCCTCTGAGGTAAAAAAGGACTAGCTACAGTGTAATCACCTGAAGAGACATCAAGAAACAGTCACGAAAGGGAAAATGTGGTAAAGCAGTACCAAGACAAACTACAGCCTCTGGAAAACCACATGAGGAAAAACATTTTTTTAATTTTAAAAGAAATGTAATAGCATCTTGCAGCAGTCACTTTTTAGGGTATAAAGCATGTCAGGGAAATGTGGTGAATGTAATGGTTCCTGCCTGAGCATCAGTGTGGGTACATACAGCCTTAGTGCAGAAACCCATAACTGGTCTAACCCACCTACCACATTCTGTTCATGACCTAACTGATGGGAAATATATTCAATGCACAGGCTTCCTCATGGTGCTCAGCATAGGCATGAGCTCACAGTGGAGGACTATTAGATGCTTAAGTGTAATATCTTCTTGGATACGAGATTTATGGTTCTTTACTTGTGTGGTAGTTTTAGGCTATCATCAGAAAATTACTGGTTAAAAAAAAAAATTAAAAAAACCACACACAAACCAAAATATCTTCCTTCTCAAGGTACATGAACCCAGTCCTCTTCAGCCTTAATGGTGGAGAAATGGCACAAATAGCAAACATGAATAGAATAGAATAGAATAGAATAGGAGTAGAATAGAATAGGAGTAGAGTAGAGTAGAGTAGAGTAGAATAGAATAGAATAGAATAGAATAGAATAGAATAGAATAGAATAGAATAGACCAGGTTGGAAGAGACCTTCAAGATCATCACATCCAACCCATCAACCAATCCAATCCACCTAATCAATTAAACCATGACACCAAGCACCCCATCAAGTCTCCTCCTGAATACCTCCAATGATGGTGACTCCAATGTAACAGTCCACTCAGCAGGAGAGCAGACTTGTGTTTGAGGTCTCTGAGATGCTTATGCCACATGGTAGATGTAGTACTAGAGATCAGGCTTTACTCTTGATGGAGTCCAGAAGAAATGGAGTGTTCTAATCAACTATGAAAATAAAATTTCTCTTTTCTTTTTTTTTTCTGTTTTATTCTGAATCTGAGAGAGATAGGAAAATAAAATGTCCATCTTCCAGATACACTGATGTAATTTTTTTTTTGTGTTGAGTATCTTCATCTTGCAGGAAAGCAAAAAATAAATAAAGAAAAAGGTTTTCCCTTCTTCATTATACCCTTAAAATAACTTCTGTTTTCTGAGACTACCGCAAGTTTTGATACTGTTTTTTAACCTCTGGCTCCTCCCTTTGATTCTCATTGGTATCTACTGTTTTTCGTCTAAGGCCTTTCTCACTCACCTGAATATAGGTTTTAGAGACTGAATGTCTTCCCCAGACATATCCCTATTCCATTTTCCTCAAAAGCTGAAAGGAAATGGCATCTTGGATTGAAGAGGCTATCAGCATCTTCTTTTGCAAGTTCAACACTATGTAGCTGTGGATACTGTTATTACTTCTTGTCTTTTAATTTATTAAATTAGCCAATAGAAGCAGCCCATTGAATGGCTTTGCTGGGAAGCAAAGGATCTAGGGACAGGTTACCAGTCCTTTTTGCTCTGTCTGCAAATTGACTTTAGCTCTTGTTGTGGAGTTTTCAGCTTTCCTTTAACATTTGCAATAGTTTATGCTGAGGAGTGTTTATCCCAGATTAAGGCCTGTAAAATATTCACCTTAGACACTTTCTTTGCTGGGGTGATACTTGTAAGTATCACAGGTCTATGCAGTAGCCCTTTGTGGGTATGTACATTTTACCTGTTTTTAAAACTGAGGAAGACAAAGAAGCCAAGAGCTTATGTTAGAGACATGCCATAAATGCTTTCATTCATGCTTTGACACTCAGACGGCACCTAAAGGCCTTACTTTTGGTGATTTCAAACCTCAGAAGTCCCCCAGGGATCAGTGCTGGGCCCCATCCTCTTTAACATCTTCATTGATGATCTGGATGAGGGGATTGAGTCAGTTATCAGCAAATTTGCAGATGACACCAAGTTAGGGGTAGATGTCAGTCAGTTAGAGGGTGGAAGGGCTCTGCAGAGGGACCTCGACCAACTGGACAGATGGGCTGAGTCCCGTGGGATGTCATTTAACAAGTCCAAGTGCCAGGTGCTGCACTTTGGCCACGGCAACCCCATGCAGAGCTACAAGCTGGGGGCAGAGTGGCTGGAGAGCTGCCAAACAGAGAGGGGCCTGGGGGTGCTGATTGACAGCCACCTAAATATGAGCCAGCAGTGTGCCCAGGTGGCCAAGAAGGCCAATGGTATCCTGGCCTGCATTAGGAATAGTGTGGCCAGCAGGAGCAGGGAAGTCATTATGCCCCTGTACTCTGCATTGGTTAGGCCACACCTTTAGTCCTGTGTCCAGTTCTGGGCCCCTCAGTTTAAGAAGGACATCAAGACACTTGAAAGTGTCCAGAGAAGGGCAACAAGGCTGGTGGGAAGCCTTGAGCACAAGCCCTATGAGGAGAGGCTGAGGGAGCTGGGATTGTTTAGCCTGGAGAAGAGGAGACTCAGGGGTGACCTCATTGCCCTCTACAACTACCTGAAAGGTGGTTGTAGCCAGGAAGGGGTTTGTCTGTCCTCCCAGGCACCCAGCACAAGAACAAGGGGACACAGTCTCAATCTGCGCCAGGGGAAGTTTAGGCTCAAGGTGAGGAGAGTTCTTCACCGAGAGAGTCATTAGTCATTGGAATGGGCTGCCCTGGAGGTGTTCAAGAGGAGATTGGACGTGGCACTTGGTGCCATGGTCTAGTCATGAGGTCTGTGGTGGCAGGTTGGACTTGATGATCCTCGAGGTCTCTTCCAACCTTGGTGATACTGTGATACTATGGGGATCATAGAATTGCAGAATGTTAGGGGTTGGAAGACCTCAAAAGATAATCTAGTCTGACCCTCCTGCCAAACTGGGATCACCCAGGGCAGATCACACAGGAACACATCCAGGTGGGCTTTGAATATCTCCAGAGAAGGAGACTCCACAATCCCCCATGGGCAGCCAGTTCCAGTGTTCCATCACTCTCACAGTGAAAAATTTTTTTGTCGTGTTTCCATGGAATGTCCTATGCCTCAGCTTCCACCCATTGCCCCTTGTCCTGTCATTGGGCATAATGGAGAAGAGCCTGGCTGCATCCTCTCAGGACTCACCCTTTACATATTTATAAATATTAATGAGGTCACCCCTTTAGGGACCTATTGAGCCCCAGCTCCCTCGGTCTCTCCTCATAAGAAAGATGTTCCACTCCCTTAATCATTTTTGTGTCTCTGCACCACAAAAATACCTGAGTTTAACCACTCCAGTTTCGCAAATTTTGTCCTAAGTGATTTAGTATTGCTACGTTAGTAATGGTAACAGACACAAAACCTAGGAGTCTGGCTCTCCTGGTGCTTCCCTTAAACATCAGGTGCAGTTCCTCCTCGACTGTATAGCAGAACATGAAAACCTACAGAATTAAATAAAAGTATAGGGATTTTCACTGGATTTGTCTACAAAGAATTACATCTTGGGAATTCTAGCAGATTAAGTATATTTTTCATACCTGTTTCAAAGATCCTGAGTTCAGCTTACATCAAAGAAACCAAAATCACTTTTTTTTTTTTCCACTGAGAACTCATTTCTTTGAATGTCAAGATGGGACAATGGAAAATAAGGGGGAAAGAGGGGGAAGGGAGGAGGGGGAAGAGAGAGAAAAAAAAAAAAGGAAACAAAACCAAGAACATAGAAATAGAAAGTCCCAGCACTTTGCCCCACAAAAATCTTTAGATAAGAAAATCATTCACCAGAACGCCCACATCAGCAGTATTTCCCATTGCCCTGAGAAATGTTTTGTGATATCATCTGGGTAAAAGCAAGATGTCTGTCCTATACTATACATCTCGCGTCTCATTCAGGAGTCCCATTTTGCAGTGGCACTTAGGGGTGGAAGGGTATTTAAATAACAGTGTCTTTGAGGACCATTCTGCCCTATATCTTCAGACAACTACTTAACTCTTTGCTTTGTATTCACAAGCATCTGTTTTAACACCCTCTTTTACACCGACAGCAGAGAAAGTAGTGCTTTTTCTGCCATTACTCATACACTGAACATCCTTTCTAATGGCATGAACCATAGCTTACTCAGTCACAGTATGCAAAAGCTCCTAGTGTTCTCCAAGACTGGTCATTTCACTGACCCTAGCAAAATTCACTCTGTGATCTTTGCCTCATATACATGCAGATTCAGTGCTTCCAGCCTGACTACACTATACAGGCTTTTACCTAATTCTGGGTTCACCCACTGCCACTATTTCCACTAGATCTGATTACAAGTTTCTAAGAGAAATCTTGCTGTTAATATTATTTATTGTTGAGGTCATTAGGGTGGTTAATTAACTTCTGGTTTCAGGTCCCTAGTAACAGTTTGAAGACCACTGGAAAATACTACAAAATGTAGGCAACTTCTGGAAATTAACACAACTGTTCTACTTTGGTGAGATAAAGAAAGATCTTTGAATCCTTTTTTGCTACAGTAAAAATTGCAGGATGAAGATTTCATTAAATAAAACAAAACAAACAAAAAACACCAAAGAAAAGGAGGGTGTGTGTGTGTGAAAGCTATTTCAAAAGTGTCTTTTACAACAATAGTAGACTGAGGAAAAAGGCTTTTCCATCTCTTCACACCTCTTGATTAGTTTGGATTATCAATATATCATGATTACCTACATGCAATTGTTTCAATAATTATCAGAGGTGACATTAAACCAGTTAATCTAGTAAAGCTTTTCATGCAATTAGATCCATCCCCTTTCCAATTGCCTATCACTTGCCCACTCTTTTCTGTGGTTAAAGAGGAATCACTGAGATGCTCTCATCTGCTGGGGGGACTCTTTCCCCCTTCACAGAGGAGTTTATTTCAGAAATAGAAAATCACAATTCAGAGCTGTGTCTCCAACAGTGAGAGGTCACTGCTTCCAGACCTTTCAATTAGAGGGGCAGAGAGTTGAAAAAATGTACCAGCTCCAAGTCAAAGTTGTAGATCGTAGTCAAAGTTATCTCTTGACAAACATGATTAAGTTACCTATGTATGGCTTGTCCTTTTCTTGTAATGGGTGGATTTGTTCTACTATTATGTATTTTGAAGATATTTTATTTCAGGCAAATTTCCCTGTGATCTTTGGGATCTTTGGGATAGTTTCCTCTTGGAAAATGGGCCAGTGTTCTGGGCTTTCCAGAACACTGTCTGTAAGATGGTAACTGCTGCTTCATACCAGAAGGTTTCTGTCTTTGACTCACTGGTTTATGATGCAAGAGCTTTCTAGCTGCTCCCAGGACAGTGATTCCATGTAAACTGCCCTATTCTCCTGTGCAGTGTATAAAATATGGATAGCAATTGTTTCAATGTCTGTGTGCTTTAATCTGATCCTCTTGATGGTAAGTTCTTTGACTTTAGAGGATCTGTCTTAATTCACACCAACAGTCTGCCTTGGAAATGTTACTGACCTGATACCCAATTCTGTGGGTGAAGAACATGCTAAGTTTCCCTCATTAGTGGTGAGGGTGAATAGTTGGCTTAGTAAGAGTAGACTTCCTGTGAGATACCTATGTCTTAGGGAGAAGAGCAAGCTATTTTGCCACAAGCTGATTCTGTGTGTCTTGTGTGTAAAACAGGATATGACAGAGTGAAATGCTTATGAGCTGCTGTGAAAGACGAAGAACAGTGGAAGCAGTAGGAGGGAATCTTCACAACAGCTTTAAAGGAAACATATTTGAAATGTAATGAAAAGTCTCATTGGTCTGTAAAAAAGAGAGGGAGAGAAAACATCAACCAGCCCTGGCTGTTGTATTGTCTTGTTAGCAGTACGTCACTGAATTTAGCAGAAGGAAAATTCTCCCACACATCTCTCATTGCACAAATGCAACTGTCACAACCTCCTGAGCTTTGAAGCACAGCTTTGATCCTGTGTAGCTCTGTCCTAGTTCTGCAATACACATGAAGGAGAGGAAAAGGGAATTACCTAGTGAATTTTCTAGGGGAATGAAGAACATCTTTGCCAAGACGGGGTTAATTGCCATGACGACAGCACTTCCCCAGCATCTTTCCTTTCTCTGTTAGAAGGGCCCCTCTCCACATGTCCTCCTCCCTTCACTGCATGTGTTATGTTAATCTAATTTGTTCAGCTCAGTGACTAAACAAATAAGTGCAAACCTGATGCTTATTCAGATGCATAGCAAAAGGGGGCAGCTCTCTGAAATTATATTTACTTGGCTATCTGATGACACACAAGGTGTGTAAGAAAAAACAAGACATGGGAAGTGAGCAGATGGAAAACAAGGTGAGATAAAAGAGAAGGGACTCCCTAAGTGCAGAGTGATTTTTGACTCTGTCCTGCTGTAGTTGGGCAGATTGGACTGAGCAAAGTTGGTCATTGGAGCATGATGTGGAAAAGTTGTGGAGGAAAACTACTCACAAGGATTTTCACTGAAGTCCCAGCAGTGACTGACAAATTTGCTAGGGAAAAGCAGAAAGGTTTTCTGGAACCACTGGGTCCCAGAACAAGATCTTAAAACAAAATCTGCTCCAGGCAATACCTGGACATCTAAGAAATTGCGAGATGTCTAACCCAAGGAGATGCAATTTCACTTGTGCCCATGAATTCCATTTCCCACATTTTATGTGATTTTTGAGTTCTCAGAAATCCTCAAGGATGCTTGTCTTTCACATCTAGGTCATTTGATTGGCCTAAAATTGGAGAATTACCAATAAAAGCAAAATGAAATTTCTTACTGTGAAGTACCTTGATTTGCAGAGAATATACACTTTTGGATTTAGCTCAGAAAATCAGAAGCAAGCTGTTGGAGCCCAGCCTACACATGGTCCAAACAGTCTGTGGCTGTGTATCTTCTCCATCTTTTTCAAAGTGTTAATGTTACCTTTCAGATAAAGCAGAACACTCCCACAAAGAGAGGCAGAATGGGTATTTGCAGTGAGCTGTAGACAAGGAGGAGAACATACACATGCAGAAATTGTCTAACGAGTTGCTGACCACTTTGAACTTCTGCTGCTAGTGTGGAATGTTCAGGTAGCTCGTCATCCCTGTGTAATTTCTTTGTATTTATTTAGTATGGGGACTTTCCCGATGTACACGAATTTTCTGATGGATGTGATAATACCAGTTCTATTTCAACCAAACTGACTAGCCATAATTGTAACCAGTCCATCCTCAGCAGTAAGATAGGTCTCCCAATATGTTTGTGTTCCCAGGTTGCAGCGCAATCTGAAGGACAGGGCACAAAATCCTGTGAGAGACATATGCTACCGCCCCAGAAACTCCTACCTGCATTTGCTGTGCATTTGTTTTTCCTTCTAGCATTGCCTACTTGGCTCTTGCTTGGGAGGCACATACACAGGGGTTCCAACAGTTTTATGAGGGTGTTACAGATGGTAGGCTGAACATGAGCCTGCAGTGTGCCCAGGCAGCCAAGAGGGCCAATGGCATCCTGGCCTGCATCAGAAATAGTGTGGCCAGCAGGAGCAGGGAGGTCATTCTGCCCCTGTATACTGCACTGGTTAGGCCACACCTTGAGTACTGTGTTCAGTTCTGGGCCTCTCAGTTTAGGAAGGATGTTGACTTGCTGGAACGAGTCCAGAGAAGGGCAACGAAGTTGTTGAGGTGTTTGGCATACAAGCCCTATGAGGAGAGACTGAGGGAGCTGGGGTTGCTTAGCCTGGAGAAGAGGAGACTCAGAGGTGACCTTATTGCTCTCTACAACTACCTGAAAGGAGGTTGTAGCCAGGTGGGACTTGGTCTCTTCTCCCAGGCAACCAGCACCAGAACAAGAGGACACAGTCTCAGGCTGCACCAGGGGAGGTTTAGGCTGGATGTTAGGAAGAAGTTCTACACAGAGAGAGTGATTGCCCATTGGACTGGGCTGCCTGGGGAGGTGGTGGAGTCACCATCATTGGAGATGTTCAGGAGGAGACTTAATAGGGTGCTTGGTTACATAGTTTAGTTGATTAGGTGGTGTTGGATGATAAGTTGGATGCGATGATCTTGAAGGTCTCTTGCAACCTGGTCCATTCTATTCTATTATTACATACTACCAGCAATAAATAGCATATCACTCTTTCAAAATGTGAAATAAAATTTGTTTCCTTTAGCTTCACTGAGAAGTGTCAACTCAGGACCATTCAGACCTATAAGCAAGGAATTTCCTCAGTTTATGTTAAGATGAAGTCTTCTCCAGGTAAAAGAGCTGGCTTGTTAGAAACAGTGTACATGTAATTAAGATTTGATGCCTCTCTGAGAACCTGCATGTCCCACTGATTACGCCAGTCTTACATTTTAACAAGAGTATCATCCCCTCTGTGTCATTTCCGAGGGAAATTAAGAAGCTGCACGGCATTTCACCTTGGGATGGTTGTTTTTTATTTCTTGTATGTAGGTTTATTTCCCTTCAAAATTATGGGTGTGCTCTCTAAGGCCCTACTTTGTTTGAAGCTATGACTCTTTTCTGGGGAAAACACCCTGAGATGATACTTCAGCAGCTCTCCTTTCTTGCTATCAATTCTGTTTCATGTTGTGTTTTCAGTCTCTCCTCTTCTGGTGGTTTTTCAATTGTGTTGGGATACTGGGAAGATGCAAAAATTTTCTCCGCAGAGCTCCTGTTCCCCTTCTTCCTTTGCAACAAGGGATTCCACCATTTCTTCCTTCACATAGAGAGTGGTGATGAAAGCATGAACATGCTAATCTCAGAGCCTTGGGCCATTTTTCTTGCTGTTGCTAGAGAACACAACCCCACTGGCTGTGCCCTGGAGCTCTTGTAGTGAGGAACTGAATTCTGATACTTTCCCTCTCTTGCCCTTTTCCCCCTGCCTTATTTTATAATTATATTTATTTGAAATTGAATTTTAAAGGTTCAGTCCCTAAAGGCAGTGAGATGTAATTTCTGGTTGATATTAAAACTGTGTAAAACTGCTTTTATATCCCCCCATAAAGAACAGCTGGTACTCAGAGAGGAGAAGAGAAAAAGAAACTGACTCTAACCTTCTTGCCAGCTATGCAGAAACAAACAACAACAAAAAATCAACAAAAATCCCTCCAAAAGCAACCAACCAACAACAAAAAAAGCAAAACCAAAAAAATCACAATAATAATAATAAAAGTTATTATTTTCCCTTAAAAACAAAACAAACAAAAAACCTGAAACTACATTAGCAATGTTTGCTGTGTAGATCATAATCATGTATTCAACCATATAATTTAAAGCAGTGCCACTGACTTCAGTGCCATGGCTCACCCTTGCACCTGTAAAAAGTCTAGCATAGACAGACATGAAAACCAAGGCTTCACTGTTTTTTGTACAATTGAATGAAAGACCGTATTTCTATCCAGGTTCCAGATTCTGATGCCTATAGTTCATCTCCTTTATCATAAGAAGTACTGAAACAAAATGGTGTGGATAAAACCATATTTTGTTAACCTGCATGGATATAGCAATAAGGTCTGAGGATTTACATAATCCCACAGAAACAAAACAGATGAAAACATGAAATACTGAGTACCATTTGCAACTGGAGAAATGGGACATGGTAGTGATGGTATTCATTTCATCTACCTTTAGGTCCATACAGTGAAGGCTTCTACTTTTTAGCTCCCTTTACAGTTTATGGAGAGGTAGGAAGGACAGATGGTGAGTTTTAGGGCATGACTCACATTGGCCTTGAGCTTACACCTGCATTTAGCTGGATGAATTGCCCTCTGGACTGGCGGGACTCTTGTTTCCCTCCCTAATGGCTGTGAGCCATGGATGAGACCTGCACAAGCTATATGCACTCATTGCTAACAGTTAGTCACACTGGATAATACAGTCAGTGACTTGTGCAGTGTTTCAGTGGCATAGATAAGAAAAAAGTTCAGGTCTCCTGAATTTGAGTCTTGTGTTTGACCTTCACACACCTCGACAACAGGGACAATATTTTTTTTCTGATTTGGAGCGATGGATATAACATTTATTCTATACAGATGCAAAGCTTTGGCTTTTTTCCCTGCTACTGTTGATTTCCACCTAAATTAATGAGGTTTAATTTGCAGGCAGGCACTGAGAAAGCAGTTGAAAAACAACAGTGGCCTCAGAAGCCAGGTACCCCGTCAGTGTAAGGGTTGAAACAGCTCTGTTTGCCCTACTGGGTTGGGAGTCCGTAAGCGTGACTTGGAAAGAACAGATTCCTAGAGGGCTGTGCACAGGGCTACTCACCTGATCAATAATTCATTAGGTACAATTTGTGAATAACTGAGGGGAAAATTTCCTTTCTTTTCTTGTAATCACTCCAACTAATCTGCTGATCTAGAGAAAAAAAATAAAAAATGGTTTGCCAGGGAATGTTATCTCACATTCCTCATGTGTAGGAGGAAGAGGTCAGACTTCCTTTTGGAGTCTCATCTCACAGACTTTGGACAGATTCAGCCATTCATTTTTCTCCAACAGCAGCCCGATCTCCTTGACAAACTGCTTCCAAATGACTTTCTTGAGTATTGTACATATTTTTTAAATTTCAGCTTTTAACTTTTGTGTGGAGCCCTGTATATACATCATAACTCAATACAATCATGGATGAGGTATTAATAAGTGGAAAATTCAAATATGAAGAAACAGTCCCTTTAGTGTGGTGGATAAGGGTATACTCTGGCACCAATTCTGCCCCTGTCCACTGCACTGGTTAGGCCACACCTCGAGTACTGTGTGCAGTTCTGGGCCTCTCAGTTTAGGAAGGATGTTGACTTGCTGGAACGAATCCAGAGAAGGGCAACGAAGTTAGTGAGGGGCTTGGAACACAAGCCCTATGAGGAGAGACTGAGGGAGCTGGGGCTGCTTAGCCTGGAGAGGAGGAGACTCAGGGGTGACCTCATTACTCTCTACAACTACCTGAAGGGGGGTTGTGAACAGGCACATGTTGGTCTCTTCTCCCAGGCAGCCAGTGCCAGAACAAGAGGACACAGTCTCAGGTTGTGACCGGGGAGGTTTAGATTGGATGTTAGGAAGAAGTTCTATACAGGGAGAGTGATTGCCCATTGGAATGGGCTGCCTGGGGAGGTGGTGGAGTCGCCGTCACTGGAGGTGTTCAGGAGGAGACTTGACAGGTTGCTTGGTTACATAGGTTAGTTAATTAGGTGGTGTTGGGTGATAGGTTGGACGCGATGATCTTGAAGGTCTCTTCCAACCTGGTCTGGTCTATTCTATTCTATTCTATTCTATTCTATTCTATTCACTCTATGATCATAGTCACACCTCTTAGCTCCTAATTCACCTTTCCCTTCCCTCATCTATTTCAGCTATATGTTCTTGGACACCACAACTGAGCTACCACTACCAGCATGCTACTGGAAATATGATCTGCCCCATATTACCCAGAAATAGTATGAGTCCCATCCTCCTCCACATAGTCATGCATTTCCTGATTCAAATGCCAATATTCTGCAGAAATCCATCTGTTTTCAAACCAGTCTTGTAGGATTTCATTGATGTAGGACAAACGAAAGGGAAAAAATAGGATCATTTTGACTTTCTATCCAACAAGCTCTAGAAGGAAGGTAGGAGTGGGGATTTTATAGCTTGATATTGAAGGTAAATGCTCAGATTTTGTTCATTGAGGTGACAGTCCCAAATTAGATCAGAGAAAATCAGTAGGATATTCTAAGGAATGTCTCTCCTGATATTTATGTGTTTACTTTTTTTGTTGCAAATCTCTATAACAGAGCACAGCCCATACTTTTGGTGTGTTAATGCTTCTGGCCTACAAGTTATTTCCTGCCCTGCCTTATAAAGGGTGACACGATTTGTGTGGCAACCTCTTTCTGACCTGACACGACCATGAATAGCAGAGTATGACATCCTCCCTCCCTGCCAAGTGCTCTGGAAGAGTTGGTTTCCTCCACTATTGCTAAGGTCAGACTGGGAGATGCAAGTCAGTGTGAAATCTTCTGTCTCATCCTCTTCTACCAAAGAGTAAGACTTAACAGCATATAATGTACTTGTATTTAAGTATCTATGAGTATTTCCATACATATGAGCAAGTGTCTGATACAGATGAGGCATCATTTGCCCTTTGGATTCTGGTCTCGTGGCCTTCTTCAATATTCCATTGACTTATAAATACATAATATTATTTAATTATAAATGCACAGAGAGAGGGCTGTTTTCAGCGTCATCAATTATACAAAGAATATCAACTTGCTTTTCTATTCCCTTTGTTTTTCTGGAGAAGTTAAACTCAAAATTAAGTCTGATTTAACTTTTCTGAGAAATCTTGCCATGACGTACATCCTGCAGTGACCTAAAGCAGCTCACGTTGGTTTGAACTCTGCGGTCGCTGGTGGAAAATATTTAATTACATTTATTTTGCCAAAAGCTGATCTGTTTATCCTGCAGTTCTTGAGGGTCTCTTGGACTCCCTCTGGTGGCTAATCTACCACAATGTGAAAGGAAGCTTGGGAAAAAAGTTTATTCTGTGCATGACGTCTGGGTGCTGTTTGTGCTGCTGCTGTGGTTTTCACTAATATCTCTTACTGTTTCCTAGGGCTGTGTCGTCCTTTCTCTGTCTAGTGCTTTTTAGTTGAAATTCAGTAAGGATGTGATCGGCTCAAAGTATTTTAATGCCTAGTTAGAGGAAATAACAAACCTAATCCTCAATTCCCCATGGCATTAAAAATAAAGAAATAAATGTCAACACGCACATAAACACCCAGATGTTTGCATCAGTGCCTGGGGAAATCAGATGGGTAGTAAAGCTGTAAGGTGGTACTCCAGGTTACTCTTGCACTACACAATCTCACTGTCATTGTCCACAGCAAGATTCTCTTGCAGTTTTAAGGTTTAAAACCTAAATGGTGAGTATTATCCAGGTACTCAGAGAAACTGAGAATTCATTTTGAATAAGGATATAGAAAAATACATCTATTTTTTTCTTGGTTTTATTTTATTTTGCTAAAAGAAACTTTCTTCCTGAAAACGAAAAACACACTGTGTTATTTGTAGCACAGCTGCTTTGCTTTGATATTTTTCCATTGTAGTTTTCAAGCCAGAGTTTTTTTCATCTGTTTGCTTAGCTCATTATTGTTGCAATATTTTTTTTTCCTTCCCTCTATTTGGTTCCACATGAAACTGGATGCAGTTTTCTCTCAAACCCATCCTGCATTGTATAGTTGAACTCAAATTCAGGAAAATTTGGTTTGAATCTGGACTCAAAGCCAATGTATGCAAAGAAAGATTAAAATATTCTACTGATAACTTCTTTTCTTCAGACCTATCAATGCCAATTCAGTCTCACCTGCACTAGAAGCCTTTGCATATCTCAGAAACCAGGATGTTTTCCTGGTGCAGATAGAGAGTCAACAGTAAATCTATTCATGGTACAGGGGCAGGCAAAGACTCCTTCCACAAGCACAGCAAGCTTTATGGCTGGCTGATGTAGCTTCATAAGCATCACAGTGAAGATCAGAAATCTCTAACTGGTAGTGCTGTCCACGCAAGCCTGCAGCACAAATCAAACCTTTTCTCCTCTCAAGCTGACTTTCAGAGATGGGATATATTTAAATGTCTAAAAGTCAAAAGTAAGCCGATTATCTTCATCCCTTCGGTGGTCAATGGGGAAAGTGACCTCAGGTCATCTGTCTTTAAATGCTTAGGTCTAATAACAATTCATTCAAGATGAATGTTTGTAATGGGACGACTATCTTAAGTTCAGATGGTGAAGGGTTAGCTGTCTACAACAGAGTATCTCAGAGGGATCTGATGCTTATATTTAGGTTAAAAAAAAAACCCTGACTTTTACTTTTTAGTTTAGAAATAAGTTGAAAGTGTAGAATGTACTTTTCATAAAATTTGTTCTGTATTGCCAAAATTTGGCAGCACGTGGTCCGTCCTTGCTTGTCCTTGCTTGTCCTTGCTTGACAATACAAGCTGATAAAAAACCGTTTTCCTGCATAATAGTGTGGAGGAAAGGTCCTGCTCAGAATGCAGCTTCCTTGATGGTCCCTTCAGCAGACAACAGACAAGTGATGCAATCTGCTAAAAGGAACTATTTAACACTGCAAATAACTCTACAGGGCACTTGGGTCTAGGCCTCAGGGTAACTCAACCAGTTATTGACATGAATAACACCTTGAATCAGTACTATAAAAGTGGTCAGACTAGGCAACTAGTTGAATGTATATTTCCTTAAAATGAATGTTTAGAGATGTGGCTCTTACATATCAGCATATGCATAGAAGTCAAACTGGCCTGAGCAATTAGTATTGTGTTTTGTTCCACTAATGTAAAAACTTGATTATTTTTCTCCTTCCCCCCACTTTATTAATTTTTCTATTGTTTAAAAAGAAAAAAACCACACAAAAAAAAAAACCAGAGGAATAAGCACTCTACAAGTGACATTCACATATATTTTAAGTAATCCCTTTTGAGCTCAAACCCACATAAAGGTCTTGCTTGAAGATACTGGGAGACAGAACAATGACTTGTCAGAACTTGCCATGCAGGCACTGCAGCTTTGTTCCAGTGTAACAGGAAAAATTATTTTCTTCCACCAGAGGAGCTCTTGAAGTACTTGGCTTTGCTTTGTGGGAGTCAGTACTGCTGCACTGATTCATAACATCTAATGATCTGTTACAATATCACAGTATCACCAAGGTTGGAAGAGACCTCAAAGATCAAGTCCAACCTGTCACCATAGACCTCATGACTAGACCATGGCACCAAGTGCCACATCCAATCCCCTCTTGAACACCTCCAGGGATGGTGACTCCACCACCTTCCTGGGCAACCCATTCCAATGACAAATGACTCTCTCGGTGAAGAACTTCCTCCTCCCCTCGAGCCTAAACTTCCCCTGGCACAGCTTGAGAATGCATCCCCTTGTTCCTGTGCTGGTTGCTAGAGAGAAGAGACCAACCCCTTCCTGGCTACAACCACCTTTCAGGTAGTTGTAGAGGGCAATGAGGTCACCCCTGAGTCTCCTCTTCTCCAGGCTAAACAATCCCAGCTCCCTCAGCTTCTCTTCATAGGACTTGTGCTCAAGGCTTCTCACCAGCCTTGTTGCCCTTCTCTGGACACTTTCAAGTGTCTTGATGTCCTTCTTAAACTGAGGGGCCCAGAACTGGACACAGGACTAAAGGTGCGGCCTAACCAATGCAGAGTACAGGGGCATAATGACTTCCCTGCTCCTGCTGGCCACACTATTCCTAATGCAGGCCAGGATACCATTGGCCTTCTTGGCCACCTGGGCACACTGCTGGCTCATATTTAGGTGGCTGTCAATCAGCACCCCCAGGCCCCTCTCTGTTTGGCAGCTCTCCAGCCACTCTGCCCCCAGCTTGTAGCTCTGCATGGGGTTGCCGTGGCCAAAGTGCAGCACCTGGCACTTGGACTTGTTAAATGACATCCCACGGGACTCAGCCCATCTGTCCAGTTGGTCGAGGTCCCTCTGCAGAGCCCTTCCACCCTCTAGCTGACTAACATCTGCCCCTAACTTGGTGTCATCTGCAAATTTGCTGATGACTGTCTCAATCCTCTCATCCAGATCATCAATGAAGATATTAAAGAGGCTGGGGCTCAGCACTGATCCTTGGGGGACACCACTAGTGACTGGCCACCAGCTGGATGTGGTACCATGCACCACCACTCTCTGGGCCCAGCGCTCCAGACAGTTTCTAACCCAGCACTGTGCTGTGCTGCTGTCCAAGCCATGATCTGATGGCTCCGCCAGGAGTTTGCTGTGGGGGACAGTGTCAAAGGCCTTGCTTAAGTCCAGGTAGACTACATCCACAGCCTTCCCCACAGCCACCAGGGCGGGTCACCTGATCACAGAAGGAGATCAGGTTGGTCAGGCAGGACCTGCCCTTCCTAAATCCATGCTGGCTGGGCCTGATCCCTTGGCCATCCTGGAAGTGCTGTGTGATTGCACTCAAGATGACCTGTTCCATCATCTTCCCTGGCACTGAGGTCAAGCTGACAGGTTTGTAATTCCCTGGCTCCTCCTTCTGACCCTTCTTGTGGATGGGCATCATGCTGGCCAGCTTCCAGACATCTGGGACCTCTCCAGTGAGCCAGGACTTGTGAAAAATATGGCGAAGAAGTTCTTAAGTACCTCTGCCTTTTCCTCATCTTTAGTTACAATATTCCTCTCCATGTCCACCAGGGAGTGGAGGTTGTCCTTGCTCCTCCTCTTGCCATTAATGTATTTGTAGATTGATATTTTATTGTCCTTCACAGCAGAGGCCAGTCTAAGCTCTAAATGGGCTTTTGCCTTTCTATGTTTTTCCTACTTGACCTAGCAACATTTTTAAACATTTCTTGGGTTACCTCTCCTTTCTTCCAAAGATGATGCACCCTCTTTTTTTCCCTTAATTCACTCAGAAGCTCATTGCCCATCCAGGCTGGCCATCTGCCCTGGCGGCTCATCTTCCAGCAAATTGGCACAGCCTGTTCCTGCGCCTTCAAGAATTCTTTCTTGAAGTAGGTCCAGCCCTCCTGCACCCCTTTGTTTTTAAGGGCTGTTTCGCAAGGTACCTTCTGAGTTAGTTCCTTGAGTAACCTGAAGTCTGCCCTCCAGAAGTCCAGAGTGGAGGTTTTGTTGCTGCCCCTCTTAGATTGACTGCATATTGAAAATCCAATTATTTCATGGTCACTGGACCCCAGCCAGCCTTCAACCACCACATCTCCCACCAACCCTTCTCTGTTTGTAAAAAGAAGGTCAAGCAAAGCCTTACCCCTGTTAGGCTCATGCAGCACCTGGGATAAGAATCTATCCTCCATACACTCTAAGAACCTCCTAGACTGTCTCCTTTCTGCTGTGTTAAGTTCCCAGCAGACATCAGGCATGTTAAAATCACCCATAAGAACAAGGTCTGGTGATCTTGAGACAGCCTCTAGCTGCCTATAGAATAATTCAATAACCTCTTCATCCTGGTTGGGTGGTCTATAACAGACTCCAACCAATATATCAGCCTTGTTGGCCTTCCCTCTAATTCTCACCCACTGGCACTCAACTTGATCATCCTAGATCTTTAGTTCCATGGTATCTAGAGCCTCCCTGATGTACAGGGCCACCCCTCCACCCCTTCTCCCTCACCTGTCTCTCCTGAAGAGCCTGTAGCCATCAATTCAGTGTTCCAGTCATGTGAGTCATCCTGCCACGTTTCTGTGATGGCAACTACACCATAACTTTCCTGCTGTAACAAGGCTTCCAGCTCCTCTTGGTTGTTATCTATGCTGTGTGCATTAGTGTACATACACTTCAGCTGGGCTGCTGTTTTCACCCCTGCCACCAACTTACCACCCTCAGACTCCTATCTGGGGAGACTGGTTTCAGCCCCTTCCTCCTGTCCCCATAGGGAAGGTGCTTATCATCTTTGTGGCCCTCCTCTGGACCCTCTCCAACAGTTCTGCCTGCTGGGAGTACCAGAACTGGATGCCATATTCCAAGTGCTCAAGGAGAGCAGATTACAGAGGGAGAATAACCTCCCTTGGCCTTCTGGTCACAGTTCTTTTAGAATAAACAATTTAGAATAAACCAAACCAGGTTGGAAAAGACCTTCAAGATCATCACGTCCAACCCATCAACCAATCCAACCCACCCAAACAGCTAATCCATGGCACCAAGCACTCCATCAAGTCTCCTCCTGAACACCTCCAATGACGGTGAATCCACCACCTCCTTGGGCAGCCCATTCCAATGGGCCATCACTCTTTCTGTATAGAACTTCTTCCTAACATCCAACCTAAACCTTCCCTGGTGCAGCCTGAGACTGTGTCCTCTTGTTCTGGTACTGGCTCCCTGGGAGAAGAGACCAATGTCCGCCTGTCTACAACCTCCCTTCAGGTAGTTGTAGACAGTGGTAAGGTCACCCCTGAGTCTGCTCTTCTCCAGGCTAAGCAACCCTAGCTCCTTCAGTCTCTCCTCATAGGGCTTGTGTTCCAAGCCCATCACTAACTTTGTTGCCCTTCTCTGGACTCATTCCAGCAAGTCAACATCCTTCCTAAATTGAGGGGCCCAAGCTGGACACAGTACTCGAGGTGTGACCTAACCATTGCAGTGTACAGGGGCAGAATGACCTCCCTGCTCCTGCTGGCCACACTGTTCTTGATGCAGGCCAGGATGCCATTGGCCCTCTTGGCTACCTGGGCACACTGCAGGCTCATGTTCAGCCTACCATCAACCAGTACCCCCAGGTCCCTCTCTGCCTGGCTGCTCTCCAGCCGCTCTGATCCCAGCCTGTAGCTCTGCATGGGGTTGTTGTGGCCAATGTGCAGAACCCGGCACTTGGATGTGTTAAATCTCATGCCGTTAGACTCTGCCCATCTGTCCAGCCTGTCGAGGTCCCTCTGCAGAGCCTCTCTACCCTCCAGCAGATCAACTCCTGCCCCCAGCTTGGTGTTGTCAGCAAATTTATTGATGATGGACTCAATGCCCTCATCCAGATCATCAATAAAGATGTTAAAGAGCACAGGGCCCAGCACTGATCCTTTTGTGCAACCCAAGATACAGTTGGCTTTCTGGGCTGCCAGTGCACATTGCTGGCTCATATTGTGTTTTTTTGTCAACTGATACCCCCAAGTCATGGGCAGGGACACACTCCGCTAGATTAAGATACCCAGATCCACATCCAGCCTGGCTTTGAAATTATCTGGGGATAGGGCTTCCACCACCTTTTTGGACAACCTGTTCAGTGTTTCACTACCCTTATGGTGAAGAACTTCTTCCTGACATCTAATCCCGATAAGCCCCTCCTCTAGCTTGGATCCATTCTCTCTAGTGCTATCACGCTCTCTAGTGCTACCTATCTAGTGCTATCTAGTGCTATGTCTCTGGAGAGAGATAAAAACTCCTTCACCAGCTTTCTTATAGGCCTTCTTCAGATATTGGAAGGCCACAATAAGGTCTCCTCAGAGACTTTGCTTCTCCAAACTGAACAGTCCCAACTATCTCAGCCTGTCCTCATAGGAGAGGTCTTCCAGTTCTCTGATCATTCTTGTGGCCGTTCTGTGGACATGTTCCAGCATGTCCTATATTTCTTGTAATAGGGGTTCCAGAACTGGACACAGTATTCTAGGTGGGGTCTCACAAGAGCCTTGCTGGCCACACTTCTCTTGATGCAGCCCAGGATACAGTTAGCTTTCTGGGCTGCAAGTGTACACTGATGGCTCATATTAAGCTTCTCATCTACCAGCACCTCAAAGCCCTTTTCTTCAGGGCTGCTCTCAAGTCAGTTACTGCCAGCCTATATCAGTGCCTACGATTGCCCCAACCAAGATGCAGGATTCTGAACCTCATGAGATTAGCATGGGCTCACCTCTCAAGCTTGTTCATATCCCTCTGGATAGCATCCCTTCCCTCCAGCATGTCTGCTTCACCACACAGCTTGGTGTCATCAGCGAACTTCCTCAGGGTGCACTCAAGTCCTTCACCTCAAGACTGGTCTGGAGCCACTCCTCACCCAGCCTAGATTTGTGTTTGGAATTGTCCCAGCCCCGGAGTATGATTTTGCATTTGGCCCTGTTGAACTGCATGAAATCAGCTTGGACTCACATCTCAAACCTCTTCAAGTCCCTCTGAACAGCATCCTTTCCCTCCAGCATGTCAACCAGACCACAAAACTCAGTATCATCCACAAGCTTCATATACCATCCAGATATATGAAAATGTCAAAATTGTAGATATAGATACAATCCCTGGGAAAATGCCTGGGCAGTGAAGAAAATCATACAGAACAGGCAATCTCTCTTCTCCACTGTCTGCTGTGAGTTTTTAGGTATCTGCTCCTTTCAGATAGGAAGACATGAGAGGATTAGTTTTCCTCATTTTCATTTGCATTTTGATTTCTCTTGAAGGCACTGGAAAAGGTTTGCCTTGTTAATCACTGTTGAGGCATTCCCAGTGGAAATCCCCTATGGCATGTGCCAGCATGTGAGGTGACTTTACATACCTTCCTGTTAACAGAATAGAGGCCATCTCTTTTTTATGGCTGGGCCTAAATCAAGAATAAGGAGCCCAGTATTTTCAGAATAGAGGATTATGAGCAGTGTATGTCTATTTGCAGAAGCATTGGGTGATGCTTGGCCTGTCCTTCTAAATTAAGTCACTCATTGAGTTTGGGAATTACTGACTTAAATTCCACTATCAAGGAGTCAAAGTAATAATCACAATAGTCCATTCTGGCTTGAAACACAACACCCAGGATGCATAGCTTGTGGACATTAGAGGTATAGGATCATAGCATATCCTCTGCTCAGGACTCTTAAGATGGTACTTTATCAGAGCTTCTTTGTGTGATTTTGCATTCTTACTCCAACTGAGGTTGAAATGATGCCTTCATCTCCTCTCTTTTCAGTCACCAAAAAAGTTACATGTTCCCCAGTCAGTCTTTTAACAGATATGACTTTACAAATCTTTAAGAAATTCCCCCAAAGTGAGATGGTTATGGGTTTAAATTATGCTGCATTCATTACACCTTGTGTCATAGACAGAATTGTAAAGATCTTTAGGCACTTCTAGGATGAGCATCAATATTGATTCAAGCATTCAATGAATGTGATATATTTAGAGATATTTATTTGCATCTTTGGAAAACCATTTATGTGTGTCACATACACTCCCAACCAAACTAGAATTCACCATTTCCAGACATGATAGCCTTCATTTCCCTCTGAGTTACGTTCCTCAGACAAAAGCTGCAAGCCATCCAGCATCTCAGATCATTCAGGTGCATGGAAACTACAAGTGTGATTCAGCCTCTGGGGGTGGATAAGTCAGGATATTCCCAAGGATTCTTGTACACTGGCAAATTATGGACACATAATTTGAGCAGATTTGAGCACTGATAAGTAGGTGACTCTGCTTAAGTGGAGCAGTTGGACAAGATTATCTCAAGAGATCCCCCAAAATTCAACCACTCTGTGATAATGTCCTTCATTAGTATACTCCTTGCCATGATTTGGGCCCATGTTAATCAGAACGCTGTCACAGTGCCCAGGTACAGTCTGGGGCCTAGCACAGAGTGTATCAGGCCACCCAGTTTTGGCAAGAAGATAAAAGATCTTGACTACACCTGTGCAAGGCTTTCATACAGACAGGATCAAAGAACAGGTCATAGACTGGTTTAATTTGTTAGCATAGATATGTACGAGTCCAGAAAAGTAGGTTTGAATGTTTTCTGATGGCACATTCCATCCTATAGGCAGGAATTCAAACTGCAAAAGGGAACAAATCAGGGCATGACTTCATAGTCAGGAGCATGAAGTTTCAGGATGTAGCTCTTGACTTGCACATGGACTCTGTTACCATGAGGGTTGCAGAGAAAGTGGAGCTGCAGATGTTTTTTCACCATCATTAAAGCCTGTATCAGTGGATCTGTGGAAAAAGAAATTGTCCTTTAACATAACTTGCAAGGGCAGTGGGAGGCTAGAGATTTCCTGTGTGCCTCTGTACAGAAGAGCACAAAGGAAGATTCATTGAATGCTTGGAATTCTGCTTCTGAAAGGAGTCTTCATTACTTGGCTCTTCTCTCATTACTTGGCTCCTCTCCCTTGTGCAACTCTGTCACTCTACACATACCGATAGAAGCCTGTTTATCCACTGTTTGCCCTTCTTTCCCTATTTCTGGGGCAAACATGCATTTACATGCTCTGCTTTCCTGCATACTCCTCACAGCTCTTGCGCTCTCTCACACTAACACACCATAAAAATCTGCCTTGTATCCAGTTAGTAAAAGGTGACTTTTTCCTGCCATCTGTGTGTTCGGTGGCACAGATTCTCTTGGCCTGCCTACACACACTTGCAGGCATGTTACACCCTCCTCTTTCCCCTTCCTTTTTCTCTCCCCCTCCCACGAGCTGGCAGCAAAAACAAAAGGGAAATCTTCAAACCACAATGTCAGCTGTGTGTGTCAGTGTGGGTTGAGAGGATGGATCACAGCACACTCATCTCCCAGGAGGTAAAGGGGACTGCATTTTAATAAATTTACATACTACAGAAGACTGTGTAAAAGCTTGCTTTGGGGAGCTCTCTGCTGAGTTGCTTTGGGGACACAGAGCCCTTGATTTGCTCAGGAATAATTTGATGCCACCTGCTCTAAAACTCTCTTGTTCTCCATATCCTTTTAATTTCAGTAGTGATGCCCATTGTCTGTTTCACAGCATGGTTTTGTTTTCTTATAGTTTGAATGAATGGACATTGATTAATAATTCTGGAAATGCTGGCTGTGGGCAATGTCTATCTCTTCTCTGTATAGCTCCTGTACACACATTGCTCCTGATCTGTTCAGGAACAAGTATAAATTGTGATCTGTCTGGAGTGGATCACTGAACATCTCCTCTTTTCTTTAATATTTTGCTTATCTTCTGAATAAATACACTAAAAATATTCAAACTTATGAAAACAATCTCTGAAACATACAAAGTTTCACCATAAACAGCATTTATATATTCACTCCACTTTTATTGAATGTATGTATATTTTTTTTTCCTTTGAAAAGATAATATTGAAACAATTTTTGAAACTGGCTTGTTAGTACAAATTACATGTTTTATTTCATAAGAAAAGTGGAAATTTTCCTTAAACACTTCTACATTTAAACATTTCTGAATTTCATAATTCCAAAAGACATGAGTAGTTGTTCCATTTATCTTTTCATAGAATCAATAAGGTTGGAAAAGACCTCAAAGATCATCAAGTCCAACCTGTCACCCAAGACCTCATGACTACTAAACCATGGCACCAAGTGCCACGTCCAATCCCCTCTTGAATACCTCCAGAGATGGTGACTCTGCCACCTCCCTGAGCAGCACATTCTAATGCCTAACAACTCTCTCTGTGAAGAACTTTCTCCTCACCTCGAGCCTAAACCTCCCCTGGTGCAGCTTGAGACTTTGCCTGGGAGAAGAGACCACCTGCTTCCTGGCTACAACCTCCCTTCAAGTAGCTGTAGACAGCAATAAGGGCTCTCCTGAGCCTCCTCTTCTCCAGGCTAAACAATCCCAGCTCCCTCAGCCTTTCTTCATAGGGCTTGTGCTCAAGGCCTCTCATCAGCCTTGTTGCCCTTCTCTGGACACGTTCAACAGTCTTAATGTCCTTCTTTTTTTGGCTCCAAGAGAAGGGGCAGATGTAGAAGCACAAATTCTGGTATTATTTGAATTCTTGTACCTGTCATGAAAGGTTGTGTATACTAGGAACTTAGCTGGAATGATCGCTGACCTAAATCACAGCCCAGAGCAGTGCAAAGCATAGAGGCCTTACAGATGGCTGCTGCTATGGCTTATTGGAGGGTCAGTGTGATTCCAAGAGCTATTGCAGTTAACATCTACTGGTAGTTCAGAACAGACTATGACTACACAGTTTGCTGCAATCTAAGTCACCTCTAAGCATGGGGCTTCAAGATAGTCCTTCCCAGGGTTGCTGTCAGCTCAGACTGGTGTCATGAAAAAGCCATCCTGCCATAGTTTTCAAGCAGAGGAATAGGTCCTTTCCATCTAGTATTGTCTTGAAGTTTAGAGCTGGGATAGGGTCAGTTTGAGGAACATAAGGAAGGAGGAATTGGTCAACATTTCATAAGTCTGCTATTGTTATGAAAGAAATGGTTTCAAACTCCCTCTTACTCATGACCTTTCTGTGTGAGAAGTCTATTAGCCTATCCCCAGTCTATGCAATGAGGATATAACACATACAGAAGAGTGGTGAAGCAAAGAGTGCAAATGATGGTGATATGTGCTGTGTGAAAGGGAATGGATGGATTGCTGTTGAGTGCTTAAAACAGGAGTGAGGGGAAAAGAACCATGTGAAATCCACCTCCAAACAGATGTAGCAACCTTCTTCTTCAATGTTTATGTAGCTCTGGAAGTGCACCATGTGCCACATCCATGGGAGGGCAAGGCCCTAAACAGGAGGCTCTAGAATAGGTCATTTGAACTCTTTCTGGCAGAGGACTATCCATTTAATGCAGAGAGGGAACAACTAAGCAGCCATATTCAGAGAGAAAATCCATAATCTGTTATGGGACTTGGGCCACCATTGATCAATATAGCAAAGTCAATAATAGCTTTTGATTCCAGCATATTAGGCTGACTGTCAGATTCATGTTTATTGGAAGTTTTTTACAAATCAGTCAGGCATATGCCTTGAATGAAAGAGAATAGAAGGCAAAACTCCAGGTGGAAGACTGATTTTTTTTTCCTCTCAGAATTATGTTTAAACAACCACAGAGTCTGTTAAGGGGAAAAAAAAATAAATAAACAAAGGGGCAAAGTAAAAAACAAACAAACAAAAAAACCACAAACCAAACAATTTCCCACCTACAAAACGAAATGCAAATAAAATATGTTACAATTTGGCTTTCAGTTAAAGAAAATGAGGATTCTCTGAGGGCCAAACTTAGCAACCAAAATGTCATAATATATCTATATGTCCCCACCCTGAAACTTCTATGTTTTTAAATCAGCTGATTCCATTAGTATTGCAAACTCTGCTTGAAAAGACATAGACTCAAAATAATTTAGGTAGCTCATATAATAAGAAATGAATCTTGTAACTTTGACATTAATTTTAAATTTGCAGAAAACATGAGGGTGGTTATGTAAATAATAATGCAATTAAAATGCTAAATTATGTCTTGAAAGAAGAAATTAAAAATCAAGATCCATCATGAAAGTTTCTATCTCTTATAACTCTTTTAAACAATAAAAATAGAACATTTTAGATGAAAAAAAAAGCTATGAAAATACTAAATACATAAATGCTCCAGTTTTTACAGCTATTATACTGATGGAGAAAAGTGGAAATACCAAGATAAAAATACAAAAGTGCTTGAATGTCCTTTACCTTTTTTAAATCATGCGTGTTCTAAAATACTTCCTCAGAGTTAAGTGACACTGATACAGACCCAGTAAAGGGAAAGGAATCAAAATACATAAGGAAAGGGGGGAAAAACCTATAATAGAAATTAATTGGAGTAGATAAGAAGATGTGAAGGTTTTGTGTGATGACAGGAAACACAGAATACAGAAACATAGTCGGAACCTTACAGTCGCAAGATTGTTTTGGAAAACACACAAAAATTTTGTCCTGGATGAAACTGGAATGGTAAGAGCAAACAGAGGCAAGTGAGATTTGTATAATTGGTGGAGAAATGTATAGGGCATCATTTTGATTTTAAGTTCTGTTTTTAATGATCAGCAGAGCTCAGCAAAATGAAATCACTCCATTAGAATAGCAAGGCTCTGGAGTGAACAAAAAGGGTAGCATACCTGTTGGAGAACTGGTGAGGCAGTACGTCAAAGTTCACCCTCAAAGGAATATGTATGAACAGTTACTTGTGTCCTTATCTGAGTCTCCTCTGAGATGTTAGTGCATCTGATGCATTTTAAAATTTGATGGATTTCTATGGGCCTTATCTTCTTTGTTCTGTTGGCGCTTTGCCCTTCTACTTTTCTTTGATCACTGCTTAGGATCAGTTTTATGTAACACCACTAGGGCAGAGTGCATTGACCGCCTTGCTGGTCGATGACGCAGAGAGAGTGGTACAAGGACAATTACATGGACAAAAACTTTTTCAAGAGATGCTGGATAAACAGGTTTATCATAATTTATGAACTTTCAGAGTGACTTGAAATCTTACTACTCCAGTACTGTTTCCAGCTTTTCAGCATGTAGTCTGTTAGGTTAATGCAGTTTGGTAGCATCTGATGGGCATGGAGCTTGAGTGGCATACCAGAGAAAAAAGGTGTTTTTAGTTAAGGACCTAATCCTGTTTGGAGCAATATTATCAAGCTGTCCACTCTTCATTCATTCTTATGACAAAGAATGGCTTTCACCAGTACATATCAGCAATGACTGACTTTTCTGATGGATTTTGTAACTTTTTACACACAAACCTTCTGAATTTTCTGAAACAAAAACCTGACTAATTTCTAAACTGCTTATTGCAGACACAAAAGTACAGCCGAGAAAGATCACTCTGAAATTGCAATGATTTATAGACACTTTCCCAAGTGTCTGTTACAGTCATTGTAGGAAACAAGTTGCTTTGTTACAGACTTTTAGTCTGACCCAGGATGACAGTTTTTACATTCTGATTAATAGCAGTGATCCAACATTACCTATATAACTCCTACAAATCCTCTTAACTCTTCTGTTCTTACCTATCAGAATCCCAAGGGTGGGCATACTACGAAGTTTTCCTTTCACTTACAGTAGACATCTACAAGTTCAGCCTAGTCTACCAGCTTTATCATTTATTCTCCTTTAAGCCTAGCCATATCTGTTGTTAATTTCCCTCTCTGTGGTCCAAAGAGTTTTACTGAAAGTATAGTTACTTGAAGCTTAAAGTGATATCCAAGATGACTGTCATTCCACCAACAGAGTTGCAGAAAGAGAGATTTATTTTTTTTTTAAGAAGACCGAAAAATGTATTATTTTTCAGCCTACCAAACATGTATTGTGAAGACAGGAAAAAAACAGCACATTCACAAGATCACAGCTTACACCTAGAAATGTTGGTCCAGATGATCCTTAAGGTTCCAGCCAACTTGACATTCTGTGATTCTCTGAAGGCTTATGAGGGTGCAGCACATATTTTCATACCTGAACAAAAGTTAAGTTTGCATCCAAGACTTGTTGAATATCCATAAGGATGTTTTCAAGCATGTCTTGCAGACATAAAACTATGTTCTGTGCACTTGGTGATGTGAAGTGTTGTAATTAATCTTTCTCTTGTGACTCAAATAAAATGGTTCTCTACATTTGATGTACATGCATGAACTTGAAGCCAAATCCTTCCTGTGTTACTCCTTGAAAATGATTACTAGGAATAACCTTGGTTTCACGTGGCTGTAAAACAAGATATGGTCTTCTTTTGTATGTTTTAGTTGCCGTTGTTTGTTTTTTTTTTCTCTCTGGTATTTTAGTAGAAAGAAGATACACAAATTTTTCAGTGTTTTTCTCCACAATGCTGGTGTGTTTGGTATACATTCAGTATGTTCTTTCTTCTTTCCTCTAAGTTACATAATCATCTATATGCAAAACGGCCTTTTTAGAGCATCTTTTATGTGTTTAGCATGACACAGCCTCTGCTTAAGGGCCCCACCTAGTAGTCTACAGGCAAGAACGAGGGGGAGAAAAAGAGAGAGAGTCCTTCTTTGTGGTAACTAACTCTTTATATAATGAGCCCCTTGCAAATTCTCCTTGCATACTTATTGACACCCCTGCAGTTACTTAAATGGGTATTATTGGTCACTAGGTCCTAGGGTCATCCACCAGAATGGGGTTGTTAAAAATAGGAATGAGAGTTCAAGTCACAGGGTCAAGAGAGATTAATTGAAAAATCTTCTGCAGACCTGACATTATCTGTGGAATTGCAGTACCCAGACATATCCAGCTGCTGTTGGGTTCCTTGAGAATGTAAATGAATGGCTTACTTTTTGGCAGTGGGGTAGTTTCCAGGCTGCAGGCTGGTGTGTTGATTTTTCTTTATGTTCTGTTCCTTTTTTTTTTTCCCTCTCCTCTGAAGAAATATTCCTATCAGTGTCTGTTAGTCTTCCTTTCTGTGCTGTCCCAAGCTGTATCTTTTGAATTTGTTGGTCAATATCAATTAAATGTGATGTTCTGACCAGTCTTGTGAGATCAGGCTCCTAAGCAGAGGAAATAGTGTTTTACTGCCCCAATATGTGAAAGGGATGCCTTATTGGACCATGTAGA
Organism: Melanerpes aurifrons; assembly: GCA_011125475.1. Taxonomy (NCBI): domain Eukaryota; kingdom Metazoa; phylum Chordata; class Aves; order Piciformes; family Picidae; genus Melanerpes; species Melanerpes aurifrons. The sequence goes on along the minus strand of WWNC01000003.1, from coordinate 29,254,075 downwards.
ATGGTCTACTCACTATTGCTCACTTTCGAAACTAGTTTTCACAAAAAGTGAAAGTGTGATGATTCTCTTGCAGACCAAATTATTCACGTTTGGAGATGGGCTTTGCTTTTCTTTACCATATGGACAAAATTAAAATTTGTTGCTTAAAAGGTCTTAAATCTAATCCATGTGAAAACCTGTTTTCACCACCTGATCTCTGGCAGATCATGGCAAATACTGGCCTCTAAGAGGAGTCTTTGTAGGTCAGTAAGTTACCCACAGATGAGAAATAATCACAAACCCAACCATGGAATGTCTAGGTGCTTTGATGAGGGAGTTTTCTGTAGGGGGTGATAACCTGAGATTCATTGATAAATGTATGTGATGAATATGCATCTGACATAATTGCCTAGTCTCTATACACAGTCAATGGTGAGAAACAGGCAATTCCAAGAGTGATTCTCCTGACATCTATATTTGAATCAAATGAATCATGCTCTAGAGTTAACTATTTCTTGCAGGCTGTGAAGGTGACCTAGGTAACTATCACAGATGTAAATGCCAATACTGTAGATGACTAAATCTGTTTAACCTCAGTATTCTGATGAAGATATGCCAGTATTGAATTTCTTCTGGCCATTTATGCTCTGGAATACCATGAGATCATATACCAGGAAAACTCCCCTTTCCAAAATTGTTTTTGTCAGATGAAACAAATGAAGGTACATGTTCACTCAGGAAATGTAGCTTAAGTTATGCATCTTGCCCAGTGTGACTTTAAAAGTATAGCACAGATCTGATAATACAATTGAAGTGTCCTTAATCTATTCTAGTATCTTACCCTTTAAAACTAGCTGTTTTCTGTAGATCAGAACATGTTCTTTTAGAATCCATAAGACAGGATCATTTAAATTTAAGTTTGCCTACAGAGCTTGACAGATTTTAGACTCTGATGGCTTTAATAGGTGCTGATCTTATTCGCTCCACTAGTCAGAGGAGAGCTTTACCAGGGCAGAAGTCACAGTGCAAATGCTAAGTTCACATCTAATTAGGGTATGGTGCTGAATCTGCCAGTCTCAACTTTTATCAGTCATCTCCTCTTGCTCCAATTTGCTGTGGAAGATCACTTCTTTCTCTCTTCTTCTTTAAATGAAAAATATTATTAGGCTTTGAGGGCCTAAAACTGTTGCTGCCTGCACGTTGCTAAAAATAATATAAATCAGTGCCAAGGGATCACTTGTATTTTGGCTGCATGAGGAAGTTTAACAGCGAAAAGGGAAAACTCATCAGTGCATAGATCTCAAAATCTAGGATGCTCTGTCTACAGTCTCTGAGAAAGTTCAAAAAATAATTTAAAACTTTAATTTTTAATCTTCATTCCTTTATCCTTTTCTCTCTGGTAAATTCTTTTGCTTTAGCACAGCTCTCATCACACGTTTTTCCAGGCTTGTAATACAGCAAACAGGACCACCTCATTCTGACTGCTCTTCCAGAAATAGCTGTGAGGCAATTGTAGGAAGGGGATTTTAATTCTTCTTTGAATTCCGATTTTACATATGTAGCTTACAGTCTTATGTATAGATGGCAGTGGCACACCAGTCCCATAGGTGCAGAAAGGTTAAGTTGTGTTTTTCTATACATAAAGAGGAATATCAGAGAGGCATGTAGAGGAGTGATAGAAAGGCAGAGAAGTCAGGCAGAATCACCAGCACATAAAAGAGTTTAAGAGAGGTCTATTAATTTCAGACTTGACCTATTCAAACTTCTGCATTTTATCCGTAACTGATGGCTCTTTCAGACATCATCTTTAAAGAATTATTTGTAAACTCAGGGTTAAAAATTTCACATTGTTAATGATTCCCTTGATAAGCTGCTTGCTGAGGCATCAGAGGATATTTAATAAATTAGAAATATCCCTCTATCCAAATCCATCTTCATCCTTAAACATAATTATTGGCAGTCAGGATCAAATCTGCTCCATGATCAGGGTCAGTTAAAACCAGCTTTTGAACCAAGTAAATTAATATCTTTAGCAGGTATGTGTCCATCTAGCCATTAAACCACAGAAGATGCTCTCATACACAAGTTGGAGATGCAGAAATAATGATACTGAGAAGTTTGACAAGTCCTGAAGGTTAGATAGCCAAAAAATGGATAGAGCATAAAACAATACTCAGGTTGTCCTAACTCCTTGGCCTGGGTCTCACCTACAGGACAGACTTGATTCAGACATCAAAGCAACTCACAGAGCTTCTTATGATTGTCTTAACTACACTTATCATGGCTTTTTGAACATCCCCACTTTGTCCTTTTCTTATTCAAACACACAGACCATAAATCTGTTTAAGTAACATGATAATGACCAACAGAATGGTTATTATGTCACTAAAAAGAGCTATATATAACCAACCTGGTATATTAATGGGAGCAGACAAGACAAGGAGATGAGAGAAAAGAGAGGGAGAAAAACTGCTTGGAGTTAAATACAAATGTTTATTATCTACCTGCTCAAAGGCACTGCTTGAAAGATAGCTGATTTGCTACCTTGAAGTTTTGATCTGATCTTTTGAACCCTAACCCTGTCCTTTTCTATTGAGATGTATTAGAAGTTTAATTTTTATAGCAGAAATATTCCCCCTCTTTTTGTTTTACAATAGAGGCTTAGACTGTCTGATCTGACACTGTGCAATGAAGATACTGCTAAGAGATACTACAGTCAGATGTTATCACCTCAGTACTGTAATATTATTTCCATGTCTTTCTCAATAGATTGTCCATGTAGTGACATGCTCTTAAAGTGAAATGAGTGAATGAACCTGGAGAGGTTCATTGCACACTGAGCACAGGAAATGAAATAGAGAGATCAAATATTAAGTAGGAACAAGGACATGAGATTTGTGAGTGTTGTCTTCTCTGTTCTTCTGGAGATAGACTTTATGATGGCATGGTATTGGATTTGTGTCTGGAGGGCCCAAGGAAAGAGTTCAAATTTTTTTTCACATGGTGGAAGTGGTCCTGTCACAAGGGCAAATTAATAAGAGAAAAGTAATAGCTTTGCTTCTACTGTGAAATATCACCTGAAAGATCCTAATTTGATTTAATAGAAAAAAGAAACGTATTAAATGCTAGACACCACCACCCAAGTACTTCACAATTGTACCAAACACTAAATCACAGTTGTTTAAAAGATGGGATGCCATTGAAACTACTAGGCTGATAAGTTTTATGGCACAACTTTTCTTCATACTTTGAACAGCTCATATAACATGTTTTTCCCTTTTCCATCATTTCACTATCTGTCAACTAGGGTTAAAGCTCAGTTCCTTCCCAGATGAGACTGAAATTTCTTATTATTTGCCAGACATGTTCAAACATTATGGGGACTACTCCTTTACACTCATGGACGGGGCTGATTGTGTGATGGCATTAGATCCTCAGAGAGGGGCAGCTGTTGTAGAGACACAGGCTAATGAACTTGGCTGAAGAGCAGTTACAATAACTCTGTTTTCTCAATCTACTAACTGGACAAGTGGTATTGTAATGCCATGGAGATCGCTAAGAAGATCTAACTTAGCCTAAAACTATAAATCTGGCTTCAAGGGGAAGGAAGAATATTTGATCACAGTTTGTGTTCCTCTGCTTTTGAATTTCGAGCTGATTTCAGGTAAGGTAAGCAGTGGAAACAGGTAAAATGGTGAGGAAAAGACATTATCAATGCTTTCATTAAAGGAACAACTAAGCCATCTTGTCCTTGCTTAGACATCAGAGAATCCAGACATGAACAAGCCATTGGCAAACAGGCCTCATTAATTTCATAAACTTTGAAATTACTTGTCTCTGTTTAGGACTTAGGTTAAAATACTGAGGAAGATGCTTCCAGCTCTGTCTGTTATATCAGTAAAATGAAGTACACTGCAGAAAATTAATAGCATCAACAGTCAAATTTTCACTAATGACCAGTGCTATATACAACTGATTTTCCGGACCTCTAAGAAACACCTTAATATTGGCTTTGCACATGTACTTCGTCATGCATTGTGATGGATTTGGGCTGAAGATGTTCACTTCAAAGTATTTCCAACCCTTCCTCTGCCTGCACCCCTTTTCATTACTCTCAGCAAAACTCCCAGCCTTTTAGAGCAAGTTATCACTGGTTCCGATTGCTGTGCTCAGCAAGGATCAATGCAAGCTAGTTCCATTTTCCTCTTGTTTTCACAGAACATTCTGTACCTCCACTATCCTCAGTTGGAAAAACTCATCTATCTGCAGATCCTAGACTTGCTTTTTCAACTGATACCTGGCAGGAGTAACTCATTAAGAATGCATCTAGTGGAACCTGCACCCAGAGAGGTGCCAATTGGTGTTTCATCCATTGCCTACAGGTCTTGAACTTCATCAGCTAGGCAGAGAAACCAGCAGAGAAAGGACCCGCTTATCTGATTAAGTCTTCATGAGCTGCTCTACAAGTTTCAGACAAGAAAGCCTTGTTCTTGTAACCTATCCAAAGCAAAATAAACAACAAAATGTTCAGCTCCACACACCGCACACATCCACATGTATACTTTTGCCTCCTGAGTTCCCTTGAGATAATTAAGATTCTCATTTTCATTTTGACACAGATATAAGAACAGTGAATATCTCAGACTGCTTCCCTGATCCCTTGAGAAATCAATCTCTACTTCATTTTTATTTGATTGCTGGAGATGAAGCAGGGACAAAAGCAAAGCTGCCTCTGCTTTGTAGCATGAGTGTGGTGGTCCTGGGTTGTAAACATCTGAGCTTGTTAGAGAAGCAGTTAGACATAAGATTTTAACAGAATCACAGAATGTTAGGGGTTGGAAGAGACTTCAAAAGATCATCTATTCCAACTCTCCTGACAGACAAGAATCACCTAGAGCAGATCATACAGGAACACATCCAGGTGTATTTTGAATATCTTCAGAAAGGGAGACTCCACAGCCCACTCGGCGGCCTGTTCCAGTGTTCCATCACCCTCACAATGAAAAAAAAATTTCCTCATATTTCCATGGAACTTCCCATGCCTCAACTTCTACCCATTGCACCTTGTCCTATCATTGAGCATAAGTGAGAAACCCTGACTCCATCCTCTTGGCACTCACCCTTACTATATATATATAAATATTAATTAGGTCACCCCTTAATCTCCTCCTCTCCAAACTAAAGAGATCCAGCTCCCTCAATCTCTCTATTCCCTTAATCATTTTTGTGGCCCTACGTTGGACTCTCTCAAGCAGCTGTCCTTCTCGAACTGAGGGGCCCAGAGCTGGACACAATAATCCAGATGCACCTCACCAGGGCAGAGCAGAGAGGGAGGAGAAAACCCTCTCTCAACCTGCTAACCACACTCCGTCTAATACACCCCAGAATGGCATTGGCCTTCTTGGCCACAAGAGGACATTGCTGGCTCATGGTCCACCTTTCATCCACTATGATCCCCGCGGGGGTCCTTTCCCCTTCACTGTATTCCAGCAGGTCAGTCCTCAACCTATATTCCTTCCCAGGTGCAAGACTCTATACTTGCCCTTGTTGAATTTCATTAAATTTCTCTATGCCCAGCTCTCCAGCCTATCTAAGCCTCACTGAATGACAGCACAACCCCCTGGTGTGTCAGCTACTCCACCCAGATTGGTGTCGTCAGCAAATTGCTGACAGTGCACTCTGTTCCCTCATCCAGGTTGTTGATGAATATATTGATTATTACTGGTCCTAGTACTGACCCCTGAGGGACTCCACTAGATACAGGCCCCCAATTAGACTCTGTTCCATTGACCACAAGACTCTGACTTCTTTCCTTCAACCAGTTCACATCCACCTCACTACCTGATCATCCAGACCACACTGCCTCAGCTTAGTTGCAAGGGTGTTGTGGGAGACAGTGTCAAATACTTTACTGAATTCAAGATAAACCATATCCACTGCTCTACCACTATCTACCCACCTGGTTACATCCTCATAAAAGGGTGTTAGGTTGTTCAAACATGACTTCCCTTTAGTGAAACCACGTTGACTGCTCCTAGTGACCTCTTGATATGCCCAAGGGCAGAACCAAGGACAAGTTGATCCATTAACTTTTTGGGGATGGAGGTGAAGCTGACTGGTCTATAGTTACCTGGGTCCTCCTTCTTATCCTCTTTGAAGATTGGAGTGATGTTTGCCTTCCTCCAGTCCCCAGGCACCTAAGTATGCCATGACTTAACAAGAAGAGGGTGGAGAGTGGTCTGGCAGTGACCTTTGCCAGATCCCTCAGCACCTGTGGGTGCATTCCATCATGATTTATGGCTGTCCAGATTACTTAACTGTTCCCTAACCAGTGCTCATCAACCCACACCTCATCAACCCAGTCCTCATCAGCCAAGGAAAATTCCTTTTTTGTTATGTCTTCCTCTGGGGCCTCAGGTGTCGGGGGCTCCTAAGGACAGTCTCCAGCAGTATAGATGGAGACAAAGAAGCCATTTAGCAACTGTGCCTTCTTTGTATCCTCTGTCACCAAGGCACCCACCTCATTCAGCAGTGAGCCTACATTGCCTCCAGTGTTAGTTTTTCCTGCAGTGTATTTGAAATTGTCATCAATGCACTGGAGGAACCTCTTGGACTGTGGCTGTCTGTCTGAGCAGGTCTTTCCAGCAATTGTCTGGGTAGTTAAATTTCCCTATGAGAACCAGGGCCTGCAACTGCAAAGCTGCTGTCAGCTGCCTGTAGAAGGCCTTATCAGCTTCCTTGTCCTGATCATGCTGTCTCGTACTAGACACCCACAACTGTATCAGTCATGTTAGTCTGCCCTTTAATTCATATCCACAAACTCTCAACTCACCCCTCATCCACCTCTGGGCAGAACTCAGTACAATCCCTCATGTAAAGAGCAACTCCACCACCTCTCTTTGTTGACCAGTCTTTCCGAGAAAGGACATAGCCATCCATGACCACATTCGAGTCATGTGATTTGTCCCACCATGTCTCCACAATTACCACCAGATCATAACCCCTTGGCTGCACATGGATTTCTAACTCCTCCTGGTTGTTCCCCATGCTGCTTGTGTTGGTGCACACCATTGAAGGGAGCAAGCTGAGCTGTTTTTCTTTCCTCTTATAGTAATCTACAGTTGTTTTTAAATTAAGTGTGTGTAGAAAGTGAAATGGGATTCTTCTTAGAGTCTGCAGATAGCTAAATGATCCCTTAGCACTCCCGTGTAAGTGTTTATTCCTCTGCTGGTTAGCTAATTCTCTATTTCCACAGCATATTGGATTATTTCTTTGATCCTAATTTTGACTGCAAAGAAGGAGTTCTACCTGATGACAGATTGTTGAAGATTCAGCATGTTTTAATGATAATGCCAAGATCTCTCACATTTACTGGACCCTAGGAAGGCAGGAGGAGATGACTCCACCTGCATGACAGAGATTGAATGTAACCCAGTGCCTTACTGCATTTGTCTAGGTGTCAGAAAAACCTATTGCCTACTCTTTTTGTTTGGTGAGAAAGATTTGAATCTGTGTCTTCAGTCTTCCTAAGTTGCTCAATGACAGACATTTCATGCCTGCACCCCATTTCCCTACAAGTGTTTCATTATTTATACAAGGTGAAACTCTTTCAACTGTAAGGAGTGACAGGTCTAAGGTACACAAGATGTTAAAGCCTTAGGGAAAAGATTCCGTTTTGTCTGCTGTCGAGGCTTGAACCCAGGGATCTCTTGTGAGTACCTTAACTGCCTGTCTAGTCAAGGTCTCTCTGCCTAACATCCACTTATTCTGGAATGAATAAAAGCAACCTAGACATCAGACACCAAATACAAAAAATCCCAGGGAATTTAGAAACAGAACAATATCTGACTGATTTTAGACATTTGTGGTTTTCCTCTCTATATTATTGAGGGGGTGGAAGGAGGAGCTGTTTGCTTTTCAATCAATCTTATTGACCATGACAGAAAAAAAAACCTGCTGTTCAGTGAAGAACTTCAAAATGCAGACATGTCTTGCTTTATAGAATAGATGTCTCTAGAAATATATTTGTGTGTGTGTGTGTGAAATTCTTCAAACTCTGAAAGGATTTTTTCATAAATCAAATGGTTAATATTTTGTTAAATTTTAAAAGTATTACCCATAAGGTTAAAGGGCAGATTTCAGGGGTTTAAACCACTAAGATCAGTGGAGACCTGCCAACAGGAGCTGTTTTCATCCCCCTAGAACTTGTCCTAGAATAAGGACTAGAAGAAGACTCTATGACTTTGTTCATTTTTGTTGCCTGCAACATTATTGATGCATGGCGGAGGCAGAGTAAGGAAGAAGTGAGGAGTTAAATAGGGACGTATCTGTTGGTCCTATTCTCTTACAATTTGCCTTTCTGTCTAGGACTTTGAGCATCAGTTACATACTTTCAATGGTTTTCAGAGCTCTTTTCAAGGACACACTACCACTGGATAATTTGTGTATGTGTATATATATATATATATATACATGTATATACACACACACACATACATACTGCCTCTATTCAGCGCTTTTAGTAGGCTTCTGGAGTCAGTGTGCAGTCTACTGGGAAGTCATTGGATAAACTGAATTATGTTTCATTTTGCAGACAAAGTAAATACATATTTTCATGCTCACAAAACCAGTGACAGTTGGTGATCTGCTAGTGCCCAGAGAAGTAACTCTTTCTCCACAGGAAGGACTCTCATCCACATAACTATCTTGGGAAAACTGAGGATCATTGTCTGAGGCAGTGCTGAACAGAAGCAGGAGACATTCCCATGTTTCACGTGGCTTAAAGAACTCAAATACAATGTGACTCTAAAAGAAAACATCACTGGAGAAACAAACAATAATTATAAATAAAACAAAGATGTAAAAACAGAACCCCTTCAAAAATCAATTCTCCAAAAAGATTTTTGTTGACAAGGTGAGTTGGAAATTCATAGGCTGGATGAAAGTGGTTTGAAGAAGAATCTACTACCAGTTGATCATCTGATGGAGTTGATGGGAACACTGGGCAAGCCTCTGCCCTCATTGTTTTCATTAGCATTCACACTGTTCACTGGCCACCCCTTTTTAACAAAGACATTTTCTGAGCTTGCTAATTTTCATGAAAGCAAGTGGGGTCACTTTCTACCTTTTTTCCTCATCTCGACAAGGCTTGTCCCCCAGAGAGCTGAGAAGAAAGGCTCTTTCTTGTTGTCATCTGTGCAATTATCAGCTTTGAACATGATGGCAATTTGTTGTTGTTGTTGATTTCCTTTGTTATGCAAATGTACCAGCTCATTCTCTGAGTGCTTTTTTTTTGCCCACACACAGCATAAAAAGGAATATTACACATTTAATTTCATGTTATCATTTGTTTCCCTCTGAGATTTCCTCCAGACATTTTTTGGTCTTCTTCAGGCTAGTGGGAACTAATCAGTAGCATTTTGAATTCTGACTTTGTCATTTCTATTTACTTTTTATCATAAAGGCGTATTGTCAATAGGTCTTATGTGGCTCCTATAAACCCATTTAGAAATTTAAATCTCCACTAAAACACAGAATTTATGGTTCCTTTTATGATTTATGAGTCTAGAAGCTTAAATTCTGCTTTTAACAGTCTACCCATTTACATTCAAAGCAATCAGCTTACATGCTGCACAAGCCTTAAAGTTGTTTAGTACACAACTAAAAACAATAAAAGCAGCAGGATGTAGACATAGGCCTAAGCTGGGAAGTTCAGAATAGAATTCAAATGAGGAGTTCTCCAGGGTTTTAAGATAGCCTCTCTATCTGGTTTCTATTATGGTCCACCTCCTGTACGTGTCTTATATTTCACCTTTCAGGAAGAAAAACAATACTTGAAATCAAGAAGGAATATGATTTTTGTGATCGTGTAAGTGAACCTTGACTGGTTCAGTCACACATCCAAATCACTCAGGAAATCAAATGCTTCTCTGACTAAATGTTCAAAGCTGTGTTAGAAATTATCTAAAACTAGACTTCTTTAAGATCTCTGTTCTTACCAATTTTCAGCCCAACGTAAGGGCTGTAACATCTTTTTCTTTCTTGTATTTAAAAAAATACAAATGAACATTAAAACTGATAAGACTTGTCTTCATGATTTCTGATTCAGTGCATTTGTTTCCTCAGAATTTTAAGAAATAGCAAGTGAAACAGGACAAAGCTCTTCATCGGTCTGGTGTATTACTGGCAATTTTTATCTCTAATAACTTCAGACTCATATCTCTTGAGTTTCATATTTAGAAGGTTGTTTGTTATATATCAGTTTAATTTGTCTTCCTTTTGATCGCACTTTGATGTCAAAGTCTTCAGATAAAGGAATGACTCAGAATATGTTACTGTAACAAAAATTAGAATGTCCCTAAGACATAAATAAAATAGCCCATACATCTAAAGGGTTAAAATATTAACTCAATTTTTTCTCACAATCTCACATCTTTTTCTCTGATGCTATCATTTCATGCAGAGGTAATCTCACAGACTGTACATCAAAAATGGGATCGAGAAGTGATCTATTTATTACAAAATACTTTTTGCTGACAAACTGTGTTGCAAATTATTTTATGCCTGGTGAGTTTTAAAGGAGTTCTCATAGATTATTATTGAGGTTCTGTGGAATGAAAATGAGAGTGTATGCATCAGAATATTGTCAGTTTAAAAATTTCCTCTACAAGTATTAGTATTATCTATTGCTGGGCATCATAGTGTGTATAGCAGGTTTTATCACAGTATCACAGTATCACAGTATCGCGAAGGTTGGAAGAGACCTCAAGGATCATCAAGTCCAACCTATCACCATAGACCTCATGACTAGACCATGGCACCAAGCGCCATGTCCAATCTCCTCTTGAACACCTCCAGGGATGGCGACTCCACCACCTCCCTGGGCAGCCCATTCCAATGACTAATGACTCTCTCAGTGAAGAACTTTCTCCTCACCTCAAGCCTAAACTTCCCCTGGTGCAGCTTGAGGCTCTGTCCTCTTGTTCTTGTGCTGGTTGCCTGGGAGAAGAGACCAACCCCTTCCTGGCTACAACCACCCTTCAGGTGGTTGTAGAGGGCAATGAGGTCACCCTTGAACCTCCTCTTCTCCAGGCTAAACAATCCCAACTCCCCCAGCCTCTCCTCATAGGGCTTGTGCTCAAGGCCTCCCACCAGCTTGTTGCCCTTCTCTGGACACGTTCAAGTGTCTTGAGGTCCTTCTTAAACTAAGGGGCCCGGAACTGGACACAGGACTCAAGGTGTGGCCTAACCAATGCAGAGTACAGGGGCACAATGACCTCCCTGCTCCTGCTGGCCATACCATTCCTAATACAGGCCAGGAAGCCATTGGCCTTCTTGGCCACCTGGGCACACTGCTGGCTCATGTTTAGGTGGCTGTCGATCAGCACCCCCAGGTCCCTCTCTGTTTGGCAGCTCTCCAGCCACTCTGTCCCCAGCTTGTAGCTCTGCATGGGGTTGCCGTGGCCAAAGTGCAGCACCTGGCACTTGGACTTGTTAAATGCCATCCCATTGGACTCAGCCCATCTGTCCAGTTGGTTGAGGTCCCTCTGCAGAGCCATTCTGCCCTCTAACTGACTAACATCTGCCCCTAACTTGGTGTCATCTGCAAATTTGCTGATGACTGACTCAATCCCCTCATCCAGATCATCAATGAAGATGTTAAAGAGGATGGGGCCCAGCACTGATCCCTGGGGAACACCACTAGTGACTGGCCACCAGCTGGATGTGGCACCATTCACCACTACTCTCTGGGCTCAGCCCTCCAGGCAGTTCCTAAACCAGCACAGAGTGTTGTGGTCCAAGCTTCGAGCTGACAGCTTAGCCAGCAGTTTGCTGTGGGGGACAGTGTCAAAGACCTTGCTGAAGTCCAGGTAGACCACATCCACAGGCCTCCCTACGTCCACCAGATGGGTCACCTGATCATAGAAGGAGAGCAGGTTGGAGAGGCAGGACCTGCCCTTCCTAAATCCATCCTGGCTGGACCTGAGCCCTTGGCCATCCTTCAGGTGCACAGTTATTGCCACCAGGATAATCTGCTCCATCATTTTCCCTGGCACTGAGGTCAGGCTGACTGGCCTGTAGTTTCCAGGTTCCTCCATCTGACCCTTCTTATGGGTGGGGACCACATTGGCCAGTTTCCAGTCACCTGGGACCTCACCGGTGAGCCAGGACTGAAGGAAAATGATGGAATTATCCTCACTATGGATATAGTAACATGCTATGTTATGTAGTTGAAGTAAGTTTTTTGGTGCAGCTGTGATGCATTCAGTTGGCATACATAATAGTCTTCACTATTTCCTAATCTTAAATATGTAGAGTACAAGCATGTAGCAAGCTAGTTCCCTAAGTTCCTTTGAAACTTTCTGCATTTCAGGCCCTTCTGAGAAATTCAGAAGCTGTATATGGAACTACCACGTGGGCATCAGCTACCTTTGTGCTGTCTACTTCTAATTCCACTATCCTATTTATGTTTTCTTAGATCAACAAAATATATAGAGAAATTAACATGTTGTTTAAATTGAAGGGGAAGGAGGGATGTGGGAAGGTAGAGTAGGTTTGACTGTCTGTATGGGAAGAGATGATAGAATTGAGTGGTTTATCTATGTCTTTCCATACAGAACTGCCAGTGCTGTGAATGTGAAACACCAGGGGCTTTGAAGTATTCACATTCCTTAGGCTGTAGTAATGGTGCAGAACCTCTAAAAGCTTGTACTTCTAGGCAGAGAAGGAGGACAGTAGCCAGTTTAAATCCTTCAGGGGAGCTCATAATAAAATTTTCTCATTAGAAGAGGATAATGGGAAGCTGGGCTTGCTTAGCCTGGAGAAGAGGAGGCTCAGGGGATACCTTATTGCCATCTACAACTTCCTGAAGGGAGATTGTAACCAGGTTTGGGTCGACCTCTTCTCCCAGACAACCTGTGACAGAACAAGAGGATACAGCCTCAAGCTGTGCCAGAGAAGGTTTAGGCTGGATGTTAGGGGGAAGTTCTTCACAGAAAGAGTGATTGGCCATTTGAATGGGCTGCCCAGGGAGGTGATGGAGTCACCGTCATTGGAAGTGTTTAAGAAGAGACTGGATGAGGCACTTGGTGCCATGGTTTAGTTGATTAGATAGTGTTGGGTGACGGGTTGGACTCGATGATCTCAAAGGTCTTTTCCAACCTGGTTAATTCTGTACTCTGTATGTCACCTAGAGTTTAGCTAGCACAAGTTCTAAGCAGTTCTTGTTTTCACTGGATTACAAGACTGCAGCTGTGGACAGGGATAGGTGTCTTGGGCCCCTCAACTTTTCATTAGCAGGACAAGATAGCAGAGTTTGTCTCCTTTCTGGATTTATAAGGTAAGAAATGTAATTGCTTACAGCCAAATGTGCTGAATGTGTAATTCTGTTGTCTGCTGAATGTGTTTTACTGAGATCATGCCAAGGATCACTTTTATCCAAGAGATATCGCAGGGTCATTGTCATAGGAGACTCCCTACTGAGGGGAACAGAGGGCCCAATATGCAGACCAGACCAATTTCATAGAGCGGTCAGCTGCCTCCCTGGTGCCCAAGTTAAAGACGTTGTAGACAGAATTCCCAACCTCGTGAGTCCTTCAGACTACTACCCACTGCTGGTCTTTCAGGTGGGCAGTGACGATGTAACAATGAGAGGCTCACAATCTATTAAAAAAGACTTCAGAACTTTAGGGCAAATGCTAAAGGGATCAGGGGCTCAAGTCATGTTCTCAGCCATCCCTCTAACGTCTAACATCAGCAATGGATGAGGACACACTGAGGAAGGGTCGACAGATCAATTCATGGCTCAGGGGCTGGTGCCATTGACAGGGCTTTGGGTTCCACGATCATGGATTGGTTTTCAAGGCACCTGAGCTGAAAACAACTCATGGGACACACTTGTCCCAGAGGGGGATAAGAATCCTGGGGCAGGAATTGGCAGGGCTCATTGATAGGGCTTTAAACTAGATTTGAAGGGGGAAGGGGTTAATAGTCTCCTGCTGGCTGGTGACAAACAGAGGGGCAGCTCACCAGCAGTAGAGAGAAGGAGAGATGGTAAGGGCTCTCAACTTGCTGCCCTGAGGCAAGCCACGAATGATCCAACAGGACATTCTGTGGAAACCGAGGGGATTTGGCACAAGAGGAGGACAGGGCCAGCCCAGCTGAAGTGCTTCTATGCGAATGCGTGCAGCTTGGACAACAAACAGGATGAGTTAAGGGCCACTGTGCTGCTGGGATGCCACGACATAGTGGCTGTTACTGAAACTTGGTGGGATGAATCCCATGACTGGAATGTAGGCATAGATGGATATAAACTCTTTAGGAAGGATAGGCAGGGAAGGAGAGGAGGAGGTGTTGCCCTCTATGTCAGTAGCCAGTTGGAATCAGTGGAGCTCCACCTGGGGAGGGATGATGAGCTAGTTGAGAGCGTATGGGTTAAAATTAAAGGCAGGACAGGGGAAGGAGATATTACTGTGGGGGTCTCCTACAGGCCACCTGACCAGCAGATCCAAGCAGATGAGGCCCTCCATAGGCAAATAGAAGCGGCTTCCAGGTCACAAGCCCTGGTCCTCATGGGTGATTTCAACCACCCGGACATCTGCTGGAGGGACAACACAGCAAGGCACCAGCAATCCAGGATGTTCCTGGACTGCATAGAAGACAACTTCCTCCTCCAAATGGTAGAGGAACCAACAAGAAATGGTGCTATGCTGGACCTTGTTCTCACCAACAGGGAAGGGCTGGTAAGCAATGTGAGGCTCAGAGACGGCCTTGGCTGCAGTGACCATGAAGCAGTTGAATTTAACATCCTCAGGGCAATCAGGAGGAAGTATTCCAAGCTCACGACCCTAGACTTTAGGCGTGCAGATTTTGATCGCTTCAGGGATCTGCTAGCCAAAGTGTCGTGGGACAAAGCCCTGGAGGGAAGAGGGACCCAGGACAGCTGGTCAATATTCAAGGACCACCTCCTCTGTGTCCAGGAGCTCTGTGTACCAACAAAGAGAAAAGCAGGTAAGAATGCTAGGAGGCCTGCCTGGATGGGCAAGGAGCTACTGGACACACTATTACTTAAAAGGAAACTCTACAGGAAGTGGAGAGAAGGACAGGTAGAACAGGGGGAATATAAGGAAGCTGCCCGAGCAGCGAGAGTCCTGGTTAGGAAAGCCAAAGCAGAGTTTGAATTGAATCTAGCCAGGGAGATTAGAGGGAACACTAAGAACTTTTACAGGTATATTAATGGGAAGAAGAAGACTAGGGAAGGTGTGGGCCCCTCAGAAAGGAAAATGGTGACATGGTCACAAGTGATGAGGAAAAGGCTGAGGTACTTAATAACTTCTTTACCTCAGTCTTCACTGCAAGGGCCTCTAGCCACACTCCTGATGTTATGGAAGTCAAAGCCAGTGACAGGGAGGAAGAACTGCCCATTGTAAGTGCAGATCAGGTTCGTGATCATCTGAAGAACCTGAAAGTGTTCAAGTCCATGGGACCCGACGGGATACACCCACGGGTACTGAGAGAACTGGCAGATGAGGTTGCTAAACCCCTCTCTATTATATTTCAAAAGTCATGGCAATCTGGTGAAGTCCCCACGGACTGGAAAAGGGGAAACATTGCCCCCATCTTCAAAAAGGGTAAGAAGGAGGAACCAGGGAACTACAGACCAGTCAGTCTCACCTCTGTGCCTGGAAAGATCATGGAGCAGATCCTCCTGGAGTCACTACTCGCTCAAAAGAATAGTGAAGAGGTAATTGGGAACAGTCAGCATGGCTTTGCCAAGGGCAAATCCTGCCTGACCAACCTGGTTGCCTTCTATGAGCAAGTGACAAAATTAATAGATGAGGGGCGAGCAACTGATGTCATTTACCTGGACCTGAGCAAAGCCTTCGACACTGTCCCGCACCACATCCTGGTCTCCAGGCTGGTGACACATGGGTTTGATGGGTGGACCACTAGATGGATAAGGAACTGGCTTGATGGCCGCACCCGAAGAGTGGCTGTCAATGGGTCCATGTCCCAGTGGAGGCCAGGGACAAGCGGAGTCCCTCAGGGATCAGTCCTGGGACCTGTCTTGTTCAACATCTTTGTGGGTGACATGGACAGTGGCATTGAGTGCACCCTCAGCAAGTTTGCTGATGACACCAAGCTGTGTGGTGCAGCAGACACGCTGGAGGGAAGGGAGGCCATCCAGAGGGACCTTGACAGGCTGGGGAGGTGGGCACAAGCCAACCTCATGAAGTTCAATAAGAGCAAGTGCAGGGTCCTGCATCTGGGACGAGGCAATGCCAGGCACAAATCCAGGCTGGGCAGTGACTGGCTGGAGGGTAGCCCTGAGGAGAGAGACTTGGGGGTGCTGGTGGACAAAAAGCTCAACATGAGCTCTCAATGTGCACTTGCAGCCCGCAAAGCCAATCAGATCCTGGGCTGCATCAGGAGAAGTGTGGCTAGCAGGTGGAGGGAGGTGATCCTCCCCCTCTACTCAGCCCTGGTGAGACCCCACCTGGAGTACTGTGTCCAGTTCTGGAGCCCCTATTCCAAGAGGGATGTGGAGGTGCTGGAACGTGTCCAGAGAAGGGCCACGAGGATGATCAGAGGGCTGGAGCACCTCTCCTATGAGGACAGACTGAAGGAGTTGGGGCTGTTCAGTCTGCAGAAGAGAAGGCTCCCAGGTGACCTAATTGTGGCCTTCCAGTATCTGAAGGGGGCCTACAGGAAGGCTGGGGAAGGACTTCTCAGGATGTCAGGTAGTGATAGGACTAGGGGGAATGGAATGAAGCTGGAGGTGGGGAGATCCAGGCTAGATGTGAGGAGGAGGTTCTTCACCATGAGAGTGGTGAGACCCTGGAATGGGTTGTCCAGGGAGGTGGTTGAGGCCCCGTCCCTGGGAGTGTTTAAGACCAGACTGGATGAGGCTCTGTCCAGCCTGATCTAGTGTGGGGTTTCCCTGCCCATGGCAGGGGGCTTGGAACTAGATGATCCTTGTGGTCCCTTCCAACCCTGAATGAAACTATGAAACTATGAAAAGCTTGGAAAGATTCTAAGTCACTGTGCCCATTTCTCTGTAGATTAAAGCCAGGGCCTTCAGCACACATGTAATGAAATAAGGATAGGGCTCACAGTTTCCAGGACTTAGCTCATCCAGTGCTTTCACCTTTTATAGGACTCAGTGATATCTTGTCCCAGATTCCTGACTTTTCTGGATCTTTCAATTTCCCCTCAGAAGGCAGCTACCCCATCATGATTATTGTATTTGCCCTTCATTGTACTTTCTGTAATTGTAATATTTCTACCTTGAGATGTAGAAGCTAGAAAAGAACAAAGTGCTTATGACTGTTGGTGCAGGACACTTTTTGGGGAGTGTCAAAAATCATAGAATCATCATAGAATGGCTTAAATTAAAAGGGCCTTAAAGATCATCTAGTTCCAACCCCCATACTATATGGAAGAACACCTCCTACTAGAACAGGTTGCTCAAAGCCTCATCCAACCTGGTTCTTAAACACTCCCAGGGATGAGGCATTCATCAACTTCTCCAGACAACCTTTTCCTTTTCCAGTGTCTCACCACCCTCATAGTAAGCAACTCTTTCCCAATGTCTACTCTGCTCTAGTTTAAAACCATTACCTTTGTCCTGTCACCACATGCTTCTCTAAAAGGTCCCTCTCCAGGTTTCCTGCAGACTCCCTTCAGGTACTGGTAGGCTGGTATAAGATCTCCCTGAAGCTGCCTCTTTCCTGGGCTGAACAGACTCATCTGTCTCAGTCCATCCTCGTAGGAAAGGTGCTCCATCTTTGTGGACCTTCTCTGGACTCCTTACAACAGATACAGATTTATTTCTTGTGTTGGGGACATCAGAGCTGGACACAGAACTCCTGAAGGGGTCTCACAAGAGCAGTGGAACACAATCAACTCCCTTGACATTCTGGCCATACATCTTTCGAAGGAGCCCAGTGTACTGTTGGCTTTTTGGAGTGCCAACAAACACTGCCATCTCTAGTCAAGTGCCTCATTAACCAGGACCCCCAAGTCCTTCTCTGTTTCATTCTGAATAGAATAGAATAGAATAGAATAGAATAGAATAGAATAGAATAGAATAGAATAAACCAGGTTGGAAGAGACCTTCAAGATCATCACGTCCAACCTATCACCCAACACCACCCAATCAACTAACCCATGTAACCAAGCACCCTGTCAAGTCTCCTCCTGAACACCTCCAGTGACGGCGACTCCACCACCTCCCCAGGCAGCCCATTCCAATGGGCAATCACAATTTCCCTGTTCTTCCTTTTGTCACGGATATACTTATGATGATTTTTCTTGTTACTCTTGATGTCCCTAGTCAGATTTAATTCTATCCCGGTCTTGGCTTTCCTAACCTGATCTTTAGTTACTTGGACAACTTCTTTGTATTCCTCACAGGTCAGCTCTTCCTCTTTCCACCCTCTGTGGGATGGAATTCAGTCTCATTATCAACACCTTTGTGATGATCCTGACTATCTCATTGCCTTTTTCAGATGCCACTGCAAAAGATGCCAGATGCAAAAGACAAAAGATTTCAGAAACCTGTCAACCTCAGGAAGCTGAGGGGTTTTTTTGTTACAAATATAACTCCCAGTTTGAAGTTCAGCATTCTGAACTATCAGGGAATGGTTTAATTAGCTCAGGTTTATCACATTGTAATTATTTTTTTGACCACTTTTACAGTTTTATGAAATCTGTATGCAATTCCTTGCTGTAAGAATACATTTGACATTCAAGAGGTGATTACCTTATCTATCCCATTGGATCTATCCTCTGTTTATTTCTTCATGGACACAGACATTGAATGGAATTTCTTCCCTGACCAATCCTAACTGTCTTTTCTTGTGAAAGGTCTCTTTCCTTGAATCTTGATTGTCTTTTATCCATGCATTTATTGTTACATTAGAAGTTTAGCAAGATACTGAGGTAGTATTTCCCTTTTCAGGAGCCATGCTGACTCTTTACCAACAGAAAATACAATTCATGAATGGTACAATTTTACTGTTTGTTATAGACAGGATAGAAGTTGACTCACCAATCCTAAGGTTCTCCCTAGAGCCCTATACAGTCTGACTGAGGCCAGTCTTTGATCACGATTACAGCCTGTCAGTATTAGTTTTGATGGCTGGGTTGCAAATCTCCTCCCATGGACTTACTTGCTCAGTTAACAGCAGAAATAGAGCAAGAGAAATGTGCTTACATTTGGAGAAAACCAACATTTCAGTCTTCCTCAATTCTTTGAATGAGTGAAATAATATAGCAGCATTTATTTTATCATTGAAATGGAATTAGATAAATGTAGTTTCATGCCATGCAAAAGGCATTGGGAGGGACATCATAGAAAATATGCAAAACTTTTGTTCTCCTCCTACAGTAAAATACCATCTAATAATTTGCGCCTAGCTTGCTTTTTTTTTTTTTTTCACTTTGTAGGATAAAAATGTCATTCCTTATTCTGCTTCTGCTTTTGAAATAACATATCTAGGATTTTTAGACTTTACAAAGAATCATGTCTGTAGTAAGTGGATGTGAAACATGAATGAGTCTTTTCAATTGATTACTGCTACAGAGATGAACAGTTAGGACAGTCTAGTAAGACTGAGATGCACTATTCCCTTGCTAAGTGTCTCATTTTGCTGATTCAAGTGTCTCTGTAGTCAGGCTTGTTTGAACAGAACCAAATTTACTTTTAATGAGCCACATAGTGATTCTCTTGGTTTTTGTTTGGGTTTTTTCTTTGTCAATTTATTTTTTCTTCTCTTCACATTAATTTCTGAAAAAGCACCCCACAAACCAACAAGAAACAAAACCAAAATCTGATTTTGTAATGAGCTAAGTAACTGTATCTCAATTACACCAAATTTTACTGCTACACAGTTGAAGTTTAAAGGCATGGCAACTTCAATGTTATAAAAAATTCTCCTCACAATAAAATCTTCAGTATTTCTTCAGCACTTTTATAAAACTTTCAGTACCAAACTATTTAAAGAATGCTTAAGTGAGGAAAACTTTCTACCCAATGATTACACAGTTGTTTCTAGAACATCATAGAAGCAAGGTGATGAAATCTAAATTGCATACATTGGTAAGCTGCTGAACACTGCAGAAATTCAAGTTCTATTTTATAAGTTTTCTCTTTCTTATGAATCTTTGTTAATGTATACCTTGGAAAATGTGCTGCAACTAGTAAGTGATGCATGTGTCTTTGGACTTGACTAGAGCAATACTAGCATGTGGAAGAACCAAGGAGAGGATGGAGAAATAGAAAGAACTTTATTTCTGAATGCTATAAACTAAACCAAATAAAACCAACCAGCCAACCAAAAAAAAAAAAACACCAACCAAAACAAAACAAAACAAAAGACAGAAATAGAATTTAAAAAAAAAAAAAGTTATGTTATTTTATTTATTTTGATTTCCATTTCACTTGTGTCCTTTCTAAAGTAGCTTGTTTGGCTTTCTCCTTTTCTTAGTGCCTCTCTGTCTGTCCATCACTCAGTGTGGGTCTTCTAGCCAGCTCATTGCCATTTTTGAATCTCTCTCTGTCCTGCCCTCAACCCCCTGCCGCAATATATCCATATGTATGAAGGACACAACTTTATTCCTATAGTTTTCTCTGTTGTGCTTTTTGAGAATTGGTACTGGGGATTTTTTTTCCTTGCTGAGGGACAAAGAGCCAATACTTTTGTGCTCAAGTACTTGAGAAATATGCAAAGGAAGATGGGAGGAAATTCTGTGTGGTCGCAGACAGAAAGAAAATGTCATAACATGTGAAAAGAGCTCAACATATCCTTGACTGATGCTAAGGTCAGTAGAGAGAAATTATGTTATCTAGTTACATTTCCTAACATGAGAGGATATAGAGACTGACTTCCTGATTCCTGCAGGAACGTGTCTTTACATTTAGGACATCTTTTGTCATTGTACTGATGACCACCAAAGTCACAAATTCTTTTTTCCTTCTTCCTCCAGAAGGTATCTCTATTCTGAGTTAAAAGACTTTAATTCTTGAAGACAGTGTTACAGACAGGTTTGACCTACACCTTTTAATTTCCTGTTTAAGCAGGAAAGGAATGTTGCCAGCAATGCTGGCAACTTATGCTTGCAATGTTTCATAAACCAACTTCAAACCTTATACTTTCCTTCTCTCTGCTTTTTATAATAATAAATCTCTCTTTGTTATCATAAAAACAAGAGGTATAAGAACTAGGGATTTCCATTATTGCTAGCAATATGATGACCTGTTCTCTGACATTCAAGCTCAAGGCAATATACTATGGGCTGAAGCGTCTTCCCAAAGCATCATTTTTGTTTATTTATTGGAGAACTAAACTCAGTAGAGACTTGAGTTCTTTAAATTACAGCCTGAGACTTGTCTGGAAATAGTTTACACTGTCTCCCTCATAGCCTTTTGGCTCTTTGGGACTAAAAGGGACTTGGTGGACAGCATTAGCACCTGTAGGCAGAAATTAAATTCCTGTGAAGCTGCCACAGTCAGAGACAACTGTCAGTGGAAAGATGGTATATAAATATAGCATTTTCCTGTTCCTGAACACATGGCCCTACTCAACTATCACAGGAGTAACCAATGCAATGAAGTGAAGTTCGTATCTCTCAGCATAGATGGAATAATGAGATAGCAGATTCCTGTGAATTCTTTACATTAAGAGTTAGGTATGACCTGTCAGATCTGAGACAGTACTTCCGGTGCTGCTGAGTTCACCTGGCTTTTCAGTGTTAAGACACCTTCTAGAATGACCGGAACTCCTTCTCAGGACATGTAGGGTCTATTTAAGACCTTAGTAGTCATTACAGTATTGATGACTGTTTGGACCTTTCTTAAATTATCTGTTCCTTTTGCAGTTTCTTTATCCAGTTTTGCTGGAGTGATTGCTCTTTTTGTTTAATTATATTAATGTTGTTCGATGCATCAGTTACCTAGAGATGAGTCCTTTTGAAAATAATACAACAAAAAGGATTTTCAGAAAATCATTTCTTAAATTCCTGGTTGGACTTTCAAGATGTGAGAGAAAAAAATAAAAAGAGATGTAGTTGTGGATGAGCTTTGATTAACATAGGAACATTTTAAGTTGTTTGGATTTTCACAGCTGCAAGGGAGATACAGCTAGGATGAAGTTTCTGAGGAGGTTTTCATAATTTTAAACTCCTCCTCACGCTGAAAGCAATGTGAAAGCAATGAGTTTCCTTGGTGGTCTGGTGCCTGGATGCAAACAATAGTCAGAAGAAGCAAAACTGATGCCAAAAAAAACCCATAAAAGAGAAGGCAAGAAGGCAAGTTGAGAAGGCAGTGTTAGTAAAAGGGCCTCAGAATTGGAAGAGCTTACTGTAAGTGTGAACCATCATCCACTGATATTCTTTAATCTAAAACTTTTTTATTTTGTTATCTTTTTAAAGCCAACTTTAAATCTTCCTACTCTACTCCTTTACTTATTGCTTGAGATTTCTCATGGGAAACCACTTGCTCAGTTGCAATGATGCCATACCACCACAGCTGGATGAGAAATGATAAGGGAACAGAAGGAACAAAGACAGTCATTTCCAACCCCCTTTTCTCCTTCACCTGTCTGGTCATAGTTACACTAAGGACTTATGTAGTACAGCCTCTTAGAAGCCAAGAAGATATTGTCCATTTACAGCAGTGGGAGCACAATCAATGTCTCTTTCCATATACATAGCTTTTCTAAGAGCTTACATTTTCTCTTAAGTGGGGATGTGTCACAGAAAATAACGAGTCCCGCAGTTCTCTGCCTCATATCCTACTCCTGTGCAAAGTGGAGAGTAAATGATAAAAGGGTGGTTGCCTTTAAATAGAATGTATGGGATGGGTAGTCGAACCAAACCTTCTGTTAATTTGTGGAAAAATTTCAAGGCCTCACCTAGCAAAACTCCCATTTACTTCACTGAGTACAGCAAATACATACTTAAGTTCTTAGATATTTTGAGCAGGCTAGATGCCTTTTGAGCCTTAAAACAATCTTCTTCACATAGGGGGAGAAGAAAAAAAAATGATATCTTGAAGAATTCTCATGCACCCTGAGAGTGCCCCAATGTTTTCTGACATCTGACAAACTAAAAAGGACGAGGCTGTCAAATGCAAAGAATGGGTCCCCTCCTTTTGGCTGCTGTCCCTCTGGTCTATTCAATTAGGATTGATCAAGCTGTGTCAAAGGTCCCTCCTCTGTTTCAGTGGTCACCGAGAGCTTTCATGATGACTAATGATAGGCTATCCTTTAAAAGAAAAGAGGAAGAAATAGGAAGGATAATAGAAGGGTTTATTTTTTTTCCTTTCTTTCTTCTATCCTTGCGTTCCAATTAGGAACATTACCTTTATGACCTATTAAAATAATTCATTTAATTGCCATTGTTCAATGACACATCAGTCCTCTCTGCCTTCCAACATCTGCCCTTCCAACAAAAAACGCCACTTACTCAAGCAAAAAAAGATTTAATCATGGTTTGGTGAAAGACTAGATGGAGGAAAATGTTATTCTTACTCTGGAAAATATCTGAAATAGTTAAAAAAAAATTGGGATAATAAAGGGAAACTGGGTAGCAATGCTGATAAGAAATATATAAAATTCTGGGGTCTGTGTTGATAGGTTGGACTCGATGATCCTCGAGGTCCTTTCCAATCTAAGTTACACTGTGATACTGTGATACTGTTTTGCATTAATTTAAAAACTGCCAGAATGTTCCATCTCTGTAACATCAATTAAGGTAGTAATAGAAGACCCAATCATTCTTTAGCAGTTCTCAGATCTTTTCAGACCTCTTCTAAAGATAATATTAATGCCATACTTGGATGTTCACATTATAAAATTTAGGCACCATTTACACTTAAATGTATATGCTATGATTTTATTTGGGAGCATATGTCAAGTTTTTGGACCATGGCAGCCATTTCCAGATTTTTGTCATAGTCTTGAGTTGTAACACATATTTCTCAGATGTCAAATTAGACCAGAACCAGAGTCAGAATGATCTATGCCAAACAGTTTAGATGAAGGTGATGGGATGATATCACAAGCAGAATATAAATTAATGCAGATAATTTTTATCATCGCAATAACAAATAAAAAATATATCTCTCTCATTACCCTAGAAACTAGACAAGAACTACCAAAGGCTTGAAACAACCATCACTCATGTTCAGAACTTAGATATCTATCTAGTTATAAGTCCTTTATTTATTTTTAAGGGTTAATTCTCTCCAAAAGCTAAATTATCTGGAGGAAAGAATGGAGAGATCCTGAGAGATTTGGAAAGTGTATAAAACCATTAGAATAGCACAAGTACAGAGACTTTCCTTTAAGATCATAGAGAACTGCATTTATTCTGCACCATTGCCCAGAAGGATCCTAAACCATGATGCAAACACTACAACTTTAGTCTTCATACCCTTGAATCACAAACTACTACAATTGTTCAATGCATAAGAAAATGAAACAGACACAAACTGAATAAATCCAGATTCATGAAAAGTCGGGAAGTGTCCTGAGAATTTTGATAACCAAACCTGCAGGGACCCTGTGGGGAGAGATACTAGGAAGATGAGGAGGAGACACAGATACCTAATTATTTACACATATCGTCACTTAAATCACTTATTATGCTTGTTACTAGGATTCCTGAAGTCCTAAGAACCGTCATCAATGAGAAGATGCTATTAGTGTGCATACTCAGAGTGAAGATCCTGTCTTACATACCAAATTATTTTCCCCTGATGTTCAAATGTAGTTCACTGACATTGAAATAAAGTTGCAGAATTCAAGACAGTGAGATTTTCTGCCATTGTTTATACTGCCTTCTCAAGGAAAAAGAACTGCCAGACCCACTAGCAGAAGCTCAGACAAGTAGGGTTTTGGAGCAGTAAGAAGTCACAGAGCAAGAGAAAGGATAAGAGGAGGAGAAGACATTGGCAGGGGATCCAATTTTAGAAGAAAAAAGTATAAAACAACCTGTCCAAATGCACAAACAGATAAGGAGTGGGAGAGGAAGCAGAGACAGAGAGAAAAGAGTTGAACACAATTATACTATTACAAACAATATTTTGCCACTATTTCACGGCAAGTAAAAGGTCTGAGCTGAAGGCATGTGCACAACCCAGTGATAACTTGATACATAATGCACCAAACTGTCAGCTCATGACAGAAAATTTTGAAGAAAAAAAAAAAAAAAAAAACAACAACAAGTGGAAATTAGGTAAGTATTGGGGAATGAGTATAACTGGCTATGGCAATATAAATGGTGTATTTTCTATAACGTTCTTCTAAAAGAGTACAGGGCAGTTCTGGAAGATAAATTTCAGCTTAAAAAGGCATTGTATTTATGAAAGAGCTAATAGGATAATTCAGTCCCGGGTGCTGATCACAAAATCAGTGCTAGGGAACTGTCAGTTGTGGTTGGCAGAGATGGAGATGCAAACAAATCAGTTTGGACTAATGTTGGAGACATTCCGTCTAAAGGTATAAGTCAAATTTTTCTGATGCATGGCTGCCTGGATAGATTATTATGTACCTACTGCCAGTATTGTGGGGTAGCTCTAGGGTTTACTTTGCCTAAACAAAGAAAGAGTGCTTGCTTTAGTGGCAGCTAACATTTCTTGGCCAGGTTTAGCTTTCCATTGCTGTGTCATGGATTTGCACTCTGAATAATGTCAAATGCCTCTAAAATGTACATCAGAAAACTGCAGATCAGTTAAGATTTCTAATCTTTACTGGTAAGAATCAACTTTTCATCACACACAGAAAAAACAGTTCACATCCTCTCTCCCTCCAGAAATTAGACAGTACAGTGGAAAGGCTCCAAGTTTCTGCTGTTTAATGGCAAATTGGCTTGAGGCACCAGCAGTGCTAGTTCTAAAATCATTAAGTGAGCTGCCACCAATACATCTTTCACAATCAAACTGTAGATAAATGGATGGCAGAATCATCAAAGATGGGATTCAAAGTTGCCAATGAGTTCTAGCCTCTTCTTTTTTTCTGTCTTTTTTTTTTTTTTTTCAATACCATGATTTCCTTTAAAGAAAATGTATTTTTTTTCAGGTGAAAAACAAAGGGTGTGATCGAGGAAAGAAGAGAATAACTTTCCTCTCTAAAACCATCAACTTCTTTTGCTACTACCCCTTCTCCAAGACCAAACTCTATTAGGTGTCTGCTTTGATGGGAAGGGATAAGATTTGTAAAAGCTTCTGGGATGAGAAGGAGGGAGACATGAAAGGAAGAAAAATGATGTGTGTTTTTCTGGAGTGGAAGGCAAGATGGCAGAAACATTTGTGGCACCAGTGATATTGATCCTGAGACAGAGCTACCCCTCAGAATTCCCAGATTACAAATGAACATGTCTTTCCTCATCCTTATACTCCATTAATCGAAGGAAGCTCCCTCCTTGAATCACAGTCTTACTTCTGTAGTAGGTCAGTAAAAAAACACTGACAGAGGGTTAGAAAAAAAGAACTTTCCAAGGGAGGTGTGGCATGAAGTTGCTTCTCTCCAGATGCTATGGATCAGAGTCCAAGTGAGAAAGATGAATAGATTTTGTGAATGAGTCATACACAAAATGATGAATATCTATGTCTGTAATGGCTATTAGATGATTTCCATGCAATTTTTTTGTTTGCCATTGTGCAAATCACACGGAAATGTATCTTCTGCCTTGAAGAGCTTATTTCACACAATACACACAGTGGAATAAAGTTAAGAGATTTCAGGAAAACATTACTCTAGGTCTCTTTTTCTCTAGCTAGAACAAAGCTAGACTTTATTCTTTCTAAAGAGATGAAGATGATTGTGTTACAATTGCTTGCTATAAGTGCATAATATAAATGCTATATCTTGTGTAATATCTGAGCTCAAAGGAGAATTGAATAGTTAAATGTTTGAACACTGAACTGCTAGACTCAGGATGTCTATGTAGTTGACATAAGGTAGTATATCCCTTTCAACCATCTGAAAATTATATACTTATTATTACTTATAGTTCCAAGATACCAACATTTTTAGGGTGGAATGAGTGTCCTTTGTGGTACATATCACTTCTGATTACAGTGTTGATTTAAAATCTGAGTATCTTAAATGAAACATTCTTCCTTGTTTTCTCTCAGTAGAGTAGGAGAAACAAAACAACCTCTTCAGTTTGTTTCTCCCCAGGGAGGTTCATAACAAGAGAGTCATAGATGATTTTGTGCAAATGGTGACTATACTTACGGTGTTTTGTTACTCTATGAGGGAATTTCATAGCCATACATATGGGTGAAATTGCCACTATGCATGAGTCACAGGGATAGAACATAAATATCTGAGATTGTCAACAGAGTGGTCGTTTTGTGTCCATACAGATATTAACTCCCACTGTAGTTACGGTCATTGCCTGTATAGAAACACTGTTTATTGTCAGGAAGCATGTGGAAAGTCTGAGTCATTGGACAGATTCCAGATGTATGTAGGATACCTGAGGTACAGCAGAGTTATAAAAGATGATACACTTCCAGCACAAGATACCTTTTATACCATGTATTGCATATCACAGGTTCTCAGCATCATCCAGAAGTCTTTGATGGTGATTTGTGACTTGTATTGAAAGAGTTTCTTATTCACTGCAGCAAAAAGCTTTTAAACATTTTCTAAATCTGATAAATTTCTGATCTATGCTGTTCCAAAGAAGGATTTAGCTTTTCAGAAATATGATGTTAAACTGCCAGGTGAATTTTTGCATAATCTTGTTTTATAAGCCTTTGGGGCAGTTAATATTTACTCCACATGGTTTTGTTAATTTTATATTAGTGTTAACAGTGGGCTTGATGATCTTAGGTGCCTTTTCTAACCTACATGATTTATGAATCCGTGATTTTATTTTAATACTGCTGTTATGTTTAATTGCAAAAGGATGTTGCTAGAGTGTAAAATTACCCTTTCCTTCTTTTAGTAACCTCTGCTTATGTCAGAGAAACAAGTGAGTTTTCTATTACATGAAGATAAAATGATGATGGAATAAATATAAGGAATAACTGAATTAGTGTCATAAGAGTATCATAGATTTCAATTAGTAAAAATATTTCCATTGTGATAAATTTCTGGCTATAAATTTCAGAAGTCATTCATTTTTGTAGCCTTATATTTCTTTTCTTGTGGAATGTCTGTCAATGCCAGCCTGAATATGACTCTAGAAATAAAATCCGTTTGTAGGAGACAGAAGGAAGGAAAGATCCTGTCCTGCAAATGGTATACCATTTTTAATATTCTAATTAAAATGTAAATGATCCCTTGCATCCAAAGCATGTGACTATTAAGTCAAGGTGGTTAGTTTCACATGACAAAGAACAAAACATGATTCTATAGTTCTATTGTAGCTGCAGTGCATCCATGTCATACTAACTAGAATAAAGTATTTTGTCCCCCATTCAAAAAGGGAGAAGACCACAGATTAAAAAAATTTGAAGGGTCCAGATAGTTACATATGAACTTTTTTAGATCATTGCTGAAAAATATAGTAAAACAGTAGGTATAGGTTTGTGCTGAAGATTATCAGTATTGCATAGCACACTTTTCAGCAAGGTCCTCATTCTTACCTAGTTTTATTTGCCTGAAAAGTAAGAAAATATAATCAGCTTTTCTGATGGCAACATGATATTCTAAACATAATCAGTCCAAGAGAGACTAGTTCAAGAGTAGAAGTAGCTGCCATGCAACAGGGGTGTGTTCAGTGAAGTCTTAAATAACTGTTTTTCAAGTGTGTATATGCATATAGATCTGCATCTGGGGACCAAGTAGTCCCAGTGATTAATTACACTTTCAGCTGATCACAGAAAATTAATTATAGTCAAAGATGACTGGCTTGACAGGCAAAAAAAAAAAAAAACATTTTCACTGTTACTCTTTTCCTTTCTGGTACACAATGAATTGCATTTACGAACTGAAGAATGGGATACATTTCTTCAGGGAGGAGACAAGTGCAGAAGTATTGTGATGAATCACTGTGTTTCACAAAACTACTCAATAGCATTCTCAGAATCACAGAATGATAGGAGTTGGGAGGCACCTCTGGAAATCATCTAGTCCAACCCTTCTGCCAGGGTCATCTCGAGCAGGTTGTACAGGATGGCATCCAGGCAGATTTTGAATTGCTTTAGAGATGGAGACTCTACCACTTCTCTGGGAAGCCTGCTCCAGTGCTCTACCATCCTCAAGGTAAAAAAGTTTCTCCTCTTGTTTATATAGAAAATTTTATATTCAGGTTTTTGCACATTACCTCTTGCCCTGTCACCGGGCACCACTGAGAAAAGACTGGCCCCATCTTCCTGACACCCACCCTTGAAGTATTTGGAAGTATTCATAAGATCGCCCCTCGGTCTTCTCTTCTCTAGGCTAAGAAGCCCAAAGATCCTCAGTCTGTCTTCATCAGAAAGATGTTCTAGTCTCCTAATCATATTAGCCTTTTGCTGTACCCTCTCAAGCTGTTCTCTCTCCTTTTCAAACTGGGGAGTCCAGAATTGCACACAGTACTCCAGATAAGGCCTCACTAGGCCAAAGTAGAAGAGAAGCACCTCTCTTGACCTGTTTGACATGCTCTTCTTGATGCACCATAGGATGCCGTTGGCCTTCTTGGTCACAAAGGTACATTGCTGGCTCATGGTGATGCTGTCGGCCAACAGGACTCCCAGGTCTTTTTCCACAGAGTTGCTTTGCAGCAGGTCAGCCCTCAACTTAATACTGATACATGGGGTTTTTCTTCTCTAGGTGCAGGACAGGATCTTCATTCATCTTTCCAGGGATGGAGGTGAATCTGACTGGTCTGTAGTTTCCTGGGTCTCTTTGCTTTCCCTTTATGAGTCCCCTTGTCTTCTATATTCTTTTTTAAAATTCTTTCATTGTAAAGCTAAAAAAAAATAAATTACACATTTATGATGTTTTCGTCCTGTTTAATCATCTATGGGAGCAATTATATACAGTGTTTTCACTTTGATCTTTTAGACATGGAACTGGTACTCTGGAAAGCTACTCAGAGAAGACCCAAAAGAACTGCACCCCTTTTTTTTGTCACACTATTGCCACTGTACAAGCATACCGTGCAGCCCTGGTGTTGCTAGGAATAAGTGTCACTAGAATCTCTTATTAGTGTTTATTATCATAACTGCTCATTGTATTGCCCATTATGTTAATGAATTAGAACAACAGACCTAAATGTTTGTTGTTGTATAAAGCTCATTAGTCTCTGAGAGGGACTCAATGCAACATGAAGGTTGAGGAGCTGGGTTGCACGAATATTACCAATTAAGTCCTATATGAACATGCAATTAGGTAGGATGACATGCTTGATTTACGTTGCTTTATGGCTTAGCTGGATAAACAGTGTATTGCTGAAGACTAGCAACCTGCTCCCCCTTTGCTCATCCCCACCCTGCTGGAACCTATTCTAATGCTCCCAGTGGGAATGCAGCACACAAGAACAGCTAGGCAAGGTTATTAGTGCCATCCTGAAACACATTTAACTCTCCACTGAGCTAAAAGGATGGAGGCAGTATGTGTTCATGTTCTAACACTTGTTAGTTTGGTTGTTCCTCTCTTTTCCACTGATTTTTAGCCTTCATATGAAATCTCTCTTTAGTACCTCATACAAGTCTGCAGTAAACATAGGAGTTTACAAAAGGCTCTACATTGCATCATGTTTCTTCAAACAGAAAATTGGATGTAATTTAGATTTCTCCATCAGTCTCTTTTTGTCTGAGAACATATTGCACTCTGTTGTGTTACCCTTATTACATCACCATTGTATTACATCACAGCATTAGCTGTGAGCAGTAATTCCTGTATAACAAAACTCTTCCTTAGCATTTTTTTTTCTTAAATACATATTTTCATCATTAGAAATATTTATCACAATTTAGGGGAGATGCAATTAAAAGGCACTTTCAGAAGTTCCATATTCTCAGCCATAAATTGTTACCTCCCAGTTGAGACTTGGTAACTGATCATAGAAGCACTCCTAGTTGTTTCAGAGCAAGGTGAAAATTCAATAATGAATTAAACTACAGAATCAGCAACCATTAAATAGCAACATGTTGATTTTTTATTTTTTTTTTAAGCACGAGGCATTTTATTTCCAAAATTAGAGGTTACGTGTCGAGGTAGAAATCCAACAGGAGTTAGGAGACTGCCACTGAAAGACACACACAGCTGATCAGCAGTATCTTGCTTCTGTGTGAGGCATCTGTCTCTCACGAATGTGTCTTTCAAAAAACCATGTCTCCTCAGTTGTCTGGCTTACTTCATGGCATCTTTGGCATGTGTGCAATCAATTATTGACCTCTGTTTTCAATGACAATGTCTTGGCACTGAAATATATCAGGAGAGACTGTGAGGCACAACTGAAAGACAGTTTAAAGGTGCTGCCTCTTACTGCCTGAAATGATACACGTGAAAAGTATACAAGGTGGAGCTAAACATAGGTCTTGAATTTGCTTTACTTTATTTTAGCTGATCTAAGCAAATAAGATGTTGATATATACTAAGACATTTGTAGTGTGGTAGCCAGCACCTCAAAAATCTACGTTGTTTGGTATTGTATTGAGCAGAACAATATAAACATACTATAAGGCAGCTTTGGATTTGAGACTAGGTGATTACACACTTTTTGCCCCTAACTCTTCCTGTGTATGCAGTAGTTGCACTATTTTCTCTTTCAGCTGTGCAGTGGTGCTTTTCCATGTAACCATTTTTCTTAAAATTGAGAGAGAGGAGTCAAAGTTAGGTGATATTCTCTATCACTATTGAATATTATGGCTCTTTTATAGTCTTTTTACCTATTCAGTATGGAGAAATGTGCAAGTTCCCCCACTGAGTTGTTTAAAATGCAAAATTTTGACATTTCTTCTAAAAAAAGTACTTGGATTCATAAATGGAGAAAAGAATCTGCTTGAGAAATGAAGTTAGAAACCAGCTTGGATATGGAGTGGACCCTTAAAGCTCTGAGAGTTACAATATGTTCAATATGTTGGTTTTAAATGGGAGAAGTGAGAAATAAGGGGAGATACTTCTGTATGCTTTATTTAGGGGGATGGGGGGGGAGGGAAATCAAAACCCAAACAAACACAAAACAAAACCACACTTTAAAGGTAGAAGAAAGGGAGAGGACACTTGCAGTTGGGATAAAGAGGAAAAAACTGAAAAGAAGAAGACAGTGACATGTAGCCCTGATGTTATGGTGTGTTCACAGACTCCCTTCCAGGATCTTTCATGTTAGTAGCCTGGAGGCAGGGTAGGAAGGCCCAACAGGAGACAGTAACATAGACATCACCTGCATCTTGCACCAAGACAATTTCTAGGATGTATTTCTAAAGATTTTGTTACTGTCCCATGTGATTTTTGCTTGTTTTGTTTTTTTTTTGTTGTGTTGTTTGTTGGGGTAGTTTTTGGTTTGGTTTGGTTTCTGTGGGGTTTTGTTTGTTTTGCAGGGACATTTTTTGATATGGTTAGTTGGTAGTTTTGTTTGTTTGCTTTGGGGGGAATTTTTGTAAGGTTGTTTTGCTTGTTTGTTTGTTTTGGTGTGTTTGCTTTTGTTTGTTTCCCCTCCCAAATATCCTATCTGAGGATATCCTTGTTGAAAAATGGTTTGAGGTCATCAGTTTTGGAGGATGGTGTTCTCACAGGACTTGATTTCTTTAGGCAGCCTCATCCTGAAGGCAGAACATAGCTCCATACTGAAGGACCTATCTTTATCATTATAATTATCTAATTTTCTTCATTCCTACAGTTCTCATTCACCTG
The DNA here is from genome assembly GCA_011125475.1 of Melanerpes aurifrons. Lineage (NCBI taxonomy): Eukaryota > Metazoa > Chordata > Aves > Piciformes > Picidae > Melanerpes > Melanerpes aurifrons. Next base: position 29,221,298 of record WWNC01000003.1, on the reverse strand, counting down.
TAACAAGACTACAAAATGACGTGAATTGTTAGGAGCAGAGGTGACTCGAAAGCTCTCCATTAAAAACTTCTTGCCTACTTTGTTCCAGATAGTTGCCTCAGCATTCCTCTAGGTTTTGTTGGTCACTTTACTCTAGTTTCAGATAAGTAATGCATGACTGTAAGCTCCTAACAAGTGTGAAATACCACAAGATCCCCTGCACTTTAATCCATTTTACAATGTTTTCTAATGCAAGAAGAAACGGAGACACTGTTCTCTGATACTCATTCAAAGGAGCTGATAAAAGGTGAGAGGGAGTGTGATTAGTGGGAATTTAGAAGGACCTCATTTCATTTTTATTTTCCATCTCTACTGAGCTTTTGATGGAAGGATTGTTCCAATCTGACTCTGTAGATGATAGATCAACTGTCCTATTCCATCTACCTGCACAGTTTTCCCTTGATTGAGTGGAGCAAAAGTGAGAAACCTCTAATATGGGCTGATGAAAGCAGATCTAGCACTCCACAGTGATGGGATGCAGCTGGCAGGTCTGATTTTTCAAACTTGTGTGAGAACATCATTCCACTTTGTCTCATTTTTAGCCTTTAGCTTCAAATACTTGGAAAAGGCAAAAAAGAAAGGCAAAAAGGATGCTTAAGAACTAATGTAGAAATAGGGATCGTCACAAGCACAAACGCCATGGAGGTCATTTACTGTTAGGTAAGTTTAGAAACCAACGTTTTTCTTCCACACTTGCAAGCAGAAAAAGACATGAAATCTTAAAAAACACCCACCCACACCCACCCCCAATGCTTCTGAAACAGCTGTTTGTAAAGAGAGGGATATTTACCTCTGCCTCATTAGGGTTTGGATTAAGTGTATCTTTCATGCAGCTTTGACTTCATGGGATCTGTCTGTGAAATATTTTGAACCTGATTTTTGTCAACTGTACTCTTTTTGTCATCTTTTATTTGAGACTGTCAGCATAGTTCAAAGTGTAGGCCTTACTTTTTGTCATTCTATAGATGCTAAATCAATAGCTGATCTACAAGGATATCCCTGTTGAGGATGTTATCTCGAGTTTGCTAGCACAGGAACTCTAAGGAAAATACGAGTAAGAACAATTTGGACTGGACGGCAGTGAAATCAAGCTATTTAGAAAAATCTGGTTAATTATCATAGGGAAGGAGAAGCAAGGTAATCATTGTCATGTGCTTCCTAGAAAATTGGAGGTGAAAGAGAAGTGAATGAACAAGAGTGTCGAGGGAGTCCTGAATACTAAAACCAATGTTGCAGTATTTAACTCTAGGATTTCATATTTCCTGGACAGCAGGATCATATGAGCTAGAGGGGGATCCCTGATAGATTTGTAGCTCAGACTTAACCCACCTAGCTTTAGACAATTACCTGAGAAACTTATACTAACAACCACAGTCTGTTATAGGTGGGAATGGGTAATTTCCAGAGGGAACAGATCCACTTAATATTCAAATTGCTTTCTATTTCCACCTCCCCCATCCCCCCCAACCCCCCTTCACTGACTACAATGAGAGCTTAAGATGCCTGAACTCCAAGTTTTAGTATTTATGTCTGAAGTTACATGTAAGAATCTGAGACACTGTGTCCAATTAAATCACTCCTGAACTTAGGTGAATTTTACACTGATTGTAATTCAAAAACAAGACCATTTCCAAATCACAAATCTGAACAAACTGCATGACAAAGCACAGGGTGCTATTTCTGAGCTGAGCATCTTCTGTGGTATCTACCATTAAGGTGAGAATACCTTTTAGTCATAGGACAAATACATGAGTGAACTAGAACAGCTTAGAAGGGAAAGAAAAGGTCATCTTCCTCAAAACCAAACAAATGGTGAAAAAATTCACTGCTTTACTGCATACTGGTTAAAAGGAAATCAGGATGGATAATTAACTCCTTTCTCAAGTGTTTGTACAATTCACTTTCCCTTTGCTCCACTTCTTGAACACTCCTGGTGCTAAACTCTGAAGGTGCTGAATAATGGCTCAGAGCACTGAGTTAAAAGCTTATTTTCTTAAAAGATCTGTTCTCCCATTCAATTAATTTCACACACTGCCCTGCACCAAGCAGTACAATAAAATGAACTATACTCATACATCCATAGGTGTTTTGAGGTACCCCATTCATAGTTTCTCAGACTAATGATGTGAGTTAGCTTGTAGCACCAGGGCACATGTTAAATTTATGTTGTTAAATTTTCAGTCTTACCTCTATGGCTTCTCTGAATCCTCTGTTCTTTATATAATACAGCCTACTAACCTGTTTTTAGTTTACTTTTCAAACATGGGCTTTCTGCTTCCTACACTATTCAGCATCCCACCCATCTCCCTTCCCCCTCTGACAGTGGAAACAGCTCATTCAGATCGAACCAGAGTGACAGATATGTGACAGGTGGATGGACAGAAAACCGGATTGGTCCAAACTCCTTGGCACTTGAAAAATTGACAACATAACCAAAGCAGCGTAACGGGGAGAGATAGATTGGCAAATGGAATAAATGGTCCCTGGAAAGTTTGTGATTAATCTTTGCCCTGTCAAGTAATGGCCTGATAATGCAGGAATTTAATGGGAATGACTTCTGCTAGTTCAGAGGCATCCATTAGCGTAGAGTAAAGCAGGAGACAGTAATAGGCATTGTTCCTTTTATTTGCCTTTGCAAATGAGACAACAACTATTAAAGTTGTTGTGCTGTCTGCACCCCAGCTCCATTCTCCCGTATGACAAGTTCCTATCTTTCTACTCTTCTGTTCATAGGGGCTAACACTTACAGGTTTGCAGCTCTCCTTCCACATATATTCAGGGGTTTTTGACCTGCTGCATACTTTTCCTGTTCAACATCAACTCCAAGCCAGCTAATGAAGTTGGCACTGGAAGACATAGATTGTGTTAACTAAAAGATAAGCACTTTTCTGTAAGTGATGTGCTCTCACTCGTGCCTTGTGCATCATTTAGCGTTAGCTTTTCTATGTAGAGTAGAGCTGTTTTCCAGCAATAGGACACAGAGGAGGGTTCTGTTAGGCAAGCCTTGAAGGAATGTTCTGCAACAGAACAAATGTTGGTGTCATCTCAGGCCTAATTTTTGATTTGTATGCTATGTGTGCCACTTTGTAGCATGTTAGGTTAAGTGATTTGGGTGAGATTGCAGGTCCATCTGTCCTAGTATTCAGGTGACTGGCAATATAAGAATAGGTAATGATTTTTCCTCTGAAATTAATATTGTAAGAACTTCTTACTTTGAAGATACTGTGCTCAGTAGGTACTTATGTACCTCTGAATTTGTTTAGTCTCTGTGGTGGTGAGAGAAAGTTCAGCTCTCCCCTCACACACAAAGAAAACCACGGCTCAACCCATCACAGTCTCCCTTTCTGAAGTTTGTTCCTCTTGTTGGCTTTCTCAGCATCTCCTGCAGCAAGTGATTTAATTCTATACCACTTTTGTTTTCAGTCCTCCAATTGAAGTCAGAGACTCATTGTACAAGATATCAAGAGCTGGGGGAAAGGAATTGTTGGGCAAAGAAGCCCACAGAAAGAGCAGGCAGATGTGTTGCATTGGTGGAGTGGTGCTTAGTTTCCAAGCAGCCTGAAATGGACTGAGATATCCTAGGCCTAACTGACATGAATAACTGAGTCACCTTCACATTGGCAAGAAGGAGACCGGCTGGTGAGTGGAACTAGTCACATCAGTACAGCTGCAGCACTGGGGGAGGGAGGATGCAGGGGGGCAAAAGAAACTCATTATAACCGATAAATAGATGGCTCCTGTTGTCAGAAATGTCATTGTGTTCACCTTTTTTTTACAGTCCCCTCTTTCCACCTGTGTAATTAATTAATGGATTGGAAGTGCTGTGTCTCCAGTGATCTACAGGTTGATCTTGCACCTTGCTCTGTCTGGGATTGTTGTCAGTGGATCCAGCTTTCAACAAAGGCATTTGCCTCTTTAACCATCTCTGCTTCATCCCTCTTGATAGCAATAGCAGATCCTGCACTTTTCTCCACATGCTTCAAATATTGGCACAAGGTGCAAATCCCTTTAAATTGGCAGCCCATATGGGCCAAAGGGTAAAATTGTGAGGAGAGGCTGAGGGAGTTGGGGGTGCTTAGCCTGGAGAAGAGGAGGCTCAGGGGAGACATTATTGCTCTCTACAACTATCTGAATGGAGGTTCTAGACATGTGGGGGCTGGTATCTTCTCCCAGGCAACCGGCACCAGAACAAGAGGACACAGTCTCAAGCTGTACCAAGGGAGGTTTAGACTGGATGTTAGGAAGAAGTTCTTCATAGAGAGAGTGATTGCCCATTGGAATGTGTTGCCCAGGGAGGTGGTGGAGTCGCCATCATTGGGGGTGTTTAGAGGGAGACTTCATGGGGTGCTTGGTTGCATGGTTTAGTTAATTAGATGGTATGGGTTGATGGGTTGGATGTAATGATCTTGAAGGTCTCTTCCAGCCTTCTCTCTTCTCTTCTCTTCTCTTCTCTTCTCTTCTCTTCTCTTCTCTTCTCTTCTCTTCTCTTCTCTTCTCTTCTCTTCTCTTCTCTTCTCTTCTCTTCTCTTCTCTTCTCTTCTCTTCTCTTCTCTTCTCTTCTCTTCTCTTCTCTTCTCTTCTCTTCTCTTCTCTTCTCTTCTCTTCTCTTCTGCATGAATATGTAACCTCATTGCAAACTGCTTAAAATTATGTATCCTACCCAATCACCTCTCATTTATAGTTTTACAGAATTACAGAAATGTAGAATTGTTGTGTTTGGAAGAGGCAACAGGTCTGTAGTTCCCTGGGTCCTCCTTCCTTCGCTAATGCATATATGGAAAGCAAAGGCAGATAACACAGCAGTTTACCAGAACACTGTGGTTTGTAATGGGGGCTGAAGAACTTTATGGCTTGAGCCCGTAACAGAACTCTTTCTTTGTACAGCTTCTAAAGAAAATATCACTAGCTTTACAATCAACATCGTGAATGAAACCCTGGGCAAGTACACTTGGTGACCTGGATGGTAAATCAGATGGATAATTTTGCAAAACAGACTTAGGCTATTGATCAGGTTGGCTGGAAATGATCCTTTCACCTCAGGGTCACCAGACTCCAGTTGACTTATGGAAAAAGTGGTTGTTATCAAATGATAAGAGCAAGTTCAAGGTTTCAATCTAGTCTTTAGAAAGAAAGAAAAATAATCCCCGAGTATGAAGATCTCAATCAATTTAAGATATACTACGGATGACTGACTAGGTTCATAACACAAAGGCACTCTTCCCTTGCTTTTAAGCCTGAATATATAAGAAAACAATTATTTCATCTCCCAGACTGACACAAGAATGTCAAATAATATTCTGAAGCATCATTAGAGAATCTGGCAATCTTTGCTTCAATGTTTCTGTTTCCTTGTATAGTTTTGTTATTTTGGTTTGGTTTTTTGTTTTTTTTTTTAAACTAAAGATTCCTGATCCTACCAGTCTAAACCATTTAGCTGCCTTAATATAGTTCCTAATTCAAGGCTATATTTCCCCGCTTCTGCTTCCTCAAGAGGAAATGTACCATATATAGGAGTAAGATTTATCTAAGCAAGTTGCGGGAATGTGCCCATAATTAAAGGGTCAGTCACATTATTACACTAGTGTTTAGCTCTTATGATTACTTAGAGGTTTTGTCTCATATTTATTCACCTAAGCAAAAGCCCAGCTTTTCTAAGGAGGGTTTTATTGACTCAGACCAAAAATCTATCTTGTTCTCGCTTCTTCTTTAACATTGAATGTAAACAGATGCTCAAATAAATGTGTAATGGGAAGAGAATAACATTTTGCCAAGTCCTGACAGCATTCTTTCAGCAAATTCAGGCTAAGACTTTTTCTGAAATAAGTTCTTTGCAGCTGACTACACTGTTCTTTTTAAATTTTCAAATAGCTTTTGGACTTAGGCAGAACTTTGTTACCTGTATCTAAAAGAAAAGTGTTTCACAACATAAGTACCATGTGAAAAATCATCCATTCTGTAATTCTGAACACACTACATGCTAATTTAAAGTAATAGTGCCTTATTCCTACGCAGGAAGAATATCAACCAGTTCATCACCAATCGTCTGCTCCACACCATTCCATTTCCTCATGCTGCTGAGAGTAATCTCCTGCCCCATCTGTGAATCTTCCTAGTGGAAGAGGGTATCATTCTGCTGTAACCTAATTTTAAAGAGAAATATAATTTTTGAAGGAAGTTCTCCTCTCCTCTCCTCTCCTCTCCTCTCCTCTCCTCTCCTCTCCTCTCCTCTCCTCTCCTCTCCTCTCCTCTCCTCTCCTCTCCTCTCCTCTCCGAACCAAACCGAACCAAACCGAACCAAACCGAACCAAACCGAACCAAACTGAACCAAACCTCTCCTCTCCTCTCCTCTCCTCTCCGAACCAAACCGAACCAAACCGAACCTCTCCTCTCCTCTCCGAACCTCTCCTCTCCTCTCCGAACCTCTCCTCTCTGAACCTCTCCTCTCCGAACTTCTCCTCTCCAAACCTCTCCGAACCTCTCCAAACCTCTCCGAACCTCTCCTCTCTGAACCTCTCCTCTCCGAACCTCTCCTCTCCTCTCTGAACCTCTCCTCTCTGAAACAAACCTCTCCTCTCCAAACCTCTCTTCTCCTCTCCAAACCTCTCTGACCTTCTCCTCTTTGAACCTCTCCTCTCTGAACTTCTCTCAACCTCTCCTTTCCAAACCTCTCCAAGCCTCTCCTCTCCTGTCCTTCAGCTACAAGAAAGTATGACTGAGGAGACCACAGAAAACACGAATCAAGTCTACAAGAGAAAATATTCAGAACTCCAAAACCAGTGTTTGAGACCGATTTCACTATGGTGCTATTTTCTTTGCAGCCTGCAATTATGGTGTAATTACAGGATTTGGGGAGAAAGCATCTGGAAGTGTTTGGTGGTGGTGTGTTTTTTTTTTTTTTGTTCCTACCCACTCTATTCTCCTTCTCTGCCCTTTTCTCCTTATCTGTGTTAGATACTGTTTGTATTTCTTCTCTTCAAATATGCGTCAGCATTTCAAATGAAACTGGACCACAACCATGGCAGCCTTTTAAAAGTATATTGCCTGAGATTTCTCCCTCCTCTCCTCCATTCCAGAGAAAAGACAAAACAGAAGAGGGATATTAATGTTCAAATTAGCACAACCTGATTTGCTCTAGATTGCTACTTAGAATTTGCATATTAATAAATATTTTTGCAGCAGCATTTAGCAGATCAAGAGGGGCAGAAATTAAAAAACAGTCAAAAAGGTTTTTAAGCTTTTCACTCATATTTCCTCATCCCCCCACAAACACACTTCTACCTTCCTGTATATGGCTGTATCTCCTTGTGCTATAGCTACGTGTGCTTAGGTTGCATATCTATAGGTCAATAGACGTAAATCTGCCCAGGTCTTGACAGATATGAGATTTGCAGAACTGCCCTGCTTGAAGATAGACAAACAGTTGGCGGGCTGGTGGGAATGCAGACAGCTTTGCTTGTGTGTGCACTTGAATGAGTGTGTTTTATACGCATACCCATGTACACAGTTCCAAAGACATATAGATGTAGAAACTGGACAGTCTCCCTCCCCCACCTACCTTCAAATCTTTTTCCATCCGGCACTTTTATTCCATTCAGCTGAATAAATTGGGACTCTTGAAACTGTGATCTTGACAGATGTGAGCTTTTTTTCTGAACTGCATTGGAAAAAGATAGATAGTGAAAACCTCCAGGGCATTTGGGCTTAGTGGAGCCAGTGAAAAGGGTTATTTCCAAGTGTGCTGAATAATGCATCCATCTAAATTCCTTAGTTCTCTCTTTCTCTCCTCCTTTATGTCTTTCTCTCTGTCTTCCTTTAAATGCTTTGAGGATGAAATCCTGAATACCCTCCCAGAGTTGTTCTTCTACCACAGGAAAGTTGGCTTTCAAAGTGTCTCATTGCAAGTAGTCTGATGGTCAGAAAAAGAAAGTGAAGGAACAGATACACAAACAGAGTAACTTATACATAACTGATGCATTACAGATGTATTTCCCATCTCAGTTAATTACTTGTCACATCAGCCTTAAGCAGAGAAACTAGCTGATAGACAAACTATTTTATTTCAGAAATATGTGTGTCAAGAATGTATGTTCAAAGAGATTCTCACTCCTATGAGATTTGTCTTCCTGGCTTACTTTTGTTTATCCATGATTGTAAAAGAACCACAAAACAAGAAGCAACCTGAAATTTACTCATTGTCAGTTCTTTTCTTTGTTCTCATTTTTCTTTACACGTACCCAGTTGAAGATTGAATATTGTGTTGGATGACCAAAGCAGAATTATAGTTTGGAATGAGTAGAAACCAGCTTTCAGTCTGAGTTGAGCCAAAATGTAGAATTTTGGTGTGAAAAGACTAAAAAAAGATGCAACCTCTTTCAAAGGAAGCATGACACACTTTGGTTTTGTCTTGTTTTATGTGGAGTAGATGATGGAAATATGTAATTATTGGGGTTATTTTTTGGTAAGTGCTCCCATCTCTTCTTCCCATGTAAAAAGTGTGGGTTATTTTGTTTGTTGGTTTGGGTCTTTATGGTTTGGTTTGGTTTATGCTTGTTTTGTTGGTTGGTTTTCTCCATTGTTTTGTTTTGTTTTGTTTTTAACAAAGGCATGTTGAAAAGAAAAGTACAATTTCCAAACACAAAGGTTTTATTTTGGTTTTGTTTTGCCTTTGGCATTTACACCATGAAAAATATTGTCTCTGAGTGCATTGAAATTCACTGTTTTGACAGTTTCCTTTGTGGGTGCTGGGCTAAGTGTCTGCGCTGAAATTGCAGAGGGAATTAAAAACACATCTCTTAAGCCTTTAGTTAGCACTAAACTGCCAGACCATTTTTTCTCCTAGCAATCTTTAGGAGTTTTTGAACAAAAGTGAACCCATGGATGACAACACAGGACGTGTCCTTTTACCAGAACCTCATGAGTAGAAAGGATTCCAAATGAGTTGTGGAGAGGAGAGGGCAAGAACCTATCTATGCGCTAAAGCTGGCATCACCTGTCTTTTTGCAATGCCTCCACTAAAACCCCAAACATTTAAGAAAAGCGCAACAGTGACACATACGCTGTTGTATCTCACACCAATAGTTTGGTGGAGAGCAAAGCTGATGTGCCTATGCAATGTTTTTGTGAAGATTTTATGACTCCCAGTCAAGGTACAAACAAACCTGAGATCTATATCAGTAGCGGAATGTAAACTGAGAGTCTCAGTATCTTCTGAAAGAACGTTTGGGAACTTTTACGTTAAAAAAAAAAAAAAGAAAGGGAGAAAACTGATCTGAGTTTCTACATCTACAGTCAGAATGCTGCTAGGACAGTCACAGGTTATTGAGGACAATGAAAGGCTATCTTTGGATGTATATTTTCTAGTATTTTATTTGGTTTGGGTTTTTTCCCTCTCAAGTAAAGTAGTCTTCACTAGTTCCTAGAAGAACCTACTGCATCACCTACTATGAGTCTTCTGCCAGGTATTGAGCCTTCAATTTTCCTTTTTTTTAATGCCAACCCACTACTCCTTGAAATAATCCACCATTCGTGTAAAACTTCAGAATATGTAAGTTCTAGGATTCTTTCTAAGTGACATTTGTGTGGCTGGCCTTTACCAACCCAGTGCTCCTCACCTTCAGCGCCAAATCTCTTTCCTCCTATCTGAAAGATAATTGCATCTTGTTTCCACATTCCCAGCTGCTGAAAGATGAGGAAATTGGACACCTCATGTCCACATTAAGTCTATAACAGAGCTAGAGTTTACATGTCCTAATGCCAGACCTTATTTCACTGATCCTGGAGGCCATTTATTTGGCCAAAACAGAATTTCCAAATGCCCAGCAAAGCTGCTCTATCACTCCACTTCTTTGATGGACAGGAGAAAATATAACAAAAGGTCTGTAATAAGATAAAAGCAATTTTGATAATGCAAAGCAAAATCAAACAGAGATGTTACTCTCTACTTCCCATCAGCAGGTGGTGGTCAATCACTCACTGGGAACAGGGTTTTATGCATAGTAGTTTCTCCAGAGGACAGACACTATAGATAAATATCCCCACACTTCCTTTCTTCACTTCTCTTGTATATCTGACCTGACATCATATGGCATAGAATATTGCTTTGGGCAGTTTGGGTCAGCTGCCCTGGCTGTTTCCCCTCCCAAGATCTTGCCCACCTTTCAGCATACTCTTGGGGCAGGAATATGTTGGAAAAGCACAGCCTGGGTGCCTGTTCAGCAGTAGCCAAAACACTGGTGTGTTATCAACACCCAGATACAGCACTGCAAAACACAGCACTAGAAAGATGCTCTGAGGAGAATTAGCTCCAGCTCACCCAAATCCAATACATTCCTTATAAACGTTGCCACCCTATCCTTTCCTTACTTCCCTGTTTCTTTCATCGCCACTCCACTTTCTATCATGCTTTCTACCTTTCCTCTTTCCAGAGTATCTTAAAGTGGTTTGTTCCATCTGCCCTTCATCTGACCACTTTCTATAACAGCCCACAGAAAGCACCATAAAATCTTCAGAACAAAATCTCTGCTCTTGACATAGGCTTCTTACTTGGGTGGGGGAGGCAGAACAGAAAGGGCACAAAGTGTTTTTGACAGACATCACTTATGTCACTTTATTTATGGTTGAAAGGCAGTTAAGTGCTTGTGACAAAAATAACTTGTCTGTACAGCAGAAGGAATGGAGCCCATTTTCCAGTGTTATCCAGTTTCTCTCCTTTCTCTCATCTTCCTTTCTGTGGATTCTCTAATATCTAATATAGAGGTGAACATACTTCAGCTTTCTCTCAAAAGAGGTTTACAAATCTTTCCTTCACTCATCTGTCTAGTCTCATAAGCATCTATGAAAAGTGAAGTCTTTTTTTGGTCTTAAAGAATTTTCCCTTTTTCCCTCTGTCAAATTTGGTTTAAATTGCCCAGCTGCTATAAAAAATATTGACAGAGAAAGAATAGAGATAGGTAATAAGCATAGCATAGTGATGTTTCATTAGGAAAAGTGAGTAGAACAGGTTCTTCAGGATTCAGCCTGGTCTGGTGGTGGACTTTTCCACTGCCTCTGCTGATTCCTTCTGTGGAGGTCAAATTGTAGAGCTTGTCTTTGGAAGTGATCATTGTGATTCTGTGTTCTATACAGGTCTGTTCTGTACAGGTCCATTCTGTCTAGGTTTGCTGCAGTGAACTGAACCAATAAGTAGTGCAGCCTTTCTCTTCAGATATTTTTTAAAGTAAATATTTCAGTTATCCTGCCAAGAGTAAGGTCTGGCTGAGGAATAGAAGCTCCATTCATTTTATCCCTTTGCTGTTGTATAATGCATGAATATAACAGGAGGAAGACTAGGCAGGATCACTTACAAAAGGAAATGTTATATAAACTTCCTGTTCCTGCTTTTGCAACCTCACTTTTGCCTCTTCTTGTCTCCTTCTACCCCTACTCAGTAAGCTTCTCTTTCTTGCTTCTCTCTAGTGTTGGTCAATAAATATTCTATTAATGTTTTCCTATGATAAAAATCTGTGAGTGTGAGATAAGAATATCTTCACAGGATGAATAGTGCTGCTAAGTCTTGTGGCTAATTCTATGCATCTGCAGTCTACTGAAGTGACTTTACAAAACACAGTGCTCAAACATCCCTGTTTTATTTTTTAATGCAATGAGAATTTAAAAGCCTGTGCTTTCTGCAATTAATTTTATGTACTCTTCTTTTAAATTATTTATGTTCCTTGAATGATAAATGTGCAGGTGGAGAGAATGAAAAGTAAAGGTAGTGCAAATCTGAGAAAGAATACTTTTTTTCTCATTAGTTATTTATTTTAGACTTGAATATGAGTTCAGCTAATAATTAAGAGAATGTAGGCCCTAGATCAACAGATGGTAGGAAATCAGTTTATCACCCAACAAGGCTCAGAGGGAAAAAGACAACAACAGAGAATGGAGGTTTAATCCTTATTTTGCCACAAATTTCTTTAATGCATTTTGACAAATCCCTAAACTTCACTAGTTGCAACAGGAGAACATAGTTCTAAAATAGCTATGGATAGAACAAATTCTCTAGATGATGTAAAAGTAAAACTTTATTTCATCAGCTTCATTTTTCTTGCATATATCAATGTTTATCCACATGAAACCTACATTTGTTAGGATCAACATTCATCCAGAACAAGAAAAACATCCCACATTTCTAGTATTGAGGGTAGAAATGGGCATAGCTCGTAAGCAGAAATATGAATGTACTGAGGAGCATAGCCCTCCTTATAAAGCAATGCTTACTTGAGAATTTGAAACCTCTGGAGAGAAAGCCTGAGCCTTTCTCATTTCCAGTTCACTTCCAAGAGCTTTGGAGAAGCAACAGGGTGGCATTTGGGACCTTTGAGAAATTGATTCTAAAGATGTAAAGGGATTATTTTAGAGTAAAATCAAGAATACTCCATTAAAACAATACTGAAATGGAAAGGAAGCTGAACAAATGGAGATGTGCTAGGCTGAGAGTTGTTTGAAGCAAGAAATTTTCCTTCAGATACTGTTTTTTACCTCATACTTAACCTAAATCAGATCCTTAAAAACAAACAAATGAACCTCTCAATGGAGAAAACAAATAAAAAATATATATAAAGCATTATTTTTGGACTGAGAATAATAGCCAGGATTTTCATTCCTCACATTCTATTTCACCAAAATAGTAGTGCTAGCATGTAAAAGGGATCTTGGCAGTAGTGGATATTATTTCCTTTCATTTATAAGGTTAAAATCAGAAAGTTTGTGAGTTTGGGATTTTTAGTTGTGATTTTTATTGTTTTCTTTCTACTTTTTATATTTGTTTTAGCACTGAGGAGATGTATTGGAAAGAATACAATGGAGATAAAAATTGTGTTGGAGAGTTTGCGGATGAAGCCAGTTTAAAAACTGTCAACTCTCAGAGACACATTCATAACCATTTTAGAAATTTCAAAACTTGAATAAGCATATTTTTATTCACAGTTATCATATTTTGCTTGCATGTCTCTCCAGGGAAGTGAAGTGGAAGTCTGTAAAGATAGTGGATTAGAGACCTTCTCCAGTTTTATAACAACTAGGTAATGAATTTGGTCAGTTTTGTGGAGACTATAGTTTATGCATCTCACAATTAGAAAAATCAGTTATCAACTGGGAAATATAGCATCAAAATACACTGGCTAGTCCTTTCTAGGGTGTAGCCATATACACTGTTTCCACAGGGACTCTGTAGCAATACTTTCCACTCCTCCAAAAATGCAAAATCTCAACCATGACCCTCAAAATCAACTGAAAATATGGCCTTTGATGTAGTGGAACAGTAGTGGAACAGTTCCTTCAGGGGAAAAAATGAAAAAGGAAAGAAAAAAAAAAAAAAAAAAAAAAAGAAAGAAAAGCGATCCATCAGCCTTAGATCTTAATGGTTTGTCTTTGTCATGGAGACTGTTAGATTAGTTCAGCTTCCATAATCTGTTTAATTATTATCTTTAATGGGACAGCCATTAAGTGATTTAGTTACTTTCTATAAACATGATGAGAAGGATCTTCATTTTCTGCACCAGGCTGTCACCTTCCAAAATAAAATCATGTACTATTTGAAGAGACATTTGTCTTTTTGCAGAAAGGCTCAGGCTTCTTTTTTTCCAGATTAAATAATCCCAGTTCCCTCAGCAGCTTCTCATAAAATTTGTTCTCCAGGGCTTACACCAGCTTTGTTGCCTCTTTCTGGGCATTTTCCACCAACTGAATGTGTTTCTTGTAGTGAGGAGATTATTTGAGCTGTGGCTTCACTAATCCCAAGTACAGGTGCACAATCACTTTCCTGCTTCAGGTAATACTATTCCTGATACAGGCCAGGATGCTGTCGACCTTCTTTACCTCCTGACCCCACTTTTGACTCATGTTCAATTCCCTGTCAACAAGCGCCTCCAGGTTCTTTTCTGCTGGGCAGCTTCCCAGCCGCTCTGCCCCAAGCCTGTAGCATTGCATGGGGTTGTTGTGACCCAAGTACAGGGCCTGGCGCTTGACCTTTGTAAACATAATGCAAATGACTACTGCCCATCACTCCAGACTCTCTACCTTTGAGGAGATGAACAGATCCACCCAATTTGGTGTCGTCTGCAAACTTACTGAGGGTGCACTCAATCCCCTCATTCAGATCATGGATAAAGGTAGTAAACAAGAGTGAGTGCAAAACCGAGCCCTGGGGAACTTGTGATCTGGCCGCCAACTGAACTCCATTCACCACCGTCTTGGGACCCAACTATCCAGACAGGTTTTTACCCAGTTAAGCATCCACCCATCCAAACTGTTCTTTTTAGGCAGATTTTTGTTTGTTTGTATTTTTGGGTTTGTTTGTTTGTTTTTTGGGTTTTTTTGTTTGTTTGTTTTTCTTACATCTATTATGCTTCTAGGATAAGAAAGGGTGAGAAAATGCTTAACTTCTAAAAAAGATTTTGACCCAACAGTTGCTAGGTAATTATATATCCTGATGATAAGTCATATAAACCTATATTGAAAGCAGTATCCAAAATGCAGCCCAAGTGTGAAAATATGTGGGTGATAAACCTCTAATTTTATTCTCTTCATCTTTCTACATGAGGCGATGAGCTTGCAGCTTTCATGGATACTATCTAGATGCCTATTGTATGAGGATGAGAGGTGCTGAAAAAACATAAGACTATCTTAGAAAATAATTACTTAAATTTCCCTTACCTACTGGCTACAGCAAGAAACCAACCTCTAGCACTTTCAGTACGGGTGACAAAAATTATAGAAAATGAGCTTAAAATGACGCCACATGCCCCAGAGTGTTTTTAAACACATGGATAGAAAACAATTTTCCAGAAATCTCTCTCTTGTTTTTCCTACGTGTGATTTGTTCATCCTTAATTTGCCATCTAGGAAGCAGGAAACCATGAGGCAGAAGGAACAGTACAATTCAAGTCTACTATTTCCTGCTGAGCAGCAACAGGCTATAGAGTGGACACACAGCTTTTTCTGGATGTGGCAAAAGGTTTCTTTCTGTTCCTAATTTGCAGTGTCAGAGCAACCCATTATCAAGACAATTAAATTTAAAGAGACTGCAGTAAATGCTAGCATACAGAAGACATCAAGCACCATTAAAATGTAATTGGAAGCAAAGCTTAATGAGGTAAAAGGAAAAAAAAATACCCAGAATGCTTTTGGATTATCTACCCCCCATCCTCCTTACTTTTCTTTGCCTGAGCCAGCAACTACTGTATTGAAAATTATAATTTGCAAGCTGCATTATTATTTGGTGTTCCTTACAGCAGCCAAAAAGACATGATGATTTAATGTGGCTTTGCAATGAGTAGATAAAGTTATACTTGCTGTAGTTTTAGATAAAAGGCTGGCTTTTGCTTTCTCAAGGTCTAAAATTTCTAGTAAGAGTAAAGCTAGTGTTGTTTTGCTGATGTAGAGCAAACAATAAGGGCCTAGATCCCCTCCTTCCTGAGCACAGAAAGGACCATGAAGCAGGAAAGCATGAACACACACACACAAAAAAGGACCGAGAAGGGAGTAGCAGGAATTTCTCTAAGTAGGGATATGGATAGTAAATCTAATGTTTGTATAGTAGGTAATAGCTCAGTAAGGCAGTGGGCTGGCTTCCCAAGTCCTTAAAAGTTACCTTCTACATCTGCAGTACAGTTGTGATACTATTGTGATACATGCTGGTAGATCACCTGGGAGTGAAAGCTGCTCTGTTCATTTCTGTCTTCTTGGCAAAGTTAAGGCTAAGCTTGAATTTTAGGAAGTCAGAGACAGTATGTGTCCAGCTTCTTTCTATTATTTATTTATTCTCAACACATTTTTTTCTGGAGGAAAAAACAGACCAGTTCATTCTGTATCACCATCCTGGACCTTAAGCTGCAGCTTTTCTGGAAGCACCATAACTTTAAGTCAAGGTCCACAATGAAGTAAGTAAACAGCACAAATAATTTTTTCCTAAATTGTCTTACCTAGTTAAAGTTCCAGGACCAGGCCTTTAAGCTAGCCATATATATGAATCTTAGCCAGATCCATGACAGAATTTTGTTTTATTTTTGTTGTTTAAAATCAAAAGTCTTTGGTCTCCAATAATGATTCTACATGTGAATTATGAAACTTTGATAGAGAATAGAAAAATAGCAGTTGTTGAAAAGGCTGTCTGAGCTACAAATATAGCTCCCAACCACCAGTGCAGGTTGCAGTTCATTCCTAACATCATTCATGTTCCACAGTTGTAGTGACAAAAGTATCTTTTTAAAAAACACAATGATTTTTAAATGAATTTTTCTTCTCTCTCCTCAAATAGGGACCTTGGCCAGTTCTGATGGGTTTTTGATAGCCAACTATGCATGAAACTTTTTATATGGCTTTCAAAGATAACGAAGTGACCTCAGAGCTTCAGATTGATTTACAAACAATGTCTGCACTAAAAAGGACCTCTGATTTAAAAACGTCTGAGCTCATTTGTGGCAAGGGATAGATCCACACAGCAGTAATCCAGGCTGTCCTGTCCCCTTGCCTGGAACTGATGTTTGTGCTACTCCACTGTGTTTTGCCCATAATTAAAGTAATTTGGTTTTGGGAGCTTCTACTGTTTGAGCCTTCTCTGAAAATGATGGCCTTCATCTTCAATCCTTGCCATTAATACTACTCCTATTCTCTGTCACGTCTCTTTTAATTTATGTCCTCTAATGACCAGACACTGTTCTTTATTTGGAGCAATGTATAAAACAGCAGAACTTTAATCTCATGCACTCTTGGATCAAAGAAACAACCTGGAAAAAAGGAGTTTTGGCAAACTATGTTAACAGAAGCTTGACTAAGTTGCACTTCTCACTACTGTAAAAGTATTGTGCCTGATATACAAAATTACAAACGAGTCTTTGGTTAGTTTTGTCAAATATACTCCTCTTGTTTTCTTTCTGTCTCACCCATATTTTCTGTTGCAGATACTGTGTCAGTATCACAGTATCACAGTATCACAGTATCACTTAGGTTGGAAAGGACCTCGAGGATCATCAAGTCCAACCTATCAACACAGACCCCATGGCTAGACCATGGCACCAAGTGCCACGTCCAATCTCCTCTTGAACGCCTCCAGGGTCGATGACTCAACCACCTCCCTGGGCAACCTGTTCCAATGCCGAATGACTCGCTCGGTGAAGAACCTCCTCCTCACCTCGAGTCTGAACCTCCCCTGGCGCAGCTTGAGACTGTGTCCCCTCGTTCTGGTGCTGGTTGCCTGGGAGAAGAGGCCAACCCCCTCCTGGCTACAACCACCCTTCAGGTAGTTGTAGAGGGCAATGAGGTCACCCCTGAGCCTCCTCTTCTCCAGGCTAAACAATCCCAGCTCCCTCAGCCTCTCCTCATAGGGCTTGTGTTCAAGGCCTCTCACCAGCCTTGTTGCCCTTCTCTGGACACGTTCAAGTGTTTCGATGTCCTTCTTAAACTGAGGGGCCCAGAACTGGACACAGTACTCAAGGTGCGGCCTAACCAAAGCAGAGTCCAGGGGCACTATGACCTCCCTGCTCCTGCTGGCCACACTATTCCTAATGCAGGCCAGGATGCTATTGGCCCTCCTGGCCACTTGGGCACACTGCTGGCTCATATTCAGGTGGCTGTTGATCAGCACACCCAGGTCCCTCTCTGTTTGGGAGCTCTCCAGCCACTCCGACCCCAGCCTATAGCTCTGCATGGGATTGCCGTAGCCAAAGTGCAGCACTCGGCACTTGGACTTGTTGAATGCCATCCCGTTGGACTCTGCCCATCTGTCCAGTCAGTCAAGGTCCCTCTGCAGAGCCTTTCTACCCTCTAACTGACTAACATCTGCCCCTAACTTTGTGTCATCTGCAAACTTGCTGATGACTGACTCTACCCCTTCATCCAGATCATCAACGAATATGTTGAAGAGGACAGGGCCCAGCACTGATCCCTGGGGGACACCACTGGTGACTGGCCTCCAGCTGGATGTGGCACCGTTCACTACCACTCTCTGGGCCCGGCCCTCCAGCCAGTTCCTAACCCAGCACAGAGTGTAATGATCCAATCCACGGGCTGACAGCTTAGCCAGCAGTTTGCTGTGGGGGACGGTGTCAAAGGCCTTGCTGAAGTCCAGGTAGACCACATCCACAGGCCTCCCCACATCCACCAGACGGGTCACCTGATCATAGAAGAGATCAGGTTGGAAAGTTTAATTCAGTATGTGGAAGGATTAGTAAAGTATAACCCGCAACTGGACAAGAATAATACTCTTGAGGATCTGTATTTGGACTGACGTTAAATGGAGGCCAAGCATTTGAATAAGCTTGAAACAGAATTTCCCTTTCATCTGGAGAATTGTTCTAATTGGCAAACTATTATATACTGTCTAAAAATGTAAATCTTGAGATCTCCAGCAGCTCAAACAAGACCTTTCACTTTCACATTGTCTTTAGAATAGAATAGAATAGAAGAATAGAATAGAATAGAATAGAATAGAATAGAATAGAATAGAATAGAATAGAATAGAATAGAATAGAATAGACCAGACCAGGTTGGAAGAGACCTTCAAGATCATTGCGTCCAACCCATCAACCAATCCAACCCACCTAAACAACTAAACCATGGCACCAAGCACCCTATCAAGTCTCCTCTTGAACACCTCCAATGATGCTGACTCCACCACCTCCCTGAGCAGCCCATTCCAATGGGCAATCACTCTCTCTATATAGAACTTCTTCCTGAAATCCAGCCTAAATCTCCACTGGTACAGCCTGAGACTGTGTCCTCTTATTCTGCTGCTGGCTACCTGGTAGAAGAGACCATCGTCCACCTGTCTACAACTTTCCTTCAGGTAGTTGTCGACAGCAATAAGGTCACCTCTGAGTCTCCTCTTCTCCAGGCTAAGCAACCCCAGCTCCCTCAGCCCCTCCTCATAGGGCTTGTGCTCCAAGCCCCTCACCAACTTTGTTGCCCTTCTCTGGACACGTTCCAGCAAGTCAACATCCTTCCTAAACTGAGGGGCCCAGAACTGGACACAGGACTCGAGGTGTGGCCTAACCAGTGCAGTGTACAGGGGCAGAATGACCTCCCTGCTCCTGCTGGCCACACTGTTCTTAATGCAGGCCAGGATGCCATTGGCCCTCTTGGCTGCCTGGGCACACTGCAGGCTCATGTGCAGCCTACCATCAACCAGTACCCCCAGGTGCCTCTCTACCTGGCTGCTCTCCAGGCACTCTGACGCCAGCCTGTAGCACTGCATGGGGTTGTTGAGGATGGCCAAGCTCCAGCCCTTCCTAAATCCATGCTGGCTGGGCCTGATCCCTTGGCCATCCTCTAAGTGCTGTGTGATTGCACTCAGGATGACCTGTTCCATGATCTTGCCTGGCACTGAGGTCAGGCTGACAGGCCTATAATTCCCTGGCTCATCCAACCAGCCCTTCCTGTGGATGGGCACAACGTTGGCCAGCTTCCAGTCTTCTGGGACCTCTCCAATGATGGAAAGTGGTTTGGCCAGCTCATCTGCCAGCTCTCTCAGCACCCTAGGATGGATCCTATCCAGTCCCATGGATTTTTGCAGGATCCAAGCAGCTAAGGAGATCTCTAACTATCCCTTCCTCCAGGAACAGAGGGAAACTATGCTGCTCCCTGGCTCCTTCTGCCAGCTCTGGAGGCCAGCTGTCTGGAAGACATTCTGTCCTGCTAGTAAAAATTGAGGCAAAGAAGGTGTTAAGTACCTCTGCCTTTTCCTCATCCTTTGTTACAATGTTTCCCTCTATGACCACCAAGGAGTGGAGGTTGTTCTTGCCCTTCCCCTTGCTATTGATGTATTTATAGAAGGACTTTTTGTTGTCCTTCATAACAGAGGCCAGTTTAAGCTCCAAATGTGCTTTTGCCTCCCTAATTTTTTTTCTACATGATCTAGCAATATCCTTAAACATTCTGTGGATTGCCTCACCTTTCTAGCAAAGATGATACATCCTCTTTTCTTCCCTTAGCTCTATCAAAGTTCATTACCCATCCACGCTGGCCGTCTGCCCCGGAGACTCATCTTCCAGCACACTGGCACAGCCTGTTCCTGTGCCTTCAAGAGTTCTTCCTTGAAGCAGGTCCAGCTCTCCTGGACCCCTTTATTTTTAAGGGCTTTATCCCAAGGAACCCTCTGAGTTAGTTCCTTGAGTAACCTGAAGTCTGCCCTCTGGAAGTCCAGACTGGAGGTCTTCTTGCTACCCCTCTTAGCTTGACCAAATACCAAAAATTCAATTATCTCGTGGTCACTGGACCCCAAACACCCTTTGACTACCACATCACCCACCTGCCCTTTCCTGTCGGTGAGGAGGAGGTCAAGCACAGCCTTACCCCTGGTAGGCTCTCACAGCACCTGGGATAAGAAGCTGTCCTCCATGCACTCTAAGAACCTCCTAGACAGTCTCCCCTCTGCCGTGTTGAGATCCCAGCAGATACCAGGCAGGTTGAAGTCGCCCATGAGAACAAGGTCAGGCGATCTTGAGACAGCCTTAAGCTTCCAATAGAATGCTTCAAAGAAAAATACATAAAAAGACACCCCCTTAGCCGCCAGCTCCGGCAGCCCCCGCGCTGAGAAGCCGAGGCCTGGGCGGGCTGAGCCGCGGGGCTGCTGCGGAGCCTCAGGCCGGCCCCCAGGCGCCGGGGCTGGGGCAGAAGGTCAGCGGGCAGGGGGGCAGGGAGGAGCAGAGCCTGGTGCGGCCGGCCCGGGGGTCCCGCACTCACCAGCTCATGGCTCTCCCCCGCCGCCCCGCCCTGCTCCCGGAAGATTAGGAAAAATGCAAAGTTGCAGGATAATAGCCACTGAATTTTTCATTTTTTCTGGGTTTAACAAAAAAATATGAAAGTACAAGAAAAAGAGCTAAAATCTATATTGTTACATACTTGTATTGTAACAGTGACTATAACTTCTTGCTTCCCTAAAACCTTTTAGTGAGATCTCCAAGTTTTTATAACATGAATGTAAAAGAAATTTTGGTGCATTTTTTAGTGTATCTATGGGAAGTTGTATAAAACTTCCTGTTTTCTGACTCATACGTGAAAATATCAACTAAATAATTACAGGGAGAGGAGAGGGAGATGGGGCATGGGAAAGTAGAGCAATCATCCATTTTGTATCATGGTGGAGAACAAAAAGGAAAGTTTGATTCTTCACTAAGGTTGACATTGTGATGCTAACACTTAAAAGAATCTTGTGCTTTGGATAGTTTGATTGTGGAAAATACTATAAAGAATGAGAGCTGAGTTCCTTACTGTTTCTTCAATGCTGTGCAGGTCTCTCATATTTTAATATTTTTAAGGAAAATATTGTGTACTACAGTCTTCAAACTGAATGTGCTTTTGATGCATATAACCAAAGGAAGTATCTTTTTTAAAATTTATTTTGTTTTTATACAGATGACATCCAAAAGATCTCTACAGAAAATATTGCAAAGTTCTGTGTCTTGATGTGCTGATTATTTCCACATGTCACCCTTAGCTTTGTAATGCAATTTTCACTTTACTATATTCTGGCTAAAAATAGGAATATTGTTTACTGGAAAAATGTAGCCAATGTTTTGGCTTTTTTCCAATTGCAAATGTGTTTGGCCTTTAAAAGGGAGAAATTGAGGGGGGTATCTGGGAGTTTGCTGCCTTTTGAGGGGCAAGTGAGACATTCTGAAATATTTCAGCTTCTTGTTTCATGTTCATTTAAAAAAACTTATGTCAGAAAGAGGAGTGGAGAGGCAAAGGGACTTTACTCTTTGACCAGCCTGTGCGGCAGGGAAATGAACACTATATTTAAGTATTTAGACATAGATTATAATAGGTTTCCATGTGGTACTACAATACATAGTAGCCTCAAACGCAGATGCTGGCAATTCTGGATGGAGTCTGCAAAATTATTTAGTTTCATGTTATAACATTTTACAATTTTATAGGGTGAAACGTCAGATTTCAATTTCAATCACTGTACATCTGTGGGAACTCTTGGAGGGTGAAATCATTTTACTCCTGGAATTCAGAACCAGAGGTTTTGCTGCAGTTTGAAAGCACTTTGGAATAGGTTGGGATTTTCATTTTACCAGCCAAGCTCTCTTTAGAGATTAACCATTGCACACACATGGTTTTGCAATGCAACACTGAGCTTTATACAACTTAGTTATAGATAAAGTCTCAGCCCATAAGAGTGGCCTATCAAAACTGAAGTTGCGTAGTAATACCTGGGGCTTTGGGTAGACCCTCTAGAAATGTTTAGGGGAAAGATCAGATGTGAGGGAGAGGAAAGGAGATAACAGTTAAACATCATTCTCTCTCCTCTTTCCTCACCCCACACCAACCCCCCTCCTCCAAGGGAAAAAGGAAAAAAAGAAAAAAAGAAAAAAAGAAAAAAAGAAAAAAAGAAAAAGAAAAAAAAAGAAAAAAAGGAAAAAAAAAGAAAAAAAAAGAAAAAAAAAGAAAAAAAAGAAAAAAAAAGAAAAAAAAAAAAAAAAAAAAAAAAGCTCTGTATACACATTATCATAGAAATAGGTTCCCTGCAGCTGCTCCATTCCAGATATATTAACAGCTCTGGGATTCAAGAAACTATTGGGCAAGCATAAGCTTAAAGCCAGCAGGATGACCGCAATGGACTTTTTCATTAACAACAGGATCACAGAGGAAGGATTTACTGGGACAGAACAATTAAAAAGCATAGGGCTACAATAAAAGGGAGCAAGACTTCAACTCTTCTCTTTTTCTGTCTTTAGGACTATTTCTCCCATTTTGTCTTTCTCTCTTTTTTTTTCCCTTCCTTCTCTCTTTTGTGGTGTTGTTCTAATCCAAGGCTCCCAATGGGCTAGCATTACATCTTCACTTGAATTAGCATTGCCATTCCCAGGGGAGGGCTGCTGTGGTGATGACTAAGGGAAGAGGCAATAAATGTTAACAGAAACACTTTTGCAGAGTGCTGATTTTTCTGTTTGTAAAGCACACACCTGCACAAAAGATGCCAAGTGAGAGAAAACAGCTCCATCTCGATGGGAGGCAAGCTTACCCAGGGACACACACTTACTTAACATACATTACAGGGATGCCCTGTAATAGTATCACATTGGGAGTTGCATGGTAGAGCAGGAAGAGGGAGAGAGGAGAAGTGGTGCAGGGTAGAGAGGATGCTTGATTTGGGGTTAAGGTTATAAATGATGTTTGGAGCATTAGCATACATTCCCATTATGTTTTCTTTTCATGACACTGTGCATCTCACTTTCTTGCTTTGTACCTGCTTGACAGCAGGCGTGATTCATCAAGTGGGGATAGACAGCTAAGGTAAAGGGAGTTTGAGACCCTGAATATCAGAGTCCAATGGTGAATTCACTTTTACAAAACATTTCAGATAATTTCTGAATCCCCAGATTATTACACACATGATTTAAGGAGGTACATATTGCCCATGGGTGATAACTTAGAAAATGGAATGCTGCTAGTCCTATGGAATCTGTATGGAAATTAATATGATCAAACTAGAGCCCTGTCCCACCCAAAATCCACAGGATGTTTCTGCCCCATACCATAAGCCCTAACAGAGAGATACAGATGGGAGTGTATACCCCCATCACATGACTGAATGGTGGACTGAAGGACAGTGGGATCTTGGCCTTGCACTGGGATATGCTCATCTTCAGAGAACTAATTTGCTATAAAGGCTGTTACTTTTTTTAACAAATGCAGATTCCACATTGGCATTAGAATAAAAATGATAAATATGAGTAATGTATCTACATCTGATGAATTGCAGGGCTAAATGTTCTCATGAATATGTCTGAACCACTTCCTGAGTCACCCATTTTTGGCAACATCAGGTTTTGGGCTCTCTATTATTCATACTCATATTGTATTTGCAGCATTTTAAACTAAGTGGACAAGGTAAAGATATGGACATTTTCTGGGGAAAAGGTCAGTGCACTCCCATATTGTAGATTCAGAAAAGAGTAACAGGCATGTTCATGCCACTGATGGATGCACAGAAAATTGGGAGCGGTCTAGTTTCCTTATAACTATTCTAAGTATTTTATTAAGTATATTGAATTGCAGAAGCATAACAGGCTTCTACAAACTTTAGACTAGCTGGAATACCTGTGCCTGACTTTTTGTTTGTTTGTTTGGTCTCTTTCTGGAGTAAACTCAAATATAATATAATGGAAAAATACTGATTTTCTTTCTCTATATGAGTCACCCATAATAAAAACAAACTATGGAGGAAAATAGTGTCTTTACTAATTCATAAATTGCAAAAGTAGGGAAAAAAAGGAAATGGCTAGTTTGTCCTATCTATAGTAGGATGTGTTTACTTGTTCACAGCTCTTAGGCAGATTTGGAGTGGATAGGTGTGACTTGCTTCTGATTTCACAAGGCAAATACTCAGCTTCTCAATGTTGTTGTATGTGGGGAAATGTCCTGGTTTGAGCTTCCAGGGCACTTCCATCCCACTGGACAGAATTGTAGGTTACCACCCTCCCCCCACATTCCACTCCCCTGTAGGCAAAACACAGGCATGGGAAGGTGAGAGGGGTAAATAAAAAGGTTTGGAACTGAATTGGAAGTTAAAAAGTAATTTTAAAAAATGTATTAAGGCAAAAGAGATTTACAGAGATGTCAGGGAAGGGAATAGATACAAAACTAGAATCAGCAATGGAGTAGCACACCCCCCCACACACTCAGCAAAACAGCTCCCAGCCAGCAAGAAGCTCCCCAACACAGAGCAAAAGTGAAAGCAGGAATGAGCTCTCTGGAAGTTCCTGCACCTTGAATAGACTATGCAGGAAAGAGAAGGGAATAACATTATTTGATGACACCCCCTGGGTGGAGTTTTCCACCCACCAGGATCAAATTCCACCTAGAGTCCAGCAGTTAAGTATTAACCTACAATTGAAAAAAAATTAACTTGAAAGGAATTTGGAAGGAAGGAATTTGAATGGAAGGAATTTGGAATAATGGAATTCAAAAAGAAGGAATTCTGAAGCAAGGAATTTGGAAAGAAGGGAGGAATTTGGAAGGAAAGGAGGGAGGAAAGGAGGGAAAGAAGGGAGGGAGGGAGGGAGGGGGGGAGGGATGGAGGGAGGGAAGGAAGGAAGGAAGGAGGGAAGGAAGGAAGGAGGGAGGGAAGGAAGGAAGGAGGGAAGGAAGGAAGGAAAGGAAGGAAGGAAGGAAGGAAGGAAGGAAGGAAGGAAGGAAGGAAGGAAGGAAGGAAGGAAGGAAGGAAGGAAGGAAGGAAGGAAGGAAGGAAGGAAGGAAGGAAGGAAGGAAGGAAGGAAGGAAGGAAGGAAGGAAGGAAGGAAGGAAGGAAGGGAGGAAGGAAGGAAGGGAAGGAAGGAAGGAAGGAAGGAAGGAAGGAAGGAAGGAAGGAAGGAAGGAAGGAAGGAAGGAAGGGAGGAAGGGAGGAAGGAAGGAAGGAAGGGAGGAAGGAAGGAAGGGAGGAAGGAAGGAAGGAAGGAAGGAAGGAAGGAAGGAAGGAAGGAAGGAAGGAAGGAAGGAGGGAGGGAAGGAAGGAAAGGAAGGAAGGAAGGAAGGAAGGAAGGAAGGAAGGAAGGAAGGAAGGAAGGAAGGAAGGAAGGAAGGAAGGAAGGAAGGAAGGAAGGAAGGAGGGAAGGAATTTTTAAATTTCATCTTGTCTTATAGTCAGACTGGTTCTTCAACAGTGATGGACATGGAATAAGAAGGCAAAAGGACAACAAAGAACCAATCTCCTTCTACCTAGCAATGCAGATTGATCAAGATAATTTGCATTTATGTACAGCACAGAGTTATGGCTGATGTTCTGACTATTTTTTTATGTGAAAAGTTGGGATTAAACAGGAAATTCAGAGCAAGTAGTGTACCGTTGAAATTTCCCATTCAGCAAATTCGCATTACAATCCTTAATGGCTATACACACAAATTTCTTCAGAGATTCTTGGACATTGCATAGGTAGATGTGTGAAAGGAGGTAGGTGTGTCTGTGAATCAAAGACTTTTGCCTGTCAAGGTGTCTTGAAAAGAGAAGCCAAGGTTTCAGTCTTTAGGTTTGAAACTGCAGATTGTGCTCTTGAGACATGCTGAAAAAGAAAGACATCTAATCACCCAGCTCAGAAGGAGTTTCAACCCTTGACAAATAGCAAGCACTATGAGCCACTGACTTTTCATCCAGAGAGGGGAGGGTAAGAGATGCAAAGACAATGTTTAATTAGGAAGCTAATTTTGTGACATCATGCCTCCTGGCCTTTGTTCCATTAATGAAGCTGAAAGTAGGCCACAAACTACAGGGATTTATCCTACCCTGTTGGGACCATGTTGTATCTGTCTGTCTGTTTTCATGGAAAACACAGTATCATTCCCAGTTGTTATCTTATTCTATAAACATTCACCATCCTCTCTGCTCTTCCTATAGCCTAATTTGTACTGCATACCTAATGCCCTGTATAAATTGTTTTTTCTCTGAATACTAATGTGGTCATCTATTTATTACAGTATTTTTAAGCAATGGGCATTGAAAGTGTAGGTACAACCACCTCTGAAGATTTACCTGTGGGCTAAAGTCAGAATATGTTGGCTCCTTCCCAAGGTGCCAAGACCTCCTGAAATAGGAATGGTGAGATGGGAGAGTAAGGAATTAGTGTTGGTTTTACCGTACTGCAGGATGAACACTGATGTCCTGGTAATTCACTTGTCATGTGGAAGGGAAAGAGGGAGAAGAGGACCCTGAAAATTATCTAGACACATGCTTGGAAGGGTGCAGATTAAAGTGCCTTGAGACTTGGCCCCTGCCCTGACTCATGGCTCCTGGTGTTTTATGATAAGGAATCTGTAGCAGTGTCTGCTTCCCTCTTTCCTCAGCATCTGCTACTCCCCACAGACAAGGCGCCGGAGCAGAAGGTACGTCTGCTCCATGCTGCTACAACTCACAGCCTGGGGTCCTAACACAATGTGCAACAGATGCCAGATCTGGTTCCTACTGGAATCATCCTCTTCTTAAACACTGGGAAAAGAAAGAAGCAGCTTTGGTTTTGTCATCACTATTGATGCACTTAGGTGGGTTAGAAGAGGGGTGATGTCTGAAGTCAGCCCCACATAAATTACCAGAGATCCTAAATCAGGACAGAAAAGGATGTGTTTTGATGATGTAAATAAGTAGCTTCAAGGGTAAGATGTCACAGAAAGTGGAGGTGTCCTGTCCTGCCCTTAGTGACATGTTTGTGCTCTTTCTGATGCACCAGAGTATCTTATCAGGCTTGAGATGAACCAGCTTATACAGCTGGTCTGACCAGGCCTTATGTAGAATACACATGGAGTCGGACAATTACAAGTTCCATCCAGAGAAAAAAAAATGATGGGAGAAGAGATTTAACTGCTGCTGCCAAGAAAGGCTTTTCTGCACTGTCAGCTGAAGTCTCATATCCTGTCCCAGACTGCACAGAAATTAAAGTGAAGACTGAGAAAGTAAATGTACTGGCATGTAAATCCAGCATCTTCAGAATTGTGAGTTATAACTGAAAAATAGAGTTCTATTAGCTCAGGCATTCACCTGCCCTCTTTATCTGAACTGTATCAGCACGTTACATGGACACTCCAAAGGCCTGCTCAGCAGTCAGCTGAGTATATGCATAGATGTTAAAGCCCTAAGGACTGCTGAGATAATCTGCTTTGACCTAGATAGCATGGGCTGGATAAATTCACACACTAATTCCTGGAGTGAAAGGACTTGTTCTTTCTGGAGTAATTCCATTCAAACTAGAATTGAGTTGATGGGATGTGTGTTTGTGTGTGCTTATCTTTAGCTATGCATTATGTTGTGTTTCCTTTTAATTCTTTCTTCATCTCCCTTTAGTGGACTTTTCTGTTCTTCTGAATGCTTAAACCCTTAAGGGTTCAATGGTATTCAGAGAATGCTAAATTCAATGCTATGATCATGACGACTTGAAATATCGTAACAATATTATTTGTTCACCGCACAAGTGAGAATCATAATAGCATGTGTAGCACTCTGAACTAAAAACTGTGGTTCAAATTTTAGATCTGCACCTTCAAAACTGGTTGAAAGCATGAACACAAGTGTTGTTTCAAGTTTGCCTTCTCAGACATACCAGCTAATACTGATGAAGTACTGGTGCACCCTGGCATAGGTTCCCTTTCTGCATCAACAGGTCCAAGATAGCTTCTGAATACAGTCAGTGCAATCATTTTTTATCATGAGATTTTTTTATGGTGGGCATCTACATACCCCAAGTGAAGCACTTTCCTCCATCTGTACTATTCTGATTGTGGGATCAGCTGTCCCACATCTACATGCAGGATTCAATCAAGTGGTCTCAGATTTGGGAAGCCTCTGTGTCTCCTGATCTGGCAGGCACAAAGGGATGTATTTAGGCCAATACAAAACTGTATCAGTTTATTCAGGCTCTGACCACAGAGACTGTGTGAGGGATGCCTGCACATTGTACTTGATAACTTGACAACTTGCGTTTCTCTAGAGAAGACTCCTTCCTTTGCAGGGCTCTATGTTACCTTAAGAGTGGATGAGATGGGTGAGGCTATCACTTGCTGCAGGGCACAGATAAAATTCCAACAGGATTGAAACCTCTAGATAGAAATGTTAGCCAAGGTATCTTGTTGCATTGTCTGTTTTGTGGGAAAGTACTGGCTCAGTTGGTAGCGCATCAGACACTTTATGGGAAGGTTGTGAGTTCAAGCCTGCAGTGGGCAGTAGTGTCCTCCCTACTCTAGTCATGAGGTCTGTGGTGACAGGTTGGACTCGATGATCTTTGAGGTCTCTTCCAACCTTAGGAATACTGAATAGGTTACTCTACTCTGTAACGTAGGGCTCTATTGTTCTCTTTCACAAGATCTAAACTACCTATTGGCTCATCCTTATAAATAGTCTGTCACATAGGTTCTGCCCTTCATGGCTTACCAGTCCTTTGTCTGGTGTGACTTTAGGGATGCCGTTTGCCTACAACTAGGTGTAGAATTCAATGGGTCCCTCTCATTCATCTCTTTCCATTCTCTCCTTTCATCTTACGGCACATCCCCAGGACTGAGTGTTTATCCCCCTCCCATCTCTGGTTCCAAGCTCTGCAGCAGGATCCTTCTGTTCTGCTCCTGTCTTTGGACAAAAACAGTGAGAACTAGGAATCTGGCACAGGCCATTCTGTTCAACAATGCAGAGTGTTACGATGGGGTCAATCAGCCTGGTCCTTGTGTGTTGTTTTATAAATACATTCACCAGTCACCAGGTCAGCCACATAAAGACTTCTTCTGAAATATGGGAGCCTGACAAGTGCTTAGCAGACGGTCTGACATCCTGAATCCGGTCTCTGTGAGATTCTCCTCTCAGCAGCACTGGCACACGCTGTACTGATGGTGCAGTGCCAAGTGACTTCTGGGTCAGTGCTGATCTTTGGAAATAAGTCTCAGTGGGGGACTGATGACAGAGTTCTTCTGACCTGAGGGAAATGGGTAAAAGGAAGACATGGGGTTGATCTGCATGGAGGGTGATGAGAGGGAGGGGGGCAGTGGGAGGGGTGACAGGTCGGGGTGGGTAGGAGGTGGTGGTAAAGGAAAGAGAGGGAGCGGGGGAGGATAGGAGATGAGCGACTTGAATGCTAAGTCCTCTTCAGCCAGGGAGCACAGTGACACTGCCAAGTCTTTAGCTCTTTTCTTTACTGGCTGTTTATTGGGGAAGGAAAACATCTTTAATCTTCTAAAAGAATCCAATTTGTGTTTGAAAGCTTGTGTTTTCATAAGTCCAGCAAACAACACTGCAGTCCTTAACTAACAGGTCAGTGTTATGGACTGGATATTCAGCTCTGCCTTCAGTGTGAAAGGTTTATCCACATAGATTTATTCTGTCGCGATGGTACCAAGAAGTATCTCAAAGAAAGCTTGGAGGATATTGGTTCTCTAAAAGGCTCACTGAGACCTCTCTCTTGCTCTGTAATTTGACGGGGTTGGTGGGAATCACTCTGCCTCTTGCTGCTTTTACTAGGGAGCTGCTATTGCCCAAAAGTAAGCACTCTCTTTCTGCTGGCCTGAGGACACTGGATGGATTCAGCTCTAATGATAGAGAGTTGTTGGTCAAACAGGTGAAAGCAAAACAGTCTGATGGCAATATTATCAGCTCTTCCCTCAGGCAAGAGCTTATGCTCCTTGCTCCTAAAACTGTGTAGGATGTGTAGATGAAAGTCTCAGGCATTTAATTATGACATATCAGCATCTTGCACAATTTTTATTGCTGAAGACCCACAATATCATTTGGAGGCAATAGAACAAAAGATTAGGACTTTGTGTGTGTATACTGCAGGTGAACATAAGTTGAAATTACAGTATGCAAAATCAGTTCATCTCTCAACACACTGCTGCTTCACATGAAGAGCTGCCCTCTTTCCTACAAACCAGAACATTTCTTTATGCAAATTTGTCATTTGTATCTGAATAGATTTACAAATATTTCTCAAAATGGAGAAAAAGAAACAGATTTCCTGTAAGGTGTGAGTTATGTTAGGCCAACTAGCAACACAACCTTCTTGTTAATTTTATAATTTTCAGTTAAGATAATTTTAGTTTAGTCATTTAGGAACAGCCTCATTTGTGACAATGAACAAATGTTTACATATAAAAATTTTTACAAGAAGGTAAAAAATTTTTTTTTCTTTCTTCCTTTTTCTTTTTTTAATCAGAAAATATGAATTATATCATTGTATCTTTACTCTTAAAAGAAAAAGCTAAAGTTATACTTCCTTCCACATCCTGCATGAGAACACAGTGCAGAAGGGTGTGCAGAAGAAAAATAGAATAAGTTTTACTCACCTACTCGCCAAATTATCTCTAACTTTTTCCTATTATGCTAACTATGCTTTACATTTAAAAGCTTGGTTACAGAAGCAGATTCTCGGCATTTCTGTCAAAATTATATAGGTAGGTACAATCTGCTTCAGGCCAGACAAAGAACACTTTGTTCTCTCATCCACTATATGATTTGCCCAGCTGTTTTAGACAGAAGACAGGAGGTGCATTCACCTCTTATGGTATGGAGCAAGCATGTATTGCCTAAAGAAGAGTTTATGACTATCTCCAGCTTTTCCTCTGTTGAGCACTTCCTAAGTATATGATGGGGGAAGACCTTCCACTAGCCAGAAGGAGATTTAGGCTGCTGCTTGGTTAATTCAGCAGAGGCAGAAAGCAGAATATCAGAGATGGAGTAAGATGTTACAGTTGAAATACAGAATAATGGTTTTACATCCCTCTTGGCAAGAGCTACCTGCAGAGATCAGGGCAGCTGTGTAACTTTGGGATACTTGCAAGCCAAAATTATAGTTTAGGCTTCAAGTAACTGATGAGTTCTCATCTATTGTACAGTCCAGGCCAAGTCCCATAATATCATGGGAATATATTAGCTGACAGATAGGGAGAGAGGATTAATCCCAAGCCTTGAAGGTGTGGTGGAGTCTCCTGCCAAAATTAATAACCAGAGTTGCAGCTGCTTGTGTTAAGCATTTGCAAGAATGTGTAGAGACCTAAACAGCTTCTTCTTGCATCTTCCTATAATGGGACAACAAGGAGTGACTTGGTAGAATTAATGGTTGGTAAATTTAGAATGAATAAAAAGAACCACTATGCCATGTGCCAGTTCCCTGTGGGATTTACAGCCACAGGAGGTCATTGAGACAAATACTGTGGCTGTATTATTAAACCAGGCTAGATAATTTTATTAGCATTAATAACATTTACAGTTATGTAAGCTGAGATAATGAGGCTAATCAAATCTCATGCTTCAGGGCGTAAACTGATTGCCTGCAGGGGTCAGGAAGAAGTTTCTTTTTCCCTACATGCAGCACTGCAAAACTGGCTAAGTGCTTTACGTGTGTGGGTTGCCTTTGCTGGGACACCAGCACATTGGCTACTTCTGGAGTGGGTGACTTAGTCTAGTGTCATGGCAGTCTCCTGATCCATGCCTTGCTGCTATCTTCTCTTCCTCCCTGTACACCTGCTGCCTTGGTGCTGACCCCATCTGCTGATGCACCTCTCCTTCTCATTCCCTGAGCACCCTATGTGTCTTCACAAGCTACCCGAGATTCCTCCCACTGCCTTCACCTCTGCCTTTCCTTGCTATCTGCACTTTCCTACCTCCTGCATCACCCACACCTTGCACCTGCACAAATTCCAACACAGTGGCTGGGACCCCAGGCTAAGAAGCCTGATTCAACCTGTCTAAGTCTGTCCAAAACTGACCCTTTGTCGAGCAAGAAAATGTGTTTCTATAGGGTCTGATGTCCATGTTGTAGGTAGTGGACCCATGATATTTAATGCAGTTTCTTTGCAGCTTTATTTTAATGACTTAGTGCATTCCCTAGTTATATTAAGTATCCCCTGCTGAAAAGTTTTTCATAAGCAAAGTCACAAAAGTGAGCATGTATCTATGAATATCCAGCAAAAATAATTTATATCTTGGTTGTAGATAGCCTTTGGGAGAAGACCATAAATAGACAGGGAAGTGTTTTGGCAGTCTCTTCCGGGAAACAGGTGAAAGTAGAATTCAATGTCTTTGTTATTTTAAGCAAGATGGGGAAAGGAGACACAATGAAGAAAGTGGCATCTAAGTCACATGCAATGTTTTGGATCTTTGGTAATTACTCATGCCGATATCTGGACTGGTGTCTGACCAGCAGATGAACAGGATTTGGACTTGCAGAGCTGGGAGTAGGTAAAATCAAACTCCAAGTGAAGAGTTTTGAGGTCTGAATTGCTTTGTTATAAATTTTTCCAAAGCAGCCTCAGCAGCAGCTCTTCCCTCTTGACAGCATATGCTGTGACGGACTCAAGGGCTGGGACTGTCTGTGTCCAGGGCTGCCACTGCAACGTGGTGGTACAAATTCTTCAGCTGCCCAACACAAGTTATTATTGGACCCATCTTCTCACAAATTCATCAGCAATCATTTGATCTTCTGATTTACACATAAATGTATAAACAGGGCAGATGAGAGCTTGAAAAACTCCTAGGAAAATAATTTATTAAAGCATATTTGCTGTTGTTGCCTGAGATAATTCCAGGGCATGTGCAGGTTGGACTTGATGATCTTTGAGGTCTCTTCCAACCTGGGTGATACCGTGAGCTGCAGCCTAGCTGATGCACACTCACTCACCTCAGACAGAACCATGATGTCATATTTTTTTTTACTGTCATTTCCAATTAACTTTTTTTGGGTTTTTTTTGGGTTGAGGTTTGTTTTTTTTTTGGAGGTGGGGAGGGTTAAGGAATCCCATGCTAAATCCCTCACTCAGATTTTGTTCCTAAAAGTACATGAAAGATGACAGAAGCACATTATCCTCCTCAGCCATGGGCACACTCCCTCACCTCCAGGATTTGTATTCACCTCAAACAAACTGGGAAGCTGTCAGGCTTTGTTGAACCCTGTCTTTGATATAGCAGAACAACCTGTCGTGTGTGCTTTGAAAGGATCTCTAATATAGACACAACATGGGGGCGACCTCATCACTGAGAAAGTCTCTTACTGAACTGCTATTTATTGATGTAGACACATGCAGAATGCACCTTCCAATACCCCTTTCTAGTTGGATGCTCTGAAAATTACTAGTGCTTATGTACTAGTGCTTAAGTTTATTGGGGGCCACTGAGATTTCAGTTTTCCATTTAGTAGCTGTAATATATATGAATAAAAATACATTATGGGAATGGATTTTTTTTCTCTCTCCTCCTCTTTAGTTAATTCTTTTTCCCTCAGATTTCTCTTTCTCGCCTGCCTCTACTGCTTCCATAGTACATTTACCTTCATGTCTGAGCTTACCTGAGTTGTGCACCTCTCAGTAGTGCTACTGCTGAAAATATGAATTCCCAGAGTACTTTTCTGGGACTGTAGATGCAAGACACCTTTTTCTAAAAAGGAGAGGTAGTCCTAGGCATTACTAACTCTTACCGGGTAGCATGGTGTTTTTTCCCTTCAACCCTGATTTATCCTTGGGATAGAGATTACTCTGACAGCTGGTACACCCTAGAGGATTCTGTGGAAGATCACCCTGTGAGAAGCAACTATTTGATTTTGCATCTGAAGTTTCCAAGTTAACAGAGATAGGAAGTTCATTCTTAATACAGTGGGGATAATTCTGAAATATTTTAAAACCAAATTTGATTGCAAAAGACCTTGATACAAATTTATGGTCCGCCTTCACAGATAAAGTGGTGGATACAGGATTTTGTACACTGAGAGTGGGACTTTCAACACTGAGAGCAAGACAGAGGAAAAATTTGCTCCCTGAAAAAAAAACACACCAAAAAAAAAAAAAAAAAAAAAAAAAAAAGAGAAAGGGGAAAAAAAAAACACCAAAAAAAAAAGAGAGAGAGAGAAAGGAAAATAAATTAGGAAGAAAGGAAGAAAGGAAGGAAGGAAGGAAGGAAGGAAGGAAGGAAGGAAGGAAGGAAGGAAGGAAGGAAGGAAGGAAGGAAGGAAGGAAGGAAGGAAGGAAAGAAAGAAAGAAAGAAAGAAAGAAAGAAAGAAAGAAAGAAAGAAAGAAAGAAAGAAAGAAAGAAAGAAAGAAAGAAAGAAAGAAAGAAAGAAAGAAAGAAAGAAAGAAAGAAAGAAAGAAAGAAAGAAAGAAAGAAAGAAAGAAAGAAAGAAAGAAAGAAAGAAAGAAAGAAAGAAAGAAAGAAAGAAAGAAAGAAAGAAAGAAAGAAAGAAAGAAAGAAAGAAAGAAAGAAAGAAAGAAAGAAAGAAAGAAAGAAAGAAAGAAAGAAAGAAAGAAAGAAAGAAAGAAAGAAAGAAAGAAAGAGAGAGAAAGAAAGGAAGAAAGAAAGAAAAGAAAAGAAAGATTGCTTCATACAGTCAGGTAGACAGTGACTTGCTATAAGCAACAGTAGGGTGCAATTACTCACTGCAGCCCCTAGGTAAGCAGGCTAAACTGCTCTCCACAACAATGATGTTTACTCTAATTTTCAGCTCCACTGGTGCAAATACACTAGAGGTTGCACTCTTACAATTGTCCTGGTGGCTACTAATCAGATAACATTCCTCCCCAAGAAGGAAGATGCTCTTCACATCCAACTCAAAGCTCTTTTTCTTACAAAAATACCTTTCGAGAAGTTTGATGGAAAATTAAGTACCTCCTTCTGCTTTCACCCTCCACTCTATTTTTTAATCATTTTGGACGGCCCAACCTTTCCCTCATAAAGCCATATTCAGTGGTAGTATAAAAGCCAGATAAAAGCACAGAAGCACTGAAGACAGCAGCCAAGTTAGAATTTAAGTTGTGTCCTCTGAGCTCTTTTTTGGAATACTGAAGGCTTAATTTGTTGTTTGAGCATCTCCCATATTTATAATAATACCCTCTATTAAACAACATGCCGTTAGCCATAATTTCCTGTGTGATTTACATATTTATTATTTTTATTTTTTTATGTATATACAGAGGTTGATTTTTTCTCTCAGAATCTGCTACTCTCAGATGAATCTAGTTGTTGCATTTATTATTTTTCCATCCTTTACCAAATTATTAGAGATAGACTGCAGTTTTTTTCATTGCTACTTTTTTATTAGAGTGGCTTGCCTAAAGATGGGTAGAGTGAAAATGGGCGCAATGCAGTAAACCTGGAATCAACACAAAGAACCCAGAAGGTCTGCTAGGTTCTTGCCTCATTGAGATCTCCATATCTGCTTACTGACTAACCTTGTAAATGAGTTCACGCTCAGTAAAGGAAATTGATTACTTTCCATTGCAATTAACATCTGGTCCTGGGTCAGATCATTAGGATAATTTGTTATAGGGAAGAAAAAAAAAACCCCAAAAAAAAAAAACAACCCCACACACAAAGGAGCTAGATACAGGGTAGTAAAGTTTCTCCTGGATCAAATTAAAAATACATTCCCTGGTTATTTTTTTGTGACTTTAGCCTTCTTTTGGGAATATTACTGAGGAGAAGAAACATACAGAGTGGGCTATAGGTGATGGAACACAGTATATGGGTAGGTGTTATGTGAGGAATCACTTACTCCTGCCTCTAGAAAATGCATGTTCTTGGCTTCCATTTGTAGTCTGATTTTCATATGTATGATATCTGTTTGGTGAGAATTGCACGGATGAAGGGTTACCAGAGACTACAAATTTCTAGGGGGTCTGTTCAGAGGAGGCTATATTCCAATTCTGGATAGATTCTTATGTTGTCGGGATTTTTTTAATAACAATCTCTGTTGTTTTTTTTTTTTTTTTTTAATTTTACATCCCTGTTTACTCTCAGACTCAAAAGGTTGTTGAGTTTCATCAGCTAAACTTTTCCAATTTGAAACAAAACTCTGCATCTTGACCAAGACAAAATATTATGCGCATATGTTAATTGGGAATAATAACCAAACGAAACCAAACGAAACCAGAACAAATCCAGTGATAACAACCCCAGCCACTACCTAAGAAACTAGTTTCTATTAATTTTCTTATGTCAAAAGGTTTGCATGACTCTAGGGAAAGAATTTGGGGAACTATGTTGTAGTTTGAAATAGAAGCAAAAGTTAGCAGTAAATAGTTTAGTAACAGATCCATTGGTGTAATTAAATTCATTATCTTTCTTATGCTTCTTTTTATTTTCACTTAGAGTTTCATGGTGACACAAGGGCTCAAAAAATAGTTCTTCCTGCAGTGCAAACACTACTGCTTACCACTCAGTTCAAGGAAAATCTTCATTAGCAGTGAAATGGATAAATAATGTTATTCCAACATATATACAAAACTGACCAGCACATCAGAGCTGAACAGTAATTGTTTCTTCCCGTTGGAAAATATTGAATGTTTAGCAGGTTTTTCTTGAAGAATTTTCAATTCTTTCTGACAAATAACCCCCCCAAAAATGATTGGAGGAAATATCAGATTCTCAGTATTATAATTAGCCAATGAGAGTATATAATGTTTCGTTGAGACATATGACTCTGTTATATGCCATTCTTTTTATTTACTTATTTATCATAAAATTTAGACCAATCTTCAAATTCTTCCTGAAAACTGGAGGGAGTTATCGTTAATGGTTACAATAATTTGTGCTGATCTTACTGAAGCACAGGATACAAGAGAGCAGAGACTAGCTGAGTACTTAGGTAAGACTCAAGTGATGCATAGACTTCATGATGACTCATGTCTATGAGATGTAAATATTAGACTCCAGTGGCTTTGAAGCATCTTGCTGATAATTCATATGGCTATGGATCTATAAACCCACTGGTTCTCATGCACCTTTGACACAGCTATCCATGCTAATAGGAATGGGAAATGAAGCATATATTTTTCTTGTAATGGATAAACATCAGGAGGTTCAGGGATTTTGAATTCTTATTAGAGAATACTACTATACTTGGGTAAAGCATTTAGATCTAGATTCACTGAGCTGTTTACAGCTATATTTCTGATGGCTTGAATCACAGATTTCAAATCTTCTGAAGGATGGAATTTGCTTGTATTTTGAAGGTCTGGCTCTGGAACTTAATATTTCTGTCTAACAACTGCTACTGTCATGATTACCTTACATTTCATACATTATGCTAATACTACCTTAAGCTTGTGATAATTTATAATGAGAGCTCAGTTTCAGCACAGTAAAATCATCTCTAGTAGAAGTGGTTTTCAAGCACATTTGATGTCCAATTTATTCCTTTAGAGAATCTGTGACACTGAGGCAGATGGATAGTCAGCCAATCTAAGCTGTGATTCGTCTGAGCAAACAGTAGGCACCATACATCTAAAGACCCTCTATGGTCCATAGAGAAGGGTTACCACTTGCAGAAAAGCAGAAATCTAAAAGGTGGTAACTTTCCATCCTGGAAGATACTTTGGCACTGAAAAAAAAAAAAAAAAAAAAAAAGGTAAAAAAAATGTCTAATCTTACCAATGCAGCAGAAAAAGTTTAGATATGCTAAAGGTTCAAATGGAATGCCATTTAAAGAGAGTGGTCTACCTAGAATATACATGTTTTATGTTTTATCAGTACTAGAACAAGAGGACACAGTCTCAGGCTGCACCAGGGGAGGTTTAGGTTGGATGTTAGGAAGAAGTTCTATACAGAGAGAGTGATTGCCCATTGGAATGGGCTGCCCAAGGAGGTGGTGGAGTCACCGTCATTGGAGGTTTTTCAGGAGGAGACTTGATGGGGTGCTTGGTGCCATGGATTAGTTGTTTAGGTGGGTTGGATTGGTTGATGGGTTGGACGTGATGATCTTGAAGGTCTCTTCCAACCTGGTTTGGTTTATTCTAAGTAAAGGTTTATTCTAAATAAAAGTGGCCTGAGAGTGCATTTAGAGACAGTGGGTAGGTGGACAGGACAGTTACTGAAGTTTATATTGCTGTTTATCTTTCCCTGAAGTGCATACTCAGATTTCATTATGCTAATAGGATGAAGAGATATCCACTGATCAGAGAAAGGGGTACATCTACTTCCCAAATATTAAATTTGACTGACAGGAAGCCTACCCAAGATAATTTAAAAGCTTGTCTAGTTTCAGTTAAAATGGATCTAGGCTGCATTTAAATGAGTGCATTTTCTCTTTCAGAAGGATTTGAACATGGATGGGCTAAGGAGGCTTGTAATTGAGCTTAGAACCCTTTTAACACTATCTTGGTAATTCCTAAATAAATACAATTCATGAGTTCTGTTGTCATGCACATTCCCACTGAAGAGGATTCAGACTATTCTCCTCTCTCTGGAATGGCACTATGAGCCTTGCTTCTCATCTGCTTTCTGATGATATTTTCTTTTAAAGAAAGGCTCATTTAATATGTTTCTCCCCAAAAAATATTTGCAATTAATTCTTACCAAGGGCAACAGCTGATTTGTAAGATTACTTCTAAACTGGTAATTAATTAACCTATTACTAAAGGAGGGAGAGGTGCCCTGATTCTCAGGAGGTCAGAGCTGGTAAGTGTGAAAGGTTGGATTATATGAGACCTTAGTTCCCTTCTCTGATCAGTTTGGATGTTACCTAACCATGCATTATATTTGAACATGAATCACAGCTCCTCATTTTTTATATTTCATAAGTTAAAGTCTGACACACAGACCTATGGGTAGATTTTATTTAGTATTGCTTAATTAAAGCAAGAAAAAAAAAAAAATAAGAAAAAAGAGAGACAACTTCCACTTCACTTTAACTAGCCAGCAAGATCATAATTGTACTGTAGTCAAGGCAAGCTTTCTAAGCAGCTATTGGAAGCCACTCTGAGGAAGACCTGAGCTATTCTGTAGGGAATTTTGCACAACAAAGATTACATTCATATTTTTTTAACTAAGAAATTAGTTACTTTTTTCCATTTTTTTTTCCCCACCAGTATATTAAAAGGAGCATTGGTGAATTTAGCTTTCTAGTTCTCTCTGAAAGAAATTCCACAGGTTGCAAGGTGACAGACCAGGTGTAAGAATCAAAATGATCAAGTGACCTTTCTTTTTCAGCAGAATCTGTTTCCTGTAAGATGACGTAAGAGCTAGATAATGCATGACCTATCCTTAGGGGAGTGTGCCAGAGATGAGCTGGAAATAATAAAAATAAAAATAAAATAAAATAAAAAATTTAAAAAAAAAATTAAAAACCCCACACAACCCAACCCAAAACAAAAACCCAAACAAACCAACAACAACCAGAAAAAAACCCAAAACAAACAAAATAAAACACCCACCAAAAAAAAAAAGAAAACACACTTTATAAGCTCTATCTGGAAATTTTATGAAAGAGACAGAAAAAAAAATTTAAAAAAGTAAATGGAAACCCCAGATGGCATTTTATACAGAGTCACTTTACTGCCTGTGAGTGTTATAAGGAATTGTCCTGCACTCTGTGATGTTGTAAACCTATCTTGATACAGTGTCACACTGCTTGGTTGTTGTCTGAAAACTTTCATCTTTGACTTTTTTTTTCAGGCAAGGGGAGCTTGGGGTGTGGTTTTGTTTTCCACCATAAAGAAATAGGAGCATTCCATGTGTAATACAAGGAACGTGCAAGCAGGAAATACCCTTCCCTGACTGCTGTGCTCCCCAATAAGTGAGATGTCTCTATCATTTACAAATAATGAGAGGTCAATTACGCCCAACAATGGAATAGTAAGCAAAACTGACTTAAGGGAAATCAAGCTGAAAGCTGCTTTCAGCTTTGGAAGTTATCCACTAGTGCTGTGAAGTGTGGCCAGACATCCCTGTGTGAGGTACCACATTGGAGGCTGGCACTGCTTGGCCAAGCAGACCAAGTAGGGGGAAAATGTGCATCTTCCCTGCATGCACAAGTGGAGAGCAGCATCACCATCCCAGAGGCTTCTGTCTTTGCCCTGATACCTGTCCCTGATTTCTTTATTTTGGCTTAGCAGATACTTCCAGCAAACATAGTGACTGGGTTGTGAACCTGTCCACAACTCAGGAAGATGCCAAGAGAAAAAGGTAGAGATTTCCCACACCCCTGAGCTTATCAGTTTTTTACTCAGATTTAAAATCACAGAAATGTGCTTCCTTCTGTGTATATAAAAAAGCAGATGAGTATGGATATTGTTACAGCTCCATACATTTGTACATACAAATGTATATAAATGTATTGAGACCTAACAGCTTAGTTTAATGATTTCTATTCTGCTACCCAAAGACATTAAAGACTTAAAAAATAATAAATTAATGTAGTGCTTGAAAGCAAAAGTAGAAGCTGTCAGTGAGATGCTAAAGTGCTTAGTGTTAACCTGAGACATGAAACAGGAGTCCTAGTGGATGCTCAATAAAAGTAATAAAAACAGTAGAAGAGAAATTAATTGACTTACATAGAAATGAAAGGTTGTCTATTATATGTAAATGTTATGACAGCTGTATCAGTGGCATCACGGAGGTGTAGATGTGACTCTGGAGTGGTGAATCCCTGCACTATCTCTCAGGGTGCAAACAGTTCAAGCTTTCCACACCTCTGTGATAATTTGGAAATCCTACAGGATATGCTCCAAATTTTTAGCACCCCCTCTCCTACCTAAACAAGGCCTTTGGCTCTGTATGCTTGCTCTTGATACAAGTACCATAAAACAATGTAACACCCAGGTGTGCTTGTTGGGACTGTGCACTGGAAGCATAAGAATCTCTTTTGGTTTTGTTTCTTTTAATTTTACAAATTCACCTATCGTATTTTCCCCCACAGAACACACGAGGATTTTTTAAAATTTTTATCAAGCCAGTGATCAGTGGAAGAGTAAATCTTATGTGCATTCCTACATTTAAGAAACTACTTTGTAGCCCCAAAATAATGAATTTTGTGTGTTTTCAAAATACTACTAGAGATAGCATGTATAGTTTGGAGGTAGCAGCAGCTGGTGGTACCAAGCAGAGCTTGAATCTCTGCTTCTTTGATCAAACCCAGCAGCAAATGAGTCTGCCAAACTTGTAACATGAGTTCAGCCTACAATAATATATCACTTTGTGCATGACCATGGCAGAAAGTTTTGTCTACACTGAAAATTAAGAGGTAAAGTTAGTGTATCAAAAAATTTACAGTTATCTTCCAAAGTGCTTTTCACGTGAACCATCATAGGCTTGTGGGACACAGGTGAAAAAACAGTGAATGGCTTACTCTAGGAAGAATTTCCTGTGTACATAAACCCCAAGGGTTTTTTTGTTTGTTTTCAATTTCTGACAACATTTCTGTGATATCAAACTTCATCCTTAAATGAAAACTTATCAAAGTTAACTGCATAACTGTGTTCCTCTAAATAAATGCACAATGACAGTAGATTACTTGACTATATACAAGTGAGGTTTTAATTAAAAAATCATTTCTGTTTGAAGGACCTTTTCTGTAATTTGCCACACATTCAAACACCAACTGAAAATCCTGTTGACTCTTCCAAAAGCAATCCTCATATAGGGCAGGAGGCCAACCGCCTTTGTTTTCCAGGCATGACTGTCCAGGATTCCACAGCAGTGCGCAGCACAGTGAACTAGTACCCTGAGTTAGTTTTAATCAAAATATTAAGCTTTTAGCAAATCTGATGTACTTAAACTGTGTTTTGTTGCCAACATGGTGTTTCATTTTCTGAAACTTGGGATAACTAACTTTATGATAGTGATGTTGAGTAGCCATTAATTCTCATCTCTTTCAGCTATTCCTCAACTCCAGCATATGAGTTCTTCAATAAAAATCTCCCAAAGTTACCTTGGCGACTCATACATTTACCAAGCTGACAGATTTATGACAGTTATATATATAAATATTTATGTGCTGCGGCAATGCAGTTTTTAAAGACAGATATATAGACTCTCACCAAGACTTTCAAACAAGGAAAAACACATTCTCAGAATTTAACATAACCGTATGCGAGTCAGTGTGTATCAATATATGCCTGAATATACAGATACACATGCTAATGATCATACAGACTTTCTAACGAGCATGTAGCCTTTATACTCCCAGGCAGTACTTAAAGAGTTTTCAGCAAGTCAGAGCATGCTAATAAGTATGTACCTGTAGCACATATCCATACATTCTTCAGACACCAGAATGGAATCTTGTAGCTCCTGCACGTTGCTGGACAAGACAGCATGAGCACACAACTCTCAGAGAAACTATATAAGCCTGACTTTTACAGGCAAGTTCATTTGATATTTCATGGAAAGGTTGGATATAGGACATCAAAGAATCTCCTACTCAATAAAACCCACATTCAGGTGTATGTACATGGCCATATATATATGAGTCATGTATCTTGTCACAATTACAGAAGAACCATTACTGGAAATAATTCTTTTTTATTTTTCCTATGTCATGCACTCATGTGCACATGCTACAACCTTCTCTTTAGACCTGAGTGAACTTCTTTGTGTTGTATTGTGCTAGGCTGGGGACCAGAGCAAATCCTTAGTCTATAAATTCTGATGATGAGTTCAGCTTTTTTATTGTCCGGTAGGACAGATGGAGATGATACGACGTCCAAAGGAGAAAAAGAGGAGGAGGCTAAACAGACGGGGAGTCATTTATATGTAAACAACACAACAATTTATAGAAGGAGGACTTGCATTATCAGCATCCCGTTAACCCAAGACATATTCTGAATGTATCATTTTACTAACTTCATCCTCCCTTTGTTTTTCTAAATGCTTACGTATAAAATCACTTTTTCCAACACCCTCGTTTTGCTTCAAAAGTATAACTGAGCTGAAATCATCCTCCTCCTCTGCTTTTGATAAGGAAAACTCAGTGGCTGTTTAGGTATAGCTTACACATTAATAATGCATTATAGGGAAGTAGTAGGAGAGACAACAAAAATCTTTCCTGTGACAACAAAATTACTTTCTCTTCTCCTGTTTCCACTTGAATTCACTGCTGCTGCTTCTAATACCAAAAATTTTGCTTAGTGTGGAATGTGCAACAAAGGTAGAGATTATATATGTGCATATACATAGTGTATATGTTCTGTCTCCCCATGTCTTGCATGCACTATGGGTAAAGTGATGTGATAAAGGGTTCAAGAGGGCCTACCCCATATTAATTCTCAGCTTGAAACATCTGTCATGTCTAGGCAGCTGTGGACAATAGAGCAACAAAAGTTGGCAGATTCCTAATTAAAATCCCAGACATGGGGCTTTTTCACTGTTTTTATGGCAGATTCAAGACTTTGAGCAATAGCTCTCAGGGTGGGATCCTATTTTGGAATCATAAATGCTTGAGGTGAATGGAACAGAACAAAAACCACTGTAAAGACAGTGTGAGACTCTGAGAAGCAACAGGCATTTGAACTCAGAAGTCATGACAAACATTTGCTTTACTCTAAAATACTCAAAGTGGGTATGCAATATTGCAATCAAAACAAGGAAAACTAACTCTCTTGGCCTCACCTTCCCATCTGCAGTCTCAAAAAAGAGACTGATGAAATGCGCTCATCTACCACACCTTTCATTCTGTGAGCATGAGCAGTGCTGGTAAAATGTGCTACTTACTATCCTGTCTACTGACAGCATGCAAAGAGCCCTACCATTTTGATTGCAAATTCAGTTATCTGACTACCCCTAACCTAATTCAAATCACACAGGGCAAAAACCAAACAGTGGGGTTTTTTATTCTTTTTTTTTTTTTTTTTCTATTTTTTTCTCATCTACACGTAAATTTCTAAACATTACAGCGCTTCCAAACATCACGGGCAAAACTATTGTTGCCAAGTGATAAAAATCTTTGTGATATTTTCAGCTTGCCTGTTTCTCTAGCATTCAGGCCTTTAGCATCCAGGCAAAGTTAATTCCTCACTCTCAGTATTTTGGAAGTCTGAGGGTCATTCATTCATCTTCCAGCTTGTTTTTTAGTTCTGTAGCCACAGCTTTCCTTAGGAATTGGTTCATATGCCTTAAATCCCAAGGAACAGCTTCAAATAGACATGTACACTCTGTCCAGATATGTGAATAAGCTCTCTACTATTCCTTCCTTATCTTTATAACAGGAGAAAGTATAAGACTGCCTCTCTCTTTCATTTTTCTCTTCTCTTTTTTATTTAGAGGAAATCATGTTCGTCACTTGTCTTTTCCATTGTTTCAGTATTATACAGCATGTATATGTGTATGTATACACACACATGCACATGGTCACAGATTAGCAGCTCATTTATTCACATTTTCTGAATTCACAGTAAAGAATAATTTTAAAAGTTTAATTCTACTTTATATTAAATATGAAGCATCAATATAAATACAATCCTTACCAGAGTGCTCAAATCTAGCAACAGGCCTCTGTTTGAATGGTTTACCCAAAATCATCATTAGGAAGGTTCTCATCTTAAATCACGTTCAGGAATTAAAAAAAAAATATCATATACTGCAAGTACACATTGTGCTTTTGAGGTTTTGAAAAGAAAGGAGTATAATAAATTTGCTGAATAGAGTCCATTGTTCCTTGTTTTATTTTCAGCAGG
This sequence comes from Melanerpes aurifrons, assembly GCA_011125475.1. Classification (NCBI taxonomy): domain Eukaryota; kingdom Metazoa; phylum Chordata; class Aves; order Piciformes; family Picidae; genus Melanerpes; species Melanerpes aurifrons. The sequence continues at coordinate 29,176,382 of WWNC01000003.1, read as the reverse complement.
GTAGTGAATCTTAAACTATGCTGCCATGTTTTCTGAATCTCTGTATGTGTATATTGCCATTTTGAAGTAGGAACAGAACTACAGAGAATCCTTAAGGAATATACTGTAAGTCAGTAATGGATTTTGCTTGCTTTCAGGCCTGGTTTAAAAACATCTTGTGAAAAAAAATAATACCCCAATGCATATTGTGCAGGAATTAATGTGGAACCAGAGCAAAATTACTCTGCCTCTTATGCATGACAAAATCACAGTAACACTAGGTTCAAAGAATTGCAAAAGTATGCTTCTCCCTCCTTCTCTCTCTAATATTTTAGCAACTCAGTATAATTCTTCATTATTTTGTTGTCTGATATACAGGAAAAGAGACCTCGAACATAGAGTGCTTCTAGTATAGCTGTAGGACATGTGATTTTTAAAGCACAATATTAAGTAGGCCTGAAAAACCAAATGGTTTTAAGCCATTAACCAAAACAGGTTTTGTAAAGATGAAGGTTTAACTCAGTTGTGTGCCATGAGTTTATATCTCTTTAACACCATCACCCTCATAAGGCAAATCGATACATAAACCTCATTGCTGGAGCTAGACAAGACGTTTACCTTTAAGAGCTTTAATTTTTCCCCTTTTGTTATGGTGCAACATTTATCAAAGAATTGAAACTATATAGAAATCATCTATATTTTTATATATATATATATATAAAGGAAGGGACTCTGATCTAAATTGGTCTGTCTTCAAGCACAGCCTGGACCAGATGATGCCCTTGCAATCTAAATGCATGTGTAATCAGCAATCAACATGGAAGCTGAATTGTACCATTTTAAGGAGTTCTGTGCTGATATCAGACACTATTCCACTGTTTCGGAATATAGCCTAAGCTTGCAGTGACCTGCCACAGTAGGTGCAACTGAAGAACCAGGGCTTTGGATATAATTTTGTATAAAATCCTTCCACTTAATATATTTTCCTCCTGACCTTGGTCTCAAAGATCTAAACTTTATCCTTGAGGAGTTACTGATTTACAGAGAGGTCCTGTGGAAGATGCTTCCCCTTTTCTGCTGTACTTTCTCCATGTATAGAAAAGAGTCTGAGACTGACTTTGAAATGAACTGAGGAAAGGTATAGATGCATAGAAGAGGATACTACTTGTATATTCATTGATGTCCTGTTTTCTTCATGTTTTCTAGGAATATTGTAATTGACTTAAGCAAACACAGAAACCACTTCATGATTTTGAGGAAGATAGTATTTAGAGTGGGAGGATGACTAGGGAAATAAGATTGAGGAAAAAAGTTAGACTGAATATCACAAGAAATACTTCTCCCATGTTATAGTTTGATAGGCTGTGACTGCAATATAGTCATCTAAGGGCAGTTCATGATGCCTTTGAACAAGATAACATGACAGGCTGAACATGAGCCTGCAGTGTGCCCAGGCAGCCAGGAGGACCAATGGCATTCTGGCCTGCATCAGGAACAGTGTGGCCAGCAGGAGCAGGGAGGTCATTCTGCCCCTGTACACTGCACTCATTAGGCCACACCTCGAGTACTGTGTCCAGTTCTGGGCCCCTCAGTTTAGGAAGGATGTTGACTTGCTGGAAGGTGTCCAGAGAAGGGCAACAAAGTTGGTGAGGGACTTGGAACATAAGCCCTATGAGGAGAGACTGAGGGAGATGGGGTTGCTTAGCCTGGAGAGGAGGAGACTCAGGGGTGACCTTATTGCTCTCTACAACTACCTGAAGGGAGGTTGTAGACAGGCAGAGGTTGGTCTCTTCTCCCAGGCAACCAGCACCAGAACAAGAGGACACAGTCTCAGGCTGCACCAGGGGAGGTTTAGGCTGGAGGTTAGGAGGAAGTTCTACTCAGAGGGAATGATTGCGCTATGGAATGGGCTGCTCAGGGAAGTGGTGGAGTCACCATCACTGGAGATGTTCAGGAGGAGACCTGATAGGGTGCTTGGTTGCATGGTTTAGTTGATTAGGTGGTGTTGGATGATAGGTTGGACACAATGATCTTGAAGGTCTCTTCCAACCTGGTCTATTCTATTCTATTCTATTCTATTCTATTCTATTCTATTCTATTCTATTCTATTCTATTCTATTCTATTCTATTCTATTCTATTCTATTCTATTCTATTCTAAAATATATTTTGTCCTCTATTTACTAGACTTCCAAGTATGTTGTGATCAGGTCTGTCTTGAATTATACAGTCTGATAAAAATAGACACTGATTTAACAGGCTAGATGCATAGAATATTTAGGTACACAAATGTTGGTGTAAGCTTTGCATGCAGTTGCATTAATTTGCATGCCCAGTTACAGGAGTTCTGTGTAGAAATCAGGTAATTGCAGCAATTGAGTCATTCATTGGGCATAATACGCTGCACAACAGCCTGATTTCCATATGCATCGAAGTAGACTTGCATGTATAGTTATGTGTGCAATGGTGCTGATACTTTGTATATATGAATGCATGTAAATAAGTGCAAAATATGTCCCAGTGAACCTCTTCCATCTCTACTTTAGATCATTCTCTTTTCTAAGTAAGAGATAATCCCCCTCTGATATGAAAATGCCTCAGCTTGGAGAATGAATATCAGTTAAATAAGTAAATAAAATGCTGCCAAAAGTTTAATTTCTGCTCCAACACCCACACTCCCACCCCCTTTCTTAAAAATCTCCTTCTTTGTAGCTATCATAACTGAAATTCTGTATTGGTTTAGGGCACTTTTGTAGCTGTTGAAAGATAGTTTGTTCTTTCAGCAATTCTCTTAATTAGTAGCCTCTATTTACCCAGATTTTTTTAACAAATTATAAGCCTGGTTGCATTCCATGTAAGGTACAACCATGCTATCCCAAATAAATTCTCTAGGATACCAGTTTAATTGAGGTCAAGGCCTCACAGTATTGGGAACTATTGAACTCATGATATACACCTCAGCACTAGGATCTAATATGAGGCAGTTAAATTGTCCAGTAAGCAAATTCCAAACTACAGACTCCAAAGGAAGTCAATATTATTCTACTTGAGGCAGCAAAAACATCTGTTTGTCTTTGTTTATCTTTTTTTTTTTTTTAACGTAAGGCAACTGAGTCACAAAATGGAAAGGTCACGTACAATACCTCTAACTAAACCAGGTGTCCTGGTGATCTGATGAGACTTAATTTTCCTTGACCTATTCAGACAACAGCCAACTGACTAGAAGAGCTGACAGTGTCTTCAGTTCATCTCCTTGCTAACAGGAGAAAGCAGTGACTCTCCTGTTGCTTTCAGTTATTGTATTTCAACCTTCTTTGTCGAAGTAGAACATGCTGTCCAATAAAAAGGGTCTGGAAGTGTTATCTAAAACTTTTAACTTAGCACAGCAGGTGTACCGTGTGATCTAATACACTGTATGAAAGTCTTGACCCATTCATTCTCCTTTTTGATTAGGAATGTAGATAGAGCTTTGGGAGAGTCACAAGTTAAACACACTGAAGGAGTATAGCATAAAACTTGTCTAAATTTGTGCATCCAGATGTTTGGAACCAGACTGGAGCAAGCCTAGACAACTCTAGAGAAAACTTCCATTGTTTGTACCTTGAATTCTACTCCAGCAACTCCATCAGCTGTTGCATGAAGAAGAGCTGCATCACTGCTTTCCTCCTATGAAAGGGATGAGCGATTTCTCCAGCAAGAATTTTCACTCATTGTATCTCATTTACGGGCACTTTAAAATGCAAAATACTTTGTAAACCATCTTCCAAGCAATAAGTGTCCCAGAACAGCTAAAAATTGTCACACTTCAGGTGAATGAAATACCAGCTCCCTCAAGATGGGGACAGTGGGGAAATGGACCATCCTTAACAGATTAAGCATAAATTGAGTCCCAGGACCTCCAAGTGTAGGATTTGTCACAAAAAAAAAAAAAAGCACTGGGCCTCTGTCCTATAAAAAAGTAGACTCCTGCCATACAAGAACATGTCTTTGAATAATGAATCCTGAGAGCAACTGAGAAAGAATTCACAGCAAGGCCTACCTAGCTTTCCCAAACGCCAGGCTGCCGAGTTCAGATTTAGATAAGAGTTTTGAGAAGCTCAAGAAATAAGAAGTAGAAAGCTTCATTATTATTGCTTGTTTTGGCTAGAGTTACAGAGAAATAGTCAGCTAGCAGCAGAAAATTGACAGCTTTTCAAATTCTCTCTAAAAATAAAAGGTACTTTGTAGGAATTTTTTGTTCATTCCAGTGTCGTCTTCTCTGCTTCTTTCTCTGTTTTGCTATTTCCACCTTGGCTGGTGGTATAGTAATAGGAATTATTATTGTTGAAGGCCAAATCTTCAAATAATAGCAAAGTGATGGAAAGAATATTTCCACAAAGAAAACAGGGAAAAATGAAATGTCTTCATCTCCCAAGATAATGCTAAATGTGATGAAGACATCTTTTGTTGACATTAAAGAGTTTCATTGAATCATAGAATAACTTGGGTTGGAAGGGACCTCTGAAGGTCATCTAATCCAACCCCCTCTGCAGTAATCAAAAACAACTTCAACCAAACCAGTTTGCCCAACATCTCCAAGGATGGGGCCTCAACCACCTCCTTGGGCAACCCATTCCATTGTTTAATTCATGCAAAATTAACAAAGGCATTAAAATTAGCAGGATTCCTTTTGAAGTCAAGACAGTTGATGTCATCTTGGTGGTCATGTCTCAGGAAGGCAACTCTGGACATATTAATAATGAAATAGAACTGAAAAGGAGAGTGCTTTTACATTTTTATTTATTTTAATTTTATTTTATTTTATTTCTTAAGAGAAGCAATGTAAGTCATTTGAAATATGAAATATTTTGGTGTCTAGAAATGCTGACATCCCTTGGAATAGCCCTATAATTCTATCTACTCAAAGAAATTCTCCTCTCCTTCATTAGCTGTAATCACCAGTATAATTTTCTCTCAGGCAGCAACACCCTTGTCTTTAAGGTGAGCAGGCAGCAGATTACAACCCCAGTCCCACTACGGTCCAGGTCTTTCCACCTAGCCTTTTCTCACTGCTAATAGCAGTAGTCTTATACACCACTAAAATGTTGGATACCTCTATTGTAGACTGTTCCATATTGTTCAGTCCTTTCTGAGAAAATATTGCAGGAATAGTAGCATGAGAGTTTCTGAAGCACCTGACACTTACTGAGATCTTGGTCTATGCTCTACATGGATGCAAAAGGGGTGTTTGGGTTCACTGTAGGACAGCTCAGTTTGGCACAAATAACAGAGGACAGTATATGGTATGCTATGTAAAGATAGGGAGTTTGAATAGAAAATATATTAATTCACTAAAAAGAGGACTCAAACATAACATTTTCCTGGAACTTGGATGTCTGTTCTTGCCTTGCTTTGCTTAAGGAATGTATATAAAGTCATGACAAATAGTAAAACAAATATAAAATACTATTCAGTATGTGGTTTAAAGGATTTTCTTACACTAGGATCAAATACCTTAGACTAAATTCCTCTATTAATAATGTAGTGACCTGAGCAGCAGTGGTCCAGTGGCTAGATAAACAAACCTTTTTCTCTGGAACTAGCACTCAGTGGACCTCACTGGTAAAGTTGGAAAGAAATGGATATATTTAGGAGTATCTCTATTATTTCAGTGTCTGAGCTGAATGAACAAGATTCCATAGCAATCTGATCAGTTTGCAGAAGAACATGACTTCAGAGTTTCATTAAAGGACTAGAAAGATATTGTATGAGTCTTTGGTCCCACTTTCCTTTTTTCTCTTGTATTAAAGATCTATAATCTTTCCTCAATAAAGAAAAAATATAACCTGAGGTGAAATCCATCTGTCCTAACCTTGAAGGACAAAAGATGAACATCTAAATCTGGACTAGTTATGCTAGACTCCCTTTATGGTCAGTGACAAGAAATAGTCCTCCCTGGGGAATGATTCATCATATCCTCAGATACACATCTCAAATAACTCAACTGCATGCTTCCAGGGCTTGCTTGTTTCTTTACACTGATTGCAAACAAAAAGTCCTGACTGTCTCATTGCAGATGTCTAACTATAGGTGAGATTCTCATTATCTTGTACCTGCCTGAGAAGCCCCAAACCTTGTCCCCTTCAGATTTTATATCCCTTTAGTTATTTTACTCTTTTCCACCAATTACTCACCCCAAATAGCACCAGTACTTATGCTTGGAGAAAAGCATTTGAGTCAGATAAAGTATATGTAACCTGAATCACATTTTTAAAAATATGTCACCCACCAAAAAGTACTTCTGAGGAGTCTGTACAGCTGGTGTCCTTAGATGGAAGTTCACATTGGACATTTAGATGAAGCTAACTCTAATTTCTATGTGTGTGCCTATGTATGTATGTGAATGCATGTGTAACAGCACATATAACAATGCAATGTGTATGGGAAGAATAGGTGAACTTTACCATTTCATCTAAGCATTGTATGCTACAGTAAATATCAGAGATAATGATATTGACTTTAAGGTATTGCAGCTTCAAATGTCAGTTCTACTCTATCTAACACTCTGTTGGATCTGATTTACACCTCTTCCTCCCACTTCAAAAGCTGCAAAAAGAGGATGCTGGCAAGAAGACTTGACACAGACACACTTCTTCTGTTTTATTCCTCCTCTTTCAATTTTTTTTGTGTGTTCCAGTTTTATGACCATGCTTTAATTCCAATTGTAAATAATGTGTTTCAGGCTCAGACATAATCAAATGGATGAAATATCAGCAGCCTCGAAAGGGAGTTCTCTTGCCAAAGGGGCGCAGCTGAATCAAAAGGTCAAGGAAGTATTAGGAACAATTTTAACAGAAAGGAAAACATCTCCAAAACCCAAAGAATTCATAGAATAAAATTTAAACAGCACTTCCCAGCCCTTTGCAGACATGAACTATATAAACCTTCTTGCACTCTGGTGATAAAACCAGAAGTGTAATGGTGGTATTGTTAGCCTAGCACTAAAATGCACACTGCAACCAAATTTGCACCCTAGAGCTGAATTGCAAGCCTGTATTTTAGATTCTTAGAAACTGTAAATCATAGGCTTAAAACTCAAAGTGGGGAGGAAACAGATTTTTCATCCAACAATTTTTTTTTTTAATTTTTTTTTAAGTCTATGTAAGTTTCTGAACTTCTACTTTGCAGGAGAGACAACCCAGAGAGAAAAAACAACTTGGTTCAGTCCAAGTATTTCAATTTGATACTCCTGAAATTTTCTTTTCAGTGATTTGTTTTCATTTTATCTTTCAGAGGAATGGTCCAGTGTGTCATTCACCATGCAAGATATAGGTTACTAAGAAGGCACATTCAATATGGATCACTCTTCCTAAAATCTCACAAGCAAACAGTGCCAGAGACATCCCTCAGTAATGGTTTTAAGATTACTCGATGGATTGGGTCACTTTAGTGTAAATTCTTCTCTTTGAACTTCTCCTAATGCTGACCCTTCTACTATATGATAAAACTAATCCATTTTCTCTTAACTGTCCTTTGTGTTTATAGGCAGAGGAAATTCTCAAGATATTTCAGTGATTTTCAGAACAGGACGAATGACCTTAACTAGTGGAGGTAGAAATATCTCCTCTATATTTCAAGGTGGTGAAACATTGTGTTTTTCTTAAAGGGTGATTAACATGATGAGAAATAAATACACAAACTTGAAGGGGAAAGATGCCAATGATGGAATTATTTAACATCATCCGTGGGGATATAACTAAGAGTAATGGGATACAATTAAGCAAAGAAAAGCTCACAATAAATATCAGGAACAAAACACTTACTGGCGGTGAAGTGTATCAGTCCCTGGTGTCCCAAAGGAAAGGGTGGAAAAACCAATGCTGAGACGACTTACAGGCACACTGGGTAAAAAACAGAGGAACATATGCAGGAAAGAACGTTCAGGCACTGGCAAGGGAAATAGCTGGATGACCTACAAAAACAAAACAAAATACAAGTCTCTTTCTGTTTCTTACTTCTAGTCCTGGCAATTACCACCCTATAAATTTAACTTCTCTTCCCATTAAAATAATGGAATGTAAAGACAGAGAGCATATCATGAAAATTCTAGAGGACAATGGGATTGTGACCTGTGAGTAAGGCGGCGGTTGAGAATTATTAATATAAGAATGTAAAGGAAAGGCAGAGGGAAAGTTACGTGATAAGATTTTAGCAATAAGTTTGACATGTTGCATCTGAAAATCTTCAACTCAAAAGGTCATTTGGTTACCTAAGATACAGCCATTTTCTTGCTAGGGCTGTCTGTGAAGGAAGGTGATGATAAACAGCAGAGTTTCTAATAATGTCTTGCAATGTCTTTTTTCCTTGTGCTGTCTTCATTCCTGATGTAGAAAAGAACCAGCATGATAATGATGTTTCCTACTAACAGGAAGTTAATCTTAGTCCTAAATGCCTGTCATGGCAAAGAAACGTTACCAAGGAATTTCTCCAGATTTGCAGTACCATTTGCTTGAAGAAATGTTTTTTCAAAATTGTTCATTTTCACACTCTTTATCATTCTAGACAATGCTAGTCATAGCTGGTGGTATTATACTACTGTAATTTAGAGGAACATAGTTATTAATATTATTGTTACACTGTCTTATTTTTTATTTATTTTTTTCATATTAGAAAAAATTAAGTACAAAGTGGTCATTTCACTTGAATATACTAAGTCTGATATAGCTAGGAATATACAGTTTGACTTTCAGGGCCTTAGAGGTCCTTCATGGTCTGCTGATGTCTCTGCAATGGTGCTCACTGGTCAGTGTGCAAATGAAGAATTTCACTTGGGTATCTAACTGATCTTTATAAATATAAACTTTCATCTTTTCTCATTTGATAATGAAGTAAAACTAGAAGACTGGTTCAAATATAGGTAATAAATGAATGAAGTTAAACAAGTTGACTGTTCTGTGCAGCAGCTTTTTGCTCTTTTAGTCCTTCCAGAAAGGTACCTAAAACCTCCAAGGAATGTCTTTAAATGTCCAGTATTGACATATAGGTTATTCTTTTTTCAAAGCAACTATATTTCTAAACATATCCCTAATGTCACCATATCATGTTTTTTCACAGTTTATTACAAGTGTAAGTTCTGCTTTTTAGGTGACCTTCTATGGACTAGAAGAACTTCTTGTACTCTTAGACTCTTGCACTTCTTAGACTCTTAACCTGGCCATTCCTCATGTCCTCACACCTTCATGATGCAGTTACTATGCTGTTGGATAGAGGACCGGATTAAATATATCAGTAGTAAAAGGAAGAATAGGGAAAGCGTGGACCTCTGCTGAATGACGTGTCAGCCCTTATAACTGAGGATCCAAAGAAGGCAGAGTTGCTAAATACCTTCTTAGCCACAATCTTTACTCCTAAGACCTATGAACTCCAGACCATGGATGAAGGAGAGAAAGCCTGGAGGAAGGAAAACTCTCCACTAGACATTGAAGACTGGGCTAGGGACCAGTTACATAAACTGAATATATGCAAGTCCATGGGCCCTGATGAGATGCACCTGAGAGTGCTGAGAGAGCTGCCCGATGTTACTCTATCACTCTCCATCACTTTTGCAAAATCATGGCAGACAGGAGAGGTGCCTTAGGACCAGAGGAAAGCCAATGTCACTCCAGTCTTCAAAAGGGCAAGAAGAAGGTTCAAGAAAACTATAGACCTGCCATCCTTATCTTCATCCTTGGAAAAATGATGGAGTAGCTCATTATGGAGGTCATCTCTAGGAACTTGGAAAAGAAGATGATCAGGACTAGTCAGCATGGATTTACCAAGAGGAAATCCTGCTTGACTAATCTGGTAGCATTCTATGATTCTATCCATTGATAGATGCAGGGAGACCATTGGATGTAGTCTACCTTGACCTTAGCAAGGCTTTTGACACTGTCTCTCACTGTCTCATAACATCTTTGTGAGCAAGGTAGGGAGGTGTGGGATAGAAGAACAGACAGTGAGATGGATTATGAACTGGTTACACAATAGAGTCCAAAGAGTTGTGTTCAATGATGCCAAGTCCAGCTGCAGTCCTGTAACTAGTGGAGTCCCCCTGGGTTCAGCACTGGGTCCAGTCCTGTTCAACATCTTCATCAATGACATTGATGAGGGGACAGATTGTCTGGGAGGCTTGGCTGATACATGTGAAAGCTGTGCAGCCATTCAGCGAGACTTGGGCAGACTGGAGAGCTGGGCAGAGAGGAACCTAATGAGGTTCAACAATGGCAAGTGCAGAATCCTGCATGTGGGAAGGAATAATAAACTGCTCCTGTACTGATTAGGAGGTGATCTGCTAGAGAGCAGCCCCATGGAGAAGGACCTGGGAGTCCTGGTGGACAATAAGTTATCCATGGGTCAGCAATGTGCCCTTGTGGCCAGGAAGGACAATGGGATCCTGGGGTGCATTAGGAAGAATATGTCCAGCAGCTTGAGGGAGGTTCTCCTCCCCCTGTACTCTGTCATGGTGAGGCCCAACCTGGAATATCACATCCAGTTCTAGGTTCCCCAGTTCTAGAGGGATAGGGATCTACTTGAGAGAGTCCAACAGAATGCTATGAGGATGATTAAGGGAGTAGAGCACTGGCTTATGAGGAAAGGCTGAGAGCGCTGAGGCTTTTTAGTCTGGAGAGAAGACTGAGAAGGGGTATAATAAATGTACACAAATATCTGAGGGGTAGGTGTCAGGAAGAAAGGAACAGCCTCTTCTTCCTTGTGACTTGTGATAAGACAAGGGGCCATGGATGTAAACTACAGCACAGGAAGTTCAACCTCAATATGAGGAAGAACTTTACTGTAAGGGTCTCAGAGAACTGGAACAGGCTCCCCAGAGAGGTTGTGGAGTCTCCTTATCTGGAGACTTTCAAGACCTATCTGGATGTGTTCCTGTGTGACCTGTGCTAGATTGTACGGTCCTGCTGTGGCAGAAGATTGAACTTCAAGATCTGCAGACATCCCTTCCAACCCCTAACATCCTGTGGTCCTGTGATCCTGTGAACCCAGGCCAGCAACAACACATATAACCTTGTGAGGGTCCTACTGTGGACAGCTTTCATCCTTCCAAAGGTGACCTGGGGGTATCTTGTGCCCAAGGAGTAGAAGAACTAAGGAGCAAAGCTTCCTTTCTGCTCTTCTGCCATGTCTCCTGCTCCTTATTCGACATGGAGCTTTCAGTGCAATGTGAGCTCTGCCTGACCAGGTGGAGGAGAAAGCAGGGAGCATGTTTTAATCTGAGCAGACATGCCTTGCGTTATTGTGCCACACTCTGACACTAGCCTTTCCCTGGCCATGGTGGTCTACGCGGGATTCAATCTGAAAGGTCAGTCAGAGAGGGGAGGCCAGGCGGTCACAGAGACCAGGCATGTCAGAACACTATGTTTAATTATACACAAATTTACCACAGCATGTCAGGAGGGAGGCAAGGAGCTTGTCCCATGGAAAGGTCAGGCATTGTGTAGTGGCTTTACCTAAATTACACTAGAAGGAATGGTAGTGAGACCCTGACCTTGTATAATGATTATACAGCCAGACCCCAGTGGGCACGGTGCATTCATGTGTTCAGTTCATCTTAACTCCTTCTTCTGTTTCCACAGACAAAGTCAAAGTAATTTATTTTTTTTCACCCACACTTTCTGAAATGCTCTAAATTTTACTTGTCTCGAAAACTTATCAGGCAACTGGATAGATTAAGATGCTCAAAATTAATGGGGCAGGTTTTTGCTAAGGAAAGCCATATCTCTCTGTATGAAATGGACATCTGACAGAACCCAAGAAACCAAAACCCAGAAAAAAGCTTAAATGTTTAGGATGCAGAATTTCTTCTTTCATGGTAATTCGAAGTTTTCTGTCTCTCTTTGAATTTTAAATTCTCCAATCTTGGTATCTCAAGAACTCCTATAATTTGTTGTGTTGTTGTTGCTGTTTTGTCTCTTTATTTGATTTTTCCTTTTTTTTTTTTTTCCCCATCCATTTGGGTTTTGTTTGTTTGTTTTCTTCCTTGTTTTTTTTGTTTTTTTTTTATCATTTGCTTGGTGTAATTTTCTACATTTTTTTTAATCTACATATGCATTTATTTAGACTACTTAAGTTTGTTTCTTTGTTTCTGTTAGAGGAAAAGGCAGAATGTGGGAGGAAGGATAGTTGCTTTGACTATTACTCTTGATCTGTATTTCAGTGATACCCAGTGGTTGCCACAAAGAGAAAAATTCCACGGAGCCAAGCGTGTGTACACTCATTCAAATATAGGTCCCATTGAAAGACTGTCCAATTACAAGTAAAATCAACAATCATGAAGACAGGGAATAAAATCAAAGCTGGAAGAAATGAAATTTGTTTCCCAACACTACAGATGATTGGTGACAGACTGGATGAGAACTTAGTTCTCCCATTTCCCAATCTAATCCTGAGTATACTTCTAGTCTTGACATAGACTTATTCAAAGACATTATAATGACGTGATCACTTATCTGGGGAAGGTGCCAATTAGAAATTCTTGTAGATAACTCACAGTACTTAGATTGCAGATTACATTAATATCATAATATGACTTAACTACTACAACTAATCAGTTCTAATGGATGCTATATATTTTCTTTTCCTTGGAGTAGAAAATCATGGATTGATTTTATTCAGAGTAGTTGTTTTACTAAAGCTTTATACAAGGACTTTTAAGTTACTATGTGGCATCTGGGCCTACTGGGACATTATTTTAGTTTCCTTAATTAAGAAATTAAGAAAACTATAATAGTGGTGACACTTAACTAGAGCTGTATTTCTATATTCCACCATCATGCTAGCATTTACTCTGCAGAAAAAATGACTTCTCACTTATCAATGAAAATATTCAGGATCAATAAGTAATGTATTTCTATGTGTTTAAAATTACTCATTCCCTGAACAAATTCACTGATAAATTATTTCATCAATCTTTTCCTGACCAACAATAAAAATCTAGGTAACTCCATAAAGAGTATTGGTGACAAGAAAAATTTATACAAATTGTTCAGCATGAATGACACAATAAGGAAAAATAAACCTAATAGTAATAAATAAATAAATAAAAATTCAATAATTTGTACATTTGTATGTGTAGAAAATTCTCCCTAAGCACAATCACTCAGGCCAGAAACTACTAAAGCTGAGGCTTGGTTGCTTTAAAATAACATCCATTTAAGCAGTATATTTTTAGGGAACAATACTGCATTAGGTGAAGGTTGGAATATGTGACTTCATAAGGTGAGTCTATTTCTTTTCCATGAGATTACTTCTTACTCCATGCACTTGATTTGATTTGGCTTGGGTTTATGGTGTTTTAGCATTCTCCTGCCCTCTGGATTTTAAGAGGCCTGTGTGATTGTCAGCAACTCAGATCAATACAGTTGCATGCCAGCTCAGTGAGAGAAAGTATGTTTTCCAGTGTAATTCCCCAGAAGAGCATGTCCCTGTGGTGATGGCCTATGAATGAGCCAGCCATGTAGGTTATAGAGTTGTGAAATTAAAAAAGAGGTCAAGATTACAGTTCAGAGGCCTCTTTATTGTGGGGACTAGCTAACTAACTAACTAACTAACTAACTAACTAACTAACTAAATCTCAGACAGATAGTTCCACCACCATAACACATTTTAATGTCCAGATTCATTCCACCTAACTGAAGAATCTTGACTTTCCTGTATGGTCAGTTCAGAGCCAGGACTGGATAACTAGGCTTGATCCATCTTTCTTCATTATGTATAAAGCCAAACAGTGGAGACTTCGCTTTTTTGATTATGTCAAACTAAACAAGTCAAAATACTTCATTCTTCAAATAATCTATCTAAACCAACTGTGTCATTGCTTAATCTGAGCATGTTAGCATCATTAAATGTTTTGGTGAGTCATGGAAATTCTATTTATCTACTTTACTGGAGGGAAGAGGAGAATGAAATAAGAAAGCCTGGTCCATAAAGGTTCAAACAGTGCTAAGTATCCAGGTCTGTGAGTTCTGTGCATACCCATGCACCAACAATCATTCATTCCAGCAGGCCTACTTGACTCACAGGAAAAGATAGAAGAGAGCAAAGTAAATTACTTCTCACTGTTGCTATCAACAGTTATCGTAGAATTAATTTCTGATAACTTGACAGTCTATGTATCTGAGCTAGTTATACAGAAGACCTTTAAATAGAGAGAAATAGTAATTTAAATTACATTCATATGACCTCTTTCATTTATGAGATCCATCATCTATCACTGCATGAACTCTAACCTAGAAACTATTTCTTTCCTCAACATAGAGCTGCTTTCTACAAGGCTTCTGCAAACTTTTGGTATCTCAATGATTGCAACAATTCCTCACAGCCCTTCTCATATCCTTCTTACCTTACATCTCTTGCAAGTAAATTAGCAGAAGTCCTTGTATCTTCTTACCTGGCTCATTTCAGAAGTTTAAGTTAGTGGTAATCTGAATCTATCATCCCTGTAATACGGCATGGGAAATAGGTATTTGTGCAGCAGTCTCTAGAACTGCCTGGGAAAGGTATCAACCCCTACCCTCAACCTGAAAGAGCCAGGCATCTGGATCCTTTTGGGCTTTAATATATGTTGCATAAGACAGGAAGAGATCACAGGTTTCTTATGATACTTCAAAGTTAGACCTGAAAAACAAGAAGAATAATAATTTTTAAAAACCTACCAAAACCCCCCAAAAGGTAACAAAACCAAACCAGAACCAAAACCAAACAAACAAAATGCAACAGAAAACCCCAAACATGGTCAAATGAACTGCAAACACAAAACCAAATATGTGCACAGATAATGCACATAAGATTTTCCTCAGCACAGAGTCAAAGCAGAATTTAATATTGAGAAGATTTTTTTTTTCCATTTGAACTGAAACCTCCAATAATTGCCTGGTGTTTGTAGGAATGTAGATTACTCTTTTTGGTCACTATGTGGGGAGCTAGGAGATGAATGGGAGTATAAATTGGTTTTGCTGCCTGTTCCCTGTAGTGGATTCAGGATTAGTCCACTGTGCCTGTTTGCCCTTCCATTTCCTTGAAGACATGGGGAAACCTTCATTTTGCCAGGAGTTACTTACTCATTAAAATGAATCAAACAAGCCAGATTGTAGCAGGCATTTGAAAACTTGCTATCTGTCAAGAATTTTAAATTTAGAATTAACATTGAGTCCTCCTTTAAGACAAAAACCTTGACCTTAAGTTGCGTAGTGATTGGCAAGCACTCCCCATCCCCTGACTCGATTAACATTTAAATGCCATTTTGTGTGAATATGAGTGGCGCCTTTGGAACAAACAAATTACAAATGTCTTCCTGCAGGAATGGAGCATCAGAAGTGCCTTATTAATTTGATGTCTAATTGAAAATCTTTTCTTATTCTGAAGAGGTCTGTGTGGCCTAGCAAAATTAGCCAAAGGGGTACCTCTTGGTCCCTAAAGATTATATCCCTGTTAACCTGTTATTCTTTTATTTCTGTTTCTAGGCATGCATGTTTCTAGGCAGTAGGAGAAACAGGAATATAGGGAAAAGCTTCTATGAGGAAACATATATGTTTTGTGCTTGATTCTTCTGGGAATGAGCAATAAGGAGCAATTTATGACCATTAAGCTTTATAGTCTGTAATACAGTACCCAATACTGTACTAACAAATAAACAGAACTATTGAGAAATCCAAGTCTTTCGTTCAAATTAACAGAACAGGTCAAAGCAGGAAGCGCAACTCATAAGTTCTGATTTTGCAACTACTGAGCAGCTGGGGTGTCAACATTTTATGAGACAAATGCACCACATCCCTAATCACTATCCATAACACATGTTCAGCTCACTCTAAATAGTGTTTTATGCACCTCACACATCATGTGGTTAGAGCTTGTATATACACCTTTTGGTGACTACACATAAATGCCCCTTTCCCCCACTACATCACCCACAGAGAATAGTTTCAAACTGGATTATGATAGTTTCACACAGAATTATGACAGTTTCACATTGGATTATGATACAAAACTTGCAGGTTAGCCTATCAGTGATACATCCTACTTTGTATTTCAGCAAGGTATCTGAGGGCCTGTGCACTCAACAAGGGAGAGGATAGAAGAAAATGCTTCATGAGGTAGCACATTTATCTTCCAGCATTAATTGACTAATTGTGCAAATGGGGAGAAATTTATAAAATGCAAAAGTGTTGCTCAAAGAAAAGCAGAATTTGCTGCTATATTGAATAAATAAATATGCATATGCAAATTAAAAATGAGCTTCCCCCCCCCCAAGATAATGCTTGCCATCTCCTTCAAATTATGTCAATTTGACATTGTAAATTTACAAAGTACACACAAGAATTTGGATATGCCAAACCTGGTGCTCATTCTGTTATGAGTGTTTTCCCTCCCATCTCATTAACTCTGTCAGTTAATTGTTGTTCAACTTCTTTATCACATTCTATACTTGAATTTTGAATAACAAAATATGAGGCTTTATTTAATTACTCCCTTGTCCCAACTTTTCTCACTATAATTCCCATTGTAATCTTCCTAAGCAGACATGCTGCACATATTCTATATCTGCAGAGCTTTCTAGATATATATATTTGAGCTAACCAATGTGGCCTTCTGTTATGGTCATCAGAGAGAAGTTTACTCTTTTATGATGTGAGTCTTCTGATCCTAATGTTAAAATCTAAAATCAGTCAGGTGAAGTTTGTCTCAAAAGCACATGTTTCTTTTTGCTGATTATAGAGAAAATCAAAAGTGACTAGCTCAGACAGAGTCATCTGTATTCAGCGACCACATGTGGCTATATAACTTAAATTCACTCTGGCTTCCTGAAGGAGTAATGTCCTAAAGGCACTAAAAGCAAACTATTATCTCCTACTCCTCACTAGTCCTCTTTAGCCCTTTGCAGCACTGTGATACCCAGAGTATTGATGGTTCCTGTGTACTTAGGGTTTAGTGAAGGCATAGTTGTTCCTGCACACAAAAAATCATGTAGACTTTTCCTAGGCTTCAGCCTTTCCAAAAGGTATTGAAATGTTTTGTTTAAATGTGCTCTCCTCTTGGAAAGATATAAACCAGAGTGTGGTGATGTCATGATCATGCATTCATACCCTAACACCCTACCAGGTCACGGATGCTTGATCCAAAACATATTTTATCTCCAGTTACCTTCTTCATACCTTTAAGTAGTACTATGATCAAAAGCTTCTCCTGGCTTAAGTGTTATGCAAAAGAATTTGAGGAAATGCATTTTTAGAAGATTTCTAGCTCATTTGGACCAAAGCATTTATTTTTGTTGAAAGTAAGCATCACAAGTTTATAAGTTTTCAGTCTTTCAAGCAGTTTCTGATTTTTTCTCATGTTAAAAATAAAAGAAAAAAAAATAAAAGAAGGCAAAGCAAAAAAACCCCAAAGCACAGGAGTCTTAACCATAAGTACTGAAGAAAATATGTTGATGAAAACTGGAGTTCTTTGTGTGTTGACCCAAAGCTGTTGGTTTTTACAGATCTTGGGTCTGGTTTTCTCGCACAGAGGGCAGTGTGGTTAATGTATTTAATCATGTAGTTAATGCTTTGGGTGTCTTGAGAACACAGAGAAGGTGGAGTTACTAAATGCCTTCTTTGTCTATTCTGCTGGAGGCTGTCCTCAGGAGCCCCAAGTCCCTGAGGCCCCAGAGGGGGACAGGACAAAGGAGGTATTTTCTGTGGTTGATGAGGATTGGGTTAGGGAACAGTTAAGCAGTTTGGACATCGATAAATCCTTGGGTCCTGATGGAATGCACCCACAGCTGCTGAGGGAACTGGCAGAGGTCATTGCCAGACCACTCTCCATCATCTTTGGTAGGTCATGGCAGACAGCAGAGGTGCCTGGGGACTGAAGGAAGGCAAATGTCACTCCAATCTTCAAAAAGGGTAAGAGGGAGCATCCAGGTAACTATAGACCAGTCAGCCTCACCTCCATCCCTGGAAAAGTGATGGAGCAACTTATCCTTGGTGCTGTCCATAGGCATATCAAGGACAAGAGGGTCATTAGGAGTACTCTTGGAAAGATATAAGTAGTATCTTGGGGGCAACCACTGCGTACCTGCAGGATGGACAAGGGATCAGGTCCAGCCAACTTGGATGTAGGAAGGGCAGGTCCTGCCTCACCAACCTGATCTCCTTCTATGATCAGGTGCCCCACCTGGTGGATGTGGGAAAGGCTGTTGATGTAGCCTTTGACACTGTTCCCCACTGTTCCCTGGCCAAGCTGACAGCCCGTGGCTTGGACAGTAGCACTTTGCACTGGGTTAAGAACTGGCTAGATGGCCAAGCCCAGAGAGTTGTGGTGAACAGTGCCACATCCAGCTGGAGGCCAATCACTAGTGGTGTCCCCCAGGGATCAGTTCTGGGCCCCATCCTGTTCAGCATCTTTACTAATGATCTGGATGAGGGGATTGAGTCAGTCATCAGTAAATTTGCAGATGACACCAAGATGGGAGCAGATGTTGGTCTGTTAGAGGGTGGAAGGGCTCTGCAGAGGGACTTCGACAGGCTGAACAGATGGGCAGAGTCCAACATGATGGCATTCAACAAGTCCAAGTTTTGCATCCTGCACTTTGGCCACAACAACCCCATGCAACGCTAAAGGCTGGGGTCAGAGTGGCTGGAGAACAGCCAAACAGAAAGGGACCTGGGGACACTGATTGACAGCCAGCTGAACATGATCCAGCAGTGTGCCTAGGTGACCAAGAAGGCCAATGGCATCCTGGCCTGCATCAAGAATAGTGTGGCCAGCAGGAGCAGGGAAGTCATTGTGCCCCTGTACTCTGCACTGGTTAGGCCACACCTTGAGTACTGTGTCCCATTCTGGGCCCCTCAATTTAAGAAGGTTGTTGAGATTCTTGCCTCAATGTTGCCCAGAGAAGGGCAACAAGACTGGTGAGAGGCTTCGAGCACAAGCCCTATGAGGAGAGGCTGAGGGAGCTGGGATTGTTTAGCCTGGAGAAGAGGAGGCTCAGGGGAGACCTTATTGCTCTCTACAGCTACCTGAAGGGAGGATGTAGCCCAGGTGGGGGTTGGTCTCTTCTCCCAGGTATCCAGCACCAGAACAAGAGGACACAGTCTCAAGCTGCACCAGGGGAGGTTTAGGCTTGAGGTGAGGATAAATTTCTTTACAGAGAGAGTTGTTAGCCATTTGAATGTGCTGCCCAGGGAGGTGGCAGAGTCACCATCTCTGGAGGTGTTCAAGAAAGGATTGGACGTGGCACTTTTTGCCATGGTTTAGTAGTCATGAAGTTTTGGGTGACAGGTTAGACTTGATGATCCTTGTGGTCTTTTCCAACCTTAGTGATTCTATGATTCTGTGATTCTACTCAACGTGGCTTTACATGACTTTACCTCAAAGAGAAGTCATGTTTGACCAACTGGATAGCTGTGGTCTATCTTGATTTCAGTAAGGCTTTTCCTCTGTCTCCCACAGCATCCTCACAATTAAACTGAGTCAGTGTGGTCTAGATGATCAGGTAGTGAGGTGCATTGTGAAGTGATTGAAGGAAAGAAATCAAAGAGTTGTGGTAAATGGGACAGAGTCTAGCTGGAGGCCTGTGTCTAGTGGAGTCCCTCAGAAGTCAGTACTGGTCCCAGTACTGTTCAATATATTCATTGATGACCTGGATGAGGGCACAGAGTGCACTGTCAACAAATTTGCTGATGACACAAAGTTGGGTGGAGTGGCTGACACACCAGAATGTTGTGCTGCCATTCAGTGAGACTTGGAAGGGATGGAGAGCTGGGCAGGGGGAAATTTGATGAAGTTCAACAAGTGTAAGTGTAGAGTCTTGCACCTGGGAAGGAACAACTCCATGCACCAGTATAGGTTGGGGACAGACCTT
The DNA here is from genome assembly GCA_011125475.1 of Melanerpes aurifrons. Taxonomy (NCBI): domain Eukaryota; kingdom Metazoa; phylum Chordata; class Aves; order Piciformes; family Picidae; genus Melanerpes; species Melanerpes aurifrons. The sequence goes on along the minus strand of WWNC01000003.1, from coordinate 29,156,532 downwards.
CTGGAGCGCAGTGAAGGGGAAAAGGACTTGGGGGTCCTGGTGGATGGAAGGATGACCATGAGCCAGCAATGTGCTCTTGTGGCCTGGAAGGCCAATGTCATTCTGGGGTGTATTAGAAGGGGTCTGACCAGTAGGTCAAGAGAGGTTCTCTTCCCCCTCTACTCTGCACTGGTGAGGCCACATCGGGAATATTGTGTCCAGTTCTGGGTCCCTCACTTCAAGAAAGACATTGAGCTACTCAATGTGCAGTGCAGAGCCATGAGGATAGAAGAATAGAATAGAATAGAATAGAATAGAATAGAATAGAATAGAATAGACCAGACCAGGTTGGAAGAGACCTTCAAGATCATCGCGTCCAACCCATCAACCAATCCAACACCACCTAAACAACTAAACCATGGCACCAAGCACCCCGTCAAGTCTCCTCCTGAACACCTCCAATGATGGTGACTCCACCACCTCCTCAGGTAGCCCATTCCAAGGGGCAATCACTCTCTGTATAGAACTTCTTCCTAACATCCAACCTAAACCTCCCCTGGCACAGCCTGAGACTGTGTCCTCTTGTTCTGGTACTGGCTGCCTGGGAGAAGAGACCAACCTCTGCCTGTCTACAACCTCCCTTCAGGTAGTTGTAGAGAGTAATAAGGTCACCTCTGAGTCTCCTCTTCTCCAGGCTAAGCAACCCCAGCTCCCTCAGTCTCTCTTCATAAGGATTATGTTCCAAACTCCTCACCAACTTTATTGCCCTTCTCTGGACTCATTCCAGCAAGTCAACATCCTACCTAAACTGAGGGGCCCAGAACTGGACACAATACTCAAGGTGCGGCCTAACCAGTGCAGTATACAGGGGCAGAATGACCTCCCTGCTCCTGCTGGCCACACTGTTCTTGATGCAGGCCAGGATGCCATTGGCCCTCTTGGCTGCCTGGGCACACTGCAGGCTCATGTTCAGCCTACCATCGACCAGTACCCCCAGGTCCCTCTCTGCCTGGCTGCTCTCCAGCCACTCTGACCCCAGCCTGTAGCTCTGCATGGGGTTGTTGTGGCCAATGTGCAGAACCCGGCACTTGGATGTGTTAAATCTCATGTTGTTGGATTCTGCCCATCTGTCCAGCCTGTCGAGGTCCCTCTTCAGAGCCTCTCTACCCTCCAGCAGATCAACTCCTGCCCCCAGCTTGGTGTCGTCAGCAAATTTACTGATGATGGACTCAATGCCCTAATCCAGATCATCAACAAAGATGTTAAAGAGCACAGGGCCCAGCACTAGTGACTGGCCGCCAGCTGGATGTGACACCATTCACCACCACTCTCTGGGCTCGGCCATCCAGCCAGTTCCTAACCCAATGCAGTGTGCTCCCGTCCAAGCCATGGGCTGACAGCTTGGCCAGGAGTTTGCTGTGGGGGACGGTGTCAAAGGCCTTGCTGAGATCCAGGTAGACTACATCCACAGGTCTCCCCACATCCACCAGGTGGGTCACCTGATCATAGAAGGAGATCAGGTTGGTCAGGCAGGACCTCCAGCCCTTCCTAAATCCATGCTGGCTGAGCCTGATCCCTTGGCTATCCTGTAAATGCTGTGTGATTGCACTCAAGATGACCTCTTCCATAATCTTGCCTTGCACTGAGGTCAGGCTGACAGGCCTGGAATTCCCTGGCTCATCCAGCTGGCCCTTCTTGTGGATGGGCATCATGTTGGCCAGCTTCCAGTCCTCTGGGACTTCTCCAGTGAGCCAGGACTGCTGAAAAATGATGGAGAGTGGCTTGGCCAGCTCATCTGCCAGCTCTCTCAGCACCCTAGGATGGATCCCATCTGGTCCCATGGACTTGTGGGGATCCAAGATGATTAAGGGTATAGAACATCTTCTGTATGAGGAGAGAGTGAGGGAGCTGGGGCTCTTCAGCTTGAAGAAGAGGAAACTGAGAGGTGATGTCATCAATTTTTATAAATACGTGAAGGGTGAGTCCTGAGAGGATAGAGCCAGGCTCTTCTTGGTGGTGCCCAATGACAGGACAAGGGCCTATGGGTGGAAATTGAGGCATAGGAAGTTTCATCTAAATATGAGGAAAAATTTTATTACTGCGAGTGTGACAGAGTACTGGACCAGGCTGCCCAGAGAGGTTGTGGAGTCTCCCTCTCTGGAGATATTCTATATTCACCTGGATGTGTTCCTGTGTAATCTGCTGTAGGTGATTCTGCTCTGGTAGGGGCGTTGTACTAGGTGATCTCTCAAGGTTCCTTCCAGCCCCTGAAATTCTGCGGTTTTGTGAATCATCTCCTCTGCTCTTCTATTTACAACCATGCATACCATTGGTGCCAAATACCCACTAAATGTGAGTAACAGAAACCTGAAACAGGCATCTATAGAGTTGGATTTTATAACCTTGATATACTTTATATAGCTTATCATGCTAAATGATTTTGACTTAAGCATTTAAGTAAAATATAAAGTTATTCCTTTGTATGTAAGTGGGATGACCTGGAATAGAGAGTTGTGTGGAGGAGCTTATCGTGAGTAAATGATGAATAAGATGACTGGACAGTCATGTTCAGTAGATAACTACAATCTCCACATTCCTTAGGGGAGGTAGTGTTTGGAAAGTTGGGAGGACAGATTTGATGATACAGTATGAAATTTTGCTAATTCTTTTCTGTTATATATTTCCTTCTGATCTGTCCGACTGAGTATTCAAGATCCCAAATGAAAGGTTTTTCTGTATTTCCCATGATGGTTGCAATATAATACACTTGGTATTCACCTATGTCTTTATTCTTTCTTCCTGTATTTGTACATAATTCTATTCACTTCAAAATTGATGACATTTTGAATCTGGGATAGCATTTTCCTCCTGTATAATGGTCAGCCAGTAGTAGAAAGCTCTTGAACAGATCACTGGGTTCCTTTAAGATTTGATATCTTACCAGTTTCCAAAAGAAAGTGAGAGTAGGCTAGAAGTCTGAATAAGAAGTATCTTCTTTATGGACTTGAATGCCATGACTTCATCTGTCTGTGGAATAGACTATTTTGAAGGATTGCCAGTATATGGGAAACAGCACAAGAAAAGATACAGCAAATCAGAAAATAGCACATACTGTGATTTCATTCTCTCTTCAAGAAAACCATATTTTTCCTACACACAAAAAAATCAGTAATGATATTAGGATTCCTTTTTTTTTTTTTTCCAAAAGGAGGGAGAATATATCTTTTCTAAAATTCAAAGGTTCCCCTCACCCAGAAAAAAAAAAAAAAAACAGTTAAAAACAAGTGTAATTTAGCTTTATTTTTAAGAAAAACTCTTACACAAAAAGAAAATTCTAAACTGTCGGAGGGAAGCAAATTAAAAAAAAAAATAAATAAAACCACCACAAGAGGCTACTCATTTTCTAACTTTTTACTTGAAAAAAAATTAATTTCCTGGATTTTCTATCACATCTATTAACATTCTGATGCTAGCTGTTCTTAGTAATAGCATTTTTAAATTATTTTTTTAGGTTTTCAGAGAGGATTGGAAAAATAGAATGTAGTGGTGTGTGCTATGAAATGGAGGGCAGAAGTCTGGGTGTACACATATCTGCAGTGGGAAGAGACATAAACACCAGGGAGGGGTTTCAAAATGAGTTTTCTTTTATTCAATAACTTGCCCAGCATCTTTCTTAGTGCTTCAGAAAGCTTTCAATAAAAAACAAATAAAATGCATAATAAAAGATGGACTCATAGCAAAAATTCAAATGACCATCCCAGTACAAGACCATAAATAAAAGATTCAGCTAGTGATACACCCACAAAATACATTTTCAGAAGGCTTTTAAACTGATTAAGGAAGCTGACTTCATGTATATTGATAGTGGAGCGTACATTTTCCTACAAAGAGCAAACAGGCAAAGAATGGTATACCGAGGACAACCCAGTCTGCAGTTTTGTGAGGCTATAAAACCATCCCTCCCAACAGGTTGTTTCTAGAAAAAAAGTTTTATAGAAAGATTTAGCTATGTGTTCTTTCTCTTTCCTTGTTCTCTATTTTAATTTCAAAAGGTTTTACAGTGTTCACTGTAGTAGCTCATCTATCTGCAAAATAATACAGAATTTGTTGTGTAGGAAGTGCACATGTGAACCTTGAATTCCTCTGATTTTGTGTTTGGTGATTAGATTTTCAAATTTCTGAAAAGGTGCATGCAGTGACTGAACCCATGCTTGTGGCTGAGATGTTTATGATGACTCACCGCAGTGAATTCTGGTCAGCCAGTTGGCTCTGGCCAGCCTGAGCTAGTGTGGGGTGTCCCTGCCCATGGCAGGGAGGTTGGAACTAGATGATCTTTATGGTCCTTTCCATCTGATCTTGCTGTGGTGAGATGTGTAGGCTCCATATTACTAAAAATTAAGGTTTTGGCAATACATATGTCTATATTACAAGATGTGGGTCTATGATTTTCATGAGTCTAGCCTCCAAGATGTATATGGAAACACAGTGAAAATTACTGACTATAGAGATACTATATTGTAGGAATCCCCTGAACTGAAAATATTTGGAGTTTTGGAGAGTATTAAGGGTGAATATAATCTTTATTATCTACACTTGCCTTAAGCACCAACTACTGGGGAGGGCTGGTGGGATGACTTTTTGTGAATGGAGCTGCTCTTGTTCCTTAACAACATCTAATAGTATTTAGAATCATGAGACTCCTATCATATGATAATGGAACCCATAACCACAGGAAACAAGCTACAGGGAAACCTTAGGTTGCTTTGAGCTAAACACACAGAGAACAGCTGCCTTCAGTGGGTATGTCCAGGATTGTTGAATGCCTTAAAGTAAGTGGCTCAAATCTTTTAATCTGACATGTCTACAATAATGTGATAAAAATAGACATATGCTGAAGCCATGACAGCCCTTGAAAAACCCTTACCTCCATCCTCATTTACTTACTGTCTTTTGATTATTCAATGAGAGAGTGTGTTTTTACCATGTGATGCAGCAAGGTTCAGGTCTTACCCAACTGCACTATAGCACAAAACACACTTGCATGCCAAAGCACTCAGAATAGGAACTAACAGGTACAGAATGGAGAATTTAAGAACAGAAAATATTAATTTATATGCTCATAGGCATTGCAGAAGTCTGTGGCAGACCCATGGTCTAACCCTTGTTTTCTAGCCCTACCTCTTGCTTCAGTCCATCACTTGCTTTGTTTTCATGTTTTTATCTGGGCCTTCTTTCCTTGAGGGCATAGAAATTTCCCAAGTCACTGCATCATTTTGTCAAGGGAGATAGATAACTTTCCTTCTCCCCACCCTCTTCCCTCCATTAGCCAATCCAATTATAGAAAATCAAATATCTTGCCAGAGCTGGCCAAATTCAATTACACAGGTACTTCTGGGTAAATTTTGTCAGTGAATAGTTTGCTAGCTTTACCTAGACTTTTCTCTTTAATAAAATATACCCAGTTAGTCAATGAATCTTTTTATAAAATAAAACAAAACCCCACATATATATGTTAGCATAGACAGACAGGGACATATTTTTCAGATACTTTCTCAGTATAGATTTTTCAGCTACCTCCTAGGACCTCTGTACTACTTTAGAACTGAACTGTTAAATCCTGTCCACCTCCTCATGATTGGATAGCAGGATGAGAAGTTCTATCTTTCTTATCTGCAAATCAGCTGAAAAAATACTAAAATTTTGACTGCTTAAAATTTGCTCCCCATTCACCTGACAAAAACAAACAAACAGAAAAACCTCAAACACAACCAACTAACATTTCCTGTACTAGTACATTTTTAAAATAAGATATTTAATCTGAAAGCAGCAGCTTTTTATTAAAGAATGGTGGAGCAGCACCCAGTGGGAGCTGGAATGACTTATACTCTCATTTACCTCTGTAGACTCAACTCTGTTTTTAGTTTGTACCTTTTGTCTCTTCTGCTATAAAATGAGCTGATTACCACCATATATGACAGCTGTCTGGGGATAACTACCTATACCTCCAGCACTTACCCATTACAGTATCACACAGTATCACAGTATAACCAAGGTTGGAAGAGACCTCAAGGATCATCGAGTCCAACCTATCACCACAGGCCTCATGACTAGACCATGGCACCAAGTGCCACGTCCAATCTCCTCTTGAACACCTCCAGGGATGGTGACTCAACCACCTCCCTGGGCAGCCTATTCCAATGATGAATGACTCGCTCAGTGAAGAACTTCCTCCTCACCTTGAGTCTAAACCTCCCCTGGCGCAGCTTGAGACTGTGTCCCTTTGTTCTGGTGCTGGTTGCCTGGGAGAAGAGACCAATCCCTTCCTTTCAGGTAGTTGTAGAGAGCAATGAGGTCACCCCTGAGCCTCCTCTTCTCCAGGCTAAACAATCCCAGCTCCCTCAGCCTCTCCTCATAGGGCTGTGCTCAAGGTCTCTCACCAGCCTTGTTGCCCTTTTCTGGACATGTTCAAGTGTCTCGATGTCCTTCTTCAACTGAGGGGCCCATTAATTCATGAGGCCACATGGTGGGAATAGACCTGTATCACAATATTTGCTTTTCTTTAAAAAAAAATGGGGTGCAAAAGCAAACTAATATTTTCCTTAAGAGACAAATTGCTTTTAATGAAAAAAATAATGCCTGGACAAACTAAAGGACATACTGCAATAATACAGTGAACCAACCAATAATGTAGTACATCAAAGAACAGTACCTGAACAGTATTTCATACACTTTCATACAGATTCCTGCACTAAAAATCAAACCCCTAAATAAACTTCAAATATTTTGGGGAAATACCAGCACGTAGCATCAGGCAAAATAACTAAACCTCCATTGTCTGGCAGTTGCAAGATATTGCCTACAAAATAAGGCTTCATGCAAAAAAACGCTAGCAGTATCCTCTCTCCCTGAGCCCTGTGGTTTGTATTCTTGACCTTACAGAAGTCATCCAGTAAAATGAAATGGTGGGGTGGCATTTATAATGAGGTGGAGCTACTATGTCACCTTATTCTCTTGGATAATACCTCATCCTCTTCTTCTCAGTAAAACCTTGTATTATTCAAATGGGGTGTAAAAACAGTAGCCCAGTCAAGAAACAAGCATTTAAGATGTCTAAAATACAGGATGCTAACCATGTCCCCTGGATCCCTTCCAAGCTGTCTAATTACTAGACTCATTTCATAAAAGAAATGGGTGCTAAATGTGAAATGTGAAAACACAGGAAGGGCATTGTTCAGGCTACTTTGACCATTACAGCCAGATAACACAAAATCGGTCATCTCTGATTTTGGTGACTGAAGTCATTCTTCACTCTTGTTTCTTCAAGGTTACATAGGCTTCTCTGTCCTGTTCAAGCAAAAGATGTTTTTTGGTTTGTTTAGTGTTTTTGTTTGTTTTTAATACTGTTTCTAGTCTATGAAACCAAAATTTTGATAGTTTAAGAAGAGAATAGGAAGGTAGAGAATGAGATTAGACTTCTATGAGGTAGCAAGGACATCCAGATTTACAACTTTGAGAATTAAATTAAAAAAAAAAAAAACCACAACATATAAACAGAGCTTCAGAGTGGATAAAGACTTATAAAGACTTCCTTGCTTCCTTGCTTAAACCCACTTCTAATTAAGAAGGTTTAGGAAGACACTGTTCTTATGAGTATCTTATCCCATAGCTGCTCACTGAAGGGTGCCCTGCCTTTTGAGGGAAGCAGCTAGTATTGACCACTGTCTGAGACAGACTATTGAACTAAGACTGATTGCTGGTCTGGTCCCCTATGCCTGTACTTTATTAATCTAAACTATCTCATCTCATCTACTCCTAATGCATTTTTCTTGCCTGTTTCAAAAAAATCCCAAGTATGTACATAAAACCTTTTAAAATAAACTCTTCAGTCCCATTTGAGAGTAGCCTTCTGGTTTTATACACCTTCCCACTTTGTCAGTTCAGCTGTAAAATCTTCGCCCCAAACAGTGATCACATCTGCTACAGACATAACATTTCTATTCAGAATAATTGGTTGTTTAATGTAGGGATCAATTACAAACACTTAATGGGAGGAAACCTTCCTATGTGTTGAGGGTCAAAAGGGAATGGATGTTCAGGAAAGGTGCAGGGCAACACAGGAGTGTGTTTCAATGACATAAAGTCAAGACGAGCCACCTGTGGCAAACTGTTTGAGGACACTGCAACTGTAGATGAGCAATCGTTCCTTGGACACAAGATATGGAGGAAAGTCTGTGACTCCTACAGTCAGGTATAAATCATACCATGATCTTTTTTTTCTCCCACCAGTCAAACAGTCAGTGTTTTAAAGAAGGCTTTGTCATATTTAATAGCGCTGTCAACCTTGCAGTTTGCTGGCTTGTTAATAAGAAATTGTAAAATGGCACTGTTAACCACTCTTCTCCCAGAACTGAGCAAAGACAACCATTACAGCCTCAAACAAGGTAGGATGAAAGCCTTCAAGCTGCAAAAAATGATAAACTAAAGTCACCCTCAGGGTAACTTCAACAGATTTGGGAAGCCACTCTACCAGCTTCCTTGACAGAAGCAATTACAGGGGAGTGATTTTTAACCCTTGTGAGCTGATATCAATGTTGAAGCAAACACAGGTTGAAGTTCTTCTCAAAGTAAATAATTTATATTCCATGTGTTGCAGATGACTTTTTTTTTAACCTCTGGTGCCATCACTGTGTGGAGATACACAGAACTGGCAGAAAATATCATCTCAAAACAGAGCAAGAAAAGCCTTGATACATAAAATTGTACTTCTTTTTCCCCATTCTGCTGAGAGGTTTGCCTTGCAATGGAAAGGATGGCAGAAGCTCAGATAGACAAGTCCAAAGTGATGCCAAACTTCTGCCAAAACAACTACATGATCTGCATATCCAGAATCTGCTTCCCATTTTGTGAGAAAATACTTCCCTTATGTATAGCGTAACTTAAATATTTGCTTTTAAGGGGCTATAATGATGCGATGGTGGGTGTTTGCCCACCATCTTAAGGTGTGTAGAGTCAGTTTCTGTTGCGCTTGCATGTGTACTTTTGCCCTGTCCATCAGGTCTTCTTGCAATAGAAAGAGGGAAAAAAAAACACAATTAAAAAATCCACCTTTGTACAGATGGTCCAAAAAGCCACTCACAGCTGGTTGGAGTCAAAAGGTTAAGGCTGTTGTTTATGTAAAACTATTCATACTCAAACACAGATTCTTACCTTTCAAATTCTTTTGCTTCAGTCTTTTGATGCGAATATGATGATTTTATGCGGGTAAAAAAAACCAAGCCTGTCTGTTGAGAGATGAAGATATTTTGAGAGTCATGACACCTAAACAACTGATTTCAACTTCCAGTGGATCCTCCCTGATACCAACTGTGTGTTGAAAACAGCACCATTTACACCATTAACATTGGGCACATCTGTTCTGTCAACAGAGGAACATAGCTCAAATGGATGTAAAATGCCTTTCAGCTGAAATTTGCCATGTGAGATCTGGTTCCAAAATAGACTACACCCTTGTAGTTTGAGGAATAAATCTGTGAAAAATAAAAGAATGGTTTCCCCTTTGTGAAAACATAGAGCAGCTCACAATACCAGTAATAAGTAGAAGAAAGGGAGAGTGAATTTTTGCTGCTGTTCAGATAATTCAACAAATGTTTGATACAGCATTCAATGAAGTCAGCAGGATTCTTTCAATTCCCTCCCATGTCCAATTGCAGCATCATTAGCCACATTACTTTTAACTGTTGGGCATCTACGTCTAGTATTGCCCTCAACTGTTGCAAATGAAAATAGAATATTAGAGAAGTCAGTTTTCCACATCAACACTTGAAGAGGGGACTGAGTGAAATTTCCACCTCACTCACCCAATTATCTTCATGCCCAGATGCACAAGGTTTTGAGCACCTTTCTTTCAGTTCAGGAAGTACTATTCGCTACACAGCATTTGCAGAGTTACGTTGTAAATGGTAGACCTTCATAAGGAAGATTCACAGGATGTTCTTGTTCCTTTACCTTTGCATTTCCTGTCTTTTTTTACTGCTTCACATTTGTAACATTAACCTTGCATTAGTACAGGGACAGGGTATTTACCATGAGTATGCAGTCATTCGCAAATCAGTTTGCAAAGCACTTTGGGATCTTTTTGGGTGAAAGGTACTGTGTAAATGTCAGTCATTATTACTATCATTATTATAATTATTAACATTATAAGTTAGGAGACAAACATCTGCATTAGAATAACACTGTGGGTGGAAGTTTCAAAAAAAAAAAAAAATGGAAATTTGAGCTGCATATGAGTGCCATGAATATACAGTTAGAGGTAGTCCTGATGGATTATTCAGCATGGATGTTTTGGCCTTCTGCAGAGGAAGGGTAGTTTCAACACTGTAGATCCAGTCTTTTAACCAGTGTATGCTAGACAATTTTAGCATCTTCTTTTCCTACTCTAAAGGGTGATTCATTTGAGGTCATGTGGTAGGGAATGCTGGGGAAAGTGATGGGAGGAAAATTTGTGTAAGCCCTACAAGGTTACAACTGCAGCAGGATTTGAGGCAGGTTTTGACCCTGTTGCATGGTATATGTATTCCAGGACACACATCTGCTGGAGATGTTCACCTTTTCTATAATTCTGTGCAAAATTCATCACAGGGCAATGCCTTTCTTATGGGTAGGTGTGAGGAGGAAATAAAAAACTAGTCTCTTTCATATTTTGAGAGACAGCATATGTGTCAAAATACACATTCCTTTACTGGACTCTCCGAAAGAGGTTATATACATTACCAATCTTCCGTGTTAATAGTCTCCTCACCAGTGTTGCACTAGGTTTTACTGCATATATACTAACAAAATTGCTTGTTTGGATGACCTTTAAACAGAAGCATTGGTGACATTCTTTTTTAGGGTTGGAGGGGGTGGGGGTTGAAGGTGTGTGGGGGGTGTATGCTTTAATTATTATTATTTTTAGTACTTATGTTGACAATGGCTCATTTCACAAACAGTTAAGCTGAAGCTTTTTCTGAGGGTTTTGTGATGAAAGGAACTCAGTCATGGAATCATGACTCAAGTTATGCACAGAAATATAGCTCTGCATTGTGAGTACCTCTATAGATGGCACAGTTTTTGCTTTCAATATTATAATTTCATGCCACAATCTTTCTTTCTCTCGGCAAGGCTAAAAGCCAAGTGTTTGGCTCAAATCAGACATGACATTTTAAAACACAATTATAAAGTAATTGACTGAAGCCAGAACTTACTGCTGGGAGATTGCTCAGCTGAAGGAGAAATGTTCATAAAACTTAACCTATTTACCTTGACAACATGGGTCTAGGGATCATTTTATGACATAACAGTCTATAATGATACACCAGAACTGAATCTGACATATCAGAACCAGGTTTTGACAACAGTAACAAAACAGCTTCTGTAATAGCCATATGTATTAATATTCAGGCAGCTCATTCCAAACAAAATTAAACCTTGATCTGGATTTTAAAGCATCTAATTTTAGTCTATTAAAAAAACCAAAATCAACCAACCAACCCCCCCCCCCCAAAAAAAAAACCACCAAAAAAACCCACAAAACAAACAAACAAACAAAACCACAAACAAACAAAAAAAAACATAACCAAACTAAAGCAAAACAAAAAAAACAAACAGGATTTATGTAACCTGCCTCTTTGTGTTCCTGTCCATCTGTTCTTCCTCCTCAGGAGCTCTTCAACCACTGAAATATGACTGATCTGTGTCATCTTTAGGATACCCACTTAAGACTAGGATTTTTAAGTCAGTAGAGCAAAAGCAGCACAAAATTTGGCCTTTCTGAGAGATTTGGCTTGCTTCTTAGTTTGAAGGAGAGACAAATCATGTCATATTCTATGTGCTAATTAAAAGACAGATGCTACCACGATCTTGCTCCATTGCTGGCCAGGAGTTTGGAACACAAGCCCTATGAAGAGAGGCTGAGGGAGCTGGGGTTGCTTAGCCTGGAGAAAAGGAGACTCTGGGGTGACCTTATTGCTCTCTACAACTACCTTAAGAGAGGTTGTAGACAGGTGGATGTTGGTCTCTTCTCCCAGGCTGCCGGCACCAGAACAAGAGGACACAGTCTCAAGCTGCACCAGGGGCGGTTTAGGCTGGATGTTAGGAAGAAGTTCTACACAGAGAGAGTGATTGCCCATTGGAACGGGCTGCCCAGGGAGGTGGTGGAGTCACCATCATTGGAGGTGTTCAGGAGGACACTTGACGAGGTGCTTGGTGCCATGGGTTAGTTGATTAGGTGGGTTGAATTAGTTGATAGGTTGGACGCGATGATCTTGAAGGTCTCTTCCAACCTGGTTCATTCTATTCTATTCTATACTATTCTATTCTACAGTGAGCTGTGGGGTGAGTGGTGACGGTGGCATTAGCCACACTGATATAATCCAAAGCTAAACTGAGAACATACACACATTTCCTCATATTACTAGGAAGTGGAAAGATTAAGACCTGCGTGGATAACATACTGCCAAAAGAAGGAGAAAGAACACAGTAGATTTTACTTTTTTAATATTATTTTTTTTCTTGTAATTTTCTGCCTCTACATGTGCTATTGTTTTTGAATTAAGGGTAAAGTCACCTAGGGCAGGAATTCTCTTTTCTTTGTTTTTACAGTGTCGATTTATACAAGGGTTTTGGTTCAAATCTGAAGCTCTGTGTGTTCTTTTGATACTAAAAAATCAGATTAAAAAAAACCCAAAAAACTAAGGTCATTTAATCCTCTGTCCCTTAATCTTCCAATCTATATGACAGAGCTAATAAATATCCCTTAGTGACAGAACTGCTATTCAAAAATAGCATCAGTGCCACTACTTTGCAAAGATAAAAAATCCTTTGCAAGTGCCAAGCAATTATTGAAGATTCATTTACAGATGTGTGATGATAGACAATTGTACATGAAAATCCAGCTGCAAATTTTAAACACAACTACTTAATGATAACATACTTCTTTAGTAAGATTTATGGATTAAGAAACCAAAAGGGATTTGGATTTGAGATGGGTGACAACCTTCTAAGGTTCCTATTGGCCATGTATTTCTGATATAATCCTACTATCATCACTGTACATATAGTCAGATTGAAAAACAACATTTGTTTACCCTTCTTTTCGAAGATTCCTGGATTGCAGAGCTGTTGATTACAATTCAGATGTTAACAGGAATGAGAGAATGAGTCTGCAGGGGTTTGCAGTGCAATTTTTTGCAGGGAAAAAGAGGTGGCAAAGGACATTTTTGACAAATAGATACCAATTTAATGCTGCAGCATACACTATTCCTACTCTCCCCTGAAGGGGGTTCCTTTTACAGTCCCACAATATTCTAGCTTCCAGAGGCTATGCCTCTGATTATCTCAAAGTTGACAGCATTTCAAACAGTCAGCAACCTTGTTTCAAACTAAGCTGTGGTGATTAGTTGAAAAAGACAGCCTGAAGGCCTCCTGATCCAGGAAGACACTTACGCATATGACATCTTTCCCATACTCTCACTTCTTCAGATCCACTCAATACCAGTTTCTACCATGATAGTGCCCTCAGGAAACCAAACAATTAATAATGGCTGAGAAAAAGGTGAAATTAATTGATGATTGTTTTATTATTCAATGAAAACTGCAGTTGCCCATGCAAGATCTGCAATAATATTTCTCATCCTGTGACTTTCCTTTAGTTACTGCAAAATCTTCAGGTCAGAGAAAGTGATTATCATATATACTTCATAAGTTTATGACTAAATTAACACTTCTGTTAGGAAAAAAAGAGCTTTCCCCCAGATATATGCATTTTTTTTTTTTTTTTTTTGTTCACATCTTGTTATGCCTTTTAGAAAACTAAAGTTGATTCAAAGGTTTCAAGACCTAGGAAGTTGACTCAAAGCTAAAATGAATTATACTGTAATTTTAGATTTAGTTTGTCTAGTGTGGTATTTTGTGGTGTCTTTTACTCCTAAACTAAAATGCCTTCTGCCATCAGATTATGTTTTTCTTCTAAAACACAATTATAAAGGCCAGTAGACTTTTCCTAACCTTGTTCTGTAGAAGCTACATGAAATAGAATCCCTATATCTGTTCCTGAAATAAGGGTTTCATGTTCCCAACTGAGGGATTTTTTTAACTCTTCAGGAGCCATCATTGTTTATCAGTATTCAGCTTGGAAATGGGCAGTAGGAAAAAGGAATGCTTAAAGTAACACCCTCATTAAAGCACATAAGTTACATTTGCTGCATTCTTCTCATTAAGCTTTCAGTCTTGCAACTCACAATCCACTCGGTCCATGGAATTACAGAGGGAATTTGCCATGCTGGAAGTACCACCTGAATTGTTTGGGCATGTTGGTTCTGTTGTGTTCCAGATATAAATGTTCTGTTCAGTAAGGCTTTTGATATCATCTCACATAACATCCTAATAGATAAGCTTACAAAATATGGCTTAGATGGGTGGACAGTGAAGTGGATTTAGAACTGGCTGGTCAATAGAGCTCAGAGGTTGTGATCAGTGTTGCAGTCTAGTTGGAGGCCTATATCTAGTGGTGTTTCCCAGGGGTTAGTACTAAGTACAATCTTGTTCAATATCTTCATCACCTTCCTAAATGAAAGGATAAAGTGTACTCTTAGCAGATTTGCTGATGATACAAAAACTGGACAGGTTAGAGAGTTGGGTGGAGGGGAATCTAATGAAGTCCAACAAGAGTACGTGTAGAGTCCTGCACCAGAGGAGGAATAACTCCTTGCACCAGTACAGTATCACAGTATCACAGTATCACAGTATCACTTAGGTTGGAAAGGACCTCGGGGATCATCGAGTCCAACCTATCAACACAGACCCCATGACTAGACCATGGCACCAAGTGCCACGTCCAATCTCCCCTTGAACGCCTCCAGGGTCGATGACTCAACCACCTCCCTGGGCAACCGGTTCCAATGCCGAATGACTCGCTCAGTGAAGAACTTCCCTCTCACCTCGAGTCTGAACCTCCCCTGGCGCAGCTTGAGACTGTGTCCCCTCGTTCTGGTGCTGGTTGCCTGGGAGAAAAGGCCAACCCCCTCCTGGCTACAACCACCCTTCAGGTAGTTACAGAGGGCAATGAGGTCACCCCTGAGCCTCCTCTTCTCCAGGCTAAACAATCCCAGCTCCCTCAGCCTCTCCTTATAGGGCTTGTGTTCAAGGCCTCTCACCAGCCTTGTTGCCCTTCTCTGGACACGTTCAAGTGTTTCGATGTCCTTCTTAAACTGAGGGCCCCAGAACTGGACACAGTACTCAAGGTGTGGCCTAACCAAAGCAGAGTACAGGGGCACTATGACCTCCCTGCTCCTGCTGGCCACACTATTCCTAATGCAGGCCAGGATGCCATTGGCCCTCCTGGCCACCTGGGCACACTGCTGGCTCATATTCAGGTGGCTGTCGATCAGCACACCCAGGTCCCTCTCTGTTTGGGAGCTCTCCAGCCACTCCGACCCCAGCCTATAGCTCTGCATGGGATTGCCGTAGCCAAAGTGCAGCACTCGGCACTTGGACTTGTTGAATGACATCCCATTGGACTCTGCCCATCTGTCCAGTCGGTCGAGGTCCCTCTGCAGAGCCTTTCTACCCTCTAACTGACTAACATCTGCCCCTAACTTTGTGTCATCTGCAAACTTGCTGATGACTGACTCTACCCCTTCATCCAGATCATCAACGAATATGTTGAAGAGGACAGGGCCCAGCACTGATCCCTGGGGGACACCACTGGTGACTGGCCTCCAGCTGGATGTGGCACCGTTCACTACCACTCTCTGGGCCCGGCCCTCCAGCCAGTTCCTAACCCAGCACAGAGTGTAATGGTCCAATCCACGGGCTGACAGCTTAGCCAGCAGTTTGCTGTGGGGGACGGTGCCAAAGGCCTTGCTGAAGTCCAGGTAGACCACATCCACAGGCCTCCCCACATCCACCAGGCGGGTCACCTGATCATAGAAAGAGATCAGGTTGGAGAGGCAGGATCTGCCCTTCCTGGATCCATGTTGGCTGGACCTGAGCCCTTGGCCATCCTTCAGGTGCGCAGTTATTGCTGCCAGGATAATCTGCTCCATCATTTTCCCTGGCACTGAGGTCAGGCTGACTGGCCTGTAGTTTCCAGGTTCCTCCATCCGACCCTTCTTGTGGATGGGGACCACGTTGGCCAGTTTCCAGTCATCTGGGACCTCACCAGTGAGCCAGGACTGAAGGAAAATGATGGAGAGTGGCCTAGCTAGCACAGCTGCCAACTCTCTCAGCACCCTAGGATGGATCCCATCCGGTCCCATGGACTTGTGAATATCCAAGTGGCTCAGCAGGTCCCAAACTAACTCCTCATGGATTTCCGGGGCATTACACTGCTCCCCGACCCCATCGCCCAGCTCCAGAGGCCACTCCTCCTGAACTCCTGCCTTGCTGTTAAAAATTGAGGCAAAGAAGGTGTTCAGGACCTCAGCTTTCTCCTCATCCTCAGTCACCGTGTTCCCCTCCAGGTCCACTAGGGAGTGCAGGTTCTTCCTGCCCTTCTTCTTATTGTTAATATATTTATAAAAATGCTTTTATTGTCTTTGACTGAGGTGGCCAGCTTCAGTTCCAGCTGGGCCTTAGCCTCCTAATTTTATTCTACATAATCTAACAGCTTCCTTGAACATACCTTGAGAAGCCTTCCCCTCCTTCCAAAGGTGATACATCCTCCTCTTCCCCTTAAATCCTCCAGGAGCTGCTTGCTCATCCAGGCTGGTCGCCTTCCCCGCCCGGCTTGCCTTCCGGCACATGGGAACCGCCAATTCCTGTGCCTTCAAGAGCTCCTGTTTGAAGTAGGTCCAACCCTCCTGAACCCCTTGGTTCATGAGGGCTGGTACCCAGGGGACTTTGCAGACAAGTTTCTTAAATAGGCTGAAGTTCGCCCTTCGAAGTCCAAGGTGAAGGTTCTGTTGGTGCTCCTCCCTATCTCCTGCATATTGAAAACTTCACTATCTCGTGATCACTACACCTAGGCAGCCTCCCACGATCACGTCTCCCACCAGCCCTTCCCTATTGGAGAACAGCAGGTCAAGGAGAGCCTGTCCCCTGGTAGGCTCGCTTAACAGCTGTGTCAGGAAGCAGTCCTCCATTCGCTCCAGGAATCTTCTGGACTGCCTCCTCCCTGCTGAATTAAGTTCCCAGCAGATATCTGGGAGGTTGAAGTCACCAACAAGGACAAGATCTGATGATC
This sequence comes from Melanerpes aurifrons, assembly GCA_011125475.1. Classification (NCBI taxonomy): domain Eukaryota; kingdom Metazoa; phylum Chordata; class Aves; order Piciformes; family Picidae; genus Melanerpes; species Melanerpes aurifrons. Next base: position 29,139,329 of record WWNC01000003.1, on the reverse strand, counting down.
TTGAGACAGCCTCCAGTTGCTTGTAGAACAACTCATCAGCTGCCTCATCCTGGTTGGGTGGTCTGTAACAGATTCCAATCAGGATGTCAGACTTGTTAGGTTGTCCTCTGATTTTGACCCACAGGCTCTCAACTCCCTCATCTTCCACCTCAAGTTGTGTGGCAGAGATTGACTCTCTAATATACAGAGACTGACCTGCTGGAAAGCAGTTCTATGGAAAAAGACCTGGGAGTTATGGTGGCCAAGTTCACCATGAGCAAACAGTGTACTCATGTGGACAAGGAAGGCTATGGTATCTTGGGATATATTAAGAAGGGTGTGGCCAGCAGGTAGAGGGAGGTTCTTCTCTCTCTCAACTCTGCCCTGGTGAGGCCATTTCTGAAGTACTGTGTCCAGTTCTGGCCTCCCCAGTTCACCAAAACAGAAAACTACAGGAGAGAGTCCAATGGAGGGCTACAAAGATGATTACAGAACAGGAGCATCTCTCTTAAGAGAAGAAGCTAAGAGACCTGGGTCTGTTTAGCCTGGAGAAGACCTGGAGTATTATCAATGCTTATAACTATCTAAAGGGTGAGTGTCAAGAGGACGGGGCTGCTCTCTTTTCAGTGACACCCAGCAACAGGACAAGGGGCAATGGGAAGAAAGTAGAATGTAGGAAATTCCATCTAAACATCAGGAAAAAATTCTCTACTTTGAGAATGATAAAGCACTGGAACAGGCTGCCCAGAGAGGTTTTGGAGTGTTCCTCATCTGGAGACTGTCAAAACCTGCCTAGATACATTCCTGTGCAACCTGATCTAGGCAAATCTGCTTTAACAGTAAGTTTAGATTAGTTGACCCCCAGATGTGCCTTCCAACCCCAACCATCCAGAGATTCTGTGATTCTGTGATAGAATCTGGCTTTCCTTCTGTTATAGTTGTGAGTCTGCACTTGAGAAAGGGAGGGAAGGACCTTCAGGAAGAAAGGAGCATTTGAAGGAGCAGACTGTAGAAACAGGATGTTCCAAACATAACAGTAACATAAAAAAAATGAAACATCATTTTTGACAAGCAGAAAGGGGGAGAGAAGACAAAACTGTTGCATCGTTGGCAAGCACTAAATCGAGGAGGGGGACCTTGAAGTCAAGAGCAATGACTTCCATTATATCAATACAATTAATGACATCCTTATGTTCAGTTATTTGCATTAACAGCAAAGTTAATGCTGGCAAAGATCAATGCTGAGATTAGTGATGTCCAAATCAACATGCTTTTAAGCAAATTATTTCCACTTTCTGGGTCTGTACCCTAGTTAGTAGTATGAATCTTTGGTGGTGTCTGCAGCCCCATCAGCGGATGCCTCTTACAGGCTGCTGTCTCTTAAATATAGTTGTTGTAACATTAGTAACACTTATACAGTAAGCAGGAATATCAGTTCAATAGATCCACTCACTGTGTGTGTCTTGCACTTAGCAGTGATGTCCAGAAGCAAAACCTTTCTCTTGCATTAGTTGTTAATAATCCTTTTGGAGAATATTATTGTGAAGAATATATTTGTTGCCTTATTCTTTCTTTCCTCTATCACACAATCTGATCTGCTTTTTTCTTCTACCATACTAACACAGCTGTTTCAGAGTATCAAACTTAAAGAAATAAACCACACAAAATCCCATGATCTACCTCAGCCATCACACAAAGGCAAACCAATGAGTCAGTTGTGGTCAGCAGTAGCTTCATAGTATGATGACAACATGCTTCAGATGACAACAGGAGGCCTGGGAGCTTAAGGGTTTCAGGGGCAATTTTGAAAAGATGCCTCTGGTGGGAAGCTGGTAAGAATTAAAATAAATCTTTCTGTCTCAAAGTATTCCAAAAACTTTTCAAAGAAAATATCCTTGAGAGCAGTGACCCATAGTGTTCCATATACAGACCACAGTCCTGTACACCTGACTGAATGTTGATCTCCGTTTACTGTTCCTATATAATCTCCTCTGTCTTTAGGCCCTCTTGTAGAAATTGTCCAAATTTTCTTCTTCCTCTGCAAACATTTGGACTTGACACTTGAAGTGGCTGTTGGCATTTCAAACATGCAGTTGTCAGTAATGGTATTTTCTATGGTTCCACAGAAACCACACCCAATAGTCCCGGTAGCTGCTGGCAACTGTGAGCCCTTGGCAAGGGCTGATCAAAGACATTTAGAACATTTTCTACTGAATAATCATGTTTAATTTTTATTTATTTTTTTCAGAAGGAAATCATCAAGGAGGTCTCTAAATTCAGACTTGGCATTCTTTTGAAAATGAATGACAGTGGGAGAGGGAGAACTCGGGAACAGCAGGCTTTTAAGAAAGTATCCAAACAATTCCCTTTTTTCTGATCAGCCAGCTATTCTCTAGCATTTTCTTCTCTCTTTCTTTTTTAATAATTACAGTAAAAGACTATGAATGAAATTTTCAACTTAATAGCAACCCTGAAGTTAGAAAATTGGAGAGGATTCTTTAAGAAATACCCTCTTAAATACTTTTCTGTTGGAAGACATGAAAGCAAATTAATGTGAAGTGCAGATCATTGACAAGATAATTTTGCTGGGAATAATAAAGTTTCAGTGATATAGTAAAGATACCAAACAGATGTCCAGAGCCCTGGACTTGCATATGAATGGAACAACAGTGATATCTATACATTTTCTGATAGTTGGACGGGCAGGTGGGCTGTGATGTGTAAGATTTTTGGGTATCAGGTAGTATTAGAGAAGCATTTCACAAAGAAATATCTACTATAATTAAATGCAGTGGCTTTGGCACCTTGAGGAACTGTCTGATCTACCTGGTCTTTAATTTCTTTAATTTCTAGAAACCCTGTCACCTCCTTTGGAACACAGCAAACTTTCCCCCCTACACAAGATATTTCATGTAGCATCAGATAAGCAGAGTGCTTTCTTGCAGCTTTTTTTTTTTTTCCCTAACAGCTCCCAGTCTTTTGCTAGACTATTAAAGAAAGCCAAAGGAAGGTGAAGAGAAATTCTTTGGGTTTTGTTTTAATTCAGAGCACCTGCTGTCTTCCTGGGTGCCAGGATTGTATAGCCTTGTTTGGAGCCAGAATGTAATAGCTGTGTCTGATAAATAGCAGCACTAAACGTGCTACAGCAAAGGTTTTCTGTACTATAATAATTGTAGGTGCTGACTTGGTGCAATATATCTTTGCCAGAGTATAGTGATAGAATAAATAGCTGGTTTTAACTATAAGATCAGGACAAGCTAATGCAGTGATTGAGGGAAAGTATCCAGTTAAATGTAGTCTGTCTTTGATATGCTGTCCTTCCAGCTCAGTCTTAGCAGTTCTAGGAGAGTGAATGATGGATTTCGGCTACATTAGCATCTAGCACTCCTTCTGCATCCTAGTGGGGCAGGTTTGCCATTGCCAGGGTGCATCTGCCCCCATGATGGCTCTGAGGCAAAGATGAGCCTGAGAAACCAAGCATTTCAGGGAGCTGTTGGAGGGGAAACAAATCAAGGTCGTGAATTCGCAGTCTTTGCAATCTGGTCAGTCTTTGCTGGCCAGGAGAAAATTAATGTGAATCCAACCCAACTCCTGGCAAGGTTTCCCTCCCACAGAAGGGTGTCGGAATGGCTGGTGACCATGTTGACAGTTCTGCAGGGGCCAGGATTGAGAGGGGTCTGATATCTGACCTAAGGTAAATTTTTTTTCCTGCCCATACTTTGGATATTTCATCTTTCTCAGATACCTGTAGTGTATTTCACCATCACTTTCTTCCCTACTGTTTTGGGATTTGTTTTGTGGTTTTGTTGTTGTTGTTTTGAGGGGTTTTTGTTTTGGTTTTGTGTTTTGCTTTCTTTTGCTTTGTTTTCTGGAAATAAAATAAGCATAATCCCAGAGACGTATTCATATTGATATCATGCTTCAAAGGATAGCCATCAGGGGAAAGAAAAAAAACAACAAAAATAAACTTTGCAAAGCTGCATCAGGGAAAGGGTTGCCTTGGAGGTCTGCTTAGTATATAAAATAAAGGTTTTCATCCGGGGGTTCTGGAGTTTCCAGAAGTCTTAGATATACTATGAATAACTACTGAGGGACCTTTGGAGCTCAGACAAACATACAGCGAAAGAGTCCATGCTTCAGTTTAACTGTCACTGCACCTAGGCAAAGTGAAATAGGGTCAAAGAAACAAATGTCTTTTGATCACAGCCATATTGCCAGCAAGGTGCTGACCCAGGATGAGGGTTCCTTTCCACCACTACATGGTCTACTTTGCAGACCGTTTTTCCTTCCATTGCTCTCTTTTTTAGTGCTTTGTTAGCTCTTGCAGCTTGTACTGAGAGTACACTTCACATAATTTTTCTCTTTTCTAATGAGATGAAGGCCATGTTGCATCTAATGGCACAGAATTAGCTCATCTGAGCACTGGATCTCATTTACCAAATCTGCTCTGAGTGCATGGGAGCTCCGGTCAGCCTTTGAGCTATGCACCCTGGAGTTCTGCTGGGTGACCAAAAGACAGTTCATGGGGAAAGAGCATTTAGTCAGCTGAGAGTTAGTGTGTTTGAAATTTAAGTTAATTCATCTTCTAAAATGAATACCATACTTTTCTGAGCCTGCTTCAGGTGGAGCTAAACTGCCTTCATCCAGGAGTAGAAGACTTAGAGAGAAACAGTCTGATTGAACAGCAAAACAATGCAAAATGAAACAAAACACAAAAATAGTAAAACAAACAAACAAAAACAAACAAAGCAAAACAAATTAAAATTCCTAAACCTAAAGTTCAATCAAATGCTTCAAATGCAGCTTCCTTTGTAAGGCATCAAAATGTGTTAGTGATCCTAGGAGGGTTATTGCTTTATCAAAGAAGTGAAACTTGCCACTAATTTGTACTATCCTGCTGAGTTAAATTAAGGATTTACAGACTGATGTCCTGTCTTAACTGTGGCAAGTGACACACTCTTAGGGAAAAGGTATCAAGAAGAAAGTGTAACCTGCCAGTGGTGGCACTGATGCATGAAACACCTGTATTTTGGGCAATACTAACATACCTGGAAAAGGTACTCAGAATCACAGAATATATCTGTTTGGAAGAGAGCTCAAAGACCATCCAGTCCAACCGTTGACCCAGCAGTGAAGGATCAACACTAAACCGTGTTCCTAAGAGATCGGTCTACACATCATTTCAGCATACCTAGGGATGGAGACTCCACCACTCACTGCCCTGGGAAGACCATTTAAATGTTTGATAACCTTTTCAGTGAAGAAGCATTCCCTAATACGAACCCTAATTCTTATCATAAGACATAATAATAATAATTAAAAAAAAAAGGGCCTGTTGCCTAGGTTTCCTTCACAGGCAGTGGACATAAAATGACACTCAGTTTGATAGAAGCTTTTCCAGGCACCTCATCTGAATTCACTGATCAAACCACATATTTCTTCAAGCACATTGCCCAAACCTTGGCTCAGCTGAGGCTTATTCATTTCCACTTTCTGTCTCCCACAGCTGAGTTCTAGCCAGTTGAGTTAAGAGCTACAGTGAGAAGCATTAATGCACTCTCCTGTTTCAGTGGTCTGTTTCAGTGATCACTAGAGGATGTTCTTGGGTTTTTTAATCATACTGTATGATTTCAATATGTTCCATAGCCTAGCAATTCTTACTTTAGACAATAAACAGTGGTTAATGAAAGGACAAAAACCTCTTGCATTGTTCCAGTGGTCTTTCCTGGACTTAATTTTTTAAAATCTTTTAATATATTTGCTTGTCTTTCTGATTTCCACATGCATGCATGTCCGTGTATATGATGCATGTTAATATATATACCTACCTATATACTTTTCCATCTAGCAACCATACAGATGTTTATGTAATTGCATTTACAAATAAATCCAAGTATGTCTGGATATATGAAAAAAACCTATGGAGCTCATGCTTGGAAGTGTTCAAGAGTTTTCCACACCTAGGATGAGGGGGCAGTCTTCTTCTGTCATGACAGGAAAGGATTGGAGCTGTAGGCAGAGCACTGAAAAAATGATCTTTCTCATTACCTTTGCAGTCAGCAGACAGAGTAGTAGCTGCAGGGTGAGCATAACATCTCCCCAACACTAAGAGCAAGCAAGATGAGGGCCAGGGCCTTTTTACTGCCCCTAGCAATGTGCTGGTCTGGGCAAGGGACATGTCTTATGGCTAGAGCCATCCCTACATATCACAGTATCACAGTACCTTAGAGGTTGGAAGGGACCTCCAGAGACCATTGGGTCCAATGTGTTTAGACACCAACTCCATCACACTCTATCAGTGTGAATAATCCTCCAGGACAGACATGTTCAGGAGTACAGAAGTCCCAATAGCAGCCTAAATAGCAGGAAAATGGCCAGAGCCTGCTACCTACTAGTTATAATCTGAAAGCATCTCTACCTCATGACATGATTCATGAATCCCAGATCTTCATTTGCGTCCATACCCCCATCTTCATATTCATCAGTTAAGTGACTTTCAGCATAGGTCTACTTCTCACTCTTCCATTCTCCTTTCTAAGGATAGCTAACCACAGCTGTTCTGAATTCACAGATTTCTGTTTATTCATGTGCTTGAAAGAAAATGTTAGAAACAAAAGCTGTTTCTGGCTCTTGATGGTCTTCCTGGCTGCTTCATTGTGTTTTTTTTTATTCTCTATCACCACCTCCACACTGCAACCTACCCACCATTCCCTAGGAATGAGATCTATAAACATGGAGACAAAAAATATGCTAGAAAGCAGAAACCAGGCACTTTCCCTCTGAATTTCACATGCTGATGCAGTTCTGTGTTAGCCAAAAATAGCAACAAAAACAACAACAAGAAAGAATGGGAGAGAAAAAAAAAAGGGGGAGGGGGAGGATGTTTAATGCAAATCACTTGCCACTGAGTCTTTTCCAAAGCAGTAGCATTTACTCTATAGTGTAGTGCAGCTGGCTGCTGGTCCCCTGCAGAGATCTCTGACTAAGGTACTATTTAGAAACATTTTGGCTGATCCATCATATATATTTTTGGCAGACATTTTCCCTCATTTTTTTCTTTACTAAGAAATTATGACAGATTGAGACTCAGATAAAAAGATCTGCTGCTGGTAATCATCTCCTAGAGGATTATATGAAGCCTAGACCACCAGTAAACATACTATTCATCCTTTGGATGTCTGTCTCAAACTCAGATAACCTGTGGCAGCCCTATCTGTAAACTGAGATTCTCCTCTGGGCTTGTGCAACATGGGAAAATCCAGGCTCTATTGAAATCAGTGACAAAGCCCTGGCAAGAGCTTCATGTCCAATGTCAAACCATTTTAGAATAGAATTAACAAGGTTGGAAAAGACCTTCAAGATCATCAAGCCCAACCTATCACCCAACACCATCTAATTAACTAAACCATGGCACTATGGGCCTCATCCAGTCTCTTCTTAAACACCTCCAGTGATGGTGACTCCACCACCTCCCTGGGCGGCCCATTCCAATGGCCAATCACTCTTTCTGTGAAGAACTTCTTCCTCACATCCAGCCTAAACCTTGAGACTGTGTCATCTTGTTCTGGTGCTGGTTATCTGGGAGAAGATATGAACCCCCACCCTGGCTACAACTCCCTTCAGGTAGTTGTAGATGGCAAGAAGGTCTCCTTCTCCATGATGATTCTCAGATTCTCAAATTATCCAGGTCCACATTACATGATTTGTTCATATATTCCTCTGATTGTCAGGACTATTTTCTATCCATCAAACTTGAGACACTCTATTTCTTTGAGGGATTAGTATTAGGTTTCCTTACGGTTCATATAGAGAAAGGGCACATCAGTGACAATTCAATCCCCTTATAATTTGAATTATTCTAAAAAATTAGTGCCTTTATTTTTTCAGGTGACTGTAGAGGGAACCCAATACACCTGATTTGATGTCTTCCCTAATGAAAAACTAGGACTAAATTCAAATCCTTAAGGAAACAAAAGTCTCTGACCACACTCTGTATTTCCTCTCCAGCTACTCATTGTTGTACTGTTTCTGTACTAAAGTGGAAAAACTGCTCAGAAACATATGTTGCTGACTTAGGAACTGATGCTTTTTCAATTTCTGTAGATTTTCTAGCTCTTTCAAGATTGTGAGTTCACTGTGGGTTTCACCTGAAATCCAATTTATTTTTTTTTTAGACTCTTGATCATGAGTACAAGTGCTTAGATGCCACTCTGGTTTACAATTCTCATGTAAGGAACACTCATTCTACCTCAAGTAGTTTACCATTGGTTTAAGAGGGAAGAAGAGCTTTGCTGTTAGGTCTCTGAGCTAAGTTTAAAAAAAAAATCCAGCTCAAATTCCTGCATTTCACACAGAAAAGATAGCCAGTATGACCTTCACTTAATTTCTGTGCTTGAGTTTCTGTAACTTTCCATCCTTTCCTATCTATCATCTTTGCTTACACTGTAGAGTCTTTAGGCAGTTTAAGCTTCCTGGTAGCACTAAAATACAAATCACAAATTTTAATCAGGTCGTCTTTGTTCTCCAATATTGCATTTAAATGAAAACATCTGCATTTCAACCACTGTTATTTAAGTCACTTCAGGCTGAGAAGAGAGGTCTTACTGGGTTGGATTCAACAAACACAACCTGTCTGGAAGTCAGGTGCAGAGAATAATCTAGCCATCTAGAACTTTTCTAGTCAATGGAGAGAGAAACAGGACCATCACAAAAGATACTTTGCATTCTATATCCTTAAGCTATGCCTAAGAAAAAAAGAACTTTCTCTTTGGAAGTATGATTTTCTTTGATCATGGAAGGACCTGGAATGGTTAAATCAAAATAAATGCTATACTGATAAAGTCAGGATTGAATGAGATCATATAAATCATACGTTAACTACATATATTTTACTGTGTGTACTTTCTACTTTTTATCCAATGCTCTGGATAGGCATGATATTGTTGCTTTTTGGATGATTCAGTAAGATGTATTTTTCTTATTGATCGTCTTCTCTTTCCCATGCAAGCACAGGACAGCATTGCTGGAAGTACCATTTTTTAAATGAGACTGTCTGAACAGATGTTGTCATAACAGACCCTAAGATACAAAATGCAGTAATAAAGATGTCATGTAAGGGTGGAACTGCCTGTGATTGTCCAATCCTGAAACATTTCTTCCCTTCTTGGGCCTACCATACATTTCTGGTATTGTGATAGCCCAAAACTTCTTTGTGGTAACTTTCCCATTAAATAAAAACAGCTCACTTGTGCATTTCCATTTCTCCCTCAAAATACAGTTAACAACGTGCTTGAAACTTTAAGATTATGTTGGTCTTTCTGAAGGCTGAGAAATTAGCACTGTTGTACCAAAGTCAGCCTAAGGATTTCTGCTATCTTTAATTAATTTCACACATCATGTAGTGATTCTTGAAGGTGTAGTTTATAAAATATAGTGACAGAACTATTCAAAGAGTGCAGAATATGTTTTAGACATCAATTCATTACCAAGAAGAATGAATAACCTTCCATGACAGAAAGGGATAAAAAATATTTCTAATATTTTGATTTAAATTTATTGTATATTCAGCTGGCTGCATATATATATATATATATAAAATATATATATGTATGTATATGCAAACACATAACATTTTATATACAATTCTTCAATGAACTTGGAAAGAAAAACAAGAAAGGTATGGTAAAACCCACTTATATTAATGAGAAACCACCTTGTTTGAAACTTTCCTGAAAAGGAACTCAGACTTGCCAATTTAACATTTAACTGTTTTATTTTCTTCTCTCATATGGTTTTCTCTCATAGTCCAGTTTAAAAAAGTATAGTCTTATGAGATTTACAATGAATGGTTTTTTTCTTCTTCAGTTAACTTATTGGCTGGCTATAAACTCATGTCAAATTCGAGACATAAAATGTGCCGAAGTCTACAAAACCAGTGGATCACCACATGGGACAAATAAAAAGTAGTGCTGCTATTTATCTGCCCTTGGAAATAATTAATAACTGCAGCTCATCATTTCTTCGTGCTCTGGGTAGTTGGGCAAGATCAGAAGCCAGTTACATTTCAGTGTTTACTTATGTTTCACTTATTATTAATTGCTTTCTAAAAAGCTTTTACTTACAGTAGACTGTATATTAAAGTTATTCAGATATTATCTGAATCCTCCCAAGTTTCATAGTTTATAGTTTCATAGTTTCATTTAGGGTTGGAAGGGACCACAAGGATCATCTAGTTCCAACCTCCCTGCCACGGGCAGGGACACCCCACACTACATCAGGCTGGACAGAGCCTCATCCAGCCTGCTCTTAAACACCCCCAGGGACAGGGCCTCGACCACCTCCATGAACAACCCATTCCAGGGTCTCACCACTCTCATGGGGAAGAACCTCCTCCTCACATCCAGCCTGAACCTCCCCACCTCCAGATTCATTCCATTCCCCCTAGTCCTATCACTACCTGACATCCTGAGAAGTCCTTCCCCAGCCTTCCTGTAGGCCCCCTTCAGATACTGAAAGGTCACAATTAGGTCACCTCGGAGCCTTCTCTTCTGCAGACTGAACAGCCCCAACTCCTTCAGTCTGTCCTCATATGAGAGGTGCTCCAGCCCTCTGATCATCCTTGTGGCCCTTCTCTGGACACGTTCCAGCACCTCCACATCCCTCTTGGAATAGGGGCTCCAGAACTGGACACAGTACTCCAGGTGGTGTCTCACCAGGGCTGAGTAGAGGGGGAGGATCACCTCCCTCCACCTGCTGGCCATACTTCTCCTGATGCAGCCCAGGATCTGATTGGCTTTGCGGGCTGCAAGTGCACATTGAGAGCTCATGTTGAGCTTTTTGTCCACCAGCACCCCCAAGGCTCTCTCCTCAGGGCTACTTTCCAGCCAGTCACTGCCCAGCCTGGATTTGTGCCTGGGATTGCCTCGACCCAGATGCAGGACCCTGCACTTGCTCTTATTGAACTTCATGAGGTTGGCTTGTGGCCACCTCTCCAGCCTGTCAAGGTCCCTCTGGATGGCCTCCCTTCCCTCCAGCGTGTCTGCTGCACCACACAGCTTGGTGTTATCCGCAAACTTGCTGAGGGTGCACTCAATGCCACTGTCCATGTCACCCACAAAGATGTTGAACAAGACAGGTCCCAGGACTGATCCCTGAGGGACTGTGCTCGTCACTGGCCTCCACTGGGACATGGACCCATTGACAGCCACTCTTTGGGTGTGGCCATCAAGCCAGTTCCTTATCCATCTAGTGGTCCACCCATCAAACCCATGTGTCACCAGCCTGGAGACCAGGATGTGGTGCGGGACAGTGTTGAAGGCTTTGCTCAGGTCCAGGTAAATGACATCAGTTGCTCGCCCCTCATCTATTAATTTTGTCACTTGCTCATAGAAGGCAACCAGGTTGGTCAGGCAGGATTTGCCCTTGGCAAAGCCATGCTGACTGTTCCCAATCACCTCTTCAGTATTCTTTTGAGCGAGTAGTGACTCCAGGAGGATCTGCTCCATGATCTTTCCAGGCACAGAGGTGAGACTGACTAGCCTGTAGTTCCCTGGTTCCTCCTTCTTACCCTTTTTGAAGATGGGGGGTTCCAGGTAATTACTATGGGAAGAGTTAACTGCATATCTATACAACACACAAACTGATCTCCTGGCTACCAACAGAGAAAACATGCATCTTTACCAACCAAGCTTGAGTTGATCCTGTCTTGTAAGTCAGGAAACTGACCTTTGGAGTTCCCTTCCAGTCCTGTTCTATGTGATTTTCTTTAGGGAAAATGAAGCTATACAGAGCAATTTCGGGTGGCGTCTCTGGAGAATGCAGTATACTTTCTGCAAAGGGCAAAACAAAGAAGAACTCATTCTGCTAAAGTTATTCAATACTATCCCTTGCCAGCATTTACTTAATTATCTTTCTGTTCTATAATGGCAATTGAGTTACAGCCCTTTCCTGGAACTTCTATATCCTTCCCTAGAGAATGTGTTTGTGTGTGTGTGTGTTTTACAGAAAAATAAATTGAGTCCAATCAGTTCTGCTTTGCTCAAGGCAGAATTCATGATAGCCTTGTTGGGAAAAAATGCCATGAGGTAGGACAGGCCAGTACTGATGCTATAGTTTAGCAGTTAAATATATGTCATAAATTAAAGATTCTTCTCTCCATACTCCTGAAAAATCTGTCTCATGGATATTGTTGCTACTTGTCAGGATCATGAGCTGCATGAATGTTTTGTTTCTCTGTACTCACCTTTTCCAGATCACCTTGGATTTTGTGTACTTCATTCCCTCAGACATCAGGTGCATAGATCTGATGTTACAAACGCATCCCCTCACTGCAGAGATGGCTTGATGACCATATTAACAAAAAAAAAAAAAAAAAAAAAAAAAGACAGACAATTCCTGCCCAGCATGTATACCTGCTGAACTGAAGGCATAATTTACTCTGCTATCCTCTTTTTCTTGTGTTACTTTGGAAAAGACAGCTAGGTGGGAATATTCTCAGGTAATATTACCGCTGTAAAAATGAAGGTATTTAGTCTAAGCTACTATACTTATCTATTTCTAAAGTCAATAGGGAAACACAGGCACTTTTCAAGGCAATGGATGCCACCTCTTCCAGCACAGGATGACTCACCACTTGGAGTACCGGACTCCTTGCTGATGATGCAGCAAGTGATGATGCCTGTAGTGAACTTGACATCCAACTTTGGATGGTTAAATTTAAGTGAGAAGAATTCATCTCCCGAGTTCAGTTAAAGGACCATTGTTTCAAGGAAAGTTGTTTAAAAGAAAGCTGTTTCAAGGATAGGTACACTCAAAACTATTACTCAGTTGGTATTTTGCAAGACTAGAGTAGATATAAAGGAGTCGTGTCTTTTTTTCCCCCCAAGAGCTTTTCCCATTGCTCCCTAATTAACAGTACACGTTGCCAGCAAAGTTAGTTTTCATACTTTCATAGCCTACACATACAATTTCAGAAACACTTTCAACCCTGAAAAGGCCAGTAGCCAGCAGCCAACTGTATGAATAGCAGGATAAAACCCAAAATAGATAGACTCTTTTATTGAAGAGATTCTCAGCACTTAGGACACATAGTTACCTTAATTTTCAAGATTTAGAGGGTTCTCCTTCTGCTATTTTTTTGATCCAATATCGCTATATTGTTACAGCTCTCTGCAGCATGGGGAGACCCCAGGTAAGAATACAGTCATAGCAACATAACACAAGTAGAGAGAGAAAAGGTGATAAAATATTTTCCAATGACTGATCATGAGGTCAAGGGAAAAAAATCTGCCATTTAAAGTAAAACTTGGCACCCTTCCTTCTAAATCCCTACTAGTGAATATTTCTCATCTCCCAAACAAGACACAGTATAGATTGTGACTGAATAGAGACCTAAGGTGCCTTTGCACTAATCTTCATGTCCTACAGTTATTTGACTTTAGTTTTATGTAGTGTCACATTTTACTTCTATAAAGAGAAAAGAAAAAATTGAAAATACAACAAAAAAAAAGGAGCTGATGAATTTTCTTCTTCCTGTGGAATGAAATGCCAGCACTTGTTGAGTTGCATCTTCATGGCTGCCTTGAGGGTACTTGATTTCATGAATCTGATTCAATTATTCTGCTCTCAGTATTTCTTTAATATTGCTTTATAAAATATAGTCCAAGTGGCTTCAGTAGTAAGAGCACTTGCTGTACTTTCTTTAAAGATTTCATGGTCCCTCCTGGGGGTGCGGGGCGAGTCCTTATTAAAGAGTTCAGTGATAAAAGCCTCTTCCTCTAGGAGAATTACTTTGGAATAACTTAAACCTACACACCTTTTTCATAATGATTATGGAGACAGCTTTACTAATGCCTTTCAGCATAAGATATGGTCATCTCTGATTTCTTTGGCAGAAAACCTCTAACAGAAAGTTCATACTTTTCAAGTCTTTTCCAAGCATCCCTCTCTCAGAGCATATAGTAGCAAAGACATAGTCCATCGTGAAAATCAATTTTCTCTAGGAAGAATGCAAAACAATGTGTGATTGCACAGAGGTGACAAGATTTATAAGAGTGTTGATGTGTCCCATAGTTTACAGCAAACTTTAGCACACAAAAGCCCAACTTCTGCTCTAAACTGCCTGTGTCCTTTTAGATCAATCCCTTTGTATTTGCTCCAAGTATTTTGCATTCATGCTAGCAGAATTGAGATCATTGGATTTGACTGTAAGCCTTAGTCCTAACCTACAAATCAAAATGGATTGATCGGAAACACGTGCTAAGTGTCTAGAAGGCAACAGCAGCATTTTTGCAAGCTGTTTGGAACTTGATTGTAGAAAGTGTAAGAAGTTATGACTGAGATCACAGAAGAAACTTCAGGAGGTTACAATTCTGTTTTCATAGTTTCAATCTTATGATTGTTTCCACTGGTCCACAGTGCTGCAACTTTCACTCTTGAAATTGTACTAGCCAGGGAGACTGAGCGTGGTCTTGGGACTGTCCAACACAGCAGCAGATAGCTTTTGAAGTGGAGCAGACATTTTTGGTTTTATAGAATACCAGGAACTTACTAAGTCTGTTAGACTTAGAAATACTTTAAAAGAAATTACTTTTCCTTTCATACTCAGCTGCAACGTAGTATATGCCAAAACACGTTTTAAATGACAGCACTGGGACATATAGCTGCTAGTGCATTCTCCATCAAGGTGATTACAGTTCTGTAACAGGTGAGCAATGACTCCAGTATGATACGAAGTGCTAGTAGCAATTGCTAGTTGCTATCTTCTCTCTGAAGGTCTCCCTTTTATGCTTGCTCAGAACTTCCTTAAAACATTTTATCTTTTATTACAAATTTCCATTCTTAATGTCAGTCAGAAAAATTATGTGGAATCAAACCTCCCCCATTTGCTCTATACAAGCTTTATGAGGAAAATAAAATTAACAAATCAGCCACTGTTTTTATATGTTGCCATCCAAATTTTGCTAAAACAATAGGGCAAAATAAGGACAGATTCTTGGATATGCTGAAGAAGAATATTTCCATTGCTGTTGGTGCTAATTACTATCAAAACCAAGTGTGAGCCAGACATTTTAACCTTGTTTTCTTTCTGTTCATTCCTTTTTCTGGACTTCATAAAACTCATTTAGAAGAAACTGATTTTCTAAATTTTACATTTTCAAGCATTTAAGAGTAGCAGCATGGTACAGATACCTGAACTTAATACTCATCAGTAACAGAGAAAAATGTTCAAAACAGCCTTTCAAAGTGCCAAGAAACTATAAAGGTATCACTTTAAAATATCAGACCCTTCTCTTTATCTGTCTTTTCCTTATTCTATGTATGTATATGTACCTATAACTCTAACATGATCATGCCCATATTTTGATGTGCTATAACAATATTAAAACGTTAAAACGTATGTTTCCAAAGGTTGACTTTGATCTTTATTTTTTTCTGTCACTCTGATGTC
Source organism: Melanerpes aurifrons (assembly GCA_011125475.1). Classification (NCBI taxonomy): domain Eukaryota; kingdom Metazoa; phylum Chordata; class Aves; order Piciformes; family Picidae; genus Melanerpes; species Melanerpes aurifrons. The sequence continues at coordinate 29,123,902 of WWNC01000003.1, read as the reverse complement.
CCACTTTGACACGTTCACACACAAAATCATGCATATGCATGTTATTCAACAGATTTTGAGTAAAACTTATACAATGAACTGTGTTTCCAGGAGCATCAGAAACAGTACTACCTGTTTTTACCATCTATCCAGGTTAATGTGAAAAAGTGTGTGGCATGGATGTCACAATGTCTCAAATTAAGAGCTGATACTGTCACAAGCTTAAAGTGCTGAGACATTTTTTGCTGCTGCTTATAGGAGGAGCTAGGACTCACAGGTTTCAGTGTGATGGAAAGTCCAGCATGGTATCCTGGTTTGAGTTGGAACAGAACCAATTCTGTTCAATGATCTCACTTTTAAACTAAATCTCTTCTATTAGCTACACTTTCTGAAGTTAATGGCATATTTTTGCAGACAGTGTCTGCTTCTGGAAGTGATAATGGTTGATGTTTATAGTTAACACCAAGGGCTGAGATGCAGAAAGGCTCTTGCTTATATGCAGAATCATAGAATCATTAAGGTTGGAAAATACCGTAAGACTGTCAAGTGCAACTGTTAACCTAATACTGCCAAGGCCATTACTAATCATGCCCCTGAGCATCACACCTACTCATTATTCAAATGCTTCCAGGGACAGTGATTCCACCTCTTCCCTGGGCAGCCTGTTTCAATGCTTAATCACTCTTTTTGTGAAGGGATTGTTCTGAATATCCAATCTACACCTTCCCTGGCAAAATCTGACTCCCTTTCCTTTCATTCTATCACTTAATACTAGAGAGATCTCACCTCACTGAAACCTCTACATAGGAAACTGTAGAGAGCAATAAAGTCTCCTCACAGCCTCCTCTTCTGCAGACTAAACAATCCCAGTTGCCTCTGCTTCAACTCATAAAACGTGTTCCCCAGACCCTTCATCAAATTTGCTGCCACTCTCTGGACACACTCCAGCAACTTGGTGTCCTTCTTGTAGTGAGGAACACAAAACTGATCACAGTATTCAAGGTACAGCCTCACCAGTGAAGAGTAAAAGGGCACAATCACTTCTCTGTTATTGCTGGTCACACCATTTGTGATACAGGTCAGGATGCTGTTGGCCTTCTTGGAGACCTGGGCACACTGCTGGTTCAGGTTCAGTTGGCTGGCAACCAGTACCCCCAGGTGCTTTTCTGTGTTGCAGCTTTCCAGCTGCTCTTCCCAGGATTGTGCAAACCAAGGTCCCTGCTAAATCTTGCATGAGATGCTTAGGGTGCTGTAAGCAAAAGGCTGCACCCAAAGGGAGGGGCAGACAGAAGAGTTAACCCTAAACTGGCCACCTGTGGTGAAGAGGTTATTAAATTTATGAATTATGGAATATGAATTATGAAAATATTTATTTTATTAATTATAAAACTATTAATAACCGATTAATCACCAACTTATATACATGTTCTAGTGCATGTTCGTGAAATAGATTCCACAAGTGGCTTAGTGTTATGATTATAACTTAATTGAACTAGTTACAGGCTATTTCTATATTTATGTAACAAAGGGTGCAGTTCCGCCGCTTGTCCACTAGATGGCGACGCGGCGGGACGCGAGCGGCTTCTGGCTACACACAGCAATATTACAATCTTTCTATGCATCAGCGCTTACTCTGCTAGACGCGGATACTTTGAACTGAGTGCTAGCAGATGGAAAACACATGGAAGATATTCGATTCCCTCCAGACAACAGGGATCGGTCCTGGTCAGGGTTGGCCCATGGGGTCAGCCCTCAAAGTCAGTTTGCATGGCAGGGCGGGACGACGGTGGCCGGTAGGTGGGCTTGGATGACACAGCAGCAGGCAAAGCTACGGGGTTGGCCCAACCACGGCGATTCTCGGGGCTGATGCAAACAGCCTCGGGGAGAGAATGCGGCTGCGTTAGGTGGCGGATTCTCATTTACTGAGCTTAAAGGAGCAGCGGGACTCTCGGAGTGGTCCCAGGTTTGGTGTAGTATAGGCACGAACAATGCCTTAGTCTTCCCTGAGATTCACAGGGCTCAGAGCGGCACACATGGTGGCTCCTCTCCCGCTACGGCAGGGCTAGGCATACGCGGACTCGGTATTGATCAAGTCCCTTCTCCCCGGCAACTGGGCAGATCTTACCCTCGGGGGCCAGTCCAGTCCTCCAGTGGCACAGTGGGCTTTCCCGGTTGGTACGACTGGCTGTAGCGACACTGAGCTCAGGCGTCGCTAAGGTCCTCCCTCTGTGCTTCTCACGATGAAGAGGCTTTCAGTATGCATGCATGTATAATAGAAGCTAACAACAATAAGCTCAATGGCAAAGGCTGCAGCTCGAGAGTTGTTCTCTTGAGCAAGCACAGAGACAAAGTGAAGGGGGGGGGCAACTTGTTTACCAACTGGGGTGATACTTATAGATTCCTTGAGGCAGAGCTTGACCAATGGGCACTCTCATAAACAACTGGCTTCAGCCTATAGAAAGGGTGAAGCTGGAATTATGCCCATACTTGGTGTCAGCACAAGCACTGCATGCGCTGGGTGCGTGCTGGCCTGGCTGATGCCTTGGCTTTTGTCTTCCTCCTGGAGGAGGGGGAACTTGTCCACATGCTGGGACAAGATTCAGTATGTGGGCATAATGTGCCTTCACCACACCAACAAAGTATCCCATTCTATATACATCATATTCAGTATAAAGCTGGGAGATCACAAGGGTTAAGCCTTCTTCTTTTGTGGCTCATGTCTGAGGAAGACTCTACCTATTCTTCAGCCTTTATTCCTAATCCATGCATTCCTGAATCCCGTTCCAGAATCCACCTCTGTGCTGCTGAGTGCCTAGTGCCTGCAGTGACAATGATATAATTGCTGTCAGGGAAACTGGGCTTGATATTGATTTTGTATATATTAGTATATATCTCATTTTATTGTTATTACTAAAGCTGTGTTAGTTTCCTTTTCCAATTCATATTTCCCTCCCTTACTCCTTTTGTGTTCCCTTTGAGGAAACAAAAGGACACAAGAGTGTCTGTCATTTATCTAGTGGCTGACCCAACCCTAACCCTTCATACACAGTAAGGACAGCAGTAGAAACAGATTTTCCCTTCAGTAAAGGAACTGAGATCTGGCTTCTTCCACATTAAACAATAACAGAATGTCTCCACATAGCAGCAAGCTCAAGGTAGACCAGTCTTCTGCCTGACCAACCTGATCTCCTTCTATGATCAGGTGCCCCACCTGGTGGAAGTGGGGAAGGCTGTGGATGTAGTCTACCTGGACTTCAGCAAGGCCTTTGACATCATCCCCCACAGCAAATTCCTGGCCAAGCTGTCAGCCCGTGGCTTGGCAAGGAGCACTCTGTGCTGGGTTAGGAACTGGCTGGAGGGCCAGGCTCAGAGAATGGTGATGAAAGGTGCCACATCCAGCTGGCAGCCAGTCACTAGTGGTGTCCCCCAGGGATCAGTGCTGGGCCCCATCCTGTTCAACATCTTTATTGATGATCTAGACAATGGGATTGAGTGCACCATTAGTAATTTTGTAGATGACAGCAAGCTGGGGGCAGGTGTTGATCTGTTAGAGGGCAGAAGGGCTCTGCAGAGGGAATCTCGACTGGCTGGACAGATGGGCAGAGTGCAACGGCATGAGATTTAACACATCTAAGTGCCAGGTTCTGCACATTAGCCACAACAACTCCATGCAGTGCTACAGGCCGGGGTCAGAGTGGCTGGTGAGCAGCCAGGCAGAAAGGGACCTGGGGGTACTGGTTGACAGCTGGCCAAACATGGGACAGCAGTGTGCCCATGTGGCCAAGAAGGCCAAGGGCATCCTGGCCTGCATCAGAAATAGTGTGGCCAGCAGGAGCAGGGAAATCATTGTACTCTTGTATTCAGCACTGGCTAGGCCACATGTTGAGTGCTGTGTCCAGTTCTGGGCCTCTCAGTTTAAGAAGGACATTGAGATACTTGAATGTATCCAGAGAAGGGCAATGAAGCTAGTGAGGGGTTTGGAGCACAAGCTCCATGAGGAGAGGCTGATGGAGCTAGGGGTGCTTAGCCTGGAGAAGAGGAGGCTCAAAGACCTTATTGCTCTCTATAGCTACCTGAAAGGTGGTTGTAGCCAGGTGGGGGTTGGTCTGTTCTCCCAGGCAACCAGCACCAGAACAAGAGGACACAGTCTCAAGCAGTGCCAGGGGAAGTTTAGGCTCAAGGTGAGGAGAAAGTTCTTCACAAGAAGAGTAATTTGCCATTATAATGTGCTGCCCATGGAGGTGGTGGAGTCACCATCCCTGGAGGTGTTCAAAAAAGGATTGGATGTGGCACTTGGAGCCATGGTTTAGTTGTCATGAGGTGTTAGGTATTAGGTAATAGATTGGACTTGATGATCTCTGAGTTCTTTTCCAAGCTGGTTGATTCTTTGATTCTTGAAAGGGCTGGGCTGAAAAATTTCCTTGTATGACTAACCTAAACCTGGTCTCTCTGAATTACTTCCATCAGCCACAGAGAAATCTCATCTTAAGCAAGCATGAAGAATAAATGGTATCACCCAAACCTCCAGACCTGCTTAATCTGATAGATCTGAAAGACACCAACATGCTCCCGGCTCTGTCCATTCTCTCTCCTTTGTGGAGTCTGATACTTAGTGTTCTGTCCTGTCTGGAGGAACATCTGAATTGAAGTAGGTGATGTCCTTTTAATTAAAGGGTTAGTAAGGGCTGGAAAAAGTGACATGGATACAGAAAGTCTTTAAAATGAGTTAACAAACTGAACAATCTGTGAAGCAAGTAAAACCAAAAAAGTGAGAGTTCCAGAATCATCAAAGTCTCTGCATCAAGTGAGCAGCTAGCAAGCCAATTTCTCCTCTGTATTCAAACTAAACAGATGAGAAACCACTGTTCAGTGGGGCTCAGGGAAATGTTTAGACACAGGCTCAAAATTTGTCCTGAGTACAGCTGATTTGTCAAGTGTGTCTCATACAGAAGCTTGCTGAGAGGTCAGACATGGGCTTCAATTGCTTAGGACAAGTTTCTTGCCCAGAACTCAGATGATTTCTTGAGACCTTTTCAAATCCTGTTTCACGTGGTTCTGTCCAAAAGATTTATCTCAGTCAGTGGTCAGTGATTCTTGTATGCTCCCCTTTTAATCAAGAAAAGATACAAATCTTTCAAGGCCTCCTCTGGTCATTTTTCTCTAGGTTTGGGAACATATATTTTCAGTTTTGACATCTGCACTGTACTTTGCCAAATTACAGCTATTGGAAGAACAAAGATAAAATGTGTCTGGTTTAAGCTCCTTTAGACACTCTTATTTTATTTTACTGCAAATTGACATACTATTTCCTTTGAGAAATTTTGGTTTTAAAGAGAGTCAAAATTTCACTCTTTTTCCTTTCTATCTCAAAAAAAAAAAAAACCCAAACCAAACAACTCATGGTTCTAGTGCAGGATTTTGATTCAGAAATCTAGCAATTCCTGTTAAAGAGAGCCTTGCTCAGAACTACAAATGCTAATTCTCATCTACAGTTTCCATTTTCTTGGTTTCCCAATTATGATCAGCAACTCTGAAAGAAATTCCTGAACAGAGAATGTGGGGTGATAGGAAGCTCAGAGCAGAAAACAGAGTTGTTCATGTGTAGAGTGGGAAATGAGATTTCCTTCACTTTTGCCAAGTACAAGGATTTTAAATCCACAGGATGTCATATGTGTGTATTGGGAAGATCCAAATACTGCTTTAACAGACCTCCAGACTGATGATACATGAATCAGTGAGCTCATACTTTGAATTCTGAGTCAGGATGAAACTTATTGCTGCTATCCTATATCTTCACAATGACCTAAACCCTCCCAGATTTTGCTAAGGGGGAAAAAAAATAAATAAAAAGATCTGTGAAGAAAAGATGCAACTTTACAGCCCTGACCTATTTCTAATTCTATTCTGATTGTTGGTTACTGGGCTCTCTTCCAAACATACTGTTTACTTTAGGGCTAATTTTTACCCATCCAGTTTAAAATTTCAGTGAATTTCTTTCATTCCTTTAGACTGTAATCCCAAATCAGCCATAGAATTTTATTCAGAATATAGTAGCTGGATAATAATTCTTTCAGCAACCCCCAGAACCCAGTTGTATATCAGGTCCTTTCATTCACATAGAAACATTCAGGAGCTCATGCACATGATTCTACACATTGTCTCATGTATACACATACAGATAAATGTGCTCCATCAACGTGCTCATGACTCCTTCTATGCTACACACGTATGGGCTAAACAATTACACTCACCTATGAGTGTGTCATAAGGCAACAGAAATGCCAGCTGCCTTTGAAATTTCCCAAAGAGCAGGAAAGCGAGTAAACAGTGTTGGCCAACATCACATCATTAATCATCTATTAGCCGAGGATGCGTGCTTCTGTCGCCTGTCACTTTGTAATGCATGCAAATCACTCCAAGAGTAACGTTTTCAACCTGACATTTTCAGGGCCAGAGCTGTGATCAACCTGCTCTTTGTGCTCAAGTTAAAAAGGAAGTAAAGAAACAAGTGGTGAGATTATTGGAAGGAGAAAGAAACTAAATAAATAAGGAAAGTAATAAAAAATTAGTCAGGAGAGTTGAATTTAGGAGGAAAAATAAAAAGTTACAGTTGTGATTTTTTTCCTATTTCCAGGAAATATTCAGTTTTATATCATATCCCTGCTGTATAGTTCTTTCATAAAAGGGAACTCTAGAGATGATGCTATTTTCCTGCTAAACTCTGTGAAAAGGGAGAGTACACTCTATAATTTTTGTTGTTGTTTATAATTTACAATTTAGAAATCGCCTCTATATTTAGAAATCTGTGTCTGAACTGTTCAACTTCCTGAAGAGAAGGCTCAGGGGAGACCTTGTTGCCGTCTACAACTACCTGAAAGGAGGTTGTAGCCAGGTGGGGGTTGGTCTCTTCTCCCAGGCAACCACCAACAGAACAAGAGGACACAGTCTCAAGCTGTGCCAGGGGAGGTTTAGGCTGGATGCTAGGAAGAAGTTCTTCACAGAAAGAGTGATTTGCCATTGGAATGGGCTGCACAGGGAGGTGGTGGAGTCACTGTCATTGGAGGTGTTCAGGAAGAGACTGGATGGGGTGCTTGTTGTCATGGTTTAGTTGATTAGCTGGTGTCGGGTGATAGGCTGGACCCGATGATCTCTAAGGTCTTTTCCAACCTAGTTGTTTATTATTATTATTATTATTATTATTATTATTATTATTATTATTATTATTATTATATTTTGAGGCTTATTCCTTTGAGTAGATAAAATGCAGATCATGAAGGCAATTGATCACAGACTCATGGACAAGTACATCTGGAAGGGACCTCAAGAGGTCATCACATCCATCCCCCAGCATGGAGGCAGGATAAATGTACACAAACGAGCCCTGACAGATGTGTGTCTGCTTGTCTCTGCTTCCACTCTGGATGCTTTCACATCATTATCCATCTAGTGAAGAAGCCAAATTGAGGTTATAAGGAGAAGCAGAAAACATTACCTTTTAAACCTGAAGATTTCCCCCTTACTGTCTCTTGAGATTTGAATACAGGTTTTGGCAAGTAGAAGATTCAGTCCTCCTGGTAAAATCTTACGAAGGGAAAGTGGTGTGAGCAATTGGTTTCTTTTGTAGGCTATATTCTCTTCAGAGATGCAAGACCTTTTTGATTGCTTGTAAAGCTCAAAATTAAATCTTTTATGGATGTGTGCATGTGTAAAAAATGAGAACAAAAGAGGAAGAGGGAAAAATAAGTAGAAGAAGGTTGAAGAATATAAAAGAGAGATGAGGGACAGATGACAGGAAAAGGTGTGGAAGGATTGACTTGAAAGGAGGTATGAAGATATAGGAGGAACAGGGGAAAGATGTACAGGTTGAATTGAGAATGTGAAAAGCTGCTATTTCTTCAGTTAAAGATCAGAAAGACTTTTTGTTGTTGTTGTCCTTAAGTGACTTCTCCCATTAGCTAACATCTCATTTTATGGCAGATAAATAAGCCTGCCTAATTGGTCCCTTGTTTAAGAATAGGAATATCGAGCTGAGCCTGCTCCTTCTGAAGTAGGATCTTGTCCAATTTGTGGTCTTAGCAGATGTGATCTCTTCAGGGTTCCACTGTAATGATAAATTGAAACATTTGAATGTTGCGTTCCCAGGTCTGGACATCCAGCTTTATGAGTGGGGAGAGAAGGTCTGGTCACGTTTCCTTCTAAAATGACAAATTGTACTTTCCAGAAACATGACTTAGTCCCATTTGCAATCCTAACAGTTGTGGAGGCCTAGAACAAGTTGGGTGAAGAAGTTTGTACCAAGGTCACTTGAGTCTGAAGAATTCAGGTCTGGAAGTCAATATCTCCTTCAAGAATGAAAGTCTGGAAGTGCACCTTCAGTCAGAAACACTTAAGACTAAGGTGACACTTACAAACACTTTATTAATAATTAATAAATTATTAATGAAAATTACTTTTTAGCTGATAAATTGCTTGAAGACATATTAGAGTATGTTTCAGAAAGACGTGGATAAATATTTTTATGCATTCTCATTTATAAATGTTTAGTAATGGGCTCTCGACTTTCAGGTGCCTTGGCGTCATTTATCCCTATCATCCTGGCGGCATGCTGTAGAGACATCTCATAATAATTTATTTTCAGAATTTGTTCCTATGAATCATGTATTAATTATTGTTAAGAAAGCATTTGTGCACACTCAACTTAATCTGAATTCTTGCTTGGTTGGTTTTCCTAAGAGCTTGGAGGAGCACCGAGCTTACACAGCTTAGGTGGCATTCTGGCTCTTCAGCCTATCTCAATTTGTTCTAGATAGGGACTGAAGCTAGCCTGCACTGTCCTTGCTGGATTGTGTCCTTTGAGCAAAGATAAGGTGTACAGGCATACAAGAGCATTGCTAACAGTGCTAAACAGCACTGCCATTTCTGTAGTGTCTGGGCATTAGAGAATGGAAATTTATTACTAAAATCTGTCCTTCTATGAATCAGACCAGTGGGTTTTCCTTCAGTCTGGTAGGTGTCAAAGGAAGACACAGACATACAGAAGTCCTGATCTTGGAAATTGTTTTGGGCATCTACTGAAGTTAATGAGCTTGCAGTTTAAAATGGTTAATGTTTTGCTTGCAGCTCAGCCTCATGCTGATCCTTCACCTACTGCAAGGTCAGACTTATCTGTCAGTGAAAAGTATAGAGAGACAGGAAGACTGTAGATCCAATACACTGGGCTTTGGTTAAATCTGTTCCTCTATAAAAGTCAGAACAGCATGAAGGCTACTGTTATTTATATTAGCCTTAAAGATTGACAAGATATAGGGAAGCCTAAAGAAGTTATGAAGCTGGCTACAAAATTGCCCCTAAATCACAGAATAAATTTCTGGATCCTGACTGTTTTTTTTCACTGAGTGACAATAGAGAAGCAGACATGACTGGTGATTTTCAGAGCTCAAAATCTGTGGCTTTTAAGATCTTTCAACATCAGGCTGAGCAAGAGGACATTAAATGATTAACCTGTTAAGAACATGTACTGGAGACAACAGTTGCTCTATACTTTGGTCTGCTGTTCTGGGTGGATGATCTCTACTCTGTACTATGTAAACAAGGTAAACTACAGAGACAAACTATCTCAACTAAGAAATTACTTAAAATAAGGATCTGAACTTATTCACTACATCTTAAATGGTGTGAGTGGACAAAAATCCAAACCACATTCACTTCCCAAGAGAGTTTTTCAAAGGATGCATTCTGTGAAGAGTGAAAAAACAACAGCTTATTTCCCTATCACATTTCATCTCACAATTACTTTCACTCATATCTATCAAGATGCAGATGAAACTTCCTGTGCTAGTTGATTCAAATGTATTGAGGGGAGAAGAAGAGAGAGTTGTAGACATTAAGAAACAGAACAATCACAACATGCCTCATTTCTTTAGGAAACTGAACTAAAAATAATTTTTAAATTAAGTCAAAATTTCCTGTGTCTGTCCCTGTACAGAGCTCAGGAGCAGCAGAGCACTGTGCAGGACAGAGTAGCACTGTGACTCTTGAATTGAATTTGTTATGCACGCTCATGGTCACATTGTATTCAATTTTCATGTCAGTTGCAGCACACATGTTAACCAAAAGCATTTCTCACAGACAGTGAATTCTCCATGACTAACTGTGGAATATGCACACCACAGTGACTTGCTGAATTCATGGTTATGAATGCTCCTACTGAAAACACCAACTGCAGAAGTTACGCTCTTCCAGGCAGAGAACAGAAACAATTTATCTGCTTGCCTAGGTGCTTGTACTCCCTGTGTCAGACTGCAGAGTACCTCTTGATCATGGTTTGACTTACTGCCACAAAAACTCTAGAAAAGCAGGAAAATACTAAGTCTTCCTCCAGATGCAGGGAATTACAGACAGGAAAAGCAATCTGGCTGAGATGGGAATTGAACTGAGGTATAAAAATGAGTATTCACACTTCCAGCTAAAATCCGTATCAAAACCATCCACTCTAACTGGGTGCTGAGTGTCTTGCTTTGCTGATGAACAGCTGCAATCCAGCTACAGTGTAAGAAATGTCTCATCCATATACCTTTGTTAATAGCTCTTAATAAAACAGTCAGTAGCTACTCAAAAACAATTTGGCAAGAACATATATATAAAAAAAAAAATTCGAAACGCTTCTTCGCCTTTTCTCAACTCCACAGTTGTTACTGATTTTTAACCTTATACCATCATTAGAGGACACAGAGTAACTTTGAGTATAGTGGGAAAAAAAAATCTGTGAAAAGATAAATTTGGAGTCCGGACCTATATATTTTTTTTTTTCAATTGGGCATGCTCCATAATTCAGGTTCTTCAGTTTTGCTTTGCCTACCCATAAAACTGAGGTGATTTGGGAAAAAAATGCTGAAAATTACTTCCCACAGAAGTTGTATAAGACCTATATGTAGTTAATCACACCCATCTGGAGCTGTTATTAAAGGATAAGGAAAGGGCAGGCATGCATGTATACATGTGGAAGGCATATGTGACTAGAGTTTGTCTCAGTGAAGGAGCTTCAAAGAGCAAGTGTGGATTACGAGACAAGAGCTGGAAATTCAGAGGCCTTTTACAGTCATAGAGCTCAGTTAGATCAGGGTTGCTGACACTGTGATCCCTTCCATAGAGTAGCCATTATGCATTTCCTCCCTGAGTGAACATTTCAAGCATCTGGTCTGAACAGATCTCTTCCCTCCTGCCTTATTTGGGCTGGTGTGTGCCCCAGTTCACCACTACCTGAAGTTTAGATGCTGGAAAACCCTTGCATTCTTATAAAATGCTTCAAGGGTAGCTATCACTATATTATGTCTCTGTAGGTATTATGAGAAAAGAAGCAGAGACACAGGTGATTACAAATAGATTCGGAGATATAACATTACATCCAGTTCCATCAGTTCCATCTCTCTTTAATATTTAGCTATTTCTCAATAAACTAAAATGACAACAATGTCCTGCTGAGTATTTAAAATATATACATTCTATGCAGATAACATCTTATTTCTTTCCCTCCTCATATCATGAAACTGATGGTTTAACTACTGCTCTGTAAATGCATAAATGGTAGCTTCTCTTACTGACAGTTAAAAAGTGGAAAGGTTTTGCTTTAGAAGCAGCAAAGGAATGGAAAGAGGAGGAAAATAATGGCAGGGACTGGAAGAAGGAACTTCCCATTGTGAGTGAAGATCAGGTTCATGACCATATGAAGAACCTGAAAGTCCACAGGACTCAATGGGATACACCCACAGGTGCTGAGGGAGCTGGTGGATGAGATTGCTAAACCATTCTCCATCATATTCCAAAAGTCATGGCAGTCCTGGGAGGTCCACACTGACTGGAAATGGGGAAATATAACCCCCATTTCAAAAAGGGAAAGAGGGATGATCCAGGGAACCACAGGCCGGTCTCACCTCTGTGCCCAGTAAGATCATGGAGCAGATCCTCCTGGAGGCATGGCTGAGGCAGAAGAATAACAAAGATGATTCAGCACAATCAGCATGGCTTCACCAAGGGCAAATCCTGCCTGACAAACATGGTGGCCTTCTATGACAAGGTCACAACATTAATAGATGAAGGCTGAGCAACTGGCATCATTTACGTGGACCTGAGTAAAGGCTTCAACACTGTCCCACATGACATCCTGGTCTCTAAGGTGGTGTAGTAGGGTTTTGATGGATGGACCATTCAGTGCATAAAGAACTGGCTTGACAGCTGCACCCAAAGCGTGGCCGTCAAGGGGTCCATGTCCAAGTGGAGACCAGGGATGAGTGGAGACCCTCAGGGATCAGTACTGGGACCAGTCTTGTTTAACATCTTTGTTGGTGACGTGGACAGTTCTGGGCCCCTCAGTTTAAGAAGGACATCAAGACACTTGAACGTGTCCAGAGAAGGGCAACAAGGCTGATGAGAGACCTTGAGCACAAGCCCTATGAGGAGAAGCTGAGGGAGCTGGGATTGTTTAGCCTGGAGAGAAGGAGGCTCAGGGGAGACCTTATTGCTCTCTACAACTACCTGAAGGGTAGTTGTAGCCAGGAAGGGGTTGGTCTCTTCTCTCAAACAACCAGCACCAGAACAAGAGGACACAGTCTCAAGCTGCACCAGGGGAAGTTTAGGCTCAAGGTAAGGAGAAAGTTCTTCACTGAGAGAGTCGTTTGCCATTGGAATGTGCTGCTCAGGGAGGTGGTGGAGTCACCGTCCCTGGAGGTGTTCAAGAGGGGATTGGACATGGTACTTGGTGCCATGGTCTAGTCGTGAGGTCTGTGGTGACAGGTTGGACTTGATGATCTTTGAGGTCTCTTCCAACCTTGGTTATACTGTGATTGAGTGCACCCTCAGCTGGTTTGCTGACGATGCCAAGTTGTGTTGTGCAGCAGACACACTGGAGGGAAGGGACCTTAACAGGCTGGAGAGGTAGACCTGAGACAACCTCATGAGGTTCAATAAGACCAAATGCAAGGTCCTGCATCTGGGTCAGGGCAAGCCCAAGCCCCGGTATAGGCTAGGCAGAGACTGGCTTGGGAGCAGCCCTACAGAAAAGGATTTAGGGGTGCTGGTGGATGAGAAGCTCAATATGAACCATCAGTGTGCACTTGCAGCCCAGAAAGCCAATCACATTCTGAGCTGCATCAAGAGAAGCATAGCCAGCAGGACAAGGGAGGTGATTCTCCCCCTCTACCCTTCTCTGGTGAGACCCCACCTGGAGTACTGCATCCAGTTCTGGAGCCTCTATTGCAGGAAGGATCTGGACATGCTGGAGTGTGTCCACAGGATGATTAGAGGGCTGGAACAGCTCTTCTTCGAGGACAGATTGAGAGAGTTGGGCGTATTCAGTCTGGAGAAGAGAAGGCTCTGAGAAGACCTTCTTGTGGTCTTCTGGTATCTCATGGGAGCCTACAAGAAAGCTGGTGAAGGACTTTTTAGGGTGTCAGGTAATGATAGGACTAGGGGGAATGGAACAAAAATAGAAATGGGTAGATTCAGATTGGATGATAGGAAGAAGTTCTTCTGCTTGAGGGTGGTGAGATGCTGGAACAGGCTTCCCTTGGAGGTGGTAGAAACCCCATCCCTGGAGGTTTTCAAGGCCAGGCTGAATGTGGCTCTGAGCAACCTAAACTAGTGTGAAGTGTCCCTGCCCGTGGCAGGGGGTTTGGAAATGGACGATCCTTGAGGTCTGTTATAGTTTATGAATTTATTGGCTGGAAATAAGATAAAATATTAATATTATTTTATCAAATATAAAAAATTATTTTCCCCTGCCAATTTATTCAGGTTCATTTGCCCGGTCGAAAACAGGTTAATTACACACAGTAGAAGGCTAATAAACAGTGGAATAACAGTCTAGAACAATCAGAACTTGAAATACAGAGGAAAAAAGTAGAATCTCCCGGTGCACGCAAAACTAAACAGCACTGCTGCCTCGGGTGGTATAGACGAACCACCATCGAGTTCACAACGGAGCTATCTAAGAGGTAACAAGCTATAAACCTCAGAAATAACCAGGCAAAACAGCATGCTTTACTCACGAACTGCCGGGCAGTATCCACAAATTTAGAGGAAATGAGAGGGAGCACGCTGATGCGGTGAAGGCCCAACTTTGGCACTACAACGCTAAACAAAGAAGCTAATTGCTCTTGAAGATAGGAGCAAGTAGGGTGCTTGTCGCCGCTTTGAATCCCATTAACGAACAGGCGAAAGAGGTGAGAGAGTTACTATCATGCAAGCTATGAGTGCAACGAGCCAGCGTGGTACGATCGAGCTACGAGCATTGGAGGTCTTGCTCTATAAATTCCCTTTTCGAAAACTGAATGGCCCAATGGCACACTAGCCATTCAAATCCCGCCAATCAATTCAAAATGTTTAGGTGGTGAGTAAACCGCATACTCCTTCTCTCATGGCGTCTGACACGTCCAGTCGCCTCTCTGAAACGTGAGGCTCAGGGCTCAGCTTCCACTCCCCTCCAGGCAGCCTTAAAGGTGCCTCCCTATTAGGCTCCCCAACCTCAATCCGGATCCTATAACGGAGAGGAAGGAGAAAGGAGCAGTGGCTCAAAACAGGTTTAACTGTCTTATTAATGCCTCTTCCAGGACAAGGTCCCTTCCAACCCTAATAATTCTACGATTATATGACTTTCTACATGTCTAGTGGGTGATTAATGTAGATGTTAAAGCAGAAACTATTTCCTCAGAATCTTGGAGGTATGTTCCTTGACAGACTCCTATATCCATGAAAATGTTTAAATTCTTCTTTAAGGCCCCAGACTTCCTTCCTTATATTGGGCATAAAGCATCTAAATAGAAGTTACGTACCTTGGTATCTTTGCAGATCACTCAAGTTTTTCCTATTCCAGTGCACTGATTTTTATACATGTGACGTTATCACAGGCCACAGGTGCAGAACTTTCTGAGGAATACAAAAGGATGTGTGACCATTCTGTTAAAGCACATCACAAGAGCAACAGCCAGTGCACAGCACCATTACTGGGCAATATGCCTATTGCAGGAGCTCCTCCATGCAAGATAGGCTAGGATACACCACCTTGTAGTTGTTCTGTGGCACATTGCACAGACACATAGTCCAGGATCAGTGGGCTGTAAATGAGTCTGCCACAGAGTACATGGGTACATTTAGCAGAAAAGGATTTGTGGCACTTTGGAGTACAGGCACAATGTTACATGCAGTAGGAGAGCACCCATTACAAATGAGATGGATGAGTCACCTGGGCAGTGATTGAGAAAGGATTTGTCTACCTTTTTGAAATCCAGGGGTGGATGTACTTCTGGCAGCCTGCAGGACCCTCCTAAAACAAGAGGATATTGACTGTAAACCTGGGATACTGCAATTCTCCTGGCATAGATATGTATAACTAATGGAAGGACAAGAGCACACAGATAAAAGCTTTCCAAACAATCAAATCCACAATGAGACATCAGTTGATGTAGAAAACCACTCCTTGTGAGAGACACACTCAAGGCCCACCTGTTCAATGATGTAAAAGTTGAATGCTTAGAATCAGCATTCAAGAAACAAATGTAGCATTGAGTGACGCCTCTTACCTGCATTAGTCCATGTCAGGGTTCTAGCAATCACTAAACCAAAGAGTGCCCAAAAGCATTTCTGTCTGAGGTAGGTTGTAAAGTAAAATTCTTTCAAGAAATGCTGCTTTATAGATTTTAAGATTCATAGCATTTGTTCTTTAACCCTTAAGGTTGGTTGCCCACAGAGATAGTTTGAGGTCCCATTCCTGGATATATTCAAGGCGAGGCTCAATAGGGCTCTCGGCAGCCTGATCTAGTCGAGGATGTCCCTGCTTCCTACAGACCAGGTTGGACTAGATGACCTTTGGAGGTCCCTTCCAATCCAGACCATTCTATGATTCTATGACTACATCCTACATTTAAAACTGGGCCTGAAGTAGACTTGATTTTAAAATTCAAGTATATATTCAGAGTCATGACAGAGACTCTCAGCTTCTACTAAAAGCCTATGGCAGCCAAATAAAAAGAAGTGTATCAGGTAATAGAAAAATATTTTGCAGATGGAGGTATTCTAAAAAGAAACTGGTAGAAGCTGCTCTGCCCTCAGTCCAGATTCCAAGGCTAGAGTAAGTCTTGTTTTATCTGAACTGTGCTGGTGTATTTCTGCTTCCAAAAGACTTTCCTCATCATACACACCTTTGTCTGTTCGTTATGGTAGCTCCGGTTATAATTAAACTCTTCTTTTTACAAGATACTAAATCCAGCCTTCAAGAAATATTCATCAAAGATTTCCATCTGTGTTAGAGGATGTTTGCTTTCACTTTGACTCCCTCACCCCATTCCCTCTGGACAAGAGGTATCTTTTGGTAGCCTTCAGTGAATTCACAAGAAAACTTCATCTTCCTCTGGCTAGATGTACTTGTATCCTCCGGGCAGCTGGGAACCATGAAGATTGCATGCAGATTGTTGTTTCTGGGACTGGTGGTGAGGCAGAAGCCTGATGATGGTGGGAGAAGAGCTCAGTGCCAAGTGGTCTCATGGCTTAACCCTTTCACATGCTCAATCATGAAGTGTGTGCAAAGACTTTCAAACCAAGTAGGCCTCTGGCATTGCTCTACTGAAACCTAGTTTCCTGCTAAAGGCAAAGCTGAGGGGCAGCCCTTCTGACAGTAGTGTTCTAGGCATGTACTGCCTGCTTGCATTTGGGAAGATGCCCAGGGATGCTGGGGGAGTGCAAATAGAACAACTATTAGCCCTTTTCCCTGGAAGCCAAATATGCTTATCCTTGTCCATCATGGAGTTGGCAGTAATGCTTCCAATGGCTTGTGTACAAAACACCTGATCCTCAGCTGGGGACAAAAACAAATAGCAGAATAACTCCACCGAGTTCAACAGAGCTGTGGCATTTTATGCCAGACAAGCATTCACATCAAGGCATCTTGGGATGCTTAAAAGAGGCTGGATGTCATTGTCTTCAGTCAGGATATTTATGCATTAGCAAGGATAAGCAGTGCTGTCTTTATCAGGATAAATTCATAACACTTCAGCATTGTCATCCATTGCAAAAAACAGGGGAATTACTGCTTGGACCAAAGTGGGTTAGACTGGTTTAGGTTATGTATTTGAGTCACCGTCATTGGGGATAATAGAATAGAATCATAGAATCAGTAAGGTTGGAAAAGACCTCAAAGATCATCAAGTCCAACCTGTCACCCAACACCTCATGACTACTAGACCATGGCACCAAGTGCCATGTCCAATGCCCTCGTGAACACCTCCAGGGAAGGTAATCATACTGAAACAGTGGATTATGGACTAACTAACAGCTATAAAGGAACTGCCTCCGTCTTGTAAGATTAAAATATCAGGAGGAGGCTTGATGGGGTGCTTGGTGCCATGGTTTAGTTGTTTGGGTGGGTTGGATTGGTTGATGGGTTGGATGCGATGATCTTGAAGGTCTCTTCCAACCTGGTTTATTATTATTATTATCATTACCTGGCTAAATCACAGAATTACAGAATCATGGGACAGGAGTTTCTCTCAATGTCCCCATGCCCTATATATATGCCCCTGTTTCTGGAGTCAGGGTGCTTTTTCTCTGGAAAAGGATGGTCATGCCCAGTAGAGAGAAAAGGTAACAAGGAAAGAGAAAGAAGAGTCCATGTAAATAAATTGTACTTCTAATTCCATTGCCAAATGTCTTAGGACAGGCCTAGTCTGCCTCTCTTCTTTTAGTAATCTGTTATTCTTTGTCCCTGCTTCATTCCCTTTAAAAACATTTTTCACACTGTTTTCATAAATTTCTTAATGTTTTTGTGGATCTGTTTATAGTTTTGGTCCCTACAAGATTATGTTGCCAAAGAGTTCTTCCAATAAAATACACATTGTATAAATAAGCCAAAACCCCACAACTTACTGATTTCAATTTTTTTCCAGATACTTTAACCTTCTTCATTTTTTATTTGTTTTAATTACTCTTAATTATTTATTGTTGTCTTGTTTCAGCCAGTTCACCTAGAATATTTCATCTTCCTTACCCTGTGGAATCTATCTTTCCCCTGTTCTTTACAGGCGTGTTTTAGAATAATAGAATAATAAACCAGGTTGGAAGACACCTTCAAGATCATCATGTCCAACCCATCAACCAATCCAACCCACCTAAACAACTAAACCATGGCACCAAGCACCCCATCAAGTCTCCTCCTGGACACCTCCAATGATGGTGACTCCACCACCTCCTCAGGCAGCCCATTCCAATGGGCAATCACTCTCTGTATAGAACTTCTTCCTAACATCCAACCTAAACCTCCCCTGGCACAGCCTGAGACTGTGTCCTCTTGTTCTGGTACTGGCTGCCTGGGAGAAGAGACCATCATCTGCTTGTCTACAACTTCCCTTCACGTAGTTGTAGACAGCAATAAGGTCACCCCTGAGTCTCCTTCTCTACAGGTCTTTCTAGGTATACTTCATTCTTTTTTCCAATCTTATTGGTGAACTCCATACACTGTCATGGGAGATAGAGCTAAACTCATTTCAGGATCAGGACCTTGAAATAAAATTTTATTGGCTCTTTAACTCTATTAAAAGAGTACCTGCTCATAGTTCACCTTCCAGAAGGAGAAAAAAAAAATAATTGTTTGCTTGTTTTTAATTATTTAAAAGAAAGGGGGAAAAAAAAAAAAGGCAAGCATCACCCTGAAAAAAAAAAATCCCCCACAACAACCCTTAAATTCTATCTTGAATGAATGGATGGTTTTGCTGTCAGGCTGAAGCTGAATGCACAGCTCCAGGGCATTACTCCAATATTTCAGTTCTTCAGCTAGGTGATACTTCTCAAGTGTTTGCACAAGAGATGCATCACGGAGTGGAGGAAGGAGGGGTGGTGAGGGAAGAGTCTGTCATCAAGAGGCCCCATGCTAATCTTCTCCTTCAAGACGGGGCCCTTTTGGAAACCTGTTTTAATATTCATGGTCTTTAGGTAAATAGTCTCTGAGTCAGGCTGTCAGTTTCTGCAAATGTGGCTGTCTTGCTGAAGCTACTGCACATTTATCAGTGAGTAAACAGTGACAGGAGTAGGGGGATTAGAGAATTAAATTAGTGTGTAACCACTCTCCTTCTCAAGTTTTTGGCATTGCCCCATGTGTGTTTTGTTCCAAGAAGTTTTTTGTGGTGTCTTTAAAAAAAATCTGTCTCTCTCTTCTCTTTCTTCCTCTCATACACTCTCATGTTCCATTTATCTTAAATCTCTGAAATTTTCCTCATTTTCTATTTTTTAAAAAATGTAATTTTTTAAAATTTATTTTTTTCCCCTATCAAAAGGAGTTCTTTAAAATACCAACAAAAGAGCCTATAGGAAAAGACCAAGAGATCTTTGCTGACACTAACCATCTCTACCGTCTTCCTTACGATCCTTTGAAGTTTCTCTGGCTGGGTTTCCCAATTGACAGCTCTGTTCCAGTGAGAAGAGCTGGCACTTCCCATCTGTACCAGTCTTATTTTTTCCTCTATTCTTTCCCTTCCCTCCCCACTCCCCACAGGGCATGACATAGACTCTGCCACCTGCCTTGCACTCATCAGGTTATAAGCCAAATATGCAAGCGCCTTGGCAGTGCCATGTTCTTGACATCCTTTGTTGCCATCCCCTGACACCGAAACACAGACATGTGGTGGTCACCCCTTCCCCCATCCCATCTGTGAAAGGAAGAGACAATTTTCTCTCTTCTGGCAACCAAAGCCAGACCGATTGTAAAGGATGCCAATTAGGCCTCAGAGACACTAACCAGGTCATGTCCATTGAATTGTCCACTGGCTCTCACAGGGGCTTTGGTGCTGCTGTGGGTGCTAAAGACCCCTGGAGAAAATGCATGCCTGATGTTTAAAGAGTGAGAGCCTGATTAATCAGTGTCCAAAGGCACAGTGAACAATTTAGGGTGTCAGCAGCACAGGTAGCACTTACATCGGTCCCATAACGTCTGTCCCTGTGTCATAGCACAAACACAGCATATGTTGAGCATCCTCTTCTGTTTGCCATATCAAAGCCAGTCTATTGGGAGCACCCTGGACATGGCACCAATTTCCAGGCTCCTTTCCCATTTCAGAGCAGAAAAAAAAGTGGGAAGGAAGGAGAAAATCAACTGCTTCCCTTTGTATCTCCTTGCCTTGTGTTAGGCTGATATCCATTGGCATGTACACTGCTACAGATGGGACAACAGTATCTTGTTGTGTATCTAGCCTACAGAGTTTGACTTGTATTTGCGTCTGCTAGGTTCAGCCAGGTTCACTGAGGTGGGTGGCAATGAGCCAGTGCTGTAGCTCTTCGGATTTATTATTAACACTCAGCTTAAATCGATGCAGTCTTACACACTTCATAGTAAGTTTTCTCAGGCAAAGATATTTTTATAAAGCAGGAACTCTTCCCCATTCTTTGACAGCTCTTACTTTAAATTTGAGAAATAACTATGCTAGGACTGCTCTTGCATGCACCAGGGGAGGTATAGGCTGGGTATTGGGAAGAAATTCTTCACAGAAAGAGTGATTTGCCATTGGGGAATTGACTGCCCAGGGAGGTGGTGAGGTCGCCATTACTGGAAGTATTTAAAAAGAGACTGTGTGCCATGGTTTAGTTGATTAGCTGGTGTTGGGTGATAGGTTGGACTCAATGATCTCAAAGGTCATTTCCAATCTGGTTAATTGTGTATTCTGTGTGTAAGTATTCTCTATTCATAAGGACTACACCCTGTAAAAGCCATTGCATATGTTAGTTTGTATGATCTGTCCTTTAGCTATAATGGATGGGGCATTTTATGTTCTTTTGGAGGGCTGTAGTGGCAGATGGGGCAGTTAAATTTGCTACTGATGGGCAGAGGAGAGAAGCTGCTGCAGGTTTCCTTGGGGCCTTTGAAGTCCTTTACAAAGGGTAGGATGTGATGAACCCCCACTTACCCTATAAATACAAGCCTTTTAAAATTTGTTGGTGGATGATGCTGTAGAAAAAGACATAGATGGAATAAGGCTAGCACAGAAAAGATAAATAAGGTTGATTTGGCATTTTTGTCCCGGGAAACACCTACCAAAGTGTTAAGAGCTGTGTAACAAGCCTCTGAGCTGCACTGAAATCCCATTTTTGCAGATCTGCTGTTGACCATGTGGACATTCCACTGTTATTCCTGCACCCCCTCTCCATCACTATGAGTCTCCTGCAGGGCAGGTCATCACTGAGGGGGAGTAAAAGATAGTCCCACAGATGGCTTCAGTTCAGAGAGTCTGTAGAAATTGTGTCAATGGAAGAAATAAAGTAAAGTAAAACAAAATAAAATTAGATAAAGTGGAATTTGCTCATGAAGCCCTCTACCTCAGTGTCCTCACTTGCATATATTACCCTGATAATGGCATCCATTTTTAAGGGCTTTACCATTTGGCAATTACACAGTAGATGGAGAATGCAGCTGCTGGCCCCAAGTAAACTTACAGACCAAATAAATGGACCTGCTGTATGGTGTAAAGACCTCTAAGCTGTCTGTGTGTTCCCTGACCTGGATATGCTACTCCTTGAGAAACGTGGCACATCTTGCTAACAGCAAACACGCATAGATGCCATCTAGCTGGGATGGGAACAAGAGCAGATGCTCCTATTAAAAAAGCTGTAAGATTCAGTGCCCCTGTGCCCTGTTAGAATAGAATAGAATAGAATAGAATAGAATAGAATAGAATAGAATAGGCCAGGTTGGAAAAGACCTTTATGATAATTGAGTCCAACCTATCATCCAATGCTATCAACTAAACCATGGCACCAAGCACCCCATGCAGTCTCCTCCTAAACACCTCCAGTGACGGTGACTCCACCACCTCCCTGGGCAGCAATGGCAAATCACTCTCTCTGTGAAGAACTGCTTCCTAACCTCCAGCCTAAACCTCCCCTGGCACAGCTTGAGGCTGTGTTCTCTTGTTCTGGTGCTGGTTGCCTGGGAGGAGAGACCAAGCCCCACCTTGCTACAACCTCCTTTGAGGTAGTTGTAGACGGCAATAAGGTCTCATGTGAGCCTCCTCTTCTCCAGGCTAAGCAACCCCAGTTCCCTCAGCCTCTCCTCATAAGGCTTGTGCTCCAAATCCCTTGCTAGTTTTGTTGGCCTTCTCTGGACATGCAAATCATGATTTCTTTTGGAGATGGGAGGTGATAAATTCCTGTCTTCCTCTCAGAAACTTCCTTGAAGCTGGTGGTTATCTGAAGGTTAACCACAGCCTAGCCAATCAGCCACTAAAACATCTCTTACCAGCCCTTCTCTGTTTGTAAAAAGAAGGTCAAACAAAGCCTTATCCCTGGTAGGCTCACACAGCAGCTGTGATAAGAAGCTATCCCCCATACATTCTAAGACCCTTCTAGACTGCCTCCTCTCTGCTGTATTGAGTTCCCAGCAGGTATCAGGCAGATTAAAATTGCCCATAAGAGCAAGGTCTGGCAATCTTGAGATAGCCTCTAGCTGCCTATAGTATAATTCATCAATCTCTTCATCCTGGTTGGGTGGTCTGTAACAGACTCCAACCAGGATGCCAGCCTTTTTGGTTTTCCCTCTAATTTTCACCCCAAGGCACTCAGCCTGATCATCCTTAATCTCCAGTTCCATGGCATCTGATGTACAGGGCCACCTCTCCACCCCTTCTCCCTCACCTGTCTCTCCTGAAGAGCCTGTAGCCATCAACTACAGTGCTCCAGTCATGTGAGTTGTCCCACCACGTTTCTGTGATGGCAACTACATCATAACTTTCCTGCTGTAACAAGGCTTCCAGCTCCTCTTGCTTGTTACTCATGATGTGTGCATTATTGTACAGGCGCTTCAGCTGGGCTGCTGGTTTCACCCCTGACACCAGCTTACCACCCTCAGACTCCTGTCTAGGGAAACTGGTTTCAGCTCCTTCCCCCTTCTAATCTAGTTTAAAGCCCTGTAAAGAGACCTCCCAACTCCCTTCGTAGAACGCTTTTCCCTCTGGGGGATAGGCTGTTCTCATGTGCTAGGTTCTTTCTCCCCCTCTAGGAAGGATGTACTCCATCTGTTGCCAGTGGCCCTGGTGCCACAGAAAGTTCCCCAAGATCAAAACCCCCAAAATTCTGTTGGTGCCACCAGCCCCTGAGCCACTTGTTAATGACACCTGCTGTCCTGTTCCTTTCAGTATTCCTTCCTGCAACTAAGGGTATCAATGAAAACATTACCTGTGCCCCTGACCCCTCAACCAATTTTCCCAGAGCCTTGAAGTCTTTTTTGATTGCCTTTGGACATCTGGTTTCAACCTCATCACTCTCTACCTACATAACTATTAAGGGACAGTAATCAGAGGACTGTGCCAGACTAGGCAGCCTTCTGGTAACATCTCTGATCCAGGCCCCAGGGAGGCAGCAGACTTCCCTGTGGGAAAGATACAGCTGATATATGGGGGGCCCTCTGTTCCCCTCAGGAGGGAATCACCAATAACAATTACCCTCCTCTTTTTTTTTGAGGGAACAAGTCCTTATGTAGGGGGCAAGCTGTTTGGCTTTAGGCAACACCTCAGATGGTGTGTCTTCTGTCTTCTCATTCACCTCAGCCTCAACTTCCAGTGCTCCATACTTGTTTTGCAAGGGCAGCTGGGCAGGTGAGGGGAGCTGTGAGGGTTTTATTTTGTGTCTCCTAACAGGGCCCTGTATCCATTTCCTGCTGCATCTTGGGTCACCTCCCTCTGCTAGGGGAGTCTGCAGAGCCTGGTTCCTCAAATCCAAATCCCTTTCACATTCCCTTCCAGTCCTAAGTCTAGCAACTTCTTCCTTCAGTTCAGCCACTAGATTAAGCAGATAATCGATCTGCTCACACATAATGCAGGTGTTATCTCCATTGCCCTCCATTTCAGGTGCCAGGCTCCAGCACTCTCTGCAGCCAGTTGCCTGGACACCTGCCTGCTTTAGTTCAACCTCAGTTTGGATCTACACAGATCTTTTGAAAAGAGCTTTGCGGAGAGTTACCACCATCCCACCTGGCCATGTGACCTGACTGGAGAACAACTCAAAGGGAAAGTCCACAGGGACTTGTACAAACAGGAGCTCTTTTCCTTCAGTCACTTCCTCCTCCCTGGGGTTAAATGCTATACTCAGCCATCCCCAAAGACATTTCGGCTTAGTTTCATGCTTTGTGGAACATTGTTTATTGTCAAGGATTTGACTACATGTTTGTCATGGTTGAAGCTGCCACCAGGAAGTCTCATGCTTATGGTTATTTTATTTGGCCTTCATATTCTGAAAATGTTGAAGAAAGTCAGAATATTTTAAATCACAGTTTTTTTCCTGCTTCTACAAT
Organism: Melanerpes aurifrons; assembly: GCA_011125475.1. Taxonomy (NCBI): domain Eukaryota; kingdom Metazoa; phylum Chordata; class Aves; order Piciformes; family Picidae; genus Melanerpes; species Melanerpes aurifrons. The sequence continues at coordinate 29,099,610 of WWNC01000003.1, read as the reverse complement.
CATGGGTGCAAATTTGACCTCAACTATGGGCTAAATATAGAACAGGAACTTTCCAGTGGTATCAGAAGGAAATATTTTTTATTCATTGTCATGGGAAAGTACCACTCCATTGGTGTTTTGGGACAAGGAACTGAAATCAGGTGCATATTGTGTCATCCCAGAAGACATTCTGCATTTCTCATGAACTCCCCTGGGCTTCCTAGGGAAGGACTGTGTCAACAAGACAACGTTTATTCTTTCTGTATCCACTCCCATATGGCTCTAGGGAGGAGTTAAGAACTCCCAAAGCTCCAGATCTCCCAAGAGAGTGTGGTCTCAGAGAGTCTGTTTTCCTCTCATTACTGACTAGCCTTGCTAGACTGCAAGAGAGTAAGATTGCAAGAATGCTTTGTCAGCCAGCACACACCCATTTGGGATTGAACTCTGGCCTCAAATGCAGGTTGAAAGGGCAAACAACAGTTCTTCATTTCAAATTCTTAACTTTCCCTAGGTCACAGTGGAAGAAAAGGGTAGAGGAATGGAATGGAATGGAATGGAATGGAATGGAATGGAATGGAATGGAATGGAATGGAATGGAATGGAATGGAATAGAATAGAATAGAATAGAATAGAATAGAATAGAATAGAATAGAATAGAATAGAATAGAATAGAATAGAATAGACCAGGTTGGAAGAGACCTTTGAGATCATCGAGTCCAACCTGTCATCCAACACTATCTAATCAACTAAACCATGGCTACTCCTTGAGAAACGTGGCACATCTTGCTAACAGCAAACACGCATAGATGCCATCTAGCTGGGATGGGAACAAGAGCAGATGCTCCTATTAAAAAAGCTGTAAGATTCAGTGCCCCTGTGCCCTGTTAGAATAGAATAGAATAGAATAGGCCAGGTTGGAAAAGACCTTTGAGATAATTGAGTCCAACCTATCATCCAATGCTATCAACTAAACCATGGCACCAAGCACCCCATGCAGTCTCCTCCTAAACACCTCCAGTGACGGTGACTCCACCACCTCCCTGGGCAGCAATGGCAAATCACTCTCTGTGAAGAACTGCTTCCTAACCTCCAGCCTAAGCCTCCCCTGGCACAGCTTGAGGCTGTGTTCTCTTGTTCTGGTGCTGGTTGCCTGGGAGGAGAGACCAAGCCCCACCTTGCTACAACCTCCTTTGAGGTAGTTGTAGACGGCAATAAGGTCTCATGTGAGCCTCCTCTTCTCCAGGCTAAGCAACCCCAGTTCCCTCAGCCTCTCCTCATAAGGCTTGTGCTCCAAATCCCTTGCTAGTTTTGTTGGCCTTCTCTGGACACGTTCCAGCAACTTACTGCTTCCCATCCTGTGTACAGCATTTGTTCTTCCACCTCCCTATATTTGAAGTAAGCAGCAAAAGGAGAATAGGAGAAAAGCTTTTCTTTGCAAATCATGATTTCTTTTGGAGATGGGAGGCGATAAATTCCTATCTTTCTCTCTCCTCAGAAACTTCCTTGAAGCTGGTGGTTATCTGAAGGTTAACCACAGCCTAGCCAATCAGCCACTAAAACAAAACCAAAATTAAAAGGTCTGTGTGCAGTGTTGCAACCTGAAAAATAGCCTGGGATGTTGTTGGAGCCCAGGGATGGCTCTTAATGTGATACACTGGAGAGAAAACAGACCTCTGGCATAACCAACAATAAGATTAAGGGGTTTCTTTGCTTCCAGTAATGCAATATTCCAGTCTAACACATGAAGGATTAATCAGCCTCTTCCTGTAGACTGGGAGTAGAGCATGTGTGAGAAGTTATAACCTTCATTTAAACCCAGCTGCAGAGGATTTTGCATGCTTTTTCTTGTTCTTATAATCTGAAAAATGACACTTTGGTGGTTTATATCAGTTGTAACAGCACTGGACAGTTCTCTGAGCCAAACTGGCCCTTATTTAGAGATCAGGAAGCAATGAAGGCACAATGAAATTATATTGATGTGGCTGCTGAAAGATTCAGAGCTGGAGTGCAATTTGCAGGAGTAGGGGCCATGGAGATAGGATAACAATAGGCTAGCCCTTTCCTTTTCCTGCTCCTCCTCAACCCAACCAGCCTTCCGTTCCCAGCACTCAGAGTGAGCTTGTGAGAAGTGTGTGATACTGCAAAAACATTGTATAACGTGCCTTGGCTTTTGGCATGTTGCTATTTTACCACGTGAATCCAAGGCCAGTTTGAAGGTAATGCCCCTCCCCTCCTCGCACTCCTCCCTCCCCCTCTTCCAAGTCCCTCCCCAACCAACATCCCCCCCCGCCCCCGGCCTTACTTCCCTGCCACGCAAAAGCTGAGCTTCCTGGGTACGCCAGGCCATCTCAGTTTGCCTTTAGTATTCACTTAACTTCCTGGGATACTCGAGAGGCCAAAATGACCACTCTTGAAAAGCAAGGACTTCTGTTACTCAGGCTAATTGGTTTAGCAGGAGCGATTAGATTAGTCGCTAATGAGTAGTTGTCACTTGAGCTGTTGCATACCTCACCGAGTTACTGAACTATCAACTGCCCTCTGCTCACCTTCCCATGCTGAAACTCTGTTTACACTCTAAAGCACGTTTTAGCTAAACCTAGTGATTTTTTTGGGGGGAAAGAGGTAAATGTGGGTGCAAAACTCAGTGCAACTGTATAAGAAGAGTGCAGAAGACTGTACAGAACCTCAGGTTGAAAGAAAGCCTTAGGACAAAGAGCACGATATTGCTTACTGCTGTTTATCAGACATTAATATGTTCAGAAGGAAACAGTGTAATACACAGGAACTAGCACATTTCCTGAAGTTCTGGGGTTTGGGGAATCCTTTGGATTTTTTTTTTTTTTTATTTTTTTTTAATTACTATTTGATTTCTCAAAAGCTTCATGAGCTGCCTAACCTCACCTTTCCTGTAATTCAGCTCATTCTGATAGTGATTCAACTGGGGGGGGAAAAAAAAAAAATTAAAAAATCTTTCCTTTATCATTCCTCCAGCTAAAGGGGGGAAACAGAGGGTTGGATGTGTGAATTGTCAGAAGCCACACACGTGCTCACACACACCATCGCATTTGCATAACCTACAAACACCTAAGTCTTGTAATTAGCATGATAGACAAGATTAGGAGGAACTGTTAGGTAGATACACTAGATAGCTTATTTCCTTCTAGAACTTTTTGCCCTTACCACATTTCTAACACTTTTATTTTCCAGTTTCAGTACATTTTTCACTCTGATTCATTTTCACCGTGCTAGATTTTACTCTTTTAGCCTCTTCCCCCACACATTCTCTGACTCTTTGTTTGCTGGCTCTTAGTCAGAACATGAACTCAATAGCTTTAGTGACTGAACTGAAATGTTCAAATGCACGAAATGAAATGAAATGAAACCAAGCAAAAGCAACAACCAAAACCAAACCCCAAACAAATAAACAAAAGAAAAAAACAAACAAAGCAACCAAACAAATGAAAAAAACCCACCTCCATGAGCAGGACTGGTAGATTCTCTAACAAGACAAACCTCTTTCCCCAGCATCATTCTGAGTCAGTATTTATTAGGTTTTTGCTTGTTTGTTTGTTTTCATTATTTCGGTGCTGGTTCCATGCATAGAACTGTAATTCCGCTATTCTTTCCTTTTCCTCATGACAAAAGCCCTTTGCGAAAATCTTGAATTTGTGGGTGTCTAGATACCAACTGATTAGGAGAAATATTAAAGTAGACAAATGGAGAAAGATTACATCAACTTCCAAAAAAACCCCAACTATCCTCTCATCCCCTGTCTGAAATGAAGGGCTACAGCTATAGCAAATCATCTCACAAAGCAAACAGGTGGCCAATGTGTTGGCTGAACCAAAAAGTGTGTGTAGGAAGTGTTGCAGGCCTGGTTATAATTATTTCCTTCTCTTTCCTGCTTACCCTGTTTCACTTATGCACAGTTTAATTTTCAAACCTTCCCTTTATTGCTTAGTCTTGAACATTTATTTGGACCTAAAATGCAGGACTTGTTATTGCAATCCTATTTACAAACACATGACCCCTAGAAACGTACTGAAGTGCTCCTTGGGGATCTGGGTGCTCAGTTTCTTTGTCATCTTGCACCCCTAATCTCTCCCATTGCTTCTTAAACAAAAGGAAAAATGTCACATTTCAGTCATCTTTTTTCCTTATCAAAGTAATGGACAAGTTCCAGGTTTGCATGACTGCAGTGTTGTGGAGGAGACCTTTGGTGCAAAGAGATAAGGGTTTGGCCCATATTGAGGGGAGCAAGGGAGGGAAGATAAGGTCAGGAGGGGGAACTGAGCATAAATACCATGGTTACTGTTTCTGAAGCACTATTTGCCCAGATTAATACAATTTGTGAAATGACAATCCCTGTGGTGGCTTTGTCCCTGCAAACATTTGCTTTTTGGATTAAGCCTCATTTGATTTTATTTTCTGTTTCCTTCCCTGAGAGACCCATGCCCGTCTTTGAGTCCTGCTGATGGACAAGGGAACTCTTTGTGCTGCTTCCTCCTCACTTAGGTGGAACAGGGAGAATTACATTTCTTTTATTTTCCTCCTGTCCTGGAAGAGAAGAGCAGATGGAGGGAGATGGGGACAGACCTATTCTTACATAGATTTCAGTGGCCTTTTCTAGGTTGTAAGATTTTAGATAAAAGACTCTCATATCTATTGAATTTCACTGAGTGGCAAACAGAGAAGGCTATGCTATAGGTTGGACTTGATGATCTTGTAGGTTGGACTTGATCATCTTTGAGGTCTTTTCCAACCTTACTGATTCTATTGATTCTACATACACTACATATATGTGTTTAAAAGAAATACCTTTATGAAACACAACTGTATAAATAAACATATTTTAATCTCACTGATAAATGTTGGATATTTTTTTCTTACAAAGCAGCAGCCCAAACATGCCTCTCACATACCACTGTTCTTATAAGATCTCCCTTCCCTAAAGAAGTTCCTAGCCTGGACATAATGCAATCTTGTTCAATGAGTTCATTCCTGTGTATGTATTCCTCCCATTCATCTCTATGCATCTTTTTCTGCTTCATCTTTTGAGTGTCCCAAGTCTAACACTTAAGTACTTATCCTCCTATTCCTGTCTTATTCCACTATCTAGACTGATCTTAGCTCACGTCTTTTCCTATCAGGCTACCTTGTTTTCAGGCTGCAAGCCCTACAGTAGTAGATAGCCAGAGAATCTCAGAACATGGTGGAGGAACTAAGGCAGCCCTAACAAGGTTGTGCTGCTTTGTTTGAATTAGAGGTGAAGAAATGTATAATCAAACATATAATTCTTCTTCTAGGAAAGACTTCAGGGACCCTCATTCCTTTTACCTTGTTTTACCTATGCCTGGGGGCTGATGTATATCCCTACAGTCAGCATTGTTTTGCAGAGTTCTCTAAGGGCAGGCATCATACCCCTAACCTTTGCCCCAGCGAGATTGTTGGGAGCTGGCATCCAGGGCACAAGGCTTGGATGCCGGGAGGAGAGAGACAGGCTGTGGTTTCTGCCCTATCAAGTCCCCACTTCCTGAAGTGAGGGTTTTTATGTAGGAGGGGATGGTGTGTGTCTGTGCCTGATGCAGGTTGTAGGACATCTGGATTCCTCTGCCACTCAAGTGATACTGTGTTGAACACTATACTCAGGTAAAGGCCTTGATAGGCTAGTCCACATTGCTAAGATAGCATTACTAGTTTGATTATGTCACTGTGACATTATTAACCCACTGAACCATCCTTTGGAGACTTTGCTGCATCCTGAACTTGCACTACTTTTCCTTCCCAGTGACAGGGTAAGGATTCTTTCTTCCTAATCTATTGTTCTACACAACCTCTTCTTTACACAATTATTTCTTATAGTACTTAACTTTCCTAACAGCTAACTAGCTCTCTGCCTTTTTCTTTTATGTTTCTACCTGTCTGCCTCTTCCTAGCTTTCTCTGTCTAATCATACTGTCTTCTGCAATAATTGCATAAAACATTTCTTTCTGATTTTGTAGCAACATATATATATATATATGCTATGTTCTTGAAGAACAGCCCAACCTTTCTTCCACTCTATTTAAGAAAAAAATAAAAAAATCTCAGAATGTATTTTATATTAAATCGGTATTGGCTAAAAGGCAAAATTCATTATCTTTTCTACTCAAAGGTGTGCTCTCTAATCTCTGAGCTGTGGAGATATACCCCTGTTGCTCCCCCTTCTCCCACTGCATATATTCTTTATGTCTTTCCACAATAATTTCACAGTGTTAAGAGGCACAGAGTGTAAATATCTCCCCTCTTACAGTGTAGTCTATAGCCAGGTAGAAAGCAGCTTTTCCCAAGTGTAGAGTTTGAGTTCCTTCAAGCCAAGAAATGGACTCAACAGAAATCTCCCGCAGAAGGATGATCACATCATTGTAATGGCTAAGTTGTTTCAGCCTGAAGCAGATGACACACTACCAGAAAGGTCTCCCCAAATGTGCATAGATAGCAAAGGGATAACCTCAAGAGAGAAAGCTTTCAGGCAGCTTGAATGCGCAGCCTCAGTAATTGTACTGTGCCTATGTTTCCTTTCTCTTTGGGTGTAAGCTATTATGTGCCCTGGTGCAGTTTTTGAAAGCCATGGTGTACACAAAGAAGTAAGCATCACTCATGATAGTGAGACTCAAATGTATTTTTAAGTCTGTGCTAAATCAGGACCTCAAAATATTCCTGGGAGGGGATTTCTTCTCTAAGGCATTGTGCAGAGCTGTCTCTTTGTATCAGATGAATAACCACACTATTGGGCTCTTAGTGTTAGAGATGCTTTCCTCTTTTAGTTATGCCAAGGAATCATTTTACTGGGATCTCAGCTCCCCAGACATCTCCCTCTTGCACTGTTTCTCTGCTTCCTATCTATATTTTGCAGCAGCAGTAGCAACACCAAAGTGATAGCATTAGTAGCACAGTGTCTGGAGTTCCTCCTGCATTTGGTTAGGATGGGCCAAAGACTATACAGTTCACTCCAGCTCTCCTTGCTTCTACTCTGGGCAAAATAAACCCACTGAAATGACACAAATTAACAGAATAACAGGAAAAAACAAGGCCAAACCAAAACCAAATAAGTAAAATCCCAAAAGATAATAGCTTTGAATAGGAGTAAAAAGTTGAATCATCTCTGTGTCATACAAGCACCAAAATGGTTTTAGTTGAGGGTGGCAGGACATGGTCATGAGAAGATTGGTGGGGACAGGGTATGTCCTTGTCTTGTGGAAGCAGGGAGCTGTTACACAGGCTGAGCCCCACTTGGAAGCAATTTCAGGGCATGAGAAGGAAAGCACAGCAACAACACTGGCACAGACTATCATGAAGAACAGCACTTCAGTACAAAGAGAGCCTCACTCTAACACTTTTTTTTTTTTTCCTTTAAGCTTTTGGGAGCATTATGTTTAAGGAAATGAAGTGCTGAAATAATCCCTGAATGAAGTACAAATGCAAAGATGAAACAGTGTTGACTGATATTAATATGAAGCTGGACAAAGCACCAAGAAAGTAGTCCAAAAGGGAATCTTGCCTAAATTCCTTGGAGCCCTAATGTGGCAGCTTCTTAGCATTCTCACAGCTTAAAAACAACAACAAACAAACCCACCTTAGTGAATTTGCTAAGAAATAATTTAATAAAAATGACCATTATAAACATAATAGTAGGATTAATAAAAATGACAATACTAGGATAATGTCTATTAAAAAGGGAAATAATTTCTTCACGCACACTATCAAACAGCGCTGCATATAAACTAGCAACATTTGTACCTTTCCACCTCTTTGTTCACTAGAAGCCAACAAAAAGTACCTGTCTTCGCTGACCATAAGAAACAGAAAGAAGATGCTGCTTTCAGTTTGAATTGCTGATTTCTGAAGTGTGTTCAGCCTCAGTTCTGTCTCAAGGCAGGATGCTCTGAGGAATCAGCCCTAATGCATTCCTTATCCTGGCCTGCACCAATGCACAGTGTGAAATAAAAGGGACTTTATATTGTTTACAAAAATAAGCTAGTTTGTATCAAATACTGGTGAGCAGTTCAGTCGTTTCTGTGAGTGCTGCATTCTCTGCCAAAGCTGCAGGGAAAATCAGCAACTGCGTGGATTTTTTTCACCCTTATTTTTCCATGTCAGTGCTGACAAGTGCTACAGTATCAGGCTGAATGTTACCAGTTCTCCATCTTTACTCTCACTGCTGCAATGAGCTGTAACTGTCCAAAGCCAGCTGTATGTTTCCCCCACTACAGTCATGCATGTGTAAATCACACACTCCACAGAAACATGGGAGTGCTGATGCATGCATGCTGTCTACTGCACTGCAGAGCCAAGCCAGCACGGCTGAGTCTAGGGTGGCCACACAGGCACCATTTGCTTGAATAATTCACACGCCACCACAACACAGACACACTCCTGCTTTGTGCCACATAGCCCGCAAGGCAAAAGATATACCCACACCCTTCCAGTGTGCTTTGATAGCTACACAGCTTGCTACACCACACCTACAACTGTTTCCCAAGACATCTTTCCACTGACATAATTTGCTATTTCACAGAGAAATGGCCACAACAGAGCCATACCATGTACTCTGCACACAGGTGCTTCAGCCGAGTAACCTCAAGATGTTCACACAGCCTATGTGTATGCATATTACTCACATACCAAGCACATGTGTACAGACCCTTGCTTACCTTTGGTGCACTAGGCCACATACTAATCAATACACATCATGCATGTCCACATTTCTAGCTACCGCACATGCTGTGGTAAGCAGGCAGTTTATATCACATCCACAACCTAAACGGACAACACACAGTGTAATTCTCCCCCTTCCCCCCCCTCCCATTCTAGATGAACAGGCATGTGTTCTCCTCTGTTTCCTGAAGGGCTTTCATCTGAAATCTTGGAAATGTTAATAAGAGTTAACCAGGTGAGACCGTCAACAGAAGGGATAGTGGCTGTGTTGGAAGATGCTCCAAAACACCTGTCCCCTCTTACAGTGAGCACCGTTCTGCTCATAATTCCTCCTCCACTGGCAAGGAAAAAAAACAGATTCTAGCGCAGATTTTCTGTTTAATTGCTCTATAATGCCATCTTGTGGCTTTTTGACTCGTGAAGTTGGTTATTATATTCATCGCCACATGAGGTGATTAGCCGGTAAAGAGGAAGATAGAGAGGCAGAGGGGAAGGGAAAAGAAGCAATTTATGGGCATCTTGCCGTTTGTTATGGGCAAGAGAATGGTTGCAAGTGGTGATTTTCTCTCCATGCAGTTGTTAAATTGTTCAGGGACTCAAACAATGCTCTGAAACCACCTACATCTGGCTAACACCAGCAGACTTCTCCAAAAGAGTTTTCGCATCACTTCTTATACCACGACATGGTAAAAAAAAAAAACCAAACAAACAACAAACCAACAAAAAAAAGGCACTTCAATTATTTGCCAAAAGATCAAGACCAGATAATCCAGATCTTTATGGAAATTAAACTGTAGAGAGATCCCTTTTCCAAACAACAAATGGAAGTGACGGTATTTGATTGTGTCTTCTACTGGCAGGTTTTACTGCAGGGATTTCAAAACAGGCAGCAGTCACAGAGGAACCACACTCAGAGTGTGCCAGCTACTGCTGCAAAAGATGAAAGAGTTGTGGGATAGCCTGAAGGAGATCTGAAACACTGGACAAGCCAAACTGCACTCAAAGGTTTTGTTGTTAAGACTAGATATGCAGCAAGGAGAGGATAAAAATAAACATAAGGAAACAAACCTGGCAAGAAGCCATATCAGTCAGTGGCTTCAGGATCTGTTTACGTTAATGGTGAGGCCCCACTCTGAGCAAAAGTGCTCATCTACAGGTTCAAGCCTATTCTCCTAGGGAGGCTTTATTAGAATAAACCAAACCAGGTTGGAAGAGACCTTCAAGATCATCGTGTCCAACCCATCAACCAATCCAACCCACCCAAACAGCTAACCCATGGCACCAAGCACCCCATCAAGTCTCCTTCTGAACACCTTCAATGATGGCGACTCCACCACCTCCCCAGGCAACCCATTCCATAGCGCAATCACTCTTTCTGTATAGAACTCTTTCTGTATAGATACACATTCTGTATAGATACTCAGTTTTAAGCAGTTGTAAGTGGCTTAGTTGGTAGTGCATCAGACCCTTAATGGGAAGGTTGTGAGTTCAAAGCCTTCAGTGGGCAGTAGTGTCCTCCCTACTCTAGTCATGAGGTCTGGGGTGACAGGTTGGACTTGATGATCTTTGAGGTCCTTTCCAACCTTAGGAATACTGAATACTGACATTCTGTATAGAACACTCTTTCTGTATAGAACTTCTTCCTTCTTCCTTGTGCCAAGGATCCTCTACATATGACTGTGATCTGTTTTGTCAGTCAGGTTAAAGGTATCCCAGAATCACATTTCTCATGCTGTTTCAAAAATTCACCCCTCACTTCCAAACTAAAAGCAAGAACTGAAGTCAGCCATTGCTCAATTCAACACAAGGATACCAAGAAGGGAATGCACTTACTTCTGAGATACTTCCCTACTCTAAAAATAACCCTAGTGTTGAATGTGATATAATCCTGTTAACTCCTATAAGAAACAGGAAGGCAAGACTTCATCCTGTGTTGGAGAAAATCTTTGGGCCCATGTGTGCCCTTTATGGCTCAGCTAACTTGATGTGTATCGTGATGGACTGCTGGGATCTACCACTGTCTGCATAGCCTATCCACCAGATTTTGTCAAAAGTTGCTGTGCTTTTGTTAAATAGTTACACAGAACACAAAAGCTTCTCCATATCTCCTGTCCATCACCTACCACTATTACCATTAGTTTCTTCAAATGAAACCTTACATAAGCCATGGGCTTTTTTATGAGATTTGAGGTAACAGAAAGAATCATGTGGAAAGACATCTTTATTCAAGAGGAAGAGAGTCTTAAAAAGTGTCATTTGAGATGAATTTGAGGAAAACTCTCACTCCTGAATAAATTCTTCTTTAATAATAAATGGAAGGAAATGTAAGTGCTTCTTCCTTGTTTAAACCAACCCTTTGATTCATCTCTGTTAATTACAGGAATGTTGGATGAAAATAGATTAATTAAAGAGAGAAGAGAAATTCTGTAGTCTTTAGGCCTTAAATTCAAATTAATAGGGAAGACATATTTCTTCACTATCCCAGCACAAACTAAGAAGTTCTACATTAGCTTCAAAGCAAACTATCTGGATTTTTATGGTAGCAGTCCTGAGTAGCTTCCATCAGAGTAATATTTAGTAAATTGATTGCTGCAGGAATTGTCCCATTTTACCTGCAGTAGACTTCTGGGTCATCTCATTCAGATATACCCATTTGTGCCAGATAGCCTTAATACATGTGTCCTTTTGCACCTTGTTTGTTTGTTGTTGTTGGTCTCACCCAACTTTAATTGTATAGAGTGTAAACATCTCCATCTCAGATAGTTTTTACACTGAAGGGAGAAAAATAGATATTTCTGGACTGTGATTCATCTGGTCTATTTTGGATGCCTCATTAGGGTGATATGATTCATAAGCAATGCTTGATTCTCTCTACTAAGTAGAAAGGGCCTGGCTCCATTATAGGCATCTGCTTTTGTTCAGATCACTCCCATTCTTTGTAAGGTTTTGGAAGGCTTTTCTACATCTCCATCTCAATTTCTAGATTAAATTTAACCAGTCATTCAATACCCACTACTTTAAATAGAGACACTCCTGTCAAGCAGCAAAGGAGCTCCTTGCTGCTGTCAGCCCTGGTCAGCTTTGGGACAAGTCAAGAAAGAAATGTTGACTAGTTCTTGGGAAAGGCAATGACAAAGGATAGATGTGGTGTATGCTGCATATCCATATAATCTCATACAATTCAATGTTTCCTTGGTTAGTTGCTTTGCTGTAAAAAGCACCATGAGAAGAGGAATATCCACTATGTCTAAATGGGGAAAAAAGTATGATGAACCTCATAGGGAAGCATCAAGAACTTTTTTAAAAAAAGTTCTGTTTTCTTCCTGGGTACAAACATGGCTTTCCCTAGAAAACTGCCTGTACATTACCTATGAACCAGCCGAAAGGCCTGACTACCTAACAGATGGCACCTTTTCAGTGGGAATTGGTTTAGATTGGATATTAGGAACAGGTTCTTTACTGTGAAGGTAGTAGAACACTGGAACAGGTTGCCCAAGGAGATGGTAGGGGCCCCATCCCTGAAGATATTCCAAGTGAGGCTTGACAGGGCTCTGGACAGCCTGATCTAGTTGAGGATGTCCCTGCTTACTGCAGAGGGGCTTGGACTAGATGACCTTTGGAGGTCCCTTCCAACGCAAACCATTCTATGATTCTATGACAAAATAATTTATAGGGTTTCTCCAGTTAGAGCCATCTTGGTGTCTTGTTTGTAGCTGAGAGATTATAGAGTGTTAAAACCAAACACAGGTTGAGAAATAATAGGCCTTGTTATCAGCAGCAGCAGAGAAAAGATTTCTGTGGTTATTGTTCTTGGACTGGGGTTTTCTTAAGTGTATTTCTCATGTTGATCTCACTATGGATTTATTGGAAAACTGATCAATCCTTCAAATTAAATACAAGATAAACCAAAATAGTGTTCAAACAGAATAAAATAAAATAAAATAAAATAAAATAAAATAAAATAAAATAAAATAAAATAAAATAAAATAAAATAAAATAAGATATTTTTTAAATAAATAAATATATTAAATTATAATTCATTAAATACTCCACAACAATTTTAGTATTTCTCTTAATTTAAAACCTGGCCTAATATCTCAGCCCAGCAGACTGAAGCCATCTGCTATGGCCACAGTAACTATAAATGTTCCGTGGTACTAAGTTGTAAATGCTCTTTTACAAGGTGGAAGATAGGATTGTTCTCTGTGCTTTATCTAATGCTTCTCCCTGTGGTGAGCCTACCTGCAGCAATACTGTTTGTTAGTAAATTGAAGAGTGACTTTGTCCTCTTAGGTACTTGGTGTGTGAGGTCCTAGGGATGTGTCGTGGATATGCCCTCAGAAATGCGCGGCAGATCCATCAACGAAAATATAAGTTTATTTATATATATACAAACTCTGTAACGGGGTATTTACAATCGCCCCTCACAGGTATCAATATTCGGTTAGTGGAACTATCTTTACAGAATGTTATGTATGGGCATTTAAACCAAAATGATTCACAGAACTTAGAATCTAAACTGAGTCAGAGAGTGGCGGGGGAGGGGTTGGTCAGTAACCGGCAACCCTCCACCCGGAGCAATATAAATGCTATCCTAAACGAAGCTCTACAAAGGAGGGCTTGGCTTACTCAGACGCTGAGGAAGTCGTGGAGTCTTTCTTCAATAATGTTTATAATCCAGACAACGTGGCACGGATGTGCCGTAATAAGGAGGCAGGAAATGGCGCTAGCCGCGTGGCCGCACCGCGTGGCTCTGCTGTTCTCTCCCAGGATACAAAATTCCTCGCTCGGAGGGGGTGCAGTGGCAGGTCAGCAACGCTGGTTCACACGGTCTACCAGGTTTTCTCCTACGATGGATCGCGCAGCGGTTGATCCCATGGAGTGCTGTCCACGGCACTGCACACAGCTGGGTGACGGTGGCAAAAGGACCACGAGGCCTCCCAGAGCACTGGCTGGCACGCACGCACATACAGGCTCCAACACCGAGGTGGGGGGGCTCATTTGCCAAACGACCCCTATTTACCATTTGCCCCAGTGAATACTGGCCCAATAAGCACCTGTTGCCAACCCAAACATTAACCAATGAACTACCAGCTACCAAATATGGCCCTGAGTATATGCTATACTTGGGGAAGCAAACATATAGCCTGCCTCTAGTACTGCAGGGGTGAGACCACGCCCAGGTAGGCTGTTTACCTGGACTCAGTGGCGCCAGGATTCCCCCTGCTGCCTCCAGAAAGGGGGGGGACAAAGGAGGGTTAACACATACAGAAATATATCCTACCCAAATGTTTGGGGCACAATCCTGATGATAAGCATCCTTCACTACATTCCACCCCCTGCTTATGGGCAAGTATATGTGGGCAAATATTATTCTATAACTAAACTCTACCAAAGACGAATTAAACATTATATAGAAACATCACAAAAACATCATGCATATATATATATACATATCTCAGAAGTGTACAACTGTATTCTAAACAAAGCATGCTACAACACAGTATAGAACTCCTCAAGTCTAAGGTCAGTATCGGTGACCTTAGTGTTTTCTAATCTCCACCCCCTGACCGGTGGTGGATTCCTGTTACTCCCGAGACGGGTCTTCCTTTCCAGGATAATCTGTCCACTGGAACCGTTGTCATTCTGTGGAGAAACAAAACTGGCCACGGTATTTAAAGCCGGGCTTGACAGTTAGTAATTTGGAACGACCCACCGAGCACTTATGCGATGAGTTTTTCCATTGATGTCAGTAGCCTCCCAAGCGTATAGACCCCTGGGCTTAGCCAGTGTCATGGGTACAATCCCGATAGAAGGCAGTTTCACTAACACTAGTTGGCCCACCTGCATCTGTGTTACGGAATGTGGGTGTTCATCCTTTACCTCCCCTGGCATGTGGCTGACATCCCTAACTGGGTCAGCAGGGCAAAATGCCTTGACTTTGGGGCTGCCATAATTCCCCCATCGGTTGTTTACAATGAAAACTGCAGAAGGCAGGCGTTTATCCCAATTACTCCTTGAAACATTTGCATGTTTCTTAATGAGGCCATTTGCCCTCTCCACTATGCCATTTGCCTGGGGATAATATGGAGTATGAAATGTCCATTTGACTCCTTCCCCTCGGGCCCAGTCTTGGACTGAGGTTGAGGTGAAATGTGAACCATTATCACTCTGAATATGTTCAGGCATAGGCAGAATGCTGAACCAATCCTTTAGAGTTTCAATGGTTTGAGCTCCTGAAGCAGCGCTAGTAGCAGTGGCCATGACTAAGCCTGAAATCACTTCTACCCCTACCAGTATGTATTTTTCCCATGTGAGGGTCGGAGGGGACCAACATAATCAATCTGCCATGTGCTCCATAGTACTTTGTCTTCCTTGATATGCTGGGCCGGAGCCAGACCGGGATGGTTAGCTTTTAATCTGATCTGGCACTGAGGGCAGGCTGAAACAATGGTTTCGCATGTGGTCAAAGAAACTGGCCACCCCTGGATCTGCATTCGTAGTAAAGGTCTGACTTACCTGAGTGACCTCTTTTAATATGTAGCCACTCAGCCAATCGCTCCCATTCCTTTCCCTCACGATCAACCACACTGATTTTTGCTAAGTGATCTACTTGTTGATTCCAAGTAGCAGCAGGGTTTGCTTCCTGGAGTGTCCCTTTACCCATCCTACTTTGATGGTCCTGGCTCGACTTATCTCTAGTAGTCTTTGCCAGTCGGTTGCCCTCCAAACTGGGGTATTGCCAACTATCCACTGGTTTGCTTCCCACTGGCAAATCCATTCTGTGGCACCTTTGAAAGTAGCATATGAATCAGTGTATATGGTCTCTGCACCATTTTCCACAGCTAGCATGAGGGCACGCAGTTCTCCCACTTGGGCACTGCCTTCACCCTCTTCAATAACAGTCCTGTCTGTGCCAATCTCCAGTGCTGCGGCCTTGTAATGCCACTGTGATTCTACCCTTTGGGCAGATGCATCTGTGAACCACACTCCCTCAGTATTGGCATCGGCAGTCAATTCAGGTGCTACCTGAATAGGAGATGGCTTGTAGGGCTGGCACAGTGGGATAGTATGTGGGTTGATAGGCTGCTGCAATTTGGATACTTTTGTGGGCCCTTCTCTTAGAGGCATAAGCTGAGCCATCCCTTCCAGATAGGCATACCATTTTCTTACAGTAGCCTTCTGAGCAATTCCTTCTGGTGGTGGGGTTCCATTGAGGATTGCTTTGAGCAGAGAGAATGGACCTTGCACTACGATATCCTGCGTAGTGCGCAGCTTCTCTGCCTCTTTGACAGCTCGGGTCAGAGACAGGAGTCCCTTCTCCCATTCAGAATATCTCCTTTCAGCATCTTTGAATGCTGTTGAAGAGAATAAAAGGGCTCTGTTCGGGCCTTTAGGTCCCCTTTGAAAAATCCCACAGTAGGAAGCATGTTCAGAGAAGCCCCATTCTGCCCTTAAGGGGTCATGTGGGTGCAAAGGGCCCAATTTCTGGTAAGCCTTTAATTCGTCCTTCAAAACCTTTAGGCTTTCAGTATGCCTTGGGGTCCAGTCCCAGACTCTGCTCTTTTTAAGCAGGTCATAGAGGGGACGAGCAATTACTGAGAAACCTGGAATATGTTTTCTCCAGTAACCCAAGGTACCCAAGAGCCGCTGAAGCTCCCTTTTGTTATTGGGAAGTTGGCCCTTTTCAATAGTCTCAAGAGCATCCTCTGGCACTGATATTGCTCCTGCTACCCACCAGGATCCAAGAAATTTAATTTCTTGGCTCGGGCCTTGACATTTAGCTTGTGGAACCTGTAACCCATTTTTGGTCAAGAGGTCCCAGATCGCTGCAGCTACTGAACCCACCTTACCTTCATCATTTCCCCCGACAAAGATGTCATCTATGTACTGGTAGACACTTACATCTTTTGGGACTTCAATGGTGTCTAACAGTGCTGCTAAGGAGTTGTGTGCAATGGTTCCTGAGTGCTTGTACCCCTGGGGAAGACGATTGAAGGTGTATTGGGAACCTTGCCATGTGAAAGCGAACTGTGGTTTATCCTCCTCACGTAGAGGATCATAAAGTACATGTCCTTAATGTCCAGTGAAGCCATCCAAGTATGTGACGCAGCTTGGATTGCTGTCACGATGGATGTCAGGCTTGGGACTGCAGCGGTGAGAGGGGCGTGTTGCTATTGAGCCTCCTGTAGTCAATGGTGAGTCTCCATCGTCCATCAGGTTTACGCACTGGCCACACTGGTGAGTTATAGGGTGAGTGTGTCCTGGTAATGATTTGTCTCTTTTCCAGGTCTGCAATCACCTCAGTGATGCCTTGTCTGGCTGCTGCTGGTAGGGAATACTGTGCAACACATGTGATACTTGATTTGGGTAAGGGTGGAGCAATTTGGAGAGTGCCTACCCGAGCGGTTTCAATCCCTTTTGCTCCTACTCCATAGGAGCCAAAGCACCACAGGGTACCGTTAGGGAGATGCCACCGTTTGCCAGCTAAAACATCAAATCCAAGGATGTTCTCGGGGTACGGACTCAGGGCAACTTCTACCAGGGTACTCCGCTTGTCACCAGGAAGCCACAACCTTGTTTTGGCTAAATGGCACGTATGAGGCGTTCCTGTAACACCCTGTATCTTAATCCTTTTCCGGGATGGCAGGATCTTCAAGCGTTTAGCTTGTTGCACATTCAAAACACTGATTTGCGCCCCAGTGTCAATAAGGAATTTTACAGCAGTTCGAGTAGGTCCAGTGGGAATCAAAATTAAAGGCTCTGGATCCTCAGACCATTGACAAGCACTAACAAAGCGATGAGTGAGGCCTGGAACAGTCACCGCTGTGTCTAGTTTTTTGGCTTTTTATCTGGGCTCTGGCGGCGAGGTATGAAGGGGTTAGCATCCTTGCTGGGTGAAACAGTTTTAGGACTGCTGCTTCCAGTTTCATTCTTCCCCTTGCCGCGGCGGTCACTTCGGTAGTCGTCCTCTTCCCAGCTACCGGATTTATTTTGTATGCTCAGCACTACGCCTTTTAACAGTCTCGTTGGTAATGACGCTATTAAGGATTCAGGTACATTCAAAGACAATGCTAGTCGATACCATTTCTCTCTGGGTGAAAATGATCTATTAAAAGTACGCCGTTTATCTCTCCAGCGGTCGGAATTTCTCCCTCTGGGACTTCCCGAGTGACGGCGATCTGACTCCGGGCTGCTGCTTGAACCCGCAGAAGTCGCAGTAGGGGATGTCTTAGTGTGGCGCACTTCCTGCTTTTTCCCCAGCGGCGTCGCGCGTGGTTGCCTTTGAAACCAGTACGGTGTCTGTCGCTGGGAGTCTTGGCCATGAGCGTATGATCAGAGTAGCCCAAGTCTCGGCCCTTGTGGGATAATGCCATCAACAGCTCTTCCCAAGTTAATTGGTGTTCCCGGGAATTAGTAGAGGCCATATTCCTTTCGACTACTCGTTCAATTTCCTCCTTTTTGGCATCACATACATTTTTCAGACCCGGCGGCAGCCCACGGATTAGAATTTTGAGTCGCACTGGGTTAATTGGGGCATCTAGTGGGGAAGGATATGCCCCATGATCGTACATTGCTTGAACGCACGCCAATTTTTAATCGCGGCAGTGAGTTCGGCTGAACTGGTAACCCTCACTTCTGTTGGTTCGTCTCTATCTATAGGATCTAAACTTCCAGCCCAGTGAGCAACACGGGAAGTTAACGAGTGGTATCCCTCCGGACCCATACCCAAAAATACTTCATGGCCCCATGAACAGCCTTTTGCTTCATTACGGTCCAAAATAATTGTATCCCCACCCAATTCCATAACACGATACAAAAAGTCTGTTACCGACTCGTCCGGTTCTCGTGCAAACGCGTCTCCTGCAGGTCCCGAAGCTTTGCTCCGCTGTACGGGCGAACAGAGGTAGTTGTTGTCCTCGCCACGGCGGCCGTCCGTGTATTGCTCTTTAAGAACGGGACGTAAATGCACGGCTTTCCTCCGTATGGGTTCATCTTCCGAACTGTAATCCGTATCGTCCCGGTCAGATA
This sequence comes from Melanerpes aurifrons, assembly GCA_011125475.1. NCBI lineage: Eukaryota > Metazoa > Chordata > Aves > Piciformes > Picidae > Melanerpes > Melanerpes aurifrons. The sequence goes on along the minus strand of WWNC01000003.1, from coordinate 29,080,902 downwards.
GGTTCCTCTCCGTTCGGTAGCTATGGGATTTTTTCCGGGCTTCGCTTCTCGGAGCACTGTTGTCAGGCGAATTTAATTCCGCGCGGCTGCTGACGTGCTGGGCTGAGCGAGTGAATCGGGACTCGGGCTTTGCAGTGTTCGAGTCTCGGCAGGTCCAAGGGGACCGTGGGTCTAAAGTCTTGCGCTACGGTGGGATTCGCTACCTTTCTGTCCTTTCCGCGAGACTGCGGTGGGGGTAATTCGTAAAAGGACTGTACGGGAGAGCCGGCTCGGGCGCGACATCGTGGTCGCGGGGCTGCTCGGGGCTAGGCGGTTGGGAGATCCCAGGAAGGCTTGAAACAGAGTCTCTGTCTGATCCCGCTAATACCTTCATAGTAGCGTTGCTTTCTTTAATTTGCAACGTTAACAAGTTATGAAGTTTATCATTTTGTGCCTCAGACTTTCCTAACTCTCTTTCCAGGAAGTTATTTTTTTCCTCAAGTTTTTTAATCTTTTCCTCTAATGCTGTAAATTCGTCTTGTGCTCGCATTATGCAAGCCCGATCGCAGTAACTCTCTCCTCGGTTATTGCGGTTGGATCAGCGCATAGCTCGACCACGTATTCGGATAATTTCGTGGTGATTTGATCCGGATTTGTCAGGTTTTCTATAGCCCATTGCATATCGGATCGTTTTATTACGTATCCCATTCTGTAGAGATAGTCACTTATCGGATAACCCTGCTCGCTGCGCCATTAATGTCGTGGATATGCCCTCAGAAATGCGCGGCAGATCCATCAACGAAAATATAAGTTTATTTATATATATACAAACTCTGTAACGGGGTATTTACAATCGCCCCTCACAGGTATCAATATTCGGTTAGTGGAACTATCTTTACAGAATGTTATGTATGGGCATTTAAACCAAAATGATTCACAGAACTTAGAATCTAAACTGAGTCAGAGAGTGGCGGGGGAGGGGTTGGTCAGTAACCGGCAACCCTCCACCCGGAGCAATATAAATGCTATCCTAAACGAAGCTCTACAAAGGAGGGCTTGGCTTACTCAGACGCTGAGGAAGTCGTGGAGTCTTTCTTCAATAATGTTTATAATCCAGACAACGTGGCACGGATGTGCCGTAATAAGGAGGCAGGAAATGGCGCTAGCCGCGTGGCCGCACCGCGTGGCTCTGCTGTTCTCTCCCAGGATACAAAATTCCTCGCTCGGAGGGGGTGCAGTGGCAGGTCAGCAACGCTGGTTCACACGGTCTACCAGGTTTTCTCCTACGATGGATCGCGCAGCGGTTGATCCCATGGAGTGCTGTCCACGGCACTGCACACAGCTGGGTGACGGTGGCAAAAGGACCACGAGGCCTCCCAGAGCACTGGCTGGCACGCACGCACATACAGGCTCCAACACCGAGGTGGGGGGGCTCATTTGCCAAACGACCCCTATTTACCATTTGCCCCAGTGAATACTGGCCCAATAAGCACCTGTTGCCAACCCAAACATTAACCAATGAACTACCAGCTACCAAATATGGCCCTGAGTATATGCTATACTTGGGGAAGCAAACATATAGCCTGCCTCTAGTACTGCAGGGGTGAGACCACGCCCAGGTAGGCTGTTTACCTGGACTCAGTGGCGCCAGGATTCCCCCTGCTGCCTCCAGAAAGGGGGGGGACAAAGGAGGGTTAACACATACAGAAATATATCCTACCCAAATGTTTGGGGCACAATCCTGATGATAAGCATCCTTCACTACAGGATGATCCTCAGACACTTGTGTTTGCTACTGCAAACTTGCCAGGCTATGACAAAATATGGTTCCTGTATTTCTGGTCAGTAAGAATTATGCAGAAACCCTTCTTGGGATCTGAAGATTCTGGACACTTTTTTTCCAGGCTCTTAACTGCCTTAAGGTTGTAGTTTCTCATATCTGCAGGTACATAGTTTTATGCCTTGAAGCCTGAGTGGTGCTTACCTTTATGGTTGCCCCATCTTGCAGTGATGACATCAGCTATCATACAGTTCCCTAGCTTCATTGTTCACCTTACTGATCTCCCCTCCAATCAATCCATTCATGGAAAGAAATCCTGCTTTGTCAGTTGTGCAGTACTACTACACTTAACATTCCACCAGTTGTGTTTTCTCCTTTCCTGCAATGAGCATGATGAAAAAGAAAGTGCTCTACAGGTGAAAAGAAACGTGTCAAGCCTTTGCTGAGTTTTTAAACTGTAGGATAGACAGGTATAGAGGAAATTGCATAACTTAGCCCTGCCCTATGTGTTGGCATCCTGCTGCATTCTCTGAGAGCTTCGAACTTAATAACTAAGAGTATAGGTAGGGTTTTATGGTATAATGCTGGTAGGATTGATAAACAGTCTGATTAAGTCAAACGGATCCCAGTTTGATTCATCCAGGTGAGCAAATGAAATGTTTTTGTTCAATTTTAAGCACATATCATCTGGCGTGCTTAACCCAGGACATGTTTTCTGTGGCAATCTGGACTTGCAGCAGGGACATGGTAGGGCTGTTGGCTTTCCCAGATGAATCATGTCCTCAGAAAGAGCACCTCATTAGGGGTTGGTATGAATATGAAAAAAATAGACCCTTTAAAAGCAGTATTCTGAGAGTGTTTTCCTTTTCTGATACTGCTTTGGAAGTCCAGAATGTTCCCTTCATACCTGAATGGCACTGACTACTTCACCCTCTCCTTCTTTCCTCTTAAATTTGTTCTCCTCCCCACTTACTGCATTTAGTATCCTATGAAGTAGGCACTCTAACACTGCCAATGAAATAAACTGCCTGCCACCTGCCTACCTATCCACAGGTCCATTTTTTTCCCCTTCTCCCTGCTGTAAATACATTGGCCAGAATCAGTGCTGGCCCCTACCATCTGCATCAGGTTATATTTCAGCATTGCCCAGGCTTGTTTCACTGAGGGCTTCTGGCTTAAGGCTGAGAAGAGTAATAACTCTGAGCTCCAGAGGAAGACACATGAATCAAGATATCAGATATTCCTCTGCTTTTCTGGAACCTGGGTCATGAAGAGAGAAATTTGCAGGAGGTAGGTGGTTTAACTGTGCAGGATTAGTAAAGCAACAGCTATAGAGCTAAATCAAACAGTCTAGTGCTATGGACTCAAGGGCAAGCAGTGCAAAACAAATCCAAACTCTCTAAACTCCCTTTCTCCCACAATGGAGCAGCCACATCCAGACTTCACCTGGAATCATTCCCAGTCTGAGCAATTCCCCATATTGAGGCGTTGTGTGAGATGATACTGGTTGGCATCAGTTGAAAACATGCCAAGGATCATGCTAGCAATAAAACTGGTTGAGTGCTCTCAATGCGGTGCCTAAACCTGTGTTCAGACCTATTTAGTCTACTGTTGGAGCTGTGGCATCAGACACACCAGAAAAAGGCTTTATATCAGAGCCAGCATCATCTGCTTTGCTTATGTTCTACTGACTAAGTGTCTATTGAGTCCCAGACTGACTAGACAAAAATCTTGTGAGTCTAACATTTCCCATTAGCTAATTAGAATGGTTTTGAAAGGCTTGTGTGGGTTCAGAGCAAAGAGCTGTTGGAGTAAATTTGGGAATCTATTCATGATACACTAGAAGGTTGTGCTGTCATTCAGTGAGACCTGAACAGGCAGGAGAATTGAATGAAGAGAAACCTAATGAAGTTCACCAAGGGTAAATGTAGAGTTTGGTAACTGTGGAGGTGTAACCTCATGCATGAGTACAGGAAAGGAACTGACCTGTTTGAAAGCAGCTTCTTGAAGAAGGACCTGGGAGTCTTGGTGAACAAGTTCACCATGGAGCAGCAGTGTGCTCTTATGGACAAAGGAGGCTAATGGTATCTTGGGGTGTGTAAAGAAGAATGTGGACAGCAGGTAGAGAGAGGTTCTTCTCTACCTCTATTCTGCCCTAGTGAGGCCATATCTGGAGTGCTGTGTCCAAGTCTGGCCTCCCCAGTCCAAGAGAGACAGAGAACTACTGGAAGGAGTCCAGTGAAGGGCTACAAAGTTGACTAGGGGACAGAAGCATCTCTCTTATGAGAGACCTGGGACTGTTTAACCTGGAGAAGACTAAGAGGGAATCTTATCAATGCTTGTAACTATTTAAAGGGTGAGTATCAAGAGCATGGGGTTAGTCTCTTTTCAGTGGTGGGCATTTATAGGTCAAGGGTCAATGGGCACAAACTAGAGTACAGGAACTTCTACCTAAACATAAGGACAAAATACTTCACTCTGAGAGTGATAGAGCACTGAACCAAGCTGCCCAGAGAGGTTGTGAAGTTTCATTCTCTGAACGTTTTCAAAACCTTCCTGGGTGCATTCTTACACAACCTGATCTAGGTGAACCAGCTTTAGGGCTTGGATTGGTTGATAACCAGAGGTCATTTCCAACCACTCCCCATCTGGGATTCTGTGATTCTATGATTCTGTGATTCTCTAAAGTCTGAAGACCCATTAACTTGGTCCAGGACTAAGATGCAAAGTCCTCCAGTGTGGAGCTATGACTCCACACCTGTCTGGAATTTAGAACCTCTCGTTTTTTTCAGGGGAATTTAGCCCCAGGGCTTGTTGTACTATCTCAGCCTTCATCTGTGAGATCATGCCTCCTTCTAGGGAAAGGAATTTCTATAACAAATCATATGGGATTCACTTTTTCTCCACTTTCATTTTGTATTCCAGCACTTGTGGTTAAATTTTCCTATGATAGACACCTCTTCACTTTTTCTGTACAGTATCCCTGTTTCACTATGTGGCAGTATTATTTGCCAGCTTGACTCACACTGAGGCTTCTTATGTAAGCTACACAAATAAAGCACATGAGAGTTGTCTCTTTGTAAGCAGCTGGGCTAGTAAGAAGTGAGGTATAGTTGCATATAACTTAGCTGAACTCATATGTAGGATGTTATATCTAAGCAAGTCACCCTAGACTCCTTTTAAAGTAGAGGGGTTCACCTGACTTACCTAGTTGCCCACCATAAGATAAAATAAGTAACAAGCTAGGACTCTGTGTTTGGCTCCATTGATTTTAAAGGGAGACTCAGGTAGAGACATGTGTGGGGTTTTTTCAGATAAATCCCACTGTAACAGTGTGAGTTAATGAGATGCAATTTTACAGCTCAAGATGAACCAAGAATTTGAAACTGTTCTTCCCTTTGTATGCACATAGTGGCAGATGCTGAGCATCTTCTTCAGAAAATCTCAGCTGGCAGGACAAAATATGAGAGGAGATAGGGTAGGCATCAAGGTGTGTTTTTTCCTACAGAAGTGTCTCTGTGTGTAGGTGATTTCCCAAACCAAAGATTCTCAGGACTCCTGTGTTCCTCTGAGCCAGCCTGAATTCCAAGAGCTACCTGCTGCTGAAGCAGACATCTCTGGCCTGTGCTCCCACATGGGGGACTTCACTCATTCAGCAGAGTAACATGCAAAAAAAGACCCAGGCAGATTTGTTCTTGGTGACAGTGAGGAGCAGAGCAGAGAGGCACTTGGATGTGTACAAGTCATACAGGAACCACAGGATTTGTTGATGCTTGCTCCAAATCAAAGATGGAACATCACAGGGAGATACAGGCTTATTACAGGCTTATTACCTCTGTAAGATGCCACAGTGACATGGTGGCATGGTGAAATGCCTCCTTTCATAGAGGCTGAGGAACAAGCAATAGATTTGGCTGCCCTCAGCTGCAATACTGAAGGTCACCATGCCTAGGATCTATATTGTGCTAAGCATTGTACACTGTCCTTCAGCCCTGATTACACTGACTGAATCACACTCATGAAAGATGACCTGCTTTGTGGTAGCTTCACAAAAATAAGAATAGCCTTTGACCAGTAAGGCAGTGCCTGAGACTGAATCAAATAGTGCAGATACTAGTGTTGGGTTAGGCTTAGCTTAGTTCTGTTCTAGTTCATCATGAGGACAGCTGAGATTTTGCAAGAATATCGCATTAGCCTGTCCAAAGCCTTTCTGAGATTAAACAAGGCAATGGTCTTCTAAGAAGGCAGGAGTAAACTCTGAAATACATAGCTGTGGATCTGCATGCATGTGTGGTACTTGTGCTTGTGTACAGGGCCAGCTTTGCTCCTTTCGGAGACATACACATGTAGCAGTGGACTTGCTAGTACTTTTACTGCCATGTATTATCTAATTTTTCTCCTTATTTACTTTATCCACCATTATGCTTTTTCTTCTTTTCCTTATTACTTGTCTTTGTTGCTCCTGATTTTTTTCCTTTTTCCTTCTCTTCCTTTTCTCCACCTTCTGGTCATTTCTCCCTCTCCATTCCCTCATCACTTCTTTCCTCTCTTCTATTGGTTCAGAGCAAGTTTTCAAATCTATAAACAGCAAAGTGACTATGTTCAGGCAGCCTCTGAGCCTGCAGATGTGGTGGGTTCTGGATTCCAATAACAGAACTTATTTGGAAAAAAACATTATCTGTAATGTGGAAATGGTTTGGCTTGAGGGTAAAATTTATCATCATTACCCTAATATCATCTCAAGCCTCAGCTCTGGCAGCAGCTAAAGAAAACTCCAAGGCTTAATTCAGTCAGTGAAAGGAAAGAGAGACAGAGGACGGAAAATATGATTTATGATGGAAATCAGTGCAATCATAATACTTTATGCTTGTAAAATTGGGCTGTTCCAACAGTGCTCAAGGATTGCTTAGGCAGCTTTCCACCAAAAAAGACTGTGGCAAGATAGAACATGGTAGTATGATGGTGCAGCTGGTACGAAGAAACCACATTTGGAGTTTGGGGTGTGACTCAGAACGGGTTTGTGCTGCTGGGGTTTTGTTTTCCTTCCTTCTCCAGGAATCAGGCAATATAATTTATCCAAGATCTATCTCCGCAGAACGGTAGAAAGATGTTCTGCAGCTCCCAGAGGGTAGACAAAGGGTAAAATGGAAAGGAAGGATGACAACTGGAATACAAAAGGAGAACTGACTGGTTCTCCAGGTAAATGGCAAGGTCCTGGCAGAAGAAGTATCTCCAGTGTAAAAGTGAAAGCAGCAATGTGAGTCATTCTTCTGCAGTGCAGAGTACCTCTCAGAGACCAGCTGAAGTATATTTACAAAAATTGGAATCAGGCTGTTCAGCTCAGCCAAAGACAGTCAAAAACTGATACAGTGTGGAAGATTTGTTTCTAATACAGAAAACTAAAAAGTATCTGAACTTTCAAATTTAACCAAATCATAATTCCTTTCATCCAATAAATAAATAAAATAAAAATTGCAGAGATAATGAACAAACTGCTGATGTAAAGTTGATTTATTTAATCTGTAGTATAAAGAACATGCCTTTTCAAAATGCTACATGTAATTTCCCTGAACAATGCTTTAAAGATGCTTGCACTTCAGTTGTATGGATGGGAATATACCCCCTGCAGCACTGCCTGTCTCTGAAGAAGCAAGACAGCTTAGCATCCCCAGCAGCCAAGATGAGGAAATACAGTTAATCTTAGGGTGTGCAAAGAAAAACACTTATTTGTTCATATCATTCCATGAAAGGTGAAGTACTTGACATCCAGGGCTTAAAATTCAATGTAAGTTATGTCTAAAAGCTGGTCAAAAGTGAAAAGTCAGCATTTGTAATGTATGTTTTTAATGGAAAATATCTTTCCAGATACTGTTGAAATTCTTTTGATATTTCCTGATTTCTGGAGAAAGTGCTGTGTCTAAAAGTTGGGAAAATACTTTCTGTGGATTCCTTATAAAAAGTAATAAATCTTCCTGGTATCAGCTTATGATTCCTGCCCTCTCCTTGCCTCAGGGAGCATGGACACATACAGTGATTTAGATCTATAACACATGCAGATCATGAAGGTGTAGCACAGCAGATTTTGACCCTTATAATCCTGTTCTGGACAATTGTATCTCAAATAAAGCAACTTCCTCCCTCTTCTCAGCCTAGTTATCATTTCCCAAAGAAGATGCTACTGAGAGCTGACACAGGAATACACTGTATTATGCAGTTCTGAGACCCATACTTATACAAAAAAGAGGGCACACACTGGAGAGCATCCCTTACTGGACACCAAAAATACAAATTGGGTTGAAGTTCACAGTACAAACCCTTAGAAGTGCTAGACTTCATTCTTTGGAGCTCACAGAATTTGTTTTCTGTAAACACTATGTCCAACTAGGCAAGGCAGAGTCTCTCTGTCCCTTTCCAGTTCTGAGTAACTCTGTGAGAGTCACAGAATACCTACCAATATTTACTACCCACATCGAGAGGAAATGTTGCTTAGCCTAAGACTGTCTCTGAACTCCCATCAGACAGGCTGAAGTGTAGCTGTTGTCACAGAGGGTACCCAAAATACTCAACTGCAGACAGTTTTGTGTTCTCAGAAGGACCATCACTACAAAAGGTGAGCAATGCACAAAAGTAGCCCCGTGCTCTCATGGCCAGAGCTAGGCTTACCAAGGGCTTTACCATGTTCTGGAAGGGACATCCCTATCTGTAACTTTAAACACTTAAAGCTTTCAAGCACTGCAGTCTTTGCAGGAATGGATGAAGAAATGAAAGGACAAAGGAAGTTTTACTCTATTCTCCTGCATCTCATCTCATCTCAACAGAGTCTACAAGGACATTGATAGATGAGACTCTGGTGCCAGAGAACTCGTGTTCCTCTCTGAGCTGAGGTTTTCAAATGACTCAAATAGGAGACAGGTTTATGGTAAATATTGTGTCTCACTCTTTTGGACAACCTGTTATATCCCATCAGGATCCATCTGTCATTTGCCTCCCCTTCACCTTGAAGTTTGTGAGCTAGTCCTCTTCCGTGTCCACTATCCTACCTCCACAGCCTTCCACCCCTATCCCACACATACACACACAGAGCATACACATCTGCTTCTCAGAGATCTATTTGTGAAGCACAGTGTTATCTGATGAACTAATTTCCCAGATGGAATACCAAATGTTTTTACTACCTTTCCTGATTCTGGAAAAGTTTGACAGTGGTAGCAAGGGAATGGAGAACAAAAGGTCCACTGATTGAAACCGAATTAAAAGTCTTGGGCCCCTGCAGTGTCAGTGGTGGACAGCCATCTGTCCCTCATTTGAAAGCCATTACTGTCTGCCATACCTAATGTTGCTTGTTCCAGACAAATGTTAAGATGCTGCATGAACCAGGTTGATGTACCGGGTCTTGCTTTGCAAACTTGCCCTTTATTTTAAAGAATAGAAGAAAAAAACATTTCACTGTATTCCAATGTCTTTCAGTATGTAACTGAGATCAGTAGAGTTACAGTTTACATTATCTCCTTTCACTGTCCAGGACCATTAATCACAACATAAACCTTCTTCATTAACTCATCCCAATCTCAATCTGCACACTCTCTAAAGTACAGAAATACCCAGACCAGATATGACAGTATTCCCTCTTTACACATACATGTTCTCCCCACAAATGTGTGCATATATATATATGTACATATGTATATAAAATGACTTAAAATATGCTAGACTGATACATACGCATATCCTCACATATGCACATATGTCCTTCACAGGCATAAGTGATGAAATATTTGATGAGACCAATGCGTTGGGAGGAAAAAAAGAAGAAAAACTCAGATGATGATAAATTCTTAAGCGTATTATCCATCCAAGTGTAGAAGAAATAGGTGTTTAAGAACCTGATGAAAAAATCTTAGAGACAGTAAAAGAAACATGAATACCTCTACTATCTCCCTTTCTGAAAGAACAAAAAACCAAAAAAAAACCAAAAAAAGATATTTCTTATTTTTCTGTATGATAGTTGAATTGGCAGAAGAACTACAGTTGTTGTGTGAACCACAGTTTTTGTGTAGGAGGCACAGAAAAGCAGATTCTTTTTGCCATTTTGAGAACTGTCTTCTGCTACTCAAACTGTTTCTTAGTCTGTGATGATATTGAAACTAGAAGATATCTAAAGGTAGGAGAAATGTCTGTAATCAACCCAGCTGGAAATACTGTAGAGCCCTTGCTGGAAACTGGAAAATACATGTTGGAGAGACCTTTACTAGTAGTTTTTTGTTGGGTTGTTTTTGTTTTTTTTTTTTTTTTGGTGGTGTTGTTTTTTTTCCTTCAGGGAATGTATTATACTTCTAAAACCTTGTGCAAACAGAAATCAGAATCAAAACAGGAATTAGTGGGGATATTTTATGGTCTTTAATACACAAATAGTCAACCTGACAAATCAGTGCCATTGAATCAAAACACTTTCTATCATCATTTTCAGTTCTCAGAAGTAGACGTTTCTTACTTCTAAGCACAATGTTTAAGACTGAATGTTCACAGAAGCTGTTACACCTTTACTTTTTGAAGGTTAATTTCATAATGGAGAGGAGCAGGAAGGTCTCATGGGTCAATAGAAGACCACAGATGCTGTCAGTTTAACACATTTATCTAGAGGAGTCATAAAAAATAAGGCTAATTTCAGAGGTTAATATTTTGTTTATTAACATTTCAGTATTTAATACTATGTTACAAACACTCAGAAATCTTTTTTTAAATAAAATCAGATATGCCTCTTCCTACTGCCACTATTCTTACAGGGGGTTCTTGATGAGGAAGCTGTAGTAGTAATGACATGGCTGAGAAAAGTGGAGAGTTACAATGTTTGGAGATTTTCTTGGAAGGGGGTGTTTGTTTTTCTGTTGGTATAGACAGGAAGCTTAAGACATTATCTGCAGGCTACATTGTGTGCCTTTTTAAACATAAAGCTCTTAATAAATACAGACAGCAAATCAGGACAAGAACAGACGCAAGTTGTTTCAGGCGACTTCTGTCAAGTGAACAGTAATGCACCAGGATTAGTGGCAATCCTCTCCAGATTGCAGAGAGCAAGTTGCCTGCAGATGAAGTGCTCCAGGCATTGCAGTGGGTTTATCAAGGGGTCCTTGATATTCTGGAGCAGACATGCAGGCTGCAACATTATCAGTAGCTTTTCAATTCAGTCATATCCTGCTGAAAACTGGGTGACAGTACCGGTGACTGTGGGAGACAATGGGATTTTAATTCCATAAGCATCCTAAGGAACTCACATCTGAGTGGTTCCCAGACTGACCCCCTTCACTCCTATGATGTTGCTAATACAACCAGACTTGCTCTTAATAACCAAAATGTTAATAGCACAATATTGGCTGGGCAACAATTTGAGCCAGTGAACCATTAACTTCCATTCCATCAGGTGCAATCAAAGTCAAAGTTCAGTGGGGCTCAAAAACACAATGACAGCTATTCCCAGTGTCAACATTCTTCCTTGTACTGAGCGTTCCTTGAAAATGCCATCTCAGAAGAGAACCCTTTCCAATATAATTTTGTTGAACTTATGCTAACATCTTAAGGTATATTATTCCCTGAGGGTGGGAAAAGGTCTGTTACTGGGTGTAGGTTAGCTCTTTATAGATGAAGAAGGTATCTCTTTCATATTCCCACATATCTCTCTGAACTGACTATGCCAAAGTGCTACAAGGCCCTTCGATTCTTCACTTTCCACCAGAAAGTATGCCTAAAAGCTAGAATTCACAACATTGAGTTACCTAGTACAGTGAATCCTCATGACACAACCAGCTGTGTTTTTTCCTAATAGCACCATCAAGGATGGTTGCCAGAAGAACATATCTGTTTACTGGCATCTGATTTGAATTACTCTTCACATCAACACTAAGTCCCTGGACTTGTGAAATGTTACTTTTGGGAACAGAGTGGGTTGCTTGCTAGATCCTTTTCCATAGCTGAGCATCTGAATTTGTATTTCCAACTCAATTTAATGACAATATCCTGAGAAAAGCATGTCCCTGTAAGATCTGTAGACTGAAATACTCTCAAAATCCAGGAAATTAAGAGCAGCATCTCACCTTCCATGGAAAGCATTTATAAAAAACTGTCACCACTTCTGAGGTTTAGCTGTGGAGCCCTTTCTGCTAAGATTTTTAAAGAGCTAATTAAAATAACACATGCTATAGTTTCTTTGAAGCTGTATGTTGGGGTGTTGCTCTGATTGTTAAGCATTGGAACAGGCTTCCCAGTGAGGTATTTAAATGATGTTTAGATATGGTGCTTAGTGACATGATTTAGTTGTTATTTGGCAGTGCTGGGTTAGTATTGGACTCGATCTTAAAGGTATTCTCCAACCTAAATGGTTGTATAATTCTTTGACTCAATCATACTATTACCTTCATTGTGAATATCTTGTTTTGCCCTGCCTCCATCTTAAGCTCAGGAAACATAAGGAAAGCAAAACAAGTTTGGAAGCCCTTCCCAAGGGCTTCTAGCACAGCAAGAAGGTTTATATGATTTTTTAAGTTTTTCCATGGCTCTTTCTGAAATTATACCTTACAGGAACTTTTCATGCCCGTTGTTTTTTATTGTTATTTCATTGTTGTTTTGGTTTTTGGTTGGTTGTTTTGTTGTTTGTTTTCTTTTAATGCCCTTGTTTTGGCTTATTAGCCTTCCAGCAAAAATGATGCATTACACATGATTTTGAAACAGTTTGTATGCTCCATGCAGCTTTATGTAGTATACAGAATAGCTTAATCATACACATACTGAAAGAGGCGTACACACACAGAGTGAGAGACAGCAGGCACACCTGAGACTGAAGTGCATCCTGTTCATAAAAGGAGATATAGTGCTGATGGCATTTCACACTGAGGTATCCAGGGACTATCACATGGCTTGATGAGACCAAGGATGCTCAATAGACTTTCCAAACCTAATTAGTACTTAATGATCTGGAGAGACACGGATGTCCATCACCTCTGCTTCAGCCCCTCTGTTCTTCCTCAAATTCTTAATTAACCTTTAAGTAGATGATGTGCTGATGAGTTTCCTAGGATATTGCATTGATTTTTTTCACACATGCATGCATACAGGCTCATACACACACTCACCCACACTACACTCTTTCTAGAACACATATTAAAGAAGCTCTGGTACAAATTCTAATCTCCAATACACTCCACACAAGGGCTCTGCTGATCAATGTTTATTAATGAAGCACTGCCTCAAAAATTGTTAATTGATGGCAATGTACAGAACATTGTCTGGGATTTAACCTTATTCATCATTTAAGTATGTTAGAAACTAGAGCATGGTGTTAATTAATAGCACAAGAACAAAGTTGGATCATTCTGCTGTGGACTTGAAAAACAAAATCATATTCGCAAAGAGGGGGGAAAAAACCCCTGTGATTAAATATAAAACCAGAGGAAAAAAGTGAGAGAAAATGGAGCCAAAGCCAGTGTAATATTCAAGATGACTCACTTTCTGCCGATAATGAAATAAACATTTTCTCATGCACTTATGTAATATTTTACTGTTGTGTCATATTCAATCAACTCTAAGTTTTAGCAAGCTGAGCAGAGGGTTGGGGGAACCTGCTACCAATGGGGTGAAAATAGATTAATAAGTTTTGAAAAGTTAATAGCCACATTTTCAGATTAAAAAGGAAAAAAAAAAAATCAGTGTTGGTAGCTGAATTCATCAGGGTGAAAATGACAAATGGAGAATGCCTTTCTTAAAGTTCACTTAATAACAATCTAAATATGTAGTGATAATGTAGTGTGCAATGCTAACAGCTGCACTCTTCCAGGCTTGTCTAGATGTTTTCAATGACTGTTTGTTCTCCAAGTCATATGCTTGATTAATGAAAACCTATCTACCCAGACATTCATTTAACTGAGTTATTACCGTGGGGTCAGCACACTGCAATTGGAGGACTCTTGCCCTTGCTGAACAAAGACAAGTGAACCATTTGAGTCTGGGATCAAAATTTCACTGTACAGACTCTAGCTAGTTGTATCCAGACAAGTGGAACACTGTTGTGGCACAGTCTTCTGGCCCCATCAGGAGTTGTTCTGGATGGAAAGACATGTGACCTGCCCAAGATCATACCCATATAGGATAACAGGCACACAGAATGGACATCCATAGCTGTGCTTAAGAGCCATGGTATGGTGCTCCTGTATAGTAAAGCCTAGTTTCTGTCTATGATGAGACAAAATATCTCTGCAGAGCAGGGACTGAAGCTACTCATGTCACTGGACTTGCATTCTTTTGCAGTTTCTGTGTTATATCAATGTAGGATCATATCCCTAAATAGATATTGTAGTGACTCCTACTTTCAAAAATGGCAAGGATGTATGAACATGTAGTGTACTCCCCACTCCAGAATTTGTGTCATCTAAAGAGATAATGGTCTGAGGAAATAGAAGTAATGAAAGACAAATCACTGGGATGAGGTTCAAGGAAAATAAAACCAGCAACATCAATTAAAAATTAACATATAAACACAACCACAAAAAAAACCCAAAACACCAAACAACAACAACAAAAAAACCCAACCAAAAAAACAAAACCACCAAAAACAAAAACAAAAAAAAACCAAACCAAATCAACCTAGCAAAGAAGAAGCAGAGGCAGAGGTACTGTGAGGTTTTCCCAAATTTCAACACTTTAGGGGTTAATCCATTCCTGTCCTTTCAATTCAAGAGAAAAAGCATGCCATTTTGAAACAAGGAAAAAAATCTATCCATTTTTTGTATGTCCAAATCTCTTTTCTCCCTTATTTTCACATAAGATATTCTGGATGCTGACCAAATTTCTGAGTTATTCATATCCCCTTAAAACATAAATTTCAATTGACTTCTCTGTTGTTTGGTGCTTTGGTTTTGTTTGTTTGTTTGTTTTTAAACAGATTAATGTCTTAATTTCTATTTGGAAGGTACAAAATTATAAAACATGGAGCCACCCAGAGGTTATCTAACCTATCTTCAGGTACCAAGGCAGGATTAGTTCTGCCTGTCATTCCTTTAGCCTGTAACCCTTGAGTCATGCAGCTGTTGTAATGGTAGGGCTGGATAAACATAAATTCAAGTGAGAATGGGAAATGGACAGTGTGAAAGATGTGACAGAAGAGAGGACAATTCAGAGCATACCATCAGGGACCATGGAAGATGTCAGTGACTACCAGATGCCATGAGAAGGCAGATATTCTGGCTTGCCTAGATCACTGAAGATGAAAAGATCTGGCATTGTATGTGCAATTTGAATTAAGATCAGGTTTCTTCTGATGCAATTAGTGACTGCTCATGTGCAGCACACTCCAATGGTTGGTTATGAGAAGGAATACAAAGGGCAAAGAAAGTTTCTGAGGTATCCTGACCATATCAGTAGGACAGTGTTTGCAGAAAGCACAAGAGAACATTTCCTGCTTTGTACTTCATGTCCTCTAGATGAGATACGGTTCTCCTGCGACTCTCCTGCATGCTTTCTGTGAAAGCTTATTCATACTTTATTCTCTCTTTTTCCAACACATTCTTGGGGAAGAAAGGGAAGTGTAAAGGACACACACCACAACCCCACACCCCCCCATACATGTCCATGAATGTGGGTATGTAAATCAAGCCATATGAAAGCAAGTACCCCAGCTCTCAGTCAGGAAGGTCTGGTGTGGATTGCAAGAATACTTTCTTATTAGTAGTGATTAAGTGAGCCATTTATTGTTTCAAAGTCATGTAACTTAATTCTTCTTCTGAGAGCAAAAAAGCAAACAAATACCCAAGAGACAAGTCTACTTTTTTTTTCTTTTTTTTTTTTTTTTCATCTTGTGGGAAACCCTGACTGCATAACCTAGAAGCATTTGGACAAGTAGAGGAGAGGTGTCCGTTCAGTCTCTCTCAATTCCACATCTTCTACTGCTTACTGAGAAGAAAGCTCTTCCAGGCTGTGATAATGTCTTTAGATGAGCAATGAAAGAGAAAATATATTGCTTACATTACAAAAAAAAAAAAAAAAAAAGTGATTAATTAAAAAGAACAATCATTTTATATTTAGAAAGACTGCTCAATGGCAGACTGGAACAGCTTTCAGGTCTTGAAAATCTAATTAATTAATTAAGTAAGTAAGTAATCAATCAAAAGGAAAGAAACCCACCTCCCCACTCTCTGGAAGCTCAAGGTTATTACAGAGCCAGGGGGGCTCATCTCAATCACAACAGGCAACCCAAATCTAGCAGCTTAGTGACTACGTTCTTAGCAATGCTTACACCCAGTCCTGGACATTAGAATCTGTTTAGCACAAAGTAAACATGTTATTCATGATCCTAGGGATTAGCTTGTAGTCTGCCTGAAAATTGCTGCAGCATTTTTAGCCGTAAGAGTTGTTCTTTATCAGAGCTGGTTTCATGCAGAGATTAGGCATCAGCAGAGCTCATCCAAAGTATGCCCAGCATACTCCCAAGGGCTTTTAGGGTCAGTGGTGAAGTATCTTGTAAACAAGCTCCTGGCATGGGTCTCTCAAAGAGGCCCATCCTGATCTAGAGAGGAGAGTGTTAAATTGCAGATCACTGTCCTTGGTTCAGATCCTTTTTTCACCCTGAGGAATTAGAAATATAGTAAGTGGACTTTCCATACTTCTCCTTCTTCCACCTGTGTGGGTTACAGGCTGAACATTGGTGTTTGTCTCTGACAAGAAGATGCCTTGGTATGGAGAGGGCACCACCTTGGTAGGAGTTTGTTCTTAGGGAACAAGCATAATGCAGAAGTAGGCCACACTGTTACCTCCAGTGTGAGTCAACCCCACCAGAAAGACACTGTAGAAGACCGTGATTAGTACATGCCAGAAGGCAACAGACTACAGGCTGGCACAGTAGGGTATTTCTTGCTTTCTTGAATATGAAAGAGAAGCCTTCCCTATCTAAAGCAGTTAACACCAGCACTCCTAATCCTTGCTTTCCATGAAGATAGCAAGAACCGTCTCTTGCTTCTGAAACCAGGTGAACTACCAGTGATGAAATCAACATTCAACCTACGCTGGCTTGACTAGAGATTATGCCTTCACATGGCAAAAGTTCAGCAACAATTCACAAGTGACTTGAATTAATCAGCTACTGTGGGAAAGACAGGACACTGAAGGCTTTGTTTGTCACCTAGGAAAGCTGTCCCCAGCATGGGTCAGAGTGAAATAATGAAGCAGACAATTGCATCTGCTGTTCTGTTTTGCTAACAAATAAATACACTTTAATTAGGTAGCACCAGTGGTGGTGACTGTCAGACTAGTTGCTCAGTGCACAGCAGGATGCACTCCGATCCCTGGGACATAGTTGCATACTAGTTCAAATATCTCACTTGCTGTTAGTAAGGTGTTGTGAAAGTAAATTTATAGTTAGCTTAGCTTTGCTAGAACACACTGTCAAACACGTAAGACATTCATTCTGTCCTTCCTTGGTTCCTTCCTGCAGTGACTAAACCTCTGCATGCCTATTAGCAAACAGCCTCAGCATCCAGTTTTGATACTTGAATGGCACACCTGAAAGGAAAAAAAGAAATGGAAAAAAAAGCTCCCCAAAACCCCAAACAAACAAACCTTATATCTCTTTAGAGAGCCTTCCAGTCTTTGTGCCTTGACATGTAACATGTTTATTTCTTTCTTTTCTTCCTCCTCCCATTTCCATCCATGCTTCTGCCTTTCTCCCTTCTTCCCTACCCACTCACCCCTACAGGTATAAATAGTAAAAAAGCCAGGTAGCTAAACATACTGCGTCAGTCCCTGCTGTGCCAATTACTCATCTGCTGCCTCCTTGCCCCATGCTGCATGTTGAACATTGTCTTGCTGAGTTATGCTGATTTGAATAGTTGTATGTCTGTGTTTGAAATTAAGCATGTGTTGAAGCCCTCTGCTTAATCTGGGACCTAGGTTCTGACATTGATAGTGTAGAGGCAATTGCCCCTTTACAAGCAGTGACCAGAATCCATTTCACAATGCAAATGCTGAGTATTAATGAGACTAACAGGCACAGATGTTGAGAGCTGGCTGGTGACAATGTAGAAAGGGCTCTCTGCTTGATCTTCCTGTGACCAGTCTAATTGCTTCTGGTTTATATAAGACCCAAATACGTGTCAATTCAATTCTTCATCTTTAATCTGGGGGTCCTCTAGAAATGGAGACCAGGAAATTAAATAAAGAAGTCATTATAAATGTTAGTCATTAATGGTGTGAACCTTCATACTCGTCTGTCAAGATACTGGTAGCAGCTCAGAAATATTGTTCTCTGAGCACTGACTGTTGGTTTTTAATGAGATTGTTCTACCAGCACTCTTTAAGTAAACTATTTGAGAGTGATCTGGATGCTGAGGTCAGAATTATCCTTGACATCCTCTTCTGTCTTTTTGTCCCAGTCCTTTTTGGAGATAATTATTCATAAAGTACATATCCTGTTTTTAATCTGTCACTTTTCCTTCTGCAACTCTTGTGGGATCAATGGTGCTTTCCTAGTATTCAAGCTCTTTTCCAATGCACTGACTTTAATCAGCACTTAAATACTGCTATTTTAATGGGTGCTTTGTAAGTGCTTAGATAATGGTGGTTCCTAATTGTATCTACATCTGTGAGTGTTGGGGCATCATGTGTGTTACCCCTAACAAGCTTTAATACTTTGACTTAATTTTTTTGGTAACATGTGACCAATAACACTTAAAATCTGTCTGTTCACCTATCTAGTTTGTAGTTCGCTCTCTTAGCTGTTAAATGTAAAGACCTTCAGAAATGTCAGGATTAGTTCAACAGAACTGTGTGGCTTGTCTGTTGTTAGAATAGATCTCCTTCCCCATTTCCATCACTACATCAGGGCTGATGAAATTCAGAAGGACAAGATTTTAGAAGTCAAAAGAGAAGTCATGCTCTTCTCTTTATGCAGACCTCCACAAGAAGTTACTATCTTTATTAGAGTTGACCATGATTTTGACAGTTAGGGCTAGTGCTAAAGTTTTGAAAATGAAAATATATGAGTAGGCTGATCCTCAAACCCTAAAATATGTTTTTTTATAACTAGGGACCAATTCTGTCATCGGCCTTCAAATGTACTAGAACTGGAAATTAAGTTTAAATAAAGAGTTTATACTAACATTGTCTCTTAACGAGGGTTTCAATACCATAACCAGAGAGAAATCAGGTCTGTAGTAAAAATGCAAGCAATTAAATTTGTCTCCTTTCCTCATTAAAAACAAAAAGAAAAAGTTGACAAAATTAATTATATGAGGTCCTTCAGATTTACATGGAATATTTTGGTTCCATGGGCAAATAATAAGAGAAGGCATAAATAAATATTTATTTTTGAAGAGACCATCATGCTTTGGAAGCACATACTTAACATTTTTTTCTATATACCATAATCCTAGATTAGACTACATGGATATGGTACCTACCACAGTCTCTAGTTTTAGTGAAAAAAGAATAGTTTGTCAGAGGAACTTTTGCCCACAAACTTTCCTGAGAGGTTTGGTATGTCTAGGGGAGTCTTGCACAACAGAGAATGATGGCAGCATAAGAAATGAAAATACACTTCCTCCAGTAATGTCTCCAGACTGAAGTCATTGGGGTGTTTATGACTTGAAGGGGAAAACCAACCAACAGGTATGGGCACATGGAGAACATTTCTCTCCCCTCTTGTGCTTGAAGATCTGACATGATTCTGTGTGGTCAGACTATGATTTTTTTTTTTTTCTTTTCTTTTTCTTTTTATGTTCAGGACAGCAATCTGTAGTTGTATGAAATTAATATCTATTCAACACTCTGTAAAAATACTAAACAAAGAGATTAATTGTTAGCCATGATTATCATATTATTTTTCATTATTGTGGGATGCTGAGACTATGTTTGAAATAGATGGGAATCCAATTACCTTAGTTCTGCCTTTGTCCACTGGATGAGACTTTAATTTCAGGGCCACTCTTCACCTGCTCTGAATAGCTATGAGAAAGCTATGGAACTCCATGTTTTTGAGATGGTTTGTCACATATATTTTGTTTTGTCATGAAAGGAGACTACTGGCTGCTAAGCAACAGAGTAACTGTATTTATGTGTACATTTATCTATACATATGCACATATACATACATATGCAGACACCAGAGTATTCAAGGACAAGAGTCCTCATCAGACTGGCTTTCAGCTGAGAGTAATCCTATTAATTAGGGCTGCATTTACTGTCCCACTTCAGCTTCTCCCCACCTTCCCCCTCCTTTTCTTTCTTCTGTTGCAACTATTACTATTTTTAATTAATGTGCCAAAATGTTCACTTCTAACTATAACAAGGAAAAAGAAAGACAAAAGGGCAGAAGTTAGAAGAGGAGCTCTGGTGAGAAAAACAATTTGTTTGGCTAACCCTTTTAGAAAAAGGTAGACTTGTCAATTATTTCTCTTCAGGATGGTGCCCCATAACTAGGGAAGGGAGCAGAAAAGCTGTTTAATGGGGCTTTTCTCCCATTCCAGGAATAATCATGCCTACAGAGAAGTCTTAAGCAGCTTTCTGCTTGGAGGTAGGGCAGTTCTGTTGCACATCCCAATATTTTTGTGGTTTTTTTTTTTGTTGTGTTTTTTTTTGTTTGCTTGTTTGTTTGTTTAAGAGGTTCTAGGAATCTCTATACTAGTAATTAATTAATAGATGCAAATAATCCAGGTTGAAATTTACCTCTTTGTTCTTCATCTTTAAAGCAGTTTAAAATTATTAATTGAATACTGTGAAGGCGTAAGCTGATTACAATATTTGCTGTAGGGAAACTGAGGTATAAAAGACAATACTAAGTTTGAGAGTGCATATATAGATTTGAAAACTCTCTTTTCAGCCAGAATAAACACTATGAAATGCACACTGCTGTTGTTGCCATTATACTTAAGCTGAAGTTGTCCTAAGTGTTGATAAAATACCAGAAGAAGGAAGTTCAGAAAGGGAAAAATCAGCTTTCATCTAAAGGAATAATGGCCCATATTTTTAAATTTTATAATTCTTTATGGATAATAATAATCTAAATCTTTGCCAGAAAATGGAAAATAAAAAACATTTACATGTTTTAGTATTTTTAGTATTTTGTTGAATTCATCTCCTCCTCAGCCTCTATTCTGCCTCTTCCCAAAAGGAGTGTGAAAAATTAAAAGTATCAGAACCTCATGTGTTGTGAGCCCTGTCCTTTCTGTCTCTGAGGAGATGAGTTTTTAAAGCCTCCAGCTGGCATCTGCCAATTTTCCAAGACAAGCTGTGGAGATGGAGTCCATCACCCCAGAGGTCCCTGATTCAAACTCAGTGGCTTTGTCAAGAGGGTGGTAACTACTTTTACACACACACACAAATTGGCAGCTATCTCAACCACTCTGCACAGAAATCCTTGACTCCCATTCACATGCATCAGGCAGTGTCTCCAATTTCAAATGATATTTTATTTGACTTTCAAATGAGAAAACTAAGTATCACGAACAGATGAAGAGACAATCAAAACATCTTTGTCCAGGTTTTTTGAAATTGGTTTTGAAAACTTAAACTCACGAGCCATTTTGCCAGTTTTCACAATATTTTTGTCATTAAAAAACAACAACATTTGCTATCTGTGTCCTAATTCTCTTGCCTTTGGAGGTATTGGAATTGGTGCTGATTCATCTTAATTAAATATAACTTGTTTCTGTCTGCCAGTGTTTGTAGAGAAGCTTGAACAGCATTTATTTTCAGAGGAGGAAAACCTCAAAATCTGAATAATTTTCTAAGCCAAATCTCAGAGATCATAACAGTATTAAGGAGGCACAATTGCTTTGATAACATTGGCATAAAATCAGAAGTAGAATAAAAGGGGACAAACACAGAATCACAGAACCACAGAAAACATCTGTTTGGAAGACACTTCAAAGAGCATCCAGTCCAACTTTTGACCCAGTTTAGGGTTAGTCCATGTCCCTAAGCACCAGGCTCACACCTTGCTTAAACACCTCCAGTGATGGTGATTCCACCACTGCCCTGGGCCAACCATTCCAATGTTTGATAACACCCTCTGTGAAAAAGTATTTCCTAGCATCCAGTCTGAACCTTCTCTGGTGCAGATGGAGTCCATTTCCTCTAGTCCTGTCGCCTGACACCAAGGAGATGATGACAGCCTCCTCACTCCAACCTCCCTACAGGTAGTTGTAGAGTGTGATAAGATCTGCCTTCAGCCTCCTCTTCTCCAGACTGAACAATCCCAGCTCCCTCAGATGCTCCTTGTAGGCCATGTGCTCCAGGCCTTTCATAGTATCATAGTATCAGTCAGGGGCAGGGACACCTGACACTAGGTCAGGCTGGCTTGCTCCCCTTCTCTGGAAATACTCCAGAACCTCGATGTCCTTCCTGTAGTATGTGGCCCAGAAGTGAGCAAAGAACTTGAGGCGTGACAATGCCGAATACAGGGGGATGATGCCCTCCCTGTTCCTGCTGGGCACAGTGTTTCTAATATAAGCTGGGATGCCACTGGCTTTCTTGGCCTCCTGAGCAGACTGCTGACTCATGTTCAGTTGAATATGAATCAATACCCCCAGGTACCTCTCCAAGTTGCAGCTTTCCAGTGACACATCCCCAAGTCTGTAGGTTACCATGAGGTGGTTGTGACCCAGGTGAAGGACCTGGCACTTGGCTTTCATACGGTTAGCCTTGGCCCATCAGTCTGATCTGTCCAGGTCCTGCTGCAAAGCCTCCCTACCTTCTAGCAGATCAACACAACCACCCAGCTTGGTGTCATCTGCAAATTTACTAAGGGTGCACTCAATCCTCTCATCCAGATCATTGATAAAAGAGAAGAGGCCCCAGTACTGAGCCCTGGGGGACACCACTAGTAACTGGGTGCCAGCCAGCCAGGTTTTAGTCCAATGTAGAGTGCACTTATCCAAGCTTTATACCATGGGTTTCTGAAGGAGAATGCTGTGAGAGGCAGTGTCAAAGGCTTTACTAAAGTCCAGGTAGACAACGTCCCTTCCCTCATCCACTAGGCAGGTCACCTTGCAGAACAAGATCAGATTAATCAGATAGGACCTGCCTTTTGTAAACCCATACTGACTGGGCCTGATTGCTTGGGTGTCTTTGTAAGAGCCATGTGATGGCACTCAGGATGATCTGCTCCATAATCTTTCCTGACACCGAGGTCAGACTGAAAGGCCTGTAGGTCCTGGGATCATCCTTCCAGCCCTTCTTGTGGATGTGCATCATATTTTCAAGCCTCCAGTCAATAAGGACCTTCCAGGTTAGCTAGACTGTTGAAAAATAATGGTGAGAGTCTTGGTGAGCACATCTGCCAGTTCCTTAAGTACCCTTGGGTGGATCCCATCTAGCCCCATAGATTTGTGCATATCTGTGTATCACAATAGATCATTGATCATTTCCTGCTGGATTGTGGGGACTACTTAACACATGATAATGAATAACATCCCACAATCATCAAGTTTGATTCCTTGCCACTGCATGAACTCTCAAGGTCTGTCTTGAACTTGTCCTTGTATCTTGCTGCCTAATTTTCCTGATGACTGCTGGTCTAGGACTCCACACTATTGATAGGAGATAATTGTTTTCCTAATTTCTAGGTTAGATGTACTCAGAGCTGGTCAATGTAGTTGCTCAATAGAATGAATTTATATTAATGACTGGTAAATTGTTCATTTACACTTTGTAATTATTCTTGACTATAAGTTGCATTTTCTCTTTTTTTCCTTTCTTTTTTTTCCTTTTTTTTTTTCTTTTTTTTTTTTTGTGTGTGTTTGAATTGTTATCTATCTATATTCACTCCTCAGGGTGTGTTGGTGAGTTGTGATTGATCAATAAACCCACATCACGTTATTTCATATTCCTGATTGAATAAGCAGACACATATCTGTGTGAATATAGAACTTCCTTTAATATTCATATATATGCATACACATATCTGTCTATCTATCTATCTATCTATCTCTGATAAAGAAAAATTGTAAGCATGCAATTTGCTTCTGTCCGTTGAAAAGGGAATTTACCTTCCCACATAACTTTTACTGTATTGTACAGTCAAGTGGTGCATAGTTAAACAGCTTCTGTAATATCTTCTGGAAATGGATGCATTTCAGCAATGTTATACAGAAATTTCTATATGAATTCCATGTACTGGAAAGCACCAGAACATGTTGGTATTGGTATTGGTATTGGTGTCAGTGTTGGTGTTGGTATTGTTTTTTTTTAAAAGGACACTGGGGAATTTTTTCCCAAGATAATGGCATTTCATAAGTATTGGTGGATGTTGTCAGTATTAGAAGGTCTGGAAGTATTAGGGGATTTCAGGCACTTTTGCAGGCAACTCCAGAACTTCAGGCCTTGTTTGCTTATGTTTTGGTTTAAATTAATTATCTGGAGTGAACAGACATCTTTGCTTTGTATTTAAACAGCGATTCATCACCTTACCCTCTCTAACCTCAGCTAACAACATTATCTCCTTGGGTCAAGTGAGAAAGGCCAGTGCTCTTGTTGCTGTAGGTGACAGGTTCAAACCCTTTTAATCATCCATGACAGCACCTGTTGTGATTTTGTTGGTTTTTTTTCCCCATATTGGTTGATTTGTGAGGTTTTTTGATTGTTTTTTCAACCTCTTTTCTTTCAGATTCTTTATAGATCTTTGGTTTTTACTTTTCATCATTTCCAGTTTTTACATCACATCCCTTGTCCTCCATCTGAAGATTTTATTTCAATTAATTTGTCTTTCTTTGAAACAGTTTTCCCTAAGTATTATATTCACATGTTCATGGTCAAACTTTCAAACCCATGATGTCAGTCTGGATTGGAAATAAAGACAGAAGCACATTACTTGCAAATGCAAGCACACACAGAACTCTCCTGTTTTGTTTCTTTTTCCTCATCTTGGGAGGTGGAGAACTACACACAGACACAAATACACACTCCCTAGGGAGCAGTCATATCCCGTTCCTTCAGTTCAATATGTATCTCCAGCACTATTAAAATTAACAGAAAGCCCCCTTAATCCTTCTCCCTCATACAAAGCGCTCTTGTTTCCTATGGATCAACAGGTTCTGGATTCTTATCTTAGGAAGCAAATAAAAGAAAGGAAAAGGAAACAAAAATATGTCACCTTTCCTCCACCACAAACTGCACACCAACAATATTGTTATTGATATGTAGCTTACAGTTCTCTGTGGCAATGAAAAAGTCCCAGTGATAGTAAGATAACCTTTGACTTTTGCACTTCCTGGTAGATTTTTTTGCATCTCTGGCTGGACACAGTTTCTCTCACTTTCTGCTATGAGATTGCACATTTTCAGGCCAGGAAAGGACAGGTATCATCAGGAGCTTCACTGGCTGGCAGAGAGCTCCACTTGCTGGTACCTGACCTGAGCTGCTGAACAGAGGCCATGATAGATGCATGATACTAAAGAGGAGGAGAGCAGTGGAGAAGTGTCATGCTTTGGTGGTTGCAGGCTTTGTTTTGCATACATTCAGGCTCTACTGTGCATAAGTAGTGCACTTGTTGCTGTGTACTCAGCTGTGTTTGATGTCTTTGAACAAACTCAAACTCTTGTTCATTTAGAGTGGGTTGAGAAGAGTTGAGGACAATTAAGCAGCAGCCCAGAGTACCAGGAGATATGCATGATGGATCACAACACCCAACTGGCATCAACCTGAGTCTTGTTTTTGTCACACAGAAGTGGAGTCAAAACTTCTGTGTCATGCCCTAAGCCACCTGGACTTTGTGAAAAAGCTCTGATTTAATTTGATACAATAATATATAGAGAGTAGCTCTTCCCAGGTCAGGATGACAAAGCTTGTCCTTTTGAGGATGAATGTGATCAGTCCCGGATCCAGGTTTCTTCCTGCGGAATGAGAAATGTGGCCACATGAACTGAGTTAAGTCTGCTATTTTCCAGTTGGGGATGAGATTTTGTAGCCTCTGCCACCACTTCATTGTTTTTATCAGGAGCTGCCTGTTGTTTCAGTCTTTCACAAGAGATTATATAAAATAGCCTCTCCAGGAACCAGAACACATCTCTGGGGAATATGATGACAGTATCCATATCTTAAAAGCCATAAAGTAGAGGCATGTTGTAGAAAGCAGTGGTTCTCAGAACTAAGTGCAGTATGGTATTCAGGAAAGCTGACAAGCTTACACACTAAGGCAAAGCTAAGAAAAGTGCATTTGAAAACACAGATTTTGTCACACTTCTTATTTTATAGAATTTTCCTTCCCTAAATTACTTCTGCAGCCAGAACAAAGCCCCTTAAACCCTAGCAGAGTATAGCTGGTTCTTGACATTACCCACCTGTGAAACTGATTTCTCTTAAAGTCTCCATCACAGAGAATGCCCCTTAAAGCAGTAGCTCCCCTTCATTTTGCAGGTTTTGTATCTTAGGGTCCTCCAGCTCATGTGGACACTGACCTTAGTGGGTGAACAAGCTACTAAGGTGTTTTCTTCCTCCCTGATCTCATGCAGAGATTACTTTCTGGACTGTATAGTAGATGAGAGGCCTGATAACAGGCTTTTTTTCAGGTCTGGCCAGTGCTGAGACAGGAGGAGACACTAACCAGAGCTCTGTGATTGCTCAGTTACACAAGGACAGAAACAATCTCCAACTGTATGTTTTCAAAGTGTGCTGCACCACAGAGCAGCTCATTAGAAATAGCTATATTTGTATTTTGAGCAGAGTACTGAGAACCGTCTGGCTACATCATCCATTACTGCAGCTCAGGAGACGAAGTAGAAGCAAGTTTCCTACCTCTGCTTCTCCACTAATCTGCTAGGAGAACTCAGACCACTGAGCTGTAAGTACCTTGGACCACCCCTAGAGAGCTAAAATGCAGCTAGTTAGCGAGAGATTAAAAGACTCCCAAGTGTGTCTGAGTGCCTAGGCAAGGTGGTATACAGGATTCTCCTTAGAGACAATGACTGAAAAGCACTGGGCACAGTTGGGTCAACCTCTCTAAATATAGCCCTGTGTGCCTCAGTTTCCCCACTCTGATCAGTGGTCAAAATGATGTCAGCAGCCACTGCCCTCAGGTTTTATTGATGAACTCCACTAACATTAAGTCAATAGATCCTGGAGAAGTGTCACTATTACAGTCATCCTCAGCAAGGGAAAGCACATTCCCAAGCAGGGAGAGTGTGGACAGCCTAATGGACATTGAACAGAGCACTTGCTCTGCACTCGGTTTGTCACTGCTGGGCAGCCTTGCCCTGACAGAGCTCCTGTCCAAGCAGGAACGTACACCCATTCATCACTGGTCCTAATGCAAGCTTGGGAGTTTTAAAGCCAGGGCTAAATCAGACCATCTTAATTTGCAGGCTTAATGCATTGCATATTATCCATATCCTTCCTATGGGATTTATCTTGATTAAGTGCTAATTTGTAACTGGTGGTATACCCAGTGAAGTGACTGATGAGAAGGGTGCCTGGGCAGAGAGTCTGTTTTGGCAGCAGTGCAGACTGTGGATGTGAAAGTGCTGTTCCCACTGTTGACACAGAGGAAAGTAGGAAATTTTATGCATTTCCCCTTCAGTTAAATAGGTGAACTGTCCAGAAAGGTTTAGTTTGGGTTATCTTCAGCTGCAATGGAAGCCAGAGGTCTGGTGCAAAACAGAGGACCAGACTCTAAAAAGGATTTTGGCTGTACTTTGAAAGTCTACCCCGGGCTGCTGTATAGCCCTGTTTGTATGAAACAGCACAGGTCAGTAGAGGCATAGTTTCTTCAGATTCCAAGTGCAGGCAGCGATTTACATGTCCCTATGTCTTCAGTTGTGTATTTAATCCCTCCTGTACACGCCCAGAAATGAGCTGCCTGTCCCAACTCCCTGTAGTGATGCCAGCCCCTGCCCAGCCCCTCCCTCTGTCTTGCTGTTTCCATTCTGTGATCACCAAGAACCAGCTGGGGTAAGTGTTGAGTGGATGAGGCCATTTTAAACACGATCATAATCCCAATATGACCACAAACAGCTGGGAGAGCCTATCAGCAACATGAAAAAGCCTCTTTGAGATGGGCAGGACTTTTCCAAGGAAGTAGAAAGCTGTATTTCAGAATACTTTCACTCTACTGACCTTCACTTTGGAGTGAGAAATAAGACTTCCACTTCCACCAGACACACCAAATCTCATATCAATCTACATCAGCATGTAGACTTTAAAGCATTTGAGGAGAAGCGACCTTTAAGCAGAAATGGATTCTTAACTTTTACTATTGCAGCACTGGCATTTCACTAAAATAATATCCTTTATTTCAGCTGCTGCTTTGGTATCTGAAGCTGTGTCTTGTTTTGTGACCACTTGTCCCCCACAGCTCATAAAAGCACACTGAATATATATATTAAACAAGTCTTACACCCAGGAAAACACATACATAGAAGTCAGGTCAAGCTATTTCATAGTCCTATTTTACAGAAGAGTGAAATAAAACTTTACGCAGCTTTCTCTGGCGTGGTAATACAAAGCCCAAGGAAGGCATCTGAGAGCCATAGTTTCTGTCTAATGCTGTACAGAGGTGTCCTGAATTAGTATAATTTCTTCTTTTGACTGTTTTTCCTAACACTGAAAACAGTGGACAGTTTCTCAGCTTATGGGTACAGCTTCCTTTTACTTGGGTAACTAATGACAACAGTTGAGGAGGAATGGGGTTGTTAGGTAGAATGAAGTTAATTAATTTCAGAGGTTTTAATCTCTTTTCTTTTGTACCAAGCCATAAAACAAAAATTCTTCGCGAGCCAGAACATGTACCTCCAGTAATCGAAAGAGAGGCAAGGATCTGACTAATAGATATTAGGTTCCATTATATGGTCTTGAAGTCAATAAACATTAGGTTACCTTCATGCAGTGAAAAAAGACCAGATTTATTAAAAAATCTTATCTGGAGGGTTTGCATTTCAATAGGATGTGAATTTGCATATTTTAACAATAACCTCCCATCATTCTGTCTGATCTGTGCTCAGTTGGCCATACAGATCACTTTATCTTGAATAGATTATCACCGGTTTAATAAACCCTTCATAATATGCAGGTATAACAATGGTACTTCATTGGATAAAGGAGGTATTAAAGCTCTTTTTCTGGAAATAGGGGTGGCCCAGCTAGTGATTAACTTTATACCTCTGTACATCCCTGTGCTGAATACACGATTGAAGGAGAGTATTCCCATTATTCACATTCAAAACGGACCAGCTCTTTAGAGCTCCTGTTAACTCCTCATTGTCCATGGTAGCTGTGCAGTTACAGAAATCAACAAAGCCAAGGCTCATGGCGATATTTCCAGCAGTGACCACTGCCCGAGACAGCAGGGAAAGGTCAACATTTTTTCTCCAAATCAAGTATTTTCACATGTGTAGTGTGAGGACTGCCAAGCTGTTTCCTTGAGGAGGCACCTTCCCAGTATTAGGTGGAAGCAGGGTCAATGCGCTGCTAAGCAAAAAGCCAGAAAGGCTTACAGGCAGATATTTTGGATACCCTGTTTTCAATGAAGGGAAAAAAAAAAAAAAAAAAAAAAGTTATCCTTCCTTGTCTTTTCTCCCAGGCTTTGACTTACTCTCTGTTTCTTCTTTCTACACAGAAGTTCATTTTCCACTGATTGCCCTTTACAAGAGATGAGTCCCTTCCACAACTCCTGCATCCTGTCTTGTCGCCTCAAAACATTTGTTTGGGAGCAGCACACTCAGACCCTCTGCAGGAGCGAAATGAGTCTCTGCCAAATGGCAGGGCTGGTTTTCGCCTCCTGCAATTTCCACAGGGACAGACTATTATTTACACATGCCTGCCATTTGAGGCTCCTGGATACTTTTCTCATGAGACACAGGACAGAACATTAATGCCAGTACACTAGCTGCATCAACAAATACAATTTTCTTGTTCTCCTACCTTTTTTTCCCCCACTTCTAGTTTCTTTATTCATATTTGCACCATGACTTGAAATAAACCTTTCTCTGTTAAATGTACCCAGTACAGAGCAGGCAGCTGTAAGAATTAATGGTCCACAGGGTACTGTGGCATTCACCCAAGTCTGTAGACCTTAGTGAGAGAAAATCACTCAGGACCAGCTATGTGGCCACACAGCCCTGCAATCTCGATTGTCTCACATCTGACTAGCTGTGAGCATAGGAATAATGAATCTTGGGGCTAAGTGTACATGCATGTTTGAAAAAGGGAGATCATGTCACACACACACTTCCCAAGACAGTCTTGAGAGAAACTAGAACTTTTCACACTCTTTTCCTCCTCTGTTTTCTTTTTCTCTGCTCAAGCTGTGTTCATGCTTGCTTTTCCAAAGCTCCCATCATGAGCTTTTTGCTTCTTGAGAGCTGACATGCTGTGTGCTACCTGACAGTGGGAGCAGAGCAAGGCTAGTGAATAATTGAAAGTTATTGACCTATAATAACCTGGCATTATTGACCATAAATGATTTAGTTAAAGCACACGTACACACCACCTCACATGAAGGAGCTGGATTTTGAATTCCCTTTGTCCAGCATTGGCTCAATGGAGATCGTCACAAAAGGGAGAGGGGTATTTTGGCCAGGTATGAAATTAATGTTAATAAAAGGTATGAAATTAATGTTAATAAAAGCAACATTTCTGGTGATGGTCTAATAACTTGTGGGGAATGAGCACAACTGCTGAAGCCACAAGTAAATTGTCCTAAGTCTTTACTCAAAGTTATGTGAGGGCACAAATGTTTCCCAAGCTTCAGCAAAGTTCAGACTCTAAGGCTGACGTGGTTAATTTTCATCAACCAGCCTGACCCTTCTGCTAGAGACTAATGAATACCAGAAAAATCTGTTATTTAACTGGATTACAATATTTAGGGAGAAAGAAAAACATGCACTTTAGATGTCAGACTTTTCACTCTCCTATTCTTTTTTATTTCTGCTGAGACATCTCTTCCCCACAGAATTGGAAGTGCAGACATCAGCTCTTTTAGAGCCACAAAGTGTTCATCACCCTGCTAGAAAGCCTGATGAGGGCTCACGTCTGCACTAGGGTCCCCATTGTCTGTCTAGGGCAGGCATCCTTTTCTCTGAAACAAACTCAGCAGCTTCCTGTGTCTTAATGGAGCCCTGTAGAAATGCAGATGTCTGGGCTGGTGAGCTTGGTTGGGTCAGATTAAGATGTGAGCAAGTAGCTGTTTAACTGAGCCAGGTTTCTGAACAAGATAGAATTTCAACCACTAGCACAACTGCCATATGACTTCCTAAGATGTCTGTATTCATGTCAGGATCTGAATTCTGTGGCTGGCCCCTGTTATAGAAAGTTTCTGTTCAGCTTTTGACAGGTAAATCTTTTCAGTTTGGACCTGTTCCTGATTATCAGAGTTCATCAAACAGTCATAAAAGCTTCTCATCAGTTTGTGGGTGCTGTTCTTTATATACAAAACAGCCAGGCTAAATGTGCCTGGCTCACTTTTTTTTCAGAGTCAGATGAATGTAATAAAGGATTGCTTTGATTTTAGATTTGCCTGTCTAAGAACTCTGGAGAGATGACACAAATATACTTTTAACTCTCAGTGATGCTGACCCATGGTGCAGAGACAGCTATGAACTAACATTTACAGCACAGGAAAGTATCAAGAGAGATTTATTCCCTTGCTTTTCCAAGTTTAGGACAGATTCCCCCTACCCCCCCTAACCCCCACCCCCACCCCCCAACTCGAACAAGTAGTAAAAGCTACTGGAGCTGCTTCCACAGTCCAAAACCACTGCAGACAGGCAATCACTGGAGTCAAAAGTACCAACCAGTCTATACAGCAAAGTGACTAACTTCTGAGTACATATTAAGTACCTAATGAAGCAGACTTCCTGGAATAAATCGTAATTTTCTCCACCTAGAAAATTTCATCTGCTTAAGTCAGTTACCTAAATTTAAGCAGACAAGAGCTCCCTCTGGAGGTCTTCTAGTAGCCCACTTTTCTGAATGGGCCAGGTGCTTTCGTGATACCTGTGATTTAAATACAAGATTTCTTTGCATCGAGCAAATAGGATCTCTCCTAAAATTTCCATTTTTTCATCCAGTATTAGAGCTAAATTATGGGATAAAGGCAGCTGAAAAGAAACAATTGAGTTTCTCTCTAAAGTGAGGTAAAGGGCATGATAACCTAGATTATATCTATTTTGTCTCCAAAAAAAATTACAGCAGTGGAAGAAGCAGAATCTCGTCTGCATGTGTACGCTATCAATTACATGTGCACAGTCCTGAGTCCAGCCCCAAATATCTGACTATAGCAGTACCTAACACCAGTGCCCAAGATGGCTTCCAGCTCTGGCCTTCCTTCCTCCATGTATAATTGACTATTTTACCAGTGTTATCTGTGCCTTGATGCCTTGGATCAAATATGAATTCCCCTTTCCATGCACCCCAGTTAATCAGAAACTTGCTGGTTTAAGCAGTCTGTTTTATTAAATTACCAACCTATGAAGCCATTAACTCAATTAGAAGAAGCAGTTCTGTAGTCTCGAACAACCAAGGGGTAATATTGCAAGGGTATACGTTATGCATAGTATGGCACATTATAATAACACTGCAAGCTTATAAAGCATTTTAGAACTTTATCATTTTGTAGGAATAATATCTAATTAATGCTCACAATAGGCCCCAAAAGTAAAGATTACTGTCTAACTCCTTTTTCCATGAAGGAAATAAAGTGGGGAAGAAGACTTGGTGGAGTAATAGACTTTGGAAAAGAGTTCAAGGCCATATTTTTCCACAGCCTGCATTTGTAGTAAATAGACTTCAGACTTTCTGAATTGTTCCTTTCTTTATGAGAAAATCAGCATCAAGTGACTATTATTTCCCCTTCCTGTCTCCATATTATTGGATGGAGTGGCTTCAGTTTATTTTTAAAATCTCTTAATTTCTTGTATTATTGGGGGATGGGACTGGCAGGGAGGGAGAATGCAAAAGGTCATAGAAATCTTACAGAAATAGGTTACACTCAGTACCTGTGAGTGCCTTTAGTAACTGCTTCAGCGCTTGCTGCTTCAGGGTGCTTTCAGGAATCAGACAGCTGTGATTTCAAAAGTCAGAAGCAAATTATGACCACGATTTTCTAACAAAAGTGTTAAACCTATGAAATTTTACTTTGCACTGTCAAGGTAGAAACTCCCACAAATTCACCTGTGTCACCTCAGTTATGTGATCTGATAGCAAATAACAAATATGGTTACAGAAGCTCATCTAACTACATCTGGGTACCTATGCTCTTTCATGCAGAAACTGCAAAGATAGAAGGGTTCCAGTGAGAAAAGTTGTTGTATGTGGTGCACAATAGTCATAGTTAAAGTATTTTGGTAACAAAGTAAATGGCAAAGATGTTCTTGAAGAGCAATGCCAAATGCTGAGCTGCTGAAGAGCTACTTTGCCTCAGTATTTGTCAGGGACACCAGTTACTCCTTGAGGGCTCAGCCTCTGGAACTGGAAGGCAGGGATGTGGAGCAGAAAGAAGCTCCCACAATTCAGGAGGAAATGATCAATCACCTGTTGTGCCACATGGATGTGCACAAGTCTATAGGACCTGATGGGATGCACCCAAGGGTACTATCCAACCAGATAAATCCTTGATTTCATAATATAGATTTTTTGAGCTCTATCTTAAGCTTTTATTTTATTTTATTTTATTTTATTTTATTTTATTTTATTTTATTTTATTTTATTTTATTTTCATTTTGGAATTAAAGTTCATGCTAAAACATTTGTGGTAGTTTTAGGCTGTGCCTTTAAAATTTTCCACAGACCGTGTACGGAAAGTGATTTCAAGCCACCACAAAGTTTCTCAGGTCCAGAATTCAAGGATTTGGGGAAAACACCATATGCCAGGAGACTTGTGGCAAAACCCCATCAGCTATAAATACAGGCAATGCATGTAGGCAGGGCTTAGATCAGTGTCACATTTAAACACAGAGAAGTTTGCATTATACCATAATTTGAATAACTAATGAGTAGTTTATTTAAAGTAGATAGTCTAAAACAAAACCCACTCTTTGGTTGTCCTCAGTGGTCATGGCTCAAATTTATCTGATTTCATATTTACACCATAGAACACCCAATTCACACCACAGAAAGAGAAAATACAGTCTGGCCCAGATTTTCAAATATGCTCAGCACCCAGTGGACCAAAATCTTTCAATTATCTGTCTGTGTATTTGAGAATATCCTGCATTTGGAAGAGAAGATTCCTTAAGTAGTGGGATATATTGCACGGTTTCCTTCTTTGTGTATTTTTTAATCTTATCATCTTGTCTTAAGAATGTTTTTTCTGCTGTGATTTTGGAAGGACTGTGCTAGGAACCAGCAAGTCTTGCTCTCCACACTGATTCAGACATACCAGCACTACTTAGCCTTGGTAGTGATCCACACAGAAGAATCAGACCCTGAGAGGTCAGACCCATACTGTAAAAAGGTTAATGTCTAGTACATCATGAAGTTTTGAGCTGAACCTCCAGTGGCTCTGATCAACGCTCTGTCTTTAATCAAATGCCACAGTGCAAGAAAGGAAAAGGGAGCAAGAAATGCAGTTAGATCAGTTATCATTTACTGATGAGGCCTCTTTTGTATGCCCCTTCAGGCTATCCAAGCTGAACATGCTATGCAAGCAAGCAAGAGGGTTAAGCTCACAAGCAAGTGGAAAGCAAATAGGGGTGAGGAGGAAGGGGAGTAAGTAACTTGGAGCTATCAGTTTGCTTTCAGATTTGTCGTGCTGCTTCTGGCCACTAACAGATGTGGACAGGTGAACCTTTACACCAAATCAATCATCATATTTATTCTAATTGTATCGTAATAGTCCCCCAGGAGCTCAGTTCAAATGAGCTTGACATTATTAAAATTTTAATGCCCAGTTTTCATAGCTGAATGAATATTTAAAGGGTATGTCCCAGGCTTAAGTTATGATGATGAAGAAATTAATGGGATGTCTTGTTTAATGCTTTGGTACAGGGTGATGCAAAACAAAAAAAAAAAAGTGGTTGTTCCGGGTGAAAAAGAAAGAAAGGAAATGTTTAGGCATAATTACAGAAAGCATCAGTGATGTATCAGACATTACTGTTGTTAGATAGCGTTAAATGAAGAGGAAATATGGAGATATGTACTGTTCCACACAGCAGAAACCAGAGTGCAGCCAGGGACTAAAGAGAAAGTAGCTTTGCATGAATGACAGATCAGAAACAAATCCCTAGGAGTCTCTGACCACATCCCTACAAAGTGGAATGAGATTGCTATACCTTTGCTAGCTGGAACAGACGCAGAAAATCACCTTTGTTATCCAGCCAGAGTGTTTGTTTATTTTACGTACCCAGATCAACTTTGAAAGGTGGCTTAATTAATCAGCTATACTCATCAGTCTGGTAATTATGTTATAGATAATTGTCAAAACATGGGACCAGATGATACCAGTTAAACATACATGGGGGTGGTAGCTTCTTTGACACTGGAGGACCTGACTCTGCAGGGGCTGAAACCAGCACAGGGAATTGCATTGATTATGAGATCTGGCATCTGGGAAAAATTACTAGATTTGGGTTTATTTATTGATCTTTTTTTAGGTTTCCATGCTTTGATCAACACAGAAAAATGTTTTGGAAGCTAAGCGCTTTTGTTTTCTCCTCTATTTGAAGGTTATATTAATATTTTTAAGGTTCCAGCTTGTGCTTATTCATTCACTGCTAAGAGCAGAGAAGAAAAAATGTTAATGCTCTAAGTTCATTCATGGAAGATTTTCTTTAAAGAGACATTGTCAAAATTAAGATAATCTTATTCTTTCCCTAAATCTTTCATTATTTGTTTGTTTGAATTATTATTTTTTTCATTAATATACTGAAGTGTGTCCAAAGAAGAGTAACAAAACTGGTGAAGGTGTGGAGAACAAGTCTTACAAGGAATGGCTGAGGGAACTATTGGTTGTTTGTCCTGAGTAAAAGGAAACTGAAGGGAGATCATATTGTTCCCTACCTGAAAGAAGCCTGTAGAGAGGTAGGGATTGGCCTTTTCTGCTTAGTAACAAGTGACAGGGCAAGAGGAAAGGTCCTCATGTGGTACCAGGAGATAGTAGGGAAACAAATCTTCACCAAAAGATTTGTCAGACTTTGAAATATGCTGCCCAGGGAAGTGGTACAGTCACCATCCCTGTAAGCATTCAAAAGATGTGTAGATGTGGTGCTTAGGGATGTGGTGGACCTAGCAACATTAGTTTAATAGTTGAACTTGATGACCTTAAAGGTCTTTTCCAACCTAAAGAATTTCATGATTTTTTGGTATTTTTGTTATTCTGTCTTCTTTGGGAACTTTAATCTTGATCCAGTGTGCAGCCAAGGGGTTTATCTTTAGGTAAGGTTTTCACACACCTGATTTGAAGTGTGTTTTCAAATCAGTTTAAATGAAACAGGGGAGAACATGACGTGGCTGCTGGATTTTCTTTCTGCTTGAAAGAAACTTTCTGCTTATTTCAACTCTTCTTAAAATAACTAGACTATTTTTATGAAATAATAGAACAGAAAGGAAAGTATAACTATACTACCTGTATAATGGCAGAGATATATACTGAGAAGGAAACACCTGTGCTTCAGAAATGCTGCAGCATCCTACTTGGAATAGGTTCAAGTCTGATCCTCCTAGGTTGAATGCTACCTGTTATACTTCACCCTTAACCTTTGGAAGAAAGGAAATTAAGCTGAGAGGAAAAGAGTGAGCATGTCACCCTTGAAAACAGGACCAGTGTTGGGGAAAAAAATCACTTTCTGGCTCATAATGGACCTAACCCCATACCAAGGGAAACCTTGCTTGCAACCTTAACCCTGCAATAGACTACTTCAGTTCATGGGGACGCTCTGCTTTAGTTCAGGCCCTGAGGCTACCTACATGTTTGTGTCAGCAAGAGAGCCTTTACTTCATGATTGTGGAAGTAGGTGAAAGCTAGTTTATTTACACTGCTTACTTAGTTGTTTGTTAAACAGCAGTATTGTGGAAAGCCTTTCTCCATGGGCAAAAGGACTGGCTGGGGTTCATAGTTTCATAGTTTCATAGTTTCATTCAGGGTTGGAAGGGACCACAAGGATCATCTAGTTCCAACCCCCCTGCCATGGGCAGGGAAACCCCACACTAGATCAGGCTGGACAGAGCCTCATCCAGCCTGCTCTTAAACACCCCCAGGGACGGGGCCTCGACCACCTCCTGGACAACCCATTCCAGGGTCTCACCACTCTCATGGTGAAGAACCTCCTCCTCACATCCAGCCTGAATCTCCCCACCTCCAGCTTCATTCCATTCCCCCTAGTCCTATCACTACCTGACATCCTGAGAAGTCCCTCCCCAGCCTTCCTGTAGGCCCCTTCAGATACTGGAAGGCCACAATTAGGTCACCTCGGAGCCTTCTCTTCTCCAGACTGAACAGCCCCAACTCCTTCAGTCTGCTCTCAGGGAGAGGTGCTCCAGCCCTCTGATCATCCTTGTGGCCCTTCTCTGGACACGTTCCAGCACCTCCACATCCCTCTTGTAATAGGGGCTCCAGAACTGGACACAGTACTCCAGGTGGGGTCTCACCAGGGCTGAGTAGAGGGGGAGGATCACCTCCCTCGACCTGCTAGCCACACTTCTCCTGATGCAGCCCAGGATCTGATTGGCCTTGCGGGCTGCAAGTGCACATTGGGAGCTCATGTTGAGCTTTTTGTCCACCAGCACCCCCAAGTCTCTCTCCTCAGGGCTACCCTCCAGCCAGTCACTGCCCAGCCTGGATTTGTGCCTGGGATTGCCTCGACCCAGATGCAGGACCCTGCACTTGCTCTTATTGAACTTCATGAGGTTGGCTTGTGCCCACCTCTCCAGCCTGTCAAGGTCCCTCTGGATGGCCTCCCTTCCCTCCAGTGTGTCTGCTGCACCACACAGCTTGGTGTCATCAGCAAACTTGCTGAGGGTGCACTCAATGCCACTGTCCATGTCACCCACGAAGATGTTGAACAAGACAGGTCCCAGGACTGATCCCTGAGGGACTCCGCTTGTCACTGGCCTCCACTGGGACATGGACCCATTGACAGCCACTCTTTGGGTGCGGCCATCAAGCCAGTTCCTTATCCATCTAGTGGTCCACCCATCAAACCCATGTGTCACCAGTTTGGAGACCAGGATGTGGTGCGGGACAGTGTCAAAGGCTTTGCTCAGGTCCAGGTAAATAACATCAGTTGCTCGCCCCTCATCTATTAATGTTGTCACCTGCTCATAGAAGGCCACCAGGTTGGTCAGGCAGGATTTGCCCTTGGCAAAGCCATGCTGGCTGTTCCCAGTCACCTCTTCACTATTCTTTTGAGCAAGTAGTGACTCCAGGAGGATCTGCTCCATGATCTTTCCAGGCACAGAGGTGAGACTGACTGGCCTGTAGTTCCCTGGTTCCTCCTTCTTACCCTTTTTGAAGATGGGGGCAATGTTTCCCCTTTTCCAGTCCGTGGGGACTTCACCAGATTGCCATGACTTTTGAAATACAACAGAAAGGGGTTTAGCAACCTCATCTGCCACTTCTCTTAGTACCTGTGGGTGTATCCCGTCGGGTCCCATGGACTTGAACACTTTCAGGTTCTTCAGATGATCACGAACCTGATCTGCACTTACAATGGGCAGTTCTTCCTCCCTGTCACTGGCTTTGACTTCCATAACATCAGGAGTGTGGCTAGAGGCCCTTGCAGTGAAGACTGAGGTAAAGAAGTTATTAAGTACCTCAGCCTTTTCCTCATCCCTTGTGACCATGTCACCATTTTCCTTTCTGAGGGGGCCCACACCTTCCCTAGTCTTCTTCTTCCCATTAATATACCTGTAAAAGTTCTTAGTGTTCCCTCTAATCTCCCTGGCTAGATTCAATTCAAACTCTGCTTTGGCTTTCCTAACCAGGACTCTCGCTGCTCGGGCAGCTTCCTTATATTCCCCCTGTTCTACCTGTCCTTCCCTCCACTTCCTGTAGAGTTTCCTTTTAAGTAATAGTGTGTCCAGTAGCTCCTTGCCCATCCAGGCAGGCCTCCTAGCATTCTTACCTGCTTTTCTCTTTGTTGGTACACAGAGCTCCTGGACACAGAGGAGGTGGTCCTTGAATATTGACCAGCTATCCTGGGTCCCTCTTCCCTCCAGGGCTTTGTCCCACGACACTTTGGCTAGCAGATCCCTGAAGCGATCAAAATCTGCACGCCTAAAGTCTAGGGTCGTGAGCTTGGAATACTTCCTCCTGATTGCCCTGAGGATGTTAAATTCAACTGCTTCATGGTCACTGCAGCCAAGGCTGTCTCTGAGCCTCACATTGGTTACCAGCCCTTCCCTGTTGGTGAGAACAAGGTCCAGCATAGCACCATTTCTTGTTGGTTCCTCTACCATTTGGAGGAGGAAGTTGTCTTCTATGCAGTCCAGGAACATCCTGGATTGCTGGTGCCTTGCTGTGTTGTCCCTCCAGCAGATGTCCGGGTGGTTGAAATCACCCATGAGGACCAGGGCTTGTGACCTGGAAGCCGCTTCTATTTGCCTATGGAGGGCCTCATCTGCTTGGATCTGCTGGTCAGGTGGCCTGTAGGAGACCCCCACAGTAATATCTCCTTCCCCTGTCCTGCCTTTAATTTTAACCCATACGCTCTCAACTAGCTCATCATCCCTCCCCAGTTGGAGCTCCACTGATTCCAACTGGCTACTGACATAGAGGGCAACACCTCCTCCTCTCCTTCCCTGCCTATCCTTCCTAAAGAGTTTATACCCATCTATGCCTACATTCCAGTCATGGGATTCATCCCACCAAGTTTCAGTAACTGCCACTATGTCGTGGCATCCCAGCAGCACAGTGGCCCTTAACTCATCCTGTTTGTTGCCCAAGCTGCGCGCATTCGCATAGAAGCACTTCAGCTGGGCTGGCCCTGGCCTCCTCTTGTGCCAATTCCCCTCGGTTTCCACAGAATGTCCTGTTCTTATCTTTGTGCCTAGGCATACAAAGCTGCAAGCACAGAAGGTCTAATCTTCTTGAATGGATGGTGGCCAATCTCTTTATGCACTCAAAGCACTGAAGTCAATGGGAGCTTGGCCTTGTCTAAAGTCTGCAGAGTCAAGCCAAGCAACCTTTAGTGGTAAAGGCATCATTTGGGTCTTGCTTCAGAAGAAGAGATAAAACCTAGAGAATGAAGAGCACAGCAGGCAAGTGACAACAGCCAGAGGTCATGGGCTCAGGATAAGGAAAAAAATGAGAACAGATGTTCATCTCTGAGTGAGGGGCAGGGGTTATGTCCATAATGCCTTGAGTAATACATCTGTCTCTCTGGCCTGGTTACCAGCCCTGCTCTCGTCTGTGCTGAAGTGGTCTCTGGCCTGTGGCCTCTCTGCAATGTGCCTAACATGCACAAAACCATGACATGCCCCATATACAGGGAACACTCTACCTTTCCCTTTATCTACACTTCCTCCCCCAGGCAGCTCCTGAGTGTACTCCAAGCTGTGCCTCTGCCTGGGTGAGCACTGGCTGCAGGCTAGGCTGGCCAGGCTCAGAACTGACCAGCACAGCATCTGTGCGAGAACTCAGATAAAAGTTTGAGAGCAAGATTTCAATCCAGCAGTGTAGGCACAGATAAACCTACAAACACAAACATCTGAGTTGAGTATGCATTGCAAAATCAATCTAGGACTCTTGACACGTATTCTCATAGTTCATGTAAATTTCATGTTATCACACAGATATAGTTATTTGTTAGCCATGCTAGGTAGTTTAAGGGTACCTTGGCTGTATCTATAGGGACTACCTTGATATGTGTTAATTATGCTGTTGCTCTGCCCTGAAAAAGTTTGAGATCACACTATCTAGGCTAAAAGAAAATGTGGTTGCTTTCTTCTAAATGCATGCAGAGTTGGGTAATAGAAAATGTCAGGGATAGAAAATGTCAGGGAAAGAGAAGAATGATTTTAGAAAAAAAAAAAAAAAAAAAAGAGATGGTTTGGAACCATTTTAAAATTGAATGCAAATTATCTTGAAATAAACTCAAGTGAGAAATTAGAAGAGAGGTAAGATTGTGGAAAAGCTTATCCCTACTGATATTAGAGAAGAAAGGAGGAAAGGACGACAAAAGAAATACTTAGTTTTATACTAGAATTTAATGTGTTTATGAACAGAATATGACATTGTGATTGCTCATGGTAGCAGCAGGGAACTAGGTTTAATGAGCAAGATGTCTCTTCAAAACTTGTACCTCTCCTATCAGGATACAGAGAAAAATAGATCCTTTTATATAGTTTAGCTTATCACTAGTGGGGCAATCCTGCAACACTTAACATGCTTGAGTATGCTTGCTAAATGTCCAGGGACTTCTCACATACGCAGAGGGTCTGGGACTATAGAAAAGCTAAAGTGTGCATACACCAGGGCTGCTCCTTCCACAGGAAAGAAAGGTCAAGTACAAGCCACACAAGATC
Organism: Melanerpes aurifrons; assembly: GCA_011125475.1. Taxonomy (NCBI): domain Eukaryota; kingdom Metazoa; phylum Chordata; class Aves; order Piciformes; family Picidae; genus Melanerpes; species Melanerpes aurifrons. The sequence goes on along the minus strand of WWNC01000003.1, from coordinate 29,039,720 downwards.
CATGAGTGCAAACAAATACCCATCTGGATAACTAGGGCACCAGTACCCTGTCATCACCACACATTGTATACTGTGTGTGTAATGGCACAGTCTATCAGGTTAAAGTAGATCTATTGAACATAATTTCTACTGTGCAACTGCATAAAATCTTAAGAGGATTTCCCTGCTATTTCACATGCATGCTTGTGTATGATGCAGTACTTACAAACACTATGGGAAAAAAAAATTAAGTGCTTTTTCTCTTGTTTCGGAAAATAAGGCTTTGTTGTTTCAGGAGTCCTATGTTTCATTCCTCTTACTGTACTCAAACCTGCAGAGGACTGAATCTGCTCTTTACTCCTCCCCACTCCATTTAAAACCTGAGGCACTGGGAGATTGAGCACTGTATGCTCATCTTCCCCAAATACAAACCAAAGGATTTGTTGTATGTTTTGCTACTAACAAAATCAGCAATTTCTTCAAACTTAAACCCAAACTGTTCTGCAGGGAGAAAGCTTTGAATTTGAAGAGACAGGCTTTTGCACGTGAGCTTCAACTGAACTTAAGCCCCCTCTAGGTTCATCTATATACAGGAGACAACTGGAAAGATGAATCAATAATTGAGCGGATGGACTATAATGTGCTTTATATGATATATAGAAAATATTCTCAGAGTGCAGGGATAGCTGGTAGCAATCATTCTCAGGGGTAGGCAACAGAGCATTGACTGATTTGTAAAGGTCAGACCCATCAAGGTTTTGGTGGTTTGTTTGGTTTGTCATTTTTTTTTGTTTGTTTTATTTTTAATATCAAATACATTCCCATTTCAGGTCTTCTCATCTATTTGTGTACATGTCTATGACAGACATCTCACCAGGCAGGGAAGACGATGTTGGGAAGGAATTAACAGTCCACTACCTAGATAAGATTTGGGATAGAATCATTTCAGATGCAATGCATTACTAGTGAGTGTATTCCACAAGAAGGCAAGGCAATGTGATTTTTTTCATCAAACTTTCTAACACATTTCCTCTCCCTTCTCTTTCATTAATCCAACATTTCATCAGCTTGCACTGCCCACACAGAAGTATGCTTAGTGCGTAATCACACAGCAATTCATGCAACCACAACACAACTCTATTCTCAGGGGGTAGGTTTTCACTCTATGCCTTACAGCTGCAATGTTCAAGTACAGAAGGAGGGTGGTACAGTTAACTTATATTGAAGCGGCTTTCTTGATTCTGTAGCATTCACTAAAAAAATCCTGAGATGGGGACCTGAGTCCTGACTTTTCTTTTTAATTCAGACTGAGGAGATTGCTTTGGATTCACTCTTATGGCTATGTAGTTTAGTTCACTGTAATTCAGTTATGTCACTCAGAATCAGGTACAGAGTGATTTACTTGAACTTTGCAATTATACACATAATGCAATTGTAGGTGATTTTCCTGGCCTTTACAACTTTGACACTAATATACTTTGCATTTCCTTAAGGCCTTCAAATCACAGCAGATTTTGCTCAATGCTTTAAAAGTTATGACCCACTCCTGCAAAAACATCCAAGGCAGTTCCTTTACTCACATCAATAACTAGATTGATTTGAGAGGAATTACTACTGCATACATGGCAGAACCCCCCAAAAGTGGCAAAATTAAATTCCTCTTAATATTTTGAGGTGAAATTTTGAACAGAAATGGTTTGGGTTTTTTTCCCACTGAAGATATGTAAGCATATTTTCTGGAAATTTCAAGGCAATTAACTGCTCATACCTTCAATTAACATTTGAGCTGTGCCATGACATCATCAAGAACTACGTGGCATCTTTAGGAAGATGAGATTGTATCTGGGATAAGTTTTCTTTCATGAGACATCTACATACATGCAGTAGTGCTCGGTAAACATTTGCTAAAAACTGAAAGCTCTCATCACGGATTTAGAGGGCTGATGCCTAGCAAACACAATAGAACATGGCTGAGCAAGAAAATTTGCTATTTATAATTCTATCTATCCACATAATTCAGGTACAGAAATTACTTGATGCTTGTGTGTTTGTTTGTTTGTTTGTTTAAAATTAGCTTTTAGGTACCTTTTTATTTATTTATTTATTTTTAATCAGATGCCTTCATGTTATATCAGGGTATCTCCATCTTCATTGTACAGAAGAGAAAGCTGAGCAAGAGGCAGTTGTAATGAAATAGCCAAATTCATCCAGAAGGCCAGTGTAGGGCTTGAAGCAGGCCTTGTCAGAGACTAACAACTCTGCTTTCTACACTGTACCAGACTAGCTCTTTGGAAACTTCTGGAAACATGGGCAATAGGCTACTGTTCCTCACAAAACTTTTTTTACAAACTCCTTAATAAACCCCTCTAATCTGTTCTTAAGTTTGGGTGGAAATACTATTATTAGGCAGATGATCAGTTTTGTCACCTTCCGTGGTCTTATGGAGCATAAATGCTCTAGAAACACTTTTCAACTCTTGAAGTTATTTCTTCCTTAATCATAACAAATAAAGCATCTCAAACACAGCTCTCTTTGACCTTGGATGTGATCTTCCTATTACTGTCCTGTCAATGATCTTCAGTAGCTTCCTCTTCACTTTTTCTTCCAGTCTCAGCCCACATTTTAAGCTATTGAATGTGTCCCCATCGTTTTGAATTCCTTTCATTTTCTTCTTTTTATCTCTGCATTTGTCCACTCTCAAGCTTTGTAAAACCTCACTCCTGGCTAGAAAATCAGTTATGTTAATGAGTAATGAAAAAGTGAGTGAGATGAGAAAAGAGAGGGAAGTAGGAACACTGAGAGGAAGAAAGATGGAGACAGTGAGAAATCATCTGTCTCTAATTCCTACTCTTCTATCCCAGGTGATCCTTCTATCTCCTCTAAATTAATATCAAAGCCAAAGGGAGTAGAAAAAAAGGTTGGTGGGGGAGAAAATGACAACCTTAGGAAAAGAAAAATCATGATGCAGAAAAGCGTCTGTCCCCTGTCTAATTCCTGCAGTGGCCTGTACCTGATGGTGCTGAGAAAAATACAGCAGCAAGCTCTGACATTTCATTTCTGTGGAGAATTGAAAAAGGGCTTGCTGTAATTCATTGCTTCTTGTAACTCAAACCCTTTTTGACAGGAGTATCTGCGCTGTCTTTTAACAGTGGCACCACGGTGGCTGTAATTGGACATGAAAAATGATGTCGTGTTTCAACTTGCAGGGAGGATTGGTGTGAGGGTAGGTGGGGCAAGTGGCAAGTTGGTGTGAGAGGATGACATCTGTCTTTATTTGAATGGGTTGGTTTTAGGCAAAAGAAAGGAAAAACCAAAATTAAGATTGTGAAGTCTAACAAGTATGATCTTCTTGTCCAAGATATGCAAAGATGATAGTAAAAGTGTTTTTCAGCAGAGATGAATGTGCCAGTGATCAAAGGAAAATGAGAATTTTGATGCATCAGAAGTTCTAACACCTCCATTAGCCCAAGTGTTTATGGCATGTGTGGGAAAAGCCACACAACCCCTTTACCTGAAATGGGGCCAGTTCACAGTTGTAGTGGTACCCAGTGGCCATAGATCCCAGTAGAAACAGGAAATCTGAGACACAGGCTTTTTCTGAAGCAACACTGAAACACAGTTATTAATAAAACTCTTATTTCCCATCTCCTTGCCATCCCTTTGAAAACTGCATATGTCATATGTAACCAGAAACTGAAATTAAATTTTCTGGGTTTTATCTAATTCCTTTTGTGCCTCAGTGGTCCCCATCATATGTCTGTTTATGGCATTGAGGCTAAGTTAGGCACTTGAAAGTGTATTTATAGCCGAGTGGGAATAATGAAGAAGGATAAACATATCACCCTGATTTATAATGGTTTTTCTGACTGTTAGGCATTCTTGTACTGTCATGTCAGGTCCTAAAGGATGGAGGGAATTTAAAGAGAAGAAAAACTCTTTTTTTTTTTTTTTTGGTTAACTAATGATAAAACACTGTACTTTGTTCACTGTAGCAGCCTAACAGGAATAACAGAGAATAAGGAACCATGATCATATGTCTAAAGAGATCACAAAAAACACCCATGGGCAGAGAAAAGAAGAACTCTTGCAAAAGACTGAAATGTAGCAAATCCTAAAGGAAAGCCTAACAGAGTTCAACCAGGTCATCTCTCTGTTCAAACGCTGGATCAGCCTACCTAGGTTATTTTGCCATGTTGCCAAATCTTTTCTGAAGACATCTAGTGATATAGATCAGTAAAATCTAACAGCCATGTCTGATCCTGTGATCTCATGTGGTTACCCATGGTATTAATCAAGTTTTCTGACTGTCAAGTCTTCTTTCTTCTTTCAGACTCTTATAGTCTGTCAAGACAGAAGAGATAATAAAGATGTCCATATCAATATTCCCCAAAATACTATTCAGAAGATTATATATTTATGTATAAGTATTGGTTTCTTTACATTAAACCCATGACAATTTCCAGGTGGAGAATAAATAGAGAGCAAGAATATCTGAATTTCATTCTCCCCAAGAAAGCATTTCCCCAAACTGGGCAAAGATACATCTTTCTATTATTTTATTTTGACACTGAGGGAGCGGTGGTTGTTCAGCCCAGAGAACAGAAGACTCTGGGGAGCCCCAATTGTGGCCTTTCAGTACCCGGAGGGGGATGGAAAGGGACTGTTTACAAAGTGTTTAGTAGTAATAGGACAAGCAACAATAGTTTTAAATTAGAGATTAGATTTAGGGTGGGCCTTAAGAGGGAGTTCTTTATTATGAGGGTAGTGGAACACTGGAACAGGTTGCCCAGGGACATAGTTGAGGCCGCATCCTTGGAGATATGCAAGGTCAGGCTCAATGGATCTCTGGGCAATCTGATCTAATGGAGGATGTCCCTGCTTACTGCAAGGGGGTGGGACTCGATGACCTTTGGAGGTTCCTTGCAAGCCAAACTATTCTGTGATTCTTGCTTCTGGGGGCGGGGTGGGGCAGGAATCCACAGATGGAGAGAGGAAACTTAATTATTTTCCTCTCGGTGTTTCTCCCTATAATTGGTGTGTTTCATGTTAAGATTATCTCAACTTGTATTATGGGTTCCATGCAGGCAGCACTTTCTCTTTAGTCTATAAAAAATCATCAAGTGTATAAATAATATTCTAGATTAAATTACACTAGCCTTTTATTTATTAATTCCCCATTTTTTTTCCTTGACTGTTGGATGCTCATTCTCTCCCTCTTTTTTACCTTTCTTGGTGATTGTCTTCTTTTTCTCATGCCCCAATCTTCAAAACAAGAAGCCAAGTTCAACCATAAACAAATATCGGTCTTCTCTCATTTTTTGCTAAAGCATATGATGATCTCCTCTGCCTTTTGCAAACTCACCACATTCAACTCAAGAACAAGCAGGAAGAAATCTGTCTGTATTTTCTAAAGGCTGGATCCAAAGCTTATTAGAGTTCAGTGGAGATTTTCATGGTCTTTAGCAGGCTTCAGATCAGTGTTATGTTGGTAGATTTATGAAGTGTTCTGCACTGCAAGGTTGTGTCCATTTTGAACTGCAGACATTTGCCTCTCAGGGCTGTATGCAGCACACCTCCTGTAAATTCCTGGCTACTCTGACTATTTCTCAGAGACTATTCCTCTGCTTGAGATGCAGGTTCTGGCTGTCTTGGAGTGAGCACCAGGTACCTCTATTTAGCCAGAAGAGGAACACATAATATATCACATAAGTGCAGCTGTCAACAGCTAGCAGTTCTCAAGTCACATCTTGGTACATGAATGGTCACAACACCAACCTGCTGTAAATACAAACTAGTTGCAGCAGTTGGGCAGCTGCAGGAAGTTAAAGCACACTAAATGGGTAATTTGGCTTTGTTATTCTATGCATGAGAACCAAGATGGAGTTCATCTCACCTAACTCTAACTGAATAAACTGCCTTTATGATTAGTGGAGAAGCACAGGGGCTAATACAAGGTTCATGCAGTACCACATTCTGTGTTGGTTTTTAGCACTTCAGCTTTCTGGGGTTGTTGGGTGATACAGGCATACAGGAGAGCAGAAATTGCTCAGTAGTGCCTGAAGCACTGATCATTCTCCTCCTGAGTGTGAGTCTAACTGTAATCAGTTTATGGCTAAATACAGTTTTCCTCTTGAGACAACAATGCATCAGGATTGCTAGGCTCTCCATCATCTTAACCTACTTGTCAGCGAGCTTGATAACTTTTTATTACTAAATATGTCAGCAGAGCAATTAGAATAAATCTAAATGATTATGAACTACTTTCAAAAAAAAAAAAAAAGGGAAATTATGAAAAAGAAAAAAAAAAAAAAAAGTGGAAAAGAAAACTAACAGCCTTGCTGCCCAATTATGAATAGCCACAAATAAAAGAGGGACAGCATCACCTGAAGGCACTCTGTTACATTTATCAGCCATTTTATGGTCTGACTTTATTAAGAAGAAATATGTCTAGAGATTTCCATTACCTTCTGATCTCTTGCTTGTTGATATGCCTGTTTGAACTTGCACTTTCTTTGGCTGCCACATCCAAAAGATAATTTCATTCCACTCAGGGGCAGTCACACACAGAAAAACATTTTGAGTAGTCTATCTGCATAGTGTATGGATTGCTTTAAGTGACATGGAGGAAGAGGTAGGGAGGGGCTTTCAGATTAAAAATTCAGCTGGTTCTGATGCAATCTGCACCTCCAACTGTAAAAGAAGGGGATGTCCTCACTCTTGTTCATCAGACAACCACATCATATTAGACACTACTGATGGACTGAGTAGCTCTGGGAAAACCCTATTCAGAGCATGATGCGAGGTTTTTTTACTTACCTATATGCTATCATGAGAAAGGAAAAAGGTGTTTGAAAGAGTGAGACGTTTTGACTTACATCCTACCCTCTCTCCATCACAAATAATCATTATAGCCAGCACTTCCTCAGTATGTGGACAAACCAGGTGAAAATCCTGTTCTTTAGGTATGAAATGGAGTCTACCATGGTAACACAACTATCCTACTGAGCTAAAAGTGGAGGAGGAATTCACTTTTCCATTTTCATTTCATCATGCCACTCTTGAGAAATCCTTGCAATTCAAGTTTCACTGATCCTGATGCTCTGATAAAGAATTTCTGCTCTATCACAGAGATGTTTCCATAGAAAACTATTAGATTTTTTTAAAAGTTATGTTCAAAATTTCATAACCTATGTGAAGTGAGTCAGATCTGTTTTCCAATGTGACTCAATGGAGCCCATGTCAGATAAACAGGGTGACAATAATTTACCTCAGACCAAGAAGCAGCTGGTGCTCAGTGGCTATTTCTTAGCTTACTAATTACATTTTTTCTTCCTTGTAGAGGAAATTCTGGTACTAACTATGTTACACAATGAAAACCAAAGCAAGCTTTTATATTTAATTCCACCATTAATTATGTGTCTCTCTTTGTTCTTCCTTACAGATGAACAGACCGATCCAGGTGAAACCAGCGGACAGCGAAAGCCGAGGAGGTAGTTGACTGCATTGCTTTCAGCCACAGTGCTAACTATAATTGTTGTCTCTGGCTTCTCTCAGGCAATGTGCTGATCAATTAGTAATGTAATCACTGCCAAAGAAATTCCCTCTGCAACAAAGATTCTCTTTATTAAATCTCCTTTACTTCATCTCACTTTCCTCATATTCAATTATTATTTGATTTTAAAAGGCAGGCAGGTGCCAGCAATTGCCTGGGAAACAAATAACTGCCTTGTTAAGAAGTGAAGCATCAGGCGCTGACTTAACAAAGTTTAACAGCAGTCATGGCAATGGAGGTTTTTCAGACCTACATTGGGCTGAGCTGTAGAGGTGTTTAATTTGATTAGGATAAAGCAAATAATGGGGGAAAAAAGAAAAGTTTTGATAAAGACAATGAAGGGAAAAAAAAATGTTTTCTCTGACCATGTTGTTTCTGCTTGTACTGAAACTACTCTGCTTTTGGAAAAAGCAAATTATGAGGTAGTAGAGTTTTCTGCATCTGTATCAGCTTATCTGGGTAAGCCTGTTGTGGAAATGGAAGACTTCTCTCAGTACCAGGGAATTATTCAGGATTTGCACAGATGTAGGTGGAATCAGGAGCTGATATTTTGCTTTTCCATCCTAGACAGTAGATTTGGAAGTCTTTGCTAAGTCCACTATATCAGCATTGATAAGGTGTTTCCCATAAAAGGCTTTCTACCAGAAGTGATGGGGCAGCACTTTACCATACTCTAATAGGAGCCCATTTGTTAGATCAAACACAGAGGTCTCTGAAAAAGCATGAAACAGACTATTTTGCTGGGTGAATTATCACTCTGCTTTCCCCTCCCCCCCTCATTTATATAGCCACATATATATGATGACATGGTGCTTCTGTGATCTCTATCCCTTTCCCTTTTGGAAAAAAAATAGAGAGATTTTGGGCATATATGCATTAAAAAATACTATCACATTTGATTCATATACATGTGGGAGTAAATTGTGTCATTTAGTAATGATGTGACTCTGAGATGTGAAAATCCTTTAATTTCTACCACAGACATAAACTCTTACTCATTTACAGGAGAACAATCTTTGTGTTCACGCTAGTGGAAATCTCTAGGAACGTATACTTAAAAGGAGTAAAATGCCTCAAAGACAAAAAGCATTGGAATTTTGTTATTTTTTTAATAGAAAGCGTAGGATTCCAGAGGCTTTGCCTACAATGAGGCTGAAACTTTTCAGTGACTCAAGTCATTGGAAGACTATGTATGTAGCTTGTAGTTGAAGGATTGGTGTTATAGAATGGTGAAGCCATCAGGTTGAGAAAGGCTCTGCAATGACAGGCTGTGGTGCCATATAATTGCAGAAGAGCTGATTGCTGGCAAAATGCCAGAAAGATCAGGGATAAATGTTGCACTTTTAGAGTCCCCATAAAGCAAATTTGAGGGAACTTGGACAACGTTGGGCAGAAAGTATTTTGATGGGCTCTGTGATGGCAAGTTCTACTATCAAGGGCCATGACGCAATTCTAACCTGCAACAAAGGCATGTCACATCATATAGCATCGTCCAGTGTTTTTTAACAGAACCAGGTCAACTTATCCCGTTTTCCTTCCTACCTAACGAGGATTGCTAACGAGCTGGCTCCATGTCTGAGTAGGATTGGGTAAGCCACAGGCAGTTGTCAACACAATCTCCTAGGGGAAAAGCAAAAGGCTCAGCTGCCTGGGCAAATGAGGGGACATTATGCACATTCCAGTGGAGCTCCTGCCGACAGCAAGAGTGAAAGGAGGGCCTTTTGTCTATTTAATTAGACATTCAAAAAAGTAATAATTAGGCTGGCCAATTTGCTTAGTGCGCCTGCAGAGTATATAGCACCCAATCACTCTTTTCTTTTTTTTTTTTTTTTTTTAATGCAAATTACAAAAATACCCGATTTTCAGGGAAAGGTTTTCAAACTCTTCTGCTAAGAGTATATGCTTTCAGAAGGAGTGGTCTGAACTGTAAAGGGCTCTGGGAGGGGTTGCATTCCACATTATCCATCATACTCATGGTTCCCTTCCCATTGTATTTTAGATAATTATCTCCCCAGCACACAGAAACCACACCTTTTCTCACCTGCTCTGCTCCCATACTGCTCCTATCAGTGGTGATCATGAAGGACCAAGTTGAGGCAATCATCATGGGCATGAAAGACATGTTGTCCTAATTTACCACTGATGAGCTTCATCTGAGCTGGTCATGCTTCAGGGTGGCATGACTCAAGGGCAGCTATGGGGGAAAAGAACATTTGGCATCCAGAGGGAGCACTGTATGAAAATTTACGTTCCTTAGCCCACTGGTTAAAACAGGTGCACCAAACAGAACATCAAAAATGAGGCCAAGTATCTTCTGAGCACATCAAAAGCCTTCATTAGACCTGTATGATAAAAGTCAACTTCAACAACAAAGAAACATATACTGCATATTATTATATCTTGTGGATCAAAATGAGGCACAAGGGAGGAGTGGGGCTTAGAGGTTAAGCATCTCTTCCATGCAACACAATTCATCAGTCTGCTCAAAGCCTATGTTATGAATATGTTTCTGTCTTCTGGTTGAGGGGGAATTTTGGTGCCAGGTCAAGGTATTAAAGATGGAATGTAGTACTCTTTGTAGTTTGCAAGGAGAGTTCTGCTGGAAATGTTGAGCAGTATTCTTGAGGAGATGTAGTTGTGTTCTGTATGGGGATAAGTACCTGCTTTTTTGCTAAAATGAATCTTTGAGTTTTCCAGTAAGTTCTCCCATAACCCAAAACTGTTGGGAGTCCAACATCTACTCTCCCCTCTCAACCAGATTCTACTCATCACTGTTTCATGTGCTTCTGAATTCTAGATTTTGTTGATTTTTAGTCCTTCCTGTGTCTTTATTCTCAGTTGAACATGAAGTGTATGTGTTATGGCGTTTAGTGTGTATGAGTGAGATCTCAGACTATCAGATCATCTAGGTATGGGGAAGAATTTGGAATGTTACTTGGCACAAATTACTCTCAGCCCAACAAAATAGAAATGCTGAGTGCCCCTTGTTAGTTTTGCAGATTTTTATCACTTTGTTTGTTACTCCTTATTTTGGGCTAGGAGCAAGAAAAAGCATACAATCCTTTTTAGTAAAAACTGTCATTACTTACATTTCCATAATCTCACAGGAATTAGTAATTAATCTATCTTCAGTACATTTCTTTAGGGAAACAGTCTAAATTAATGGGAAAAATTTGCATTTCTGACTGTTTGTGCATGTGTGTGTAGTTGAGCTACAAAATGTTATGTATGTATATTGCTTCTACAAAATGCTTCATGAAGCTTCAAATACTTGATGAGAAGATTAGAGTCCCCTAACATTTTATAGAGATTTTAGCAGTCATGGAATTGATAGAATGTGATAAAAAGGTAACAATTCTGTATTTTGTTCTGAAAAATCAAAGTGTAACCCTACCTCTATTAAGAGCATCTTAAAAACACTCACTGGCCCTTGTGTTGTCCAGATTTTATCTTCATAGTATCACCATTTAAGTTGGACTCAATGATCCTCGAGGTCTCTTCCAACCTTAGTTATACTGTGATACTGTGATCATAGTATCAGTCAGGGTTGGAAGGGACCACAAGGATCATTTAGTTCCAAATCCCCTGCCATGGGCAGGGACACTCCACACTACATCAGGCTGGACAGAGCCTCATCCAGCCTGGGCTTAAATACCTCCAGGGGACGGGGCCTCAACCACCTCTCTGGACAACACATTCCAGGGTTTCACCACACTCATGGTGAAGAACCTCCTCCTCACATCTAGCCTGAATCTTCCCACCTCCAGATTCATTCCATTCCCCCTAGTCCTATCACTATCTGAGATCCTGAGAAGTCCTTCCCCAGCCTTCTTGTAGGCCCTCTTCAGATACTGGAAGGCCACAATTAGGTCACCTGGGAGCCTTCTCTTCTCCAGACTGAACAGCCCCAACTCCTTCAGTCTGTCCTCATAGGAGAGGTGCTCCAGCCCTCTGATCATCCTCGTGGCCCTTCTCTGGACACGTTCCAGCACCTCCATCTGCCTCTTGTAATAGGTGCTCAAGAACTGGACACAGTACTCCAGGTGGGGTCTCACCAGAGCTGAGTAGAGGGGGAGGATCACCTCCCTCGACCTGCTGGCCATACTTCTCCTGATGCAGCCCAGGATCTGATTGGCTTTGCGGGCTGCAAGTGCACACTGAGATCTCATGTTGAGCTTTTTGTCCACCAGCATCCCCAATGTCTCTCTCCTCAGGGCTACTTTCCAGCCAGTCCCTGCCCAACCTGGATTTGTGCCTGGGATTGCCTTGACCCAGATGCAGGACCCTGCACTTGCTCTTGTTGAACCTCATGAGGTTGGCTTGTGCCCACCTCTCCAGCCTGTCAAGGTCCCTCTGGATGGCCTCCCTTCCCTCCAGTGTGTCTGCTGCACCACACAGCTTGGTGTCATCAGCAAACTTGCTGAGGGTGCACTCAATGCCACTGTCCATGTCACCCACAGAGATGTTGAACAAGACAGGTCCCAGGACTGATCCCTGAGGGACTCCGCTTGTCCCTGGCCTCCACTGGGACATGGAGCCATTGACAGCCACTCTTTGGGTGCGGCCATCAAGCCAGTTATTTGTCCATCTGGAGGTCCACCCATCAAACCCATGTGTCACCAGTTTGGACACCAGGATGTGTTGCGGGACAGTGTCGAAGGCTTTGCTCAGGTTCAGGTAAACAACAATAGTTGCTCGCCCCTCATCTATTAATTTTGTCACCTGCTCATAGAAGGCCACCAGGTTGGTCAGGCAGGATTTGCCCTTGGTGAAGCCATGCTGACTGTTCCAAATCACCTCTTCACTATTCTTCTGAGCCAATAGCACCTCCAGGAGGATCTGCTCCATGATCTTTCCGGGCACGGAGGTGAGACTGACTGGCCTGTAGTTCCCTGGTTCCTCCTATCGAGAAACAGTTTTGACATCAATTACTTAGCCCATTACATTTTTAAGGATGCAAACTACAACTCCATATTAAATTCTGAACATGACAAATCCCAATTAAATTGATAAATTTTTTTAGTATGTTGCCAACTCAGGGTAAGGTTTCAAGTCTGTTTCATGGTTTAAGGCAAAAGTTTGGAGCTGTTTCTCAATCTGTTTTCACTAAATGAGACTCACTGCATTTTACAGGGTTAATCTATGTTAAATGCAACCCCAAGGTCTCAGTAGGTTGTACAGGGAGTAATATTTTTTTAAAGGAAAGGACTTGAGTTGCACTCCATTAGTGATACTTAGATGCTCCATTGCTCTCACATTCCTCTCATGGGACAGAGGAAAGGCTGTAAAAGAAGGCTTACAAAGATGTACACAGTGTGCTGCGCAAGTCCAGTGTTAATGGGACAAGAAATATTTCACTGGGGTTGGTGGGTCCTCCTGCTTTTTATGGAAGTGATACAGAAGATTTCTGGACTAAAGAAAATAAAAAGGCAACTGTCTTGCAGAGAGAGTTGAGGGATTTACAGGAAAGACTCAGTTCATCACATTGCAGTGTTTTCTGCGTGCAAGGCTTTACAAATATACTAAAGCTTCAGTCTGTGTTTGTGCTTTCACACCTGTTTTTTAAATGCATATTTGGGTGATGCATGTGCAGTGTGTCTTTTGTCTGCTGTTTGGGGGACATTCAATGTGCAGGCTCTGAAATGCTCTGGTTTATTCCAGCTTCAAAGCACCATGTCCAAGTACTCATTTACACTAAACAACAAAACAGTGGTGCCTTGCTCATGCACTATGATCTATTTCTTTTAATTCCCTTTCATCAGCTTAGCAATGATGACGCAGACAGAATGGCTTCTCCACAGTTTCTAAAAGCTGTTTTCCTTTGGGTCAAAAGTCTGGATCTATTTCTTTATTTCATCTAGCCATTTCTGATTCTCACTAGCTCTTTGTTATAGATAAACACTGTCAGATGCAGCAAACACAGCCCAAGGTCTCAGTAACTATTTGGCATTTAGCTGTTTTGAATTTAACTGATCAAAATTCAGTGGCATATACAGATGACCAAAAACCTCTCAGGAAGCTTCTGATACACATCTAGCCAGATCTAGGCCTGTTTAGGTGCCACAATCCAGAAAGACTTGTCTTCAGCTTAGTTTGGCTTCACGCTGGTATAACAATGCCACATGGAATAATTTCCTTCTTCCTTGGAAGTGCTTAGGAAAGAGTAGGTTGCTCAGACCTTCAGACCAGAAAGATCTGAAGAAGAGAATTAAGGATAAACAAGGACACAGCAGTCTTGACAGAGTTCAGGATCCTCTCTCCTAGACTGCTTTGTGTTTAGTCTATGCATATATACATATACATTGCAGAGGGATCTCAACTGACTGGACAGATGGGCAGAGTCCAGTGGGATGACATTTAACAAGTCTAAGTGCCAGATGCTGCACCTTGGCCACGGCAACCCCATGCAGAGCTACAGGCTGGGGTCAGAGTGGCTGGAGAGCTCCCAAACAGAAAGGGACCTGAGGGTACCGATTGACAGCCACCTAAACATGAGCCAGCAGTGTGCCCAGATGGCCAAGAAGGCCAATGGCATCCTGGCTTGCATTAGGAATAGTGTGGCCAACAGGAACAAGGAAGTCATTGTGCCCCTGTACTCTGCATTGGTTAGGCCACACCTTGAGTACTCTGTCCAGTTCTGGGCCCCTCAGTTTAAGAAGGACATTGAGACACTTGAACGTGTCCAGAGAAGGGCAACAAGGCTGGTGAGAGACTTTGAGCACAAGCCCTAAGAGGAGAGGCTGAGCGAGCTGGGATTGTTTAGCCTGGAGAAGAGGAGGCTCAGGGGTGACATTGCTCTCTACAACTACCTGAAATGTGGTTGTAGCCGGGAAGGGATTGGTCTCTTCTCCCAGGCAACCAGCACCAGAACAAGGGGACACAGCCTCAAGCTGCACCAGGGGAGGTTTAGGCTCGAGGTGAGGAGAAAGTTCTTCACTCGAGCAAGTTGTTCATCACTGGAATGTGCTGCCCAGGGAGGTGGTGGAGTCACCATCCCTCGAAGTGTTCAAGAGGAGATTGGACGTGGCACTTGGTGCCATGGGCCAGTCATGAGGTATGTGGTTACAGGTTGGACTCGATGATCCTCAAGGTCTCTTCTAACCTTAGTTATACTGTGATACTGTGATAAAATCCTGAAATCTGGGACTACACACGCATCAGAATTTTTCCTGTGTAACTCACATCTCTGAGACACGTGTTACCTAGAATATCAAGCTCTGTGGAAGCCACTTGAACAGTAATTCCCTGTACTGTACCTTTGTTGGGCTTCTTTAAAGGCTCCCCATCCCAGAAGCTGGAGAGCAGGCTGAGGGAATGTCTTGTTTCCAGGTGGCAATACATGAATCCTACAATTTCGTTGCCTGCCGCAGATTTTTCTTCAGCTGCTCATCTCATTTGCTTGTATGGCACCTAAAAGCAGGAACAGGCAGGTGGTACTGGCAAACATTCCAGGGAGACAGAAAGTGTTCTCCCTTCTCACAGCTGGGTGAAAAGATCCAAGCTTACTTCTCCATGAATGCATCCTCATTAACACTTTAAACATCACCATGAACCCAGTATGACTCACTCTAATCTTTTGTAGCTTAGTAGAGCAAGGCACAGATAGGGACTTCCAAAGGTCATGCAACACACCTATACCAGTCTTTGCTGTGATCATTGCACTTGCAAGGCTCAGACTATTAGGTGGATAATAATAGCTCCTGTTTTCATATTTTATGAGATCTGGACTCAAGACATCTGGACAAATTATTTACCACTTCTGGGGCTTCATGTTCTTTTCTCTTTCCCTTAGGATCCACAACAGTTTAAACAACATCTCTCTCCCTCTTTATCTTTCCCTGCATTTTGAAAGATTTCCCACTGTATTCCAATCCTCCTTCTCTAAGTCTCATATATCTTCTCTTTCTGAGATTTACCCCAAATGTGACTAATAATCTGTTTTTTACTTTTCTTGCAGGTGGAAAATACTTCCACACCCAAGTCTAAATATCTTTTCCCTATTAATTGTATATTCAACATTAAACAACATGCTAGTGCTGAGTTGCAATATCTCAGTGTGAAGGGTAAAAAGAATGAATATCTATTTAAATATAATCTAGTATTATGTTAGAAAACCCACTGGGAAAGGAGATGAGCTCATGAGTCACAGGTGAAAAAGAAAATTCAAGAACATAACCAAAAGATCTTGATATTAAACCCTGAGGTAGCTTTCTCACCTCAGAGGTTGGCCACTAAGGAAGTGTCAGGAAATGTAAGCACCAACAGTAAACCTTGGTGTCACTGAGAGGATATACTCCAGAGGAATGACTCTTAGAGACACTCAGAGGAAGAGTCATCAACACCTTTAAGTGAGTTTGCCTCTCTGTCTAACCAAGGGCTGGGGAATGAGGACAGTGAAGTCCTACATATCCCACAGTCTTGAATAATGTTCTGTCTTCTGGCTAAAATGTCCTGTTTTTCTCCTCATATAACTGGGATATACCGAATACTCAGCAGAATCAAAAACTCATCCAAATTCAGTTATTGTTCCTTTCTTTCAGGTCAGGTGAAGCCACAGCCTTTGAAAGGCAGAGCTGACCTTTAGACCCAATTATGTGTGAGGAGCAATGCTCAAAGACACTGGGTTCAAAGGGAACTTGTCCATTAGATTTTATTCCAATTCTGAATACCTGTTAAAATCTGTAGTGTGTTTTCTTTAATCCTAAAACAACTCTGTCTTTTAGAATAGCATAGCATAGCATAGCATAGCATAGCATAGCATAGCATAGCATAGCATAGCATAGAGTAGAGTTTAGGAGGTTGGAAAAGACCTTAGAGATCGTCAAGTCCAACCTATCACCCAACACTATCCAATCAACTAAACCATGGCACCAAGTGCCTCATCCAGTCTCTTCTTAAATACTTCCAGTGATGGTGACTCCACCACCTCCCTGGGCAGCCCATTCCAATGGCAAATCACTCTTTCTATGAAGAACTTTCTCCTAACATCCAGCCTAAATCTTCCCTGGTGCAGCTTGAGACTGTGTCCTCTTCCTCTGGTGCTGGTTGCCTGGGAGAAGAGACCAACCCCCACCTGGCTACAACCTCTCTTCAGGTAGTTGTAGACAGTAATAAAGTCTCCTCTGAGCTTCCTCTTTTCCAGGCTAAGCAACCCCAGCTCCCCCAGCCTCTCCTCCCAGGGCTTGTGCTCAAAACCCCTTACCAGCTTTGTTGCCCTTCTCTGGACTCGTTCCAGCAAGTCAACATCTTTCCTAAACTGAGGGGCCCAGAACTAGACACAGGACTCAAGGTGTGGCCTATCCAGTGCTGAGGACAGGGGCAGAATGACTTCTCTGCTCCCGCTGCCACACTGTTCCTGATCCAGGCCAGGATGCCATTGGCCTTCTTGACTACCTGGGCACACTGCTGTCTCATGTTCAGCCTACTATCAACCACTATCTCCAGGTCCCTTTCTGCCTGGCCACTCTCCAGCCACTCTGACCCCAGCCAGTAGCACTGCATGGGATTATTGTGGTTAATGTGTATAACTTGGCACTTAGATGTGTTAAATCTCATGCTGTTGGGCTCTGCCCATGTGTCCAGCCTGTCAAGGTCTGCAAATTTACTGATAATGGACCCAATCCTCTCATCCAGATCATCAATAAAGATATTGAACAGGATGGGGCCCAGCACTTATCCCTGGGTGACACCACTAGTGACTGGCTGCCAGCTGGAGGTGGCACCATGCACCACCACTCTCTGGGCTTGGCCCTCCAGCCAGTTCCTAACCCAGTGCAGAATGCTACTGTCCAAGCCATGGGCTGACAGCTTGTACTCATGGAAAGCTCTTTCTAGCTGTGACTTATTGTGAAACTGATTACAGTAAGTGGGAAATTAAAATCTTATGGTTAATTGTGGAAATTCAGGATTGCATGATCCTGCTGACAGCTGGCATCTTGTTGTCCTTTCAAGACACTATTTCCAAACATATAGAATGCATCAGCATGCAGTTGGATCAGATAATTCAAAGTGGTCCTCACTGATCCTATTCATGCTCTCCACTGTCTGTTGAAACTTATTTCAGGAGCAGAAAAAAGGCTCCTACAGATCCTCATGTGTAGTGTTTTATATTCGATGACTCTGCTGAAGGCTGATGTACTCCATTCCACACTTACCTGCTGGAAGAAAATAAGTGACATCAAACTTTTGTTCACATCTGCCCTTTCCTCCGTGATTGAAATCGATGGAAGTGTGCCCATCAATAGGAACTGGAAAAGATCCACAGAACGTTGTGTTCTAGCACGTGTACTAAGGACAACCATTTAAAATCAAGTATTAAGGGAATAAAAGCAAACACAAAAACATTGCATGTCTTTTTATAAAAAGAGGAGTCTAGAGCAGAGCCTGGGAAGAGGTGAGGGAACTCACCACCTTGAGATTTTGATATCTGTTCTGTTCCCTGCTACCATGTGACTTTTGATCACTCGTGTAACTTTAATTCCTTTCTCCTTCTCACCTTTTCTGCATTGCCTGCTAAGGTTGTGGTTTCTTTTCATTTGTTCGTTTCTTGCAGCTAGTGCCTTTGGCATTAAGGCACATCAGGCTGTTAGTGTCATAGGCTTAAGATACCAGTGAAAGTCTATAGCTGCACCTAAAATATGTGTAGACCCAAAAATCAAATATAGTGGATGATCAAACCCTCTCACACTGAAGTTATATTTAGTAGGTTTTCAGCAACAGGACAAAAATGTGAGAAGTGGTGAGAGGTGGAGACTGGAGGAAATAACAAAGGTAGTCCTATTAAAAAATTCTGCATTTGTAAATACAATTCAGCCTCTTAGATGAACTCAGGGACACATTACAATTCTAATATCTTCATTTAATGTAAAGTTTCCTTGTCAATGGGGTTTTATACAGCATTAATAATACATTTATAGATTGTCTCCACAATTAATTGCAAAACATTTATGTCACTGGATAGTTAGAATGCATTAAGATAATCACTCTTCATTCAATGACTTTTTTTTTTTAAGGTTTTGCTGATCATTATAATTGGCTTGTTATTACACAGGGATGTAATAACGCCTCTTTGTAGAGCAGCTCATAGCACATCAATAGTGAATACATTCCCTATATTGGAAGCAATGTGCACCTTATTAGAATATAGCTGAATAAGTGCAATCCATGCAGTCAAATGAAGTTCCTAATGAACTGTCTCACAAGAGACAAAATAACAAGCCTTTTATTATGTGTTTTTCCATTGATGAACTTGTAGTTAAGGTTACATTGGCATTTCTTCAAAAAATGAAATGCAACTTTTGCTCTTATTTTGGAGGAGCATTAAGGAAAAAGTGAACATATAGGCTATTTGCCTGATGTTGAATAATGTAAAGACAACTGATGGGATGACCGATGATCACACCTTGCAGATTTCCTTTGCTTGTTGGGATTTTTAAGGCTTCTCTGTGCATTTGGTCTGACATTCACAAAAAATCAAAATGGTCTCACCCAAAGTTCATTTCCAGTTCCTGGAAGGGCAATGAGTTAGTATGAAGAGCTCGGTCTTTCCTTACTCCTGTTGTGTGGATTCTTTTTCTTCTGTATTTTGCCAAGTGATACTTTAATCAAAATGTGTAAGCAATCCATGGGCAAGGCCTGCAATGCAGAACATTCAATTTCTTTCCCTCTGTCAAAATTTCCTTGTTACTAATTGAGGTACCAGGAATGCAGAGGCCTTAGAAAAGTTCTGGTATGAAATGTGAGGTAGGAAAAGAAAAATTAGTACAAAGGAAATTGAGGTATCTGGTAGGTAACTTAGAATTGGGATAAAAAGTTTATAGCTGACTAATAAAAAATGCTGTGAGGCATTCAAAGTTATTCTCCTGCCTGTCAATATTATTCCAAGTTTGAATTTCGGTTCTTTCTGGCAATTTACAACTGTATACATATGAGATTAATCTATCTTTATTTAGATGCCTAACCCAAACTGAAGTCAATTCTCATCAATTATCTAAAAAAATAATAATGTATGTACAAAAAAATCAAGGGTCATTTCCAGATCTGGTATAGTTTTTGCAGACATACTTCTGTATAAAGTATTTTCAGCATATAAACTGAATCCACTGTTCAGTACATATTGCTCTGTGTCTGTTTCTTCATGACTATCACTTGTTTATTGTGTGATTGTAAAGGTCTTTGAATCTAGAGTAATCCTTGGTCTTTCTGAAAAGTGAGTTGTGTGTCATGCAGGAGCTAGGAAATGCCTGGACTATAGTCAGTAACTTCAGCTATTGGAACACAAAGATTACAACTGAGCAAATTAAGTAAGACTGCCTCAACCCTGAGGCTGTGATGCAGACTGAACTCTCATCTCTGATTGGGAATTTCTGTGAGAAGGGCTTTGCGTCTTGCCTGCTGGGATACTACATCATAGTATCACAGCTTGCAGAAAGTTTCAAGGCTCAGCAGACACTAAGGGCCAAGAAAACTTTTCTCAATGTCATACAGAGCACTTTCCAACTGTTATATAGATTTTGCAGTATGTACATGAAATCTGTTTGAGAAGTAGAAAATACCTATGTAAATTATTTAACTGAGTAAATTGCATCTAGTGCTTTTACCTAGAAACTTGGCCTCCTTGGAGCCTCTGTCTTAGGGACAGAAGACATTTTAAATAGAACTTCTAAGCCACTGTCCTTAAAATGCTGGGTTCAGTTTGCCTTGCTTTAGCAGATAGATGTTAGGCATATTGTCTGAGTCAGTCATCTCAGCTGCTCATCTGGACAGTGGAGGGAGAGAGGTGCTTCCAAACTGTAATTCACTCCTTTCTAAAAAAGATGAGTTAAAGGGTGCTCGGAAGTTTCCCTTCTCTCTCTCCAGGGAATCTGGAATGAACCTATGACAATTAACTCAGATTTAGATCTCTCATTTTTAGACACCTGAAGAGAGGTAAGATGAATTGCAGCTTTCACCTTTTCATGCCTTAGTTTTCCATCTGCCTCATAAGAATAATGATACTTGACTTTTCTGAAACTCTAGTTAAGACCTATGAATAAAAATTACTATATAAAACCAGTGGATTGTAGGAGATGCTGGGGTTCTGTCCTAAAAAGGTAAGACAATTTTGTCCATTAACATATTTACTTCATAACACCAGGGGAAGAATAGGAGGGGTTGCATCCTAATCAGCCTAATCAACAGAGATAATCTGATAAATTTTAGTTCTTATTTAAAGCATCAATTTCTATTTTAATTTTTGTATTTGAGCTTTTTTTTATGGCAGAAGGTGAAAACAAAAAAAAAGAGAAAAAAAAAGTAAAAACCCCTTCAAATTAAAAGTATCAATGTCTTATATTTTGGTTTGGTTTGTTTTTTGTTTTTTTTTTTTTTTTCTCCATAATTAAGAAAAATATTTTTATCTTTAAAACCAGCTTGTTTTGGAATCTGTGATGGAAAATTAATATGGCCCTTTGTAATATCATTTGTAGAGAGGTAATTTTCAAGGCAGCTCTGCACTGAAACATTTTCCCCCAGGGAGTGTAAACAGTTGACTTCAATTAGTGAGGGACTGTTTCCTTTCTTTTCAATTTTAAGGGCAGTCTTGCAGCCTAATCCTGCACAGAGGAAGTAAAAGCTCTAGATAGGGCAATAAAGTGCAGCTTGGAAGACTGAAATTTAACTTCCTGCTGTGACATAGATTTTCTCCTTGACCTTGAAGAGGTCAGGCTTTATTATTTTCACTCCATTTCTATTTGGTGACTAATATATTTGTCTGAATATATACATAAAATTTTCCAGACATCTTCCTCTGATTCCAGTGTCATTCTATAAAATAGCACGAGTACTGCAAAGACACATGTATTCAAGATTATTAGGTACTCACGTTCTTTAACCATTAGTTCCACATAAATAACTTGGTTAGATGGAGATGTTCAGAAGTGCCAGATGTGTTTCACCAATCAGATCTCACATAAGGTCAATGGGTCTTGGATGTACAAATATTCCCTTGGAAAATATTTCCAAATAATGATGTTCTTCCAAAAAGTTGGAGACCACTTTATGGGCCTGACTTAGTACCCACATGGTTTAGTTGATTAGATGGTGTTGGGTGATAGGTTGGACTCAATGATCTCAAAGGTCTTTTCCAACCTGGTTAATTCTGTATTCTGCATTCTGTATTCCTCACACTTTTACAGTGGACTCACATTTGTTCCTGCAAAAGACACTACCTTCTCATGTTTGTAAGAACTGCAGCAGAACATGTCCCCTACCAGAGCAGGTTTAGTTTAAGGCACAAGCTGAGATTGACCAATGAATGGGACTACAAGAGTGTCAAAAATAAGGGATAAGTAGCTGAAAGATATTAGGACTGGCTTTAGTGGAGGAGTTCTTTCTTGTCGCATCAAACCTAGTATGCAGGAATTCATAGGTAGTAAAACATTTCCTGCCCATGAACCATCATATGAATGGTAATTAATTCCCACAAATCTCTATTTTATCCACCTCTTCAGTCACTGATGAATGGCCAGATGCACTGTTTATAAACCACAAAATACTGACACTTCCAAGCAGCCATTCAATTAACATGAAATTATGTTTCTACATTGAATTAGTTGCTTTCTTGGATTTTTTTTTTTCTCCAAAATGAATCTGACTATTACTATAATGAATAGCTAATGAAGAAGAGATGTGGGAGAATGGGCCAGAACCTCAGGCAAGGGGGAATGAAGATAGTATGAGTTTAATGACTTTAGAGATTGGACTGAACCAAAGCAGTCTCTCCACTCCCTAGATCAGAAATCTAATTATTTACTGTCTATCTTGCAGCAGTGCCTGGGAGACTAGTTATGAACCATGACACCAGGTTTGTTGTATAATGCAGAACAGATAGAGACCTTCTTTTCCTTGAGAGGTTACTGTCTAAACATAAGACAGTGTCTGAATGCACACCTGTCCTATAATGTCTTCCCAACTTTGAGAAAAAAGATTATGCTAGGTTCTAAACAGGGGCTGAAGATAATAAATCAGTCCAGGGACTGTGAAGTTAGGTCCTACCTGGGGAAAAGAAACACTACAGACAGCTTTCAAGCAAAGCTCACTTTGAGAACACATCCTCGGGATAAGGTGAGTGACGTCCTGAATAACACACATAAGACTTTAGACTAATAGCACAGCCTCCTTATTGACAAGGACTTTCCTGTTGAACTCCCACCTTGTGGTTCTGGTTGGCATATTTGGTCACAGCTCAGGCCAGGCAGCTGGTTGTGGTGTTCAAATTCACTGATGAAAAAAAAAAAAACGAAAAGGGTTCAACAGTAGCTTGAGGGACACTTCATACCTGTTACATCACCATGCTACTTGCTATAGGGGAGGCAGGACTATGGGTGCTGTGGGAGAAATAAGACTGCAGGAGGAAACTGGTATATAGCAGAATATCAACTGTCTCTTTATAAGGAATTTGTCCAAGGAACCAAATACACCGAGAAAAAACCAAGGGTCAAACATCCTGTCTCACAACAAAAATTCAAATCCTTATGCAAGTATATATTCTCTATTGTTTGCACTGAGCTGAATGTATCCCTGCCCCTCCTTGATCTCAGTGTGTGATCCAGCACTCTTCCCAGGTATTACAGGCAATGTGTTTTTCATTAGAGCCTGTCATCTTCCCTCATTGAAATTTGGACTTGAGAAAGGCCAAAACATTGGAGCACTAACCGTTTTTCTGGTGTTTCTGACTAGATTAAAAGGGAATTAACAGGTTTTAGAACTAGAAGTAATTATTAGAGCTCATTTAAACTCTTGCATAAAATGACTGTAAAATTCCACCCGGATGTGCTGTGCTGAGACTTCTAACATGTATTTGACTGGAGAATAAATAAATTTAGCCAGGTAATTACTCTTTTGAGGCTTCAGCACTATTTTGATGTCAAACAGGTAGGATATGTGGAGGTGAACTCTCTGAAAAGAATCAGAATGGTTTGGGTTGAGATTCTCATCAGCCAATACCCACATGTCCTTCTCAGGGCTGCCCTCTATCCATACTCTGTCCAGTCTGTATTTGCACTTGGGATTGCTTGGATACAGGTACAGAACCTTGCACTTCACTTTGTTGAATGTTATGAGGAACTTGCTGAGGGTGCATTCAATTCCACCGCCTCTGTCACCAGCAAAAATGATAAACTGATCCCACTTCCACCCCCTGAGGAATACTACTCATCATTTGTCTTCACATCGACATCAAGCCACTGAGCATCATTCTTTGAGTGCAACCAGCAATCTAATTCCTTATCCACTGCGTGGTCCACCCATCAGATCCTTATCTTTCCAGTTCAAAGACCAGGATGTCTTGGGGGACAGTGTCAAATGCTTTACACAAGTCCAGGCAGACTACATCAGTTACTCTTCCCTTATCCATCAACACTGTTACCCCATCACAGAAGGCCATGAAGCTTGTCAGGCACTACTTGCCTTTGGTGAAACTTCTTTTTTTTCATTGCCTTAGCAGTTTCCAGAAGTATCTGTTCCAGGATCATTCCCAGCACAGAGGTGATACTGACTGTACTGTAACTCCCTAGGTCTTCCTTTTTGAAAATGTGTTTTATGTTTCGCCTTTTCCAGTCCGTGGGAACTTCACCACATTGCCATGACTTTTCAAATATGCTAGCAAATGGACTGGCAACTTCATCTGTCACTTACCTCAGGACTTGTAGATGGATCCCATCAGGTACCATGGACTTGTATCTTTTGAGATCTTTCTAGGTGGTCTCAAACCTGATCTTCACTTAGGAGGGGTGATTTTTCATTTTCCCAGTTCTTGATTTTGCCTTCTGTAAATTGGGAAGGATTTTTAAAGCCCTTGCCAGTGAAGACTGAAGCAAAAAAGTCATTGAGTACCTCAGCCTTCTCCTTATGCTGGATAACCAGGTCCTCTCTTTCCTTCCAGAGAGGGCCCACCTATTTCTTAGTCTTTCTTTTATCTTTTAAAAGCTTTTAGAAGCTTAGTGTTTCTTCTAAAAGCTTTGAATATTTTGAAAAGTACTTCAATAAGTAATGATACCATTTTTGCAATAAATGCCTAGACATGGTAGGATGTAATTTCCAGTCAAAATAATTTAAATAAAAACTTGGTTTCTGACTTAAATACATGTCTTCCACCACCCAGGCTCCCTTAAAAAAAGCAGGAGTGGCAGTGTTTTCCTGGGGCAAAGTTTTCCTTTTTTCATCATAAGAGACCCTCACAGAGGCACAGCTGAACAGATGAAAACTGATTGTGTCTGTGAACAAAATGGAGGCCATTCAGAGAAAGAAGCTTCCTATCATGTGAGGAAGAATCAATTGCATTATTCTTCCTGTATGTTCCCAAATGAACAGCACTGTCATTTCCCATTTACTGTATTTCCATGCCAACATAAATGTTCTTTCTCCTTGAATGTCTGCTTTCTTAGCCTTACCATGTGCCAAAGAGCTGAGATACTTCCAGTGCTTGTCAGAGAGTTGTTCCTCATCTCAAAAGGAATACCTCACCTGCTTTAGCCAGCATCCACAGAAATGTGTTGACAGACAGTGTAGAGTGGCAGAATTTCTATGGGCAAATAACCAGGGAAAAATCCACTAATTTGCAGACATTAGTAACATGCTGACCTTTAGCAACACTGTAAACCTTCACTCTCTCTTTAAAGTATTGTATCTGTCCTTAAGGGGAAAAACTTGTAACTAAGGATTGAAATCAGCAGTAGATTGTAGTTCTGGCTATGTTATTTGCCTGCCCTGCTGTGTTTAGGATCCATTTACTTCTAGCTGCCTTTTTGTTCTTTTACCCTGTCTTGAATCTAAAAAAAGAAGTGACCAGCCTGGCAGTGACATGTGATTAATAGATTGCACCTTTAGAAAGGAGTTAGCAGAAGGAGATTAGTGTTGCAGCCTATTATTTATTAATTAAATGCAGACACCCTATTTATACCAATGCTGATGACATTAGTTCATGTCCATGCTTTAGGAGTGCATTATCCATCCGGTCTCCTAGCATTGTAATGGTTGTTATTAAGGCAGTAGATTTTACTGGGCTCCTTCTGTCACTTGCTCCTGTTCCAAACAAAGTTAAAAGGCCAACCTGAACTTTTTTGTTGAAGTGACTGCTCTATCTTTGACAGCCTGGATTACCTTGCTGTATCTCTTAGCTTCTTTGAGATATCACTTCTTGCTCTTGAGCAAGGGAGATCTGTACTCTTCTATAGCTAGGAATGCAGTAAAGACTAAGTGTGCAGCACCATATGCTGTACAAGAGCTTTACCATTGCATACAGTAGAGAGGATTACATTGGGGACATATATGTACCTGCTGGCAGTATTTCAGTTAGCAGGATAGGAAAGAGCTATCACAAATGTTGTCATTTAGCAGTGCCAGAGAAGGATATTATATTTCATACGGCTCTTGTTTTAATAAGATGCTCCTCCTTCCTGTAAAATGTTCAGAGGAAAGTCCGGAAGCCAATTGATCTCTGAGGTTTCCATTATTCCTAGTAGCTTTTTTCAAGATCCTATCATCAGATGCAGGAAAACCAACAAGTAGATTGCAGAATTTTGATTCCCACCTAATAGTGGCTTAAGGAAACCCATGTCCTGTTCTACCAGACATGAATCTTGGGATAAGCAAATGGCTATAAGACTGCTCTTTCCCATGCCTTTGAAAAAGAGAATGTTGGTCTAGGACACAGTTCTTCTGATTTTATGTAAGGAATTCACCATCTCCAGACAAAACATAAACAAATATATGGCCCTTGATTGAATCCACCATCATCACAAGAGTCAGTAAAGGTCATAGATCACATACATTTTACCATCAGAGTAAAGATGGAGCTCCAGGTAAACCTTCACATTCATCAGTCAGTGTTCTTGAAAAATGACAGTTCAGGTATCCCCAATCCACATACTAAATTATCCCTGCAGAAGCATGTCATAAATGCTTAGATTTGGTAGGGTTTCTTGGTGGTGTCTAATGTGCTTTCTCTTCTGTGATTGTGTATGGTGAGTTTCCCAAACATTAAAGAACAGCTAAAATGAATTAGTCTCTTGCTGGTGTCTTCTTCCTGTAAGCAACTGCTTTCACTCTTAGTAAGACTTTCTGCAGGCAAAGCAGGCAGGTAGCCTGATCCTGAATAGGGGTAGGTGTTAAAGTTTTCTCTCTATGAAAATTCATCAGTCTCCAGAGATAAAGAGATGAGGTTCCATGAGTACCAGTATCCACTCAGGAAACTATTTAGGGTTTGGTTTAAAGTGTGTTCAAGTTCCAGAGGCCTTTGGACCAAGGACTCCATGGAAGCTTTCCACAAGAATAGTCCAGGTACCTGAGCCTTAAATATTTTCTTACCACCAGTTTGGTGTTTTGTTATTTGAATTTTCTTCAGTAATCACATTCCCTCTCTGAAAGCTGAACATTGCAGCAGCCAAGAATTTAAAGTGAACACTGAAGTGTCTTTAAACATTATCTGCACTATGATACAATCTGAACACATACAAAAGACATTCAAAATGTGAATTAAGAGAGGGAATGGGAGGAGTTATCCTGCACTGTTTCTCACAGTATGAGGTCTGCCTTTCACAGTCTAATGAAGTACAGGTACAGTTACTAGATTTGCTGCCAGAAAGGGCATATACTGATTTCCCCTTCTGCATAATTATATAAGAGCTGAGATGTGACTATAGGAGAAATTACGGCCAAAAAACCAAACCACTGAAAATGGGAACTATAGTTGATGCTAAAGTTGTTATTAAAAAAAATAAGTTGCAGGTTGCAGCAACTGATATGAAAATTTTGCAGAAGAGTTTCTCCCTGTGTCTGTATGCCTCAACTGCTTTTTGTGTTCCTTTTCTTTTTCTGTCCTCCAGATCTTATAGGTTTTCACATTTAGACATTGCTTCTTATGGACATGCCTCAAGTGCTAAGCCAGTTAAGAGCATCTCCATTCCTAACAACAGGGAAGAATTGAGTGGGTTGCAAAATGAAACTGTCCCTATTGATGTACCAGCAGTGTGAAGCTCCTCATCCTTACTCGCAGAGCAAAGGGCAGAAAGATGGTTTTAAAATGGATGATACTCTGTTGAGTGATTTAGATAATACTCACTGGCTCTCAATACCTCTTTCAGCCTCTTTGTCTTGGTCATTGTGTGGATGAGGAAACTGAGGAACTGGTTTCAGAGCACCACCTCATTACACAATTTAGAGCAGAAGTCATCTCTTTTAAATTCTAATCAATGCCTTATTTACATTTGGCCTTTTTATTTATATTATTTTCCTCTTTTTGCCATCTCAGCTTTGCATAAGTCTTCTGACTTTTGTAAATGTGCTCAAATGTAAATCACAGAGAAGAGTGATGCATCTCCAGGGAATCTGGAGGAGAGTTCCTTTTGCTCCCAGCCTGTTAAAAACTTAGCACCACCCATGTACATCTTCCATGTGGAAGGGGAATATCTTGCTGCTGGCATTACAGGAAAAAAGGAAATGTTGGTGCTATCATACTGGAAAGGATGTAGCCCCGTTTCTGACCTCCCTGCATTCCCTGTTCTGTAGGAATCCATCATCACTAGCCTGTCAGTTACATTATCTCCTGCATGCAGCAGAGCAAACATGCAGTAAAACACGTACAAATGTCTGGCCACAAAAGGCTCAGCAACTGCTCTGTCCAAATAAAACACCCTAAACAGACAGTGGGTTAGGATATTTTCCTTTCAAAGCTCCTTTGAAGGTTTGATTCCCCTGCCCAACACCCACCTTTTTTATGCAAATGTTTTACCTATACCACCCAAATGCCAGGAAATCTTAGAACAGTAAATACCCCTGCAGCACAAACAAAATCGTGCTTTACAGAAATTGTTTGGCTTCTCAAAGCCATGACCTTGCCCTTTAGAATGAAGGGTATGCTTCTGAAAAGCTCTCCTCTTTCAGACTTCTGTTTTCAGCACACTTGCAGCTGTACCACCTTCACCTCTGATGGTAACACAACTTCCCAAGCTCAGTGAGGACACTTGGCCCAGGGAGACATTCAAGTGATGTCTTCAAATTCCAGAAAGTGCTTTGCCATTGAGTTGTCATTAAAGCAACACCTTAAGAAGGCAACAAGGCAATTTGTTCTAAGTTATCCCACCTTTTGACTGGAATCAATAAAAACTCTGTTCCTTCCTTCTAAAGGAAACCAGACATGTACAATCCAGCTGTTTGTGTGTACTGGGCTCATTTATCAGTCAGTGTGTCAAGGGCTCCTCCCTTAAGCTTTGAACCCCCTGGGTAATTTAACCTATTGGTGACGGGGTGGAAGAGGTCCCAAAACTATTGGGTTCCTATAAATTCCATGAAAATAGACAGCCAGGCAGAGCAGAGAGTTCTCGTTAGTGCTCATAAGCCCATCATTTATTAGACATCACTGAACCCATGGGGGTAGGGACACTGGAAGAAGCTTTGCGCATTTGGTTACCCATGAAGCATGTTTCAGTGTATGCACTCTGATACCCTGTCAAGAGGCCTCCTGTAGTAACAGCTTGTTGATTTTAACAGGATGTCAGACAGATTTCTTAGCTCCTTTCTGCTGATTTCAACAGTGCTTCACACAGCAGAAAAGCCATTCTGCTTGTTGCATTTCCCTTCCCTACCCAGCCAAATCCACCATGGAGAATCCCTGTACATTGTTTAACAACTAGCACAATATCAAAGGTGACTGCTTTTCAGTGAGAAGTACCTGAAAGTAATGACAGTAACAGGAAAGGTTTATGAAATTTTTCTGATATATCAACATAAAAAGTACTGTTCAAATATAAGATGGTATGTGTTTTTCAGTGATATCTTCACATTGTCAAGAAGGACTTCAAGGTTAAAAAAGGTGTGTGAACAAATCTTATTTTATTTTGACATGGTTCAACCTCCATCCATTCTTCTTCCAAGCACTTTTCACTTGGCAGTGTTGAATTTTGTGTGTTTGTCATGTGGAATAAACAAATCTGAGGTGTTACTCAAAACATCTCTGTTCATGAAGTGCAGGAAAGCACACCGAAGAAAACCTCCACAGACCCAGGTGTGTTGAAGTTTACCTATCTGCAGGACAGATAGTGTTTCAACTTTAGTTCTGCTTTCCAGGATAGAAATCTAATCTCTCAGCATTACCCAAGCATACCTCTGGATGCAGATATGTGGATAGAGATGTTCCTGTTATAACCAGTGTAATATATTACAGATGACTTGTGGGTCAAGTTGTCTAACAAAGGTTTTAGATGTATCATAGTATCAGTCAGGGTTGGAAGGGACCACAAGGATCATCTAGTTCCAACCTCCCTGCCATGGGCAGGGACACCCCACACTACATCAGACTGGACAGAGCCTCATCCAGCCTGGGCTTAAACACCTCCAGGGACAGGGCCCCAACCTCCTCCCTGGACAACCCATTCCAGGGTTTCACCACACTCATGGAGAAGAACCTCCTCCTCACATCTAGCCTGAATCTTCCCACCTCCACCTTCATTCCATTCCCCCTAGTCCTATCACTACCTGAGATCCTGAGAAGTCCTTCCCCAGCCTTCCTGTAAGCCTCCTTCAGATCCTGGAAGGCCACAATTAGGTCACCTGGGAGCCTTCTCTTCTGCAGACTGAACAGCCCCAACTCCTTCAGTCTGTCCTCATAGGAGAGGTGCTCCAGCCCTCTGATCATCCTCGTGACCCTTTTCTGGACACGTTCCAGCACCTCCATCTGCCTCTTGTAATAGGGGCTCCAGAACTGGACACAGTACTCCAGGTGGGGTCTCACCAGGGCTGAGTAGAGGGGGAGGACCACCTCCCTCGATCTGCTGGCCATACTTCTCCTGATGCAGCCCAGGATCTGATTGGCTTTGCGGGCTGCAAGTGCACATTGAGAGCTCATGTTGAGCTTTTTGTCCACCAGCATCCCCAATGTCTCTCTCCTCAGGGCTGCTTTCCAGCCAGTCCCTGCCCAGCCTGGATTTATGCCTGGGATTGCCTCGACCCAGATGCAGGACCCTGCACTTGGTCTTGTTGAACCTCATGAGGTTGGCTTGTGCCCACCTCTCCCACCTGTCAAGGTCCCTCTGGATGGCCTCCCTTCCCTCCAGCGTGTCTGCTGCACCACACAGCTTGGTGTCATCAGCAAACTTGCTGAGGGTGCACTCAATGCCACTGTCCATGTCACCCACAGAGATGTTGAACAAGACAGGTCCCAGGACTGATCTCTGAGGGACTCCACTTGTCACTGGCCTCCACTGGGACATGGAGCCATTGACAGCCACTCTTTGGGTGCGGCCATCAAGCCAGTTCCTTATCCATCTAGTGGTCCACCCATCAAACCCATGTGTCACCAGTTTGGAGACCAGGATGTAGTGCAGGACAGTGTCGAAGGCTTTGCTCAGGTCCAGGTAAATGAAATCAGTTGCTCGCCTCTCATCTATTAACATTGTCACTTGTTCATAGAAGGCCACCAGGTTGGTCAGGCAAGATTTGCCCTTGGCAAAGCCATGCTGACTGTTCCAAATCACCTCTTCAGTATTCTTCTGAGCCAATAGCACCTCCAGGAGGATCTGCTCCATGATCTTTCCAGGCACAGAGATGAGACTGATTGGCCTGTAGTTCCCTGGCTCTTCCTTCTTACCCTTTTTTGAAGATGGGGGCAATGTTTCCCCTTTTCCAGTCTGTGGGGGCTTCTCCAGACTGCCATGACTTTTGAAATATAATAGAGAGGGGTTTAGCAACCTCATCTGCCAGTTCTCTCAGTACCCGTGGGTGTATCCCATCAGGTCCCATGGACTTGAACACTTTCAGGTTCTTCAGGTGATCACGAACCTGATCTTCACTTACAATGGGCAGTTCTTCCTCCTCATCCCTGGCATTGTCTTCCATAACATCAGGAGTGTGGCTAGAGGCCCTTGCAGTGAAGACTGAGGTAAAGAAGTTATTGAGAACCTCAGCCTTTTCCACATCACTTGTGACCATTTCATCAGTCCTTTCTGAGGGGTCCCACACCTTCCCTAGTCGTCTTCTTCCCATTAATATACCTGTAGAAATTCTTAGTGTTCTCTTTAACCTCCCTGGCTAGATTCAATTCAAACTCTGCTTTGGCTTTTCTAACCAGATCTCTCGCTGCTCGGGTAGCTTCCTTATATACCCCCTGTTCTAGCTGTACCTTGGCTACAAACTGTGAGAAATCAAGGGAACTACATATATATAAAATTTCTTGGTGATCCCAAGGGTCTTTTCCAACCTGAATGTTTTGTAATTCTGTGATTCTGTTTTGTATTTTGTTTTCTTTTCATGAGTGAGGATGGAAAACAACCTGGAACATCTCACCCAACTCTCGGCACAGGTCATGTTATCACCACTGTGAATATTAACGATCTCTGTGTTAAGCCAGAGAAGTTTTACAAAATATCTGGGTAAACACATGCTTTTTGAGGTTGAAGGGGTAGTCATGGTCAATTTTGATCTTATTATTGGTAAAATGCAATAAGTTCTTATTACTGAAGTCTAACCCTCTCATTTGTCAGAGAAGTTGTTAGTAAAGCAGTTGCTGAGGATTAATATCTGTGCGTATGCATACAAATGTGTACCAAGGTGAATAAACATAACTACATTAGTCAGGTGCTCTTTTCAGTCCTTTTCTTTATGTCAGCTGTTTCATAGGTTTTCATATGTTTTTCCCCTTCAGGGGATATTTAAGTAGGAAGCACTGTTAGCTAAAAAGATAGAAAACAAATGAATGAAAAAAACAAACAGAACTTGAAAGCAGCATTCATTCCCAATTGGCTGTGGTGCCTGGAATTTACCTAGCTTTACTGTATGCCTTCAATTATTATTATTGTTCACTAGTAATTTAAACTCCAAGAAAAAAAATAATAACAAAGATAATCTTCTGACTCAACTATTCATAGGAAATTCCTTAATCATCATTTCCTTCAAGGAGGAAATAAAGTTTTGAAAGCCTCTTAGTTTGGATGATCTCGATTAACATACTGAATCCTTTCTCCCTCCATTCTGTCTGCTTCTTTCCTTTTTATTCCTTCTCACACACTTGACTATTGCAATCCATAAAAAGACATTTAGAGTGTGACTGTCTGGGTTTTGAACCACATTTAGCCTTGACCCCAGCTTAATCTCACTGAGGACATTATCAAGACCGTGCATTTCCTTTCTCTGTAGATGTTCCCTGTTCCACACCTCTAAGACAAAATTCTCTTTGTTGTAAAGAAAACAGACATAAGTGAAGAGATTTCCAACAATATGAATTCCAGTTTTGTCTCTGTGGCTCACCAGAACTTTGCATCCCAGTTCTGGAAGGGTTGACTGGACACAAAACCTGCCCCACAGGCAAAATAGAGACTGTTAGTCAATATGCGACTGCTGGCTAGAGAGTTAAACCATATCTGAGGGAGCTGTCTGGTGAGCGATCTACAAGGGGAACATTTCGGTTCCAGTTTCTGAAATAAATTTTATTCTTTCATGTATGGGAACTAACCATTCTGAGAGAGAGACATTAGTCCATGAAACAGCTTCTGCAGAAGCTATCTTCCTTGTTCAAGTCATTGGAAAACTGGTTGGACCATGAACTGGACAAATACAAGGTTTTATTTAACTCCATCCAAGGAGATGAGATTGTACAATAGACGATCTAATATGCCTTTTCTGTTGCTAATTACTGTAATTCTGAGAAACAAAATGGGATGAGACCACTGCAGCAGGAGAGCCAGGAGCTCCCCAGACCAGAGGGGTTAACACTTGTCATTAATGACTCTGCTAGGGTCTCATGACAAGAGGACTGCACAGGGTATGAACACAGAAAGTTCACACAACTCCATTTTCCCCACTGGCACTATCTCTTTATGACTTCTTGTGTTAATTATATCTCCTCCTCTATTCCACAACAGAGCTAAATGCTCAGTGATTGTCATCAAAGGAAGAGAGGAGACTATTCCTAGTTCCAATAACTTTGCTGCTCTACAGAAGAGTAGCTTTCAAAGCAGCAGCTTTCTAGTCACTCCAGGGGATCAGAATCTTCATGATTAGCAAACAGGACAGTCCTCACCTTCTCTTTGGTTTTCTGGGACTGTTTCTGGGGCTTACTGGGCTCCACTGAAATCTGGAAAGCTGCTGTCCAGTCTGGGAATTTGTTTGTGAAAACACCTGGATTCTCATACCTCAGAGATGCTATCATGAGCTTCAAACTGATGTGCTATAGGCCTGAAGGACAGGTATTGTTAGTTTAGTGTTAAAGAAAATCCAATTTAATGAAAAAGCCTGTTTTCTCACTAAAATAATAATAAAAAAATCTTCCTTTCCCCCCACCCTACCTTTCAACAGAAAAACATCTCAGATTCAAAAAAATTGAGTCCTGTCCTAAGGAGAGAGAATATGTCAGTCTAGTACAGGAATAAGTGTGGCTCAGGGGAAGTAGTGTCCCAGACAGAGGATTGAAGGTTATGCAAATTAATGTGGTAATTACAGTATCATCTGGAGAAAGCAACTGTGACTGTGTCTCTGTTCTGCTAAGTACTGTACACACTGCAATACAAAAAAAGTCCTAGCATGGTTTTAACCTCACCAGAAAATTCAGAATAAAAAGGTCCACTATCACTGTGTCACAGATAAGGAATCAAGATCCAGAAATATTTTAAAGTGGTCACCATCACCTCTGGTGTTGTTTGGACATACTAAGTACAATAATAAATTTAAATTCTTGACAGAAAAAGGGACATCCACAAATACTATTAGTCAATGCCAGAGAAATTATATAAATGCAAATTTCTTTCAATTTCCTTTATCTTTTTGAAATCTTCTAATAATCACTGAAAAGGGAGAATATCTGTATGTTCTTCATTTATCCTTTGTTTCAGAGAAAAGGAGGAATTTTATCTTGAATTTCTGGAGAGATTGAGAATGGATAGAAAGGATTCTTTCTAAAGACAAACACAAACCATAATGGAAAAATAATCAGGCTTAAGAGGGAAAAAAAGCGCAACAAACAAGAACTAAAAACACAAACCAAAACACAACAACTATATGTGTTGCTTAGTTCCAAATAGAATAGAATAGAATAGAATAAACCAGGTTGGAAGAGACCTTCAAGATCATCACGTCCAACCTATCACCCAACACCACCTAATCAACTAAACTATGCAACCAAGCACCCTGTCAAGTCTCCTCCTGAACACCTCCAGTGATGGCGATTCCACCACCTCCCCGGGCAGTCCATTCCAATGGGCAATCACTCTCTCTGTGTAAAACTTCCTCCTGACCTCCAGCCTGAACTTGCCCTGGTGCAGCCTGAGACTGTGTCCTCTTGTTCTGGTGCTGGCTGCCTGGGAGAAGAGACCAACCTCTGCCTGTTTACAACCCCCCTTCAGGTAGTTGTGGAGAGTAATGAGGTCACCCCTAAGTCTCCTCTTCTCCAGGCTAAGCAGCCCCAGCTCCCTCAACCTCTCCTCATAGGGCTTGTGTTCCAAGCCCCTCACTAACTTCGTTGCCCTTCTCTGGACTCATTCCAGCAAGTCAACATCCTTCCTAAACTGAGGGGCCCAGAACTGGACACAGTACTCGAGGTGTGGCCTAACCAGTGCAGTGTACAGGGGCAAAATGACCTCCCTGCTCCTGCTGGCCACACTGTTCTTAATGCAGGCCAGGATGCCATTGGCCCTCCTGGCCACCTGGGCACACTGCAGGCTCATGTTCAGACTACCATCAACCAACACCCCCAGGTGCTTCTCTGCTTGGCTGCTCTCCAGCCACTCTGACCCCAGCCTGTAGCACTGCATGGGGTTGTTGTGGCCAATGTGCAGAACCCGGCACTTGGATGTGTTAAATCTCATGCCGTTGGACTCTGCCCATCTGTCCAGCCTGTCGAGGTCTCTCTGCAAAGCCTCTCTAAATATGTCACTCGAAAATATCTGCCTAAAAGTGATTGGCTGAAGGTCACATACTCAGCTTTGGCAGAGCAGTCTTGTTTAAGATTTCTTTTAATAAGGGAAGTAATGTTAATAATCTATGAAATGAAGAGCCATCAAAAAGTATACTCTGAGAAA
This sequence comes from Melanerpes aurifrons, assembly GCA_011125475.1. NCBI lineage: Eukaryota > Metazoa > Chordata > Aves > Piciformes > Picidae > Melanerpes > Melanerpes aurifrons. The sequence continues at coordinate 29,004,149 of WWNC01000003.1, read as the reverse complement.
TAAAAAGTGTAAGTATGTTAGGAAGAGGAGGATTAAAAGCAACTTCTGCCCAAGCCAAAACAATGCAATGACAAGTGAAAAGGACATTAATGAGAAATTATTAAGAACTAATCCATTGTTTGGTAATGGCAAACATTTCACACCTCACATGGCAGAAGAAATAAATCCCATTGATTCCTCCAAGACAATTTACAATTAAACAGTGATTTGCAAATAAATATATAAATAGATAAAGTTAGAATTCATTGTGGCACCTTATGTCACAAAATCAAAGCAATTGGAGTGGAATTGAGAATAATTACCAGATGTTTTGCTTTGTGCTCAAAACAGCATCCGCTATTTACAACTACAAATTATGTTCCTTATTTATTCCTCCTGCTGGTCTGATGACAATTGTCATTCAGCATTCTTTTATTTAATCATCAATGTCCAAAACTAGAAGTACCTTTTCTACTTTTTTTTTGTTTTTTTTCTGGGGGGGGGGCATTGTTTGTTGGTTTGTTTGTTCTAATATTTGGAGTATTTTTATTTTGTGGGTTTGTTTCTTTTTTTCCTTTTGGCAGCAGAAGAGAGGGAGAAGTTTCTTAAACCCCAGCAACAGGAAATTACACTGGAGGAATATATCATTTTTTCAGCCTGGCCTGCAATGTAATTATGAACATTGTCTTCAATTTATTGGCCTTTTACACATGTGCAACCAAATGGATGCTACTTTAAATCCTAGAGTAATGAATATTTGTTTTCTTCTTGCCTATTTCACGTATTTTCTATGGAGGACATTTCTGGTTGGAAATTCACTTGCGGTCATAAACATTAAGAGAGTTTGGAACTCCCCAGGGGAACCCAGCCCAGTTGCATGTGTAGCCACACACACACAGAAAGAAAAGTGTTTACAGGTGAAAAGAACCCAGGAATACAGATTTGTTTTTTTTTTTTTTGGTAGTGTATTGTTCTTTTTGTTTCCATCTCATTTGCAGGCAGGGTGCTCTCCAGACATATTTTAGGTAAGGACAAAGAGCAAATATTTCCCGAGGAAAGATGAAATGCAAAAGGTATATATTAGCAGGCCATTATATAATCTAGGCTTTCTTGCGCTTTGTCCTGACTGAACTATTCATGGGTGTCTCCACAGTTTTTCAGGTTGTATTTATGTGAACCTTCCTATTGGCATAGAGAAGGAATTCTGAAGCAATAGATGTAGTTGTGCTGAACTATCCAAGCTATAGGCTGTGCCTCCTCCATTGCCATCTCGTAATTTCCACAGGTAAAACATTTGGGAGATCCTTTCCCCCTGATTGAATACATTTTCTCTTATCTCTCTTTTTGGATATTCAATATGGATCCTGGTGATTATCTAGGGCTTGGAAGACTTGCTGGCCCTTATATAGGTGATATCTAAATGATTATGAGATTTTGTCATTGATAGTGGTTTCCCGGGACCTCCCCAGGAAACAGCAACTAGGCAGCTCTGACTTGAAAGGGAAAGCAAATGAATATATGCCACAAGACTGCATGATGAAAACTTCTTGTTCTTCACTTCAGGTGGAAGGTGGTAGGTTTGCACAGCCCCATCCATCCTTAGGGTCAGTCAGTTTTCCTGCATCATATGTTCTCTGAAAGGCAAATATAAACCAAATACAAAAGCTTTCACCCGATACTGTAGTAAAAAGGTTAATCTCCTAAAGGGTAAACTGGAAGCCAGACAATGTTGGGGAAAGACACAAGGCTTTAGAAACTAATGTTACTTTTGTCCTTTCCAGTTTTCTGCCAGAAACACTGGAAGTGGAAAGAGCATGAAAAGCATTTTGTAGGTACTAGGAGTTAAAAGTCATCACAACAAGGCCACATAAAAACACACTTTATCAGCACTGATACCTCCTGGTTTAGGGTCCAAGTTCTTCACAAAAGGCTCTTGGAAAAGCGAAGGGTGCAGACCTAAGATCTGTGTCCATTTATGGTCTGTAAAAGGTTATGGAAGCAGGGCAGTTGCTATCTAAGAAATGTACAGCAAGTTTCAGTTTGCACAGACATACACAAATTCCTGAATAGATCAAAATTTCCTGTCAGGTGGGTACTCTCAGTGAAGACAGACATTGCTGCTCCACATTCTATGCCTTTAATCTTCTGTTTTGCTTATTCTGCTCTTTAGTCATCAGACTACTCCTGACAGTAATTGTGGATGTCCCTGGGCAGCTCAGTAATAAATGTATCCTGAACAAACATGCCTGTCAGACTCTATTTAGCCTAGAGCATCAAGTTTTTGACCTCATGAAAGAGAATGTCTCTTAAGCTCTCTAAACAACTCTGAAAGTTAATCTCCACTTGTTATAAACTTAACTATATTTTTTCCATTTTCCACAAGAATTCAGGATAGGACCCTGAAACTTATGTAGGTGCCAAACTCTTTTGGTTTGTATAAGACTTTCAGCCTCAGACAGCACCTCTCAGTCCAGGTCTTAATGTCTGGACCATTGCATTCTGACTCTTCAAATCTGCCTTTTGGGCAGAGCAATAGCAGCAGAACAATATTGCAAGATATTATTAAAAAAGTATACTTCTCCCCCTAAAGATTGCTGCAGTGGCATGGAGGACGAAGTCTCTTTCTTCATTCAATGCTGAGCACTGTACTTCTGCTGTGAGAGTTTTCTGGAGTGAAGAAGTGGAGTGGGAGAGTGCTTTCTTTCATTGTTAATTATTTGTGCTTCTGGTCTAGTGACTCAAACTATATTTAGCTCCCCATCAAAACCAAAACCTGAAAATTAAATGGACTGGAATGGACAGGTGGTCTGTGTGTCATTCTCTGGATTCTGTTTCACAAGATGCAATCTTCCTGGATTTACAAAACCAATTTTCTCCTATCATCTTATGAAAGTAGAGGTCATCCTGTGAAATGTGGTATCTCACCAGTTTTTACAAAGGAACTTGACCTTCCTTATGAAAGGAGGGTTCATTAAATCATGCAGGTGATCAGATTGCTGAAGCCTTGATTGGCCAACAGCCAGAATGAAGAAATCCATGGGGAAGAGGCACATGGCACTATCTCAATAGGCTGGACCTGAACTAGAGTATTTTAATCACACTGTTATAGGAAGGAATGGGAAATCTCAAAGAAGAGCAGTATAGGAGCTTTATTGACTTTTGGGGTCAACAGAAGATGGGAAATAATCAGCCAGCCACATCTGAATTCCGTAATTTAGCATATATTCCCAGGTACCATTTTATTGCTCACCAGAGTTCAAAACCAATTCATGACCCACCCCTGCCTTTGTTGCATGCCTTCTCTCCACAGTATCCTTACAATAGTTGGCAGACTGCTGTCTGTAGCAAGCCCTAAAAGGCTGTTATTTCTGTAGTAGGTCACAGCAGCAATGCAAAACATTTTCTGTAGGGCAGAAAACCCAGAAAGTTCTGAGAGCAGGTGCATGATCTGAGAAAAGCTTCAGGCAAAATGATGCCTTGACTAGCAGATGAGACAAAAGTCCTGTGTGTGTTAGTTAGAACATGAAAAAGTGTACAACAATAAGTGCAAGTGGAAAGGTTATATGCAAGGTAGACATCAGATGTGCTTAAAGACTGTCAGCATGTTGTCTTGAGTTATGGGGGTCATTTTTTTTTTCCTCCAGACTCCACAGACAGAATTTAGGCAATGCAATTCCTTTTTTTTCCTTTTTATTAATTATTTTTTTTAAAAGGTAGTCAAACTCTTCTGACAGTCATGAAGCTTCAGCTGCTTCATAACCTAATCAGTCACAGAAATGTGCTTTGCTGATGTTTAGAGATAGAGAGGTGCTTTACCTCTCAGCCACATTAAAACTTTTAGGAAAAAAAGCAGTCATTCCTCAGGGACTGCATCTATCTTAAATGATTCCTAGATAAGTTGAACACCTTAAAATCACCCTAAAAGAAAGCAGAAAAACCTCCACTGGTGTTGAGGTTAGAATCATATAATGATAAAATCACAGAATCATAGAATGGCTGGAGTTGGAAGGGACCTTAAAGATCACTTATTCCCAAGCCCTCTGCTATGGGCAGGAACATCTCCTACTAGACCAGCCTTGTCTTAAACACTTGCAGGGATGAGGCATCTGTAATTCCTCTTGGCAATCTGTTCCAGTGTCTCATAGTAAAGGACTTCTTAATGTCTATTCTAAATATACCCTGCTCTAGGTAAACACCACTGGTCCTTGTCTTATTACCACACGCCCTTACAAAAAGTCCTACCACAGATTTTCTATAGGCCCCCTTCAGGTACTTCAAGGATGCTAAAAGGTCACCCTGAGCTTTGTCTCCTCCACACTGAACAGACACAACTCTCTCAGCCTGTCCTTGTAGAATAGGTGCTCCAGCCCTCTGATAATGTTTGCAGCCATCTTCTGGACCCTCTCATCAACAGATTCATGTCCTTCTTATGCTGTGGCCTCCAGAGCTGGACAGCATACTCCAGACAGGGTCTCAACAGAGCAGAGTAGAGGGATGGAATCACATCTAGTACTTCAATGCAGTACATAAATCCCGTTCTTGAATGGATGTTCTAGTCTGCATTATCCAACCCCAATGATGTGTTTTGTAGGAAAGCTATTACATATACTATTAATGCTTCGAGGGTGTACCACTGATAGAAGAAACTTCCCTGATATTTCTTGGAAAAAGTGGATGTGTAAGTGCTCTGAAAAATCAATCCTTTATTCTGAGACTTAAAATTTGCAAATATTTGTTGTTTTGTCAGCTAATAATTATAACTAAACAATGTATTGTTTTACATCCATCCTATTTTGTAAGTGGTAAACTGAAATCCTGAAAGACATAGGACTTAGCCTGAGATATCCAGCTGTAGCAGGACAGAAAAACAATACTATCAGAATTACAGACAATCAAACTCTGCAAAGTCATCAAGTAAAGCAGATAAAAGATTTACCTCTTCCCACAGGGAGGTCAGAGTCGTATTATCTGCTTTCTTTTGCTTTCTCATCTACTCCCAGAAACAAAGATATCAATCAGCAACAGCGAGATGACCAGAAAGTTGTGGCAGGACCCAAAACCCATATGAATTTGCAGAGGGAAGAGCACATTAAGGTTCCTTCACAGACTATTTTATGATTTGCCAAGTACTTTCTGTTAGCTGGTAAAACCTAATTTTGCCAAATGGTCCCATTCAACTAAGCAAGCTGAGAACTGTAAATTCAGTGCATAAGCTTCCAACTATTAGTGGGAATCGGCACAGCCCTCACCTATGGTGAGGCATTCAGAGGCCATGTGCTTTGCTCACCAACTGTTATCTGAGCAGTTTTTCATCTCTTCAGAGGATATTGATATTGATTCTGGAAAACAAGAGTTAATCGGGAGAGACAGACAAACACACAAATAAAGTGCATTTGAGCTGAAAGAAGAAAAGTTAGCATCATGCCACTGAACTATTGACAAGGCTGTCACAAATATCATCTTGTCTCGGTGTAAATAAACAAGCTTAGTGCTGTTATTTTAGAATAAAAGGCCAGAATAGGTTTTGTATTGACTTTCTAATACCCACTCAAGAGTTGGAAGGAGAAAATTAAAGATAATAAAAAGTAAAAGTGCTAACCACAGAAGTGGAGACAGCCAATGCGTAGTAAACTGAATCTGAGTATTCTTCGGTGCAAGAAAGCAATTGTGTAACTCAGTAAAGGTCAGCAGCAAAGATAAGAAGTTGAGGTCGTCACTGAATCTCTTTCTATATTTGGAAGGGTGACGGCTGCTCTATGATACAATCTCAGTCTGCAGTGATTCAAAGGCTGGTGTTCATGTCCTACCCTTTCTGCATACACTTGAGAGCTGGATGGTGTTTTTGGACCCTGTTGCATTCATTTGACCTGCTCCTTGGGTAGCTTATCCACTCCAATGGACAATGATGGTAATGTAAATTGGTAATCTCATTGTAACTCTGTTCAGTGACAGGGACATTTATCACAGTATCACAGTACATTAGAGGTTGGAAAGGACCTCCAGAAATCACTGGGTCCAACCTCCCTGCCAAAGCAGGATCACCTAGGATAGTCCATACAGGAATGCATCCAGGTGAGTTTTGAATGTGTCCAGAGAAGGTGACTCCACAACCTCTCTGGGCAGCCTGTTCCAGTGCTCCATCACCCTCATTGTAAGGAGATTTCTTCTCATTTTGAGGCAAAGTCTTCCGTGTTCAAGCTTGTACCTGTGGTTTCTTGTCTTATTATTGTGCACCACTGAAAAGAGATTGGCCCCTTCCACTTGACACCCACCCTTCAGATATTTATACACATTGATCAGATCCCCTCTCAGTCTTCTCTTCTCAAGACTAAACAACCCCAGGGATCTCAGTGTCTCTTCATAGAGGAGGTGCTCAAGTCCCCTAATCATCCTCACATCTCTCCATTGGATTCTCTCCAGCAGATCTCTGTCTCTCTTGAACTGGGGACCCCAAAACTGGAAGCAGTATTCCAGATGTGGTCTCACCAGCTCTGAGTAGAGGGGGAGAAGAGCCTCCCTAGACCTGCTGGACATGCTTTTCTCCATGCACCCTAGGATACCATTGGCTTTCTTGGTCTCAAGGGCACATTGCTGTCCCATGAAGAACTTGCTGCCCACTAAAACTGGAAGGTCTTTCTTGGTGGAGCTGCTTCCCAGCAGCAGGGCAGCCACTAATCTGTATTGGTGCCTGTTGTTATTCCTTCTGACATATAGGACTCTGTACTTATCCATATTGAACTTCATGAGATTTCCCTGCAGCCAGCTCTCCAGCCTGTCCAGATCTCATTGGATGGCTGCACAGCCTGATAGCTGTCAGACAACCCCCCCAGTTTTGTATAATCAGTGAACTGGGCCCCTCAGTTTAGGAAGGATGTTGACTTGCTGGAACAAGTCCAGAGAAGGGCAACGAAGTTGGTGAGGGGTTTGGAACACAAGCCCTAGGAGGAAAGACTGAGGGAGCCGGGGTTGCTCAGCCTGGAGAAGAGGAGACTCAGGGGTGACCTTATTGCTCTCTACAGCTACCTGAAGGGAGGTTGTAGACAGGCAGATGTTGGTCTCTTCTCCCAGGCAGCCAGTACCAGAACAAGAGGACACAGTCTCAGGCTGCGCCAGGGGATGTTCAGGTTGGATATTAGGAAGAAGTTCTCTACAGAGAGAGTGACTGCCCATTGGAATGGGCTGCCCAGGGAGGTGGTGGAGTCGCCGTCATTGGAGGTGTTCAGGAGGAGACTTGGTGAGGTGCTTGGTGCCATGGGTTAGTTGTTTGGGTGGGTTGGATTGGTTGATGGGTTGGACATGATGATCTTGAAGGTCTCTTCCAACCTGGTTTATTTTATGTAACTCGTTGAAGGCACTCTCAATCCCCTCATCCAGGTCATTAATAAAGATATTGAACAAAACTGGATGCAGTACTGATCCCTGGGGAACACCACTGGCCACAGGCCTCCAAGATGACTATGTGCCACTGATGATGGCCCTATGATCTCTGTTTTCAAGCCAGTTTTCAATCCACCTCACTGACCAGCTATCTATGCCACATCTCTTGTGCTTTTCTATGAGGATGTTAAGGGAGACAGTATCGAAAGCTTTAGTGAAGTCAAGCTATATGACATCCACTGCTCTTCCCTCATCTACCCATTCAGTCATGATTTCACAGAAGGTTATCACATTACTCAGGCAGGATCTCCCCTTAGCAAATCCATGTTGGCTACTCCTGATAACCTTATTGTCTTCCATGTGGATAGAAATTACCTCCAGGATGAGCCGTCATTGAAGGTGTTCAGAAGGAGACTTGACAGGGTGCTTGGTGCCATGGGTTAGCTGTTTGGGTGGGTTGGATTGGTTGATGGGTTGGGCACGATGATCTTGAAGGTCTCTTCCAACCTGGTTTGGTTTATTCTAATAAAGGTTTATTTTTCAAATAAAGCTGCTCAATCTTTCCAGGGATGGAGGTGAGGCTGCCTGGACTGTAGTTGTCTGGGTCCTCCTTCCTGCCTTTTTTGAAGACTGGAGCGACATTTACTTTCTTCCAGTTGTCAGGCACCACTCCCCGTTCTCCATAACTTGTCAAAGGTGATGGACAGAGATTGAGCAATACTATCAGCCAGCTCTCTCAGCACTAGTGATTTACCTCATTGGGTAAATCCTGACTGACCAGTGGAGTGTCCTCTTCCCTCCAGTTCTCTCCCTTGCTTCTGGAGACTGAGGTTCCTGAGGGCTGGTCTTAGGAGTAAAGACTGAGGCAAAGAAGGCATTCAGCAACTCTGCCATCTCTGCATCATCAGTTACCATATCTTCCATATCATTAAGTAGTGGGCCTACCTTTTGCCTACTCTTCCTTTTGTCATTGATGTATTTTAAAACCTCTTCTTATAACACTTTACAGTAGATTCAGGTATGATCCCAAGCTCTCTGAGATTGCTTTTCATAGAAAAAGAATACCCTGATGCTACAGAAATTACTTGGTGTCTTTTCTGGGGCTTCTCCCTCTGTGTCTTGGGCAAATCCAGTTGCTTTCAAGACACTGGGATTGGAATCCCAGACTAACCCTATCATCCTTATCATGTTCTTCTTAGATATCCTTTTCCTGATAACATTCCATGGATACTTTTGGGGACTTTCTCACATCCTTTTGTGGAAGAGAATAGAAGGATTTAAAACAAAAAAAGTTCTTTCAGAAAGGACAACTTGTTATCCTTTCTCAGCATTCTTTGAGCAAACTGAAGGAGATGTTAGACCTTCAAACCCAAGATACTTCCTGTAAAGACAGCAAATAATGTTTGGGAACCTAAATATCTTCATCAATGTCATCAATAAAGATGTTAAACAGAAATGGTCCCAACACTGAGCCCTGAGGAACACCACTTGTGATCAGCCACCATCTGGGTTTAACTCCATTGACCACCACTCTTTGGGCCCATTCACCCAAGCAGTGCTTTATCCAGCAGAGTGTGTGCTCATCCAAGCCATGTGCAGCCAGTTTGTCCACGAGAATTCTGTGGAAATAGTGTCAAAGGCTTTTCAAAAGTCTAGGTAGACAATGTCCACATCCTTTCCCTCATCCAGTAATCAGATCATCATGTTACAGAAGGAGATCAGGTTGGTCAGGCAGGACCTTCATAAACCACTGCTGACAGGGCCTGATCCTCTGGTTGTCCTTTATATGGTGTGTAATACAGCTTGAGATGACCTGCGCCATGAACTTCCCTGGTACTGAGGTCAGTCTAACAGGTCTATAGTTTCCCACATCCTCCCTTCTTCCTTTCACAGCATCACAGAATCACAGGATGTCAGGGTTTAGAAGGGACCTCTGAAGATCATCGAGTCCAACCCCCCTGATAGAGCAAAACCATAGAATCTATCACAGGTCGCACAGGGATGCATCCAGGTGGGTCTTGAAATTCTCCAGAGAATGAGACTTTCTTGTAGATGGGTGCTACATTTGCTACCTTCCAGCCCATTGTGACCTCCCCAGTTAGCCAGGACTTGAGGTGAATAATGGATCGTGGCTTGATGAGCACATCTGCCAACTCCATCAACACCCTTGGGTGTAGCCCATCTGGCCCTGTACTTCTATATTTCTAAGCAGCGTAGCAGATCAATGACCACTTCCTCATTTTTTCTGATTCCCCTCCCTGACTCCTAGTTCATGGTGCTGGATGCCCAGGGAACATCTGGATCCAGTGATGAAGTCAGAGGCAAAGTAGACATTGAGTGCGTTTCAGCCTTCTCCTCGTCCTTAGTGACTATGTTTCCCTCTGCATCCAATAAAGGATGGTTTTCCCTAGTCCTTCTTTTGTTATTAATGACTTTATAGAAACATTTTTTATTATCCTCAACAGCTGTAGCTAGGTTGAGGTCTAACTGTGCTTTGGCTCTCCTAATTTTCTGCCTGCATAGCTTCACTACATTTTTGTAGTCATCATGAGAGACCTGTCCCCTCTTCCAAAGGCCACAGACTCTTCTTTTGTTCTTGAGGTCCAGCCAAAGGCCCCTATTCAACCAGGTCAGAAGCTTTCCCTGGTGACTCACTTTTCATCACAGTGACAGCTTGCACCTGTGCCTTTAAGATTTCCCTCTTGAAGTATACCCAACCTTCCTGGAATCCTGTATCTTTCAGGGTGTCCTCCCAAAGGATTTTGTCAATCATTCTTCTGAACAGGCCGAAGTTTGCTCTCCAGAAGTTCAATGTGGCAGTTTTACTAACCCCTTTCCTTATTTCCTCAAGGATAGAGAACTCAATCATCTCATGATTGCTGTCAAATAATGTGCTGCTAAATGAGCTGAAAGGCTTAGAGAGTGGATTCTGTCAAATGCATGTGTGTTTCAGAAACTTTTGTTAAAAAATCTAATAACAGGTATGTACTCTGGAGTAAATTATTGGAGAGGAAAAGAGACTAGGTGAGAGACTGACAAGATGATGAGAATCGGACAGGGCAGAGACCCAGTAGAGAGGTTTACTCTGACCCCTTACAGGCAGCAAGCATGGAAGACATTGATTAGCAAGGAACATCACTAAAAAGAGTTTGCTCCAAGGCTATAAAAGCTATCTCTGCCTAAATATCCATTCATCCATGTGACCAAGAGATGCACAGGATTTTCCCTGAACATGACAGGTATGTAAGATTTTGAATCAGATCAAAACATCTTCTACATCTATACTTCTACTTCAGACCTCAGATTCTGTCTTGTTTATCTCCATGAGATTTCATTGCTGTTGTCTCCCAACATGCCAAATTCATACTACTAGAGGGTGTAATGGTCCATGGATTGTTTGATACATGCAAAGCATTCACACAATCAGTTAATTTTAAAGAGATTTGTTACCATGTCCAAATAATGCCATTTAAATGCATTTATCTGATATTTCTCTTTGAACTGGTTAGGCCACACCTTGACTACTGTGTCCAGTTCTGGGCCCCTCAGTTTAGGAAAGACATTGAGACACTTGAACATGTCCAGAAGATGGCAATGACGCTGGTGAGAGGCCTTGAGCACAAGCCCTATGAGCAGAGGATGAGGGAGCTGGGATTGTTTAGCCTGGAGAAGAGGAGGCTCAGGGGTGACTTCCTTGCTCTCTACAACTACCTGAAAGGTGGTTGTAGCCAGGAAGGGGTTGGTCTCTTCTCTCTAGCAACCAGCACCAGAACAAGGGGACATAGTCTCAAGCTGCGCCAGGGGAGGTTTAGGCTTGATGTGAGGAGAAAGTTCTTCATGGAGAGCGTCATTCGTCACTGGAATGGGCTGCCCAGGGAGGTGGTGGAGTCACCATCCCTGGAGGTGTTCAAGAGGGGATTGGACATGGAATTTGGTGCCATGGTCTAGTCATGAGGTCTGTGGTGACAGGTTGGACTTGATGATCTTTGAGGTCTCTTCCAACCTTGGTGATACTGTGATACTGTGATACTGTGAATTCCTTTGAGGTAGAGAGTCAAATCTGAAGCAAGCAGAGGTAATTTATCTGCTTTGTTTTCTATTTTAAGAAAGAAACTTTGTATGGAAAACTCAGAAATTGCAGATTTGTGTCAAACTTACAACTCGCTAGTCAGAATAAAAATGATGCTACAATTACATATATAAGATCTGCACTCTCATATTGGGAGTGTAAAGAACAGAGCAAATGACAGAACTTCCAACTTTTACGTTTCCTCAGTGGAGGTTTGAAGGCCAGAACTAGCCTTTAACACTTCTAACTGGTCTTGTGCACAGTGCAGTATTTTAGTTAATGGTTCTTGCGTCTGCCCCACAGCCTCTGTCTCAGGCAGAAACGTCTCAGAGCAATGAATATGTTTCCACATCCCTAGTCTTAATAGTTAATTATACTTACTAGTTATTTATGCTAATGCCCTTCAGTTAAAACAAAGTGGCTTTGGGAAGTTGTTTTTCTGTTGAATCTTGTTTCTCCAAACTTCAGTTTCACCTTTGCTAAAGTGAAAGTGATAAACAAAAGAGACAGTTTGTCCACCAACAGAAATTAGAAGAGCTGAGCATAAAACCTCCTTTCTTACCTTCTTCTGTGCAGCCTTTGAATAGTGAATTTAATTGTTTTTCTGGGCTTTAACACTCCTACTTAAATCTGTTTGGTTTGAGGTTAGACTTTATTGAAAACCCTTGCCGTGTCCCTCTGTACTTTCAATACTTTCAATAGGATGTGAAAGTCCTGAACATGATGTTGCCTGTGAAATGATACAAGCCCAGTGTCTCTTCAGCATTGTTCTTACAAGTGTGTATTGTATCAATTAATGATTATCCAAATGAAAGAATGAAAAAATAAAAATAAAGGAGGAAAGGATTTGGAATCATTCACAATGTGTCATTTTGATTGGGCTGTAATCAACATGCCAGACTTGATAACATATTTGAGAGAGCATTGATTTTCTTTTTAATTTAATTTTTGTGTTTGTTTATTCTTTAGCAATAAGCTCCTTGCTTCTTACTTAGTGGTTGCATGCTGCTTCTGGTATGTGTATTTGCTGCTGCTTACAAGTGTGAAATTTCCACACCTACTGAGTCAACTTCCATTTTCATGTGATAGGTAAGCACTCAGCTCTTCAAAGTTTCTCTTCCTCTCTTCAGTTTGTTTTGGCTTAAACACATCCTGGTATCTTTGAGTAGGACAAGTGTAATTGCCTCACTGCCTTGTCATTCTAAAATACTTTTGCAGTGGGAAGCATGCCTTGGTACTGTGGTTTCCTTGTATTGACAAGGTTCAGCATCACACTTTGCTTCCTAGTAGAAGCTTGCTGTTCCTCCTGTGGGTGGTTTGATGGACAACATACCTAATAAGATGCAATAGTTCTTGATCTGCATATTTTGCCAGGCCATACAGAGAAGATTAGAGGAGAAACAAAGAGTCAGAGGTGAAAATTACTTTCTCAAGGTCATATTGCTGCCTGTGTCAGAGCCTGCTTAGACACTAGCTCTTTCAGTCTTTCTCTAGTGAGTTATCCCCTGCACTAGCAAACCTCTACACACCTACATGGTGATTTAAAAGGGTGTGATTTTAACCAAGCTCAAGGCCCAGCAGTCTAATGAATCTTCTCCCAATGACTGGCATACACATAATACACCTCATTCTTCAGGCTTTTGTGACTAATAGAAGAGCTGTTCACCCTAACTTGCCTATATGATTCATCTGTCTTTCACACAGCCTTTGGTACTCAAACTGTAACTCTCAAGTGCAAGGGGTAAAAACAAAATTAAAGACTGACGTCTGACAGCAGATGGAGATTTACAAATATGAAGAACAAAGATTGTTCCAAGATCTTCTTCCAAGTTGTGCTAGTGTTTAGAAGGTTAGACTTGGACTAAAACCACTAAAAAAAAAAAAAAAAAAAAAAAAAAGAGAGAGAGAGAAAGCAAAAAAGAAGAAGAAAACTCATATCTGAATCTTTTTGCTGGTTTTGTATCCAAGGTTTCTTTCCAGGGTTCCAGGGTCAATATCTGTCAGGGTGGTATCATGCTAGGATAGGAGGCAGATGGTTCATTTACACTATAAGATCAACCTTGGTTCATTTGTGAATTTGGTGTCTATTCACAATAATGACTCAAAGGTGAGCTGGGAAACACAAAGTCCAACAGAATGTCTGTCTTACAGCTGTACCCTCTTCTCTGCCTGACTTCTTATTTGACACCACATTGAGTCTTTGAATGCTTCCAAAGTTTCCTTGTCACGTTTTCCCCTCAGCCAAATAAAGCTACATTTTCATTGTTTATTTAATCAGCTTAAAATGACAAAATTTAAAATATATGACAAGTCTATTCTCCTTTAATGTTTGTTGTTTTGATTTGGTTGGTTGGTTTGTTTGTTTGTTTTCCCCTTTATACCCTGCTTTAGATGTTGGCTTGTAGGAATCTGATAGCTCCTGCATGAAAACGCATGCCCATGAATGTTATGTCTCTTTTTTCATTGTTATTACTACAAATTAAAGAAGGTCAGTTTGGTTTTGAATCAGCTGTTTCACTCTAGCAGAGAGTCAAACTCTGATCAGGGTGCATGCTAAGAGATTCAGAAAAATAGAGTTTAAACAGTATGGCTTTTTTATTATTAAGCATAAAACTGTCTATTCCAAATAGTAGCACTGAGCTCGGCTTTGCTATGCTTCACCAACTGTCCTTTCCAATAATGACTCCATAACTGGTAGTTAGCAAAAGGAATTTTACTTTATGTTTTGATAAGATTTAAAAATATTAAAAAAGCCAAAATCTCAATCGACAACCACTGCTAAGTAGGTGTCTAACTGATTACAAACCACAGATCTAAAGCAATACACAGTTTCAGAGAAAATGTACAACGCAAGCCCTTGGGGGACAGGCTTGAGTAAAATAAAATAGGGTTTGCAAATTCATTCAAATCAGTTGAAGCATTTGAGAGCTATTACAATTTAAAGAAATTGATGAGCCCCTGTCTGTATGAGCAAGGCCATAACATTAATCATTCACACAGACAAGAATGGGCTATATTTTTCAAGCAGGAGTTTTTGAGGGGTGTTGAATGGTTTGGAAGATCTGTTGTTACAGCTGGTGCTGCATATAGTTGGGTAAAGGTATATGTACACAGCTCTCACAGCTCTCACTGCACTCAATTACTACAATTTATCTATGTCATTCTATGGGTAGTCCTGTTTTCGGCTGACACTGACTGACTTCAGTCAGTTCATCTGGCACCTTCCTCAGCTAAAACAGAGGTTAAGACACCAATCTGAATCAAGCTATCTGAAGCAAGTCTTGGTCCTTTTCTTTTTGTCCATGACTCATTTTTGTGATCTCTGCAAAGTAAAAGACATCTATAGATCTGTCTTGCAGAGTTGCGAAAGAGAGAGGAAAAGAAACATTTTCAAGATGAAATTAATTAAAATTGCTTTTGGATTTAGGAAAAGTTCAAGATAATTGCTGATTTTGTAACTTTCAGCCCTGGCATGCTTTTATTGTCTCCTTCCCTTTTCACCATTAAGGTCTGATCCTCACTTTGTTTTGCTGGCAAGTATAAACACTACCCTCAGAAAGAGAGTCATTCACTGCCACATAAAAAACTCACATTACATAGGGTATTGCAAATGAATAAAGATCTCAGGCTCAGATTTACAAAGATTCTGTGCTCAGGACTAGTGTCCTTCAGATATACTGTTTACCAGAGCTCCCTTGCCCTGCCCATCTCTCATGGCTGCTGTCCAGAAAGAGTTTAAAGAGATTCCAGCATAACTCTCCCAGAAGAGATGTCACCTCAATGCCTTTGCCAATGTTTCCCTCTCCTTATAGAACAAGGCCTGTGTGTGAGCTGAGTGCATGATGACTTCCAGAATTTAACTATGCAGGGCCAGATTGTGTCCTTGGTTTACCAGCTTTTCAAAGATAACACTCCTCACTGCCACCTTTGTCATCAAACACCACTCAATGCAGTGTCTGTGTGGCAAACTATGGGCTGAAGACCACTCTCAAAGTCAGGCTTTTCTGACACCCAGATGCAGATCATTTGCTTTGAATTAACATTAAGAAGTTGCCTGATCCCAAAGTCCAGACTTCTTCCTGCCCTCAATAAAACCAAACCAAATAAAAAACAGAACAACCAGAAATATTGCACGCTGGGACATATACAATATGTATATACTCAGCATTGGCCTATGTCTTCACCTCTGCAGCCACTTTTATGCTTCACTTGCTCCATTCCGTGCTTCTTAGTCACCCTACTCTTCCTCAGCGTGGGTGAACTCTGCAAAAA
The DNA here is from genome assembly GCA_011125475.1 of Melanerpes aurifrons. NCBI lineage: Eukaryota > Metazoa > Chordata > Aves > Piciformes > Picidae > Melanerpes > Melanerpes aurifrons. The sequence continues at coordinate 28,988,452 of WWNC01000003.1, read as the reverse complement.
TACATGTGATCCTATACTTGAGTCTCTGCTTCACAATGCAACCCTGGGATAGTTTATCACTGCTGGAAGCAACCTATTAAATTTGCACATCTTCAGATCTGCTTTGGTGTAGCATCTCTTCAGTACTGGTGAAAGGCAGGAGGGTATCTTAGCAACAGTTGCTAATTCCTCTTCTTCCCCAAATCATAAGATCTCCCTTCTCTTCCTTCCTCAATCAAGGGGAAGACTGTCTGCTTCTACAACTGCAGCAGCTGGCTGTTCATTCCCAGACTAGCTGTTCCAGCACTTAGACTTACTGCTATTCAGATTAATTTCCCTGTCCCATCAGGCACTAATCCTGCAAAAGATGTCAGATGGTTAGCAGAATCATCTGGGACAAGTTGGGACACCCTTAACTGACTTCCCCTTCACATTGCCAGCCCCTTGCTATTAATTCAGGTAGCCCCCTAAGCACTGGAGGTTTATTTTAGCATACTTCTCCTTGTCTGTTTTCCTGGGGTTTCATTTTTTTTCACTCATGGACCCAGCTGCATCTTTTCAAATTCGATTCCAAAATGGAAGCTTGGCAGAGCTGGAAGCTGTCAGCACCAATGGTTAGTAACTGGCAGCTACTTGCTGGGGAAGGCGGAAGATGAGTCCCTAGGCATCAAGGCAGCATGAAAAGTGACTACATCTAAATACTTCAGCACATGATTTCTTTCCCATTACTTTGATTCAAATCTCCCTTAATCCTTAGTTGCATTAATGCAGTTAGTAGGTTATGAGCATTGCATGTGGATGCCACTGGATTTGATTCCTTCACACAATTGGTTGGTAAATAATTTAGTACCAGTTTTGCATGGAATGGGACCTGAAAATAGCTATGTTGCTTATAGCTTCTGCTTTCTCCCTATTTTTCCCCCTTACTAGCACGAAGGGGTTGTTTGTGCAAGCACAGCCTGTCAGAGACTACTGTTTTGTATGTCACAGCTTCCTTCTGTCCCTGCTCATCAGAATCTCTTTTGATTTATTTTCTGGAAGATAAAGGATGAGAGAAGTGGGCTCAGGCTAGAGAGCTAGAGCTACAGACAAGAAAGCATCTGAATACTCCTGACTTGGAGTCTGTAAACAGTAACAATGTGCCCCAAGTTCTGCCCCTCGACACACCATTACATCCGATGATTTCAAAACAGTGATATAGTAATTTATTTGAAATTCTTACACTTCTTAAATTCATTCTAAAGTAGATGCAGCAAAGGCAGACAGTAAATGGTAACAATAGCAAAGGAATTTCCAAGTTTCAGAAACAGTCTTGGATGAGGAATGAAACAAGAATTCCACTGAAGTGTCCAGGAGTATCTGGTAAGGGCCAAATTCCAAGTGGTGTGATTTTCTTTTAGACACAGCCATAATGGTATCCCTAGTAACGCACTACACTGTCTACTGTTTCCTATCCTTTTCCATTCCAGACACCACCCTCCTCATCCACAAAGAACTGAGTTTCATCCACCAGAACAGACTGTGCTGTGGAACAGACTATGAATCCCTATATCTGGTCATTGTTCCTGGCTCTGATGAGGTTCCATTTGATCTGAACTGTAGGGCATTTTCCCTCTCTAAACCTATGAAATGCTTATAAAGACAGGAGATGACCTCTAGATGGTTTTGGAGACTCACTTGACTAATACCTATGAAAACTGTGTGGGCTACAGAAGAAACCGTGGATAAAATCTGTTTGATGTTCTCCTAAAGAGAGGCTCTGCTTCAAACAAGTTGCACAAAGAAGTTGATCAGTGAAATATTTACATCTAAAATATTTACATTCAGAAGGTTGGACTAGATGGAAGATGTTCAGACTTTCAATTTTTCACTAAAATTAATATTTTTGGGACTTCTTTCAGTCATTTAAGCAACAAAAATGGAGCACCTTGTGTTATCAGTCCCTTATCTTTTGAAACAGGGTGTTCATATTCACACTGCTCATTAAGGATAGTCTTTGGCCTATCTTAATTCCCTAACTATTGAGGATTATTTTTCAGAGTGCTAGATCATGTAGACAAAAAAAAAAAAACAACAAAAAAACCCCACCACCCCACAGGCCATTGTAATAGTGTAAGAACCTGAATTATTAAGCTTCAGTGGCATGAATAATATCTGGTCAGTATGTAATATACTTCAATAAACCTGGACCTCCATGATCCCAAGTCAGGTAGTCAACCTATCAGAACAATGCATTCTTGTTTGCATAGCCCTCAGCTTGACTTGACAAGTTCCACAGAATCAGACTAGGGTCCATGCTCTCCTCCTCAGATATAACCTATCCTGGCACACTGATTTTTGTTTGGTCTACCAACCAGTCTGCCTGCCCAGGTGTAAATAAATCTGACTGTTAGCTACTCCCCAGGATCAGGCTGCCTATCCTCACACCAGGTGTTTTTTGTAGTCTCTTTTAACTTCATAATTACTTACAAACCTCCACATCCCCACCCAAGCTCCCACACCTGACTTTCCAGATGCCCATTTCAGGACTTTGCATGGCTGTATGAAGGTAGCAGGGCTTTGTCTGTGAGGTATGTGAGCACAGCTGCAGAAAATTGGAGGCTGCTTATGCCCTGCATCACCCCCATGCTACATCATTGTGTGTCAAGGTTTTCACTACGTTGTATCTGCTTTGCTCCCCTGCTTTGCCCCATTCATCCTTGCAATTTCTTTCACCCAATCTGAGATATTTTGCAGATGTATTGCAGAAGAGATCCTCATGCTCACTGAGGTGCAATAAACACTTTATAGAAGAGAACACTGAGGCATAAAGAAATTAAGGTCAGAAAATTCATCCTCAGGTGCTTAAACACAGCAACCTTCTTCAGCATTTAGTAACTAGAGGAGTGATCTTCTTGTTGGAAATGGTACAATTTCCTACTCACAGATCCAGTTGGTTCCTGAGTAAGCAACAGTTGCTTAGCAATTTTGAGACAAAGGCCAACTATTTTAATGTCTGAATAAGGATGCCAACATTTAATTTCAGGGACTCAGATTTAAAAACACTGACCTGTGACAATAGATGAAGTTTGCATGCAGAGATGGTACCTGAGCAGTAGGGGCAGGACCAAGGCAGTTGTAGTAAAGTGAGTATTAATCTCTTCTCCCAAGTAGCTAGCAATAGGATGAGAGGAAATGGCTTCAAGTTGAACCAGAGGAGGTTTGGGTTGGACATTAGGAAAAATTTCTTTACTAAGAAGTGATCAGGCACTGGAATAACTGCCTCAGGGAGCTGGTAGAGTCACCATTCCTGGAGGCATTTAAAAATGGGTAGACACAGAAGTTCAAGATGTGTTTAAGGAACATGGTGGTGTTGACTGGGTTCGGAGTGGCTGGAGAGCAGCCAGGCAGAAAGGGACCTGAGCTTACTGGTTGACAGTAGGCTGAACATGAGCCAGCAGGTGGCCAAGAGGGCCAGTGGCATCCTGGCCTGCATCAGGAAGAGTGTGGCCAGCAGGAGAAGGGAAGTCATTCTGCCCCTGGACTCAGCACTGGATAGGTCATACCTTGATTACTGTGTCCAGTTCTGGGCCCTTCAGTTTAAGAAGGATATTGAGACACTTGAACGTGTCCAGAGAAGAGCAACAAAGCTGGTGAGGGGTTTGGAGCACAAACTCTATGAGGAGCGGCTGAGGGATCTGGAATTGTTTAGACTGGAGAAGAGGAGGCTCAGAGGAGACCTTATTGCTCTCTACAGATATGTGAAGGGAGATTGTAGCCAGGTGGGAGTTGGTCTCTTCTCCCAGGCAACCAGCACCAGAGGAAGAGGACACAGTCTCAAGCTGCACCAAGGGAGGTTTAGACTGGATGTTAGGAAGAAATTCTTTGCAGAAAGAGTGATTGGCCATTGGACTGTGCTGCCCAGGGAGGTGGTGGAGTCACTGTCCCTGGAGGTGTTTAAAATGAGACTGGACGAGGCGCTTAATCCCATGGCTTAGTTGAGTAGCTGTCGCTGGGTGATAGGTTGGACTTGATCTCAAGGACCTTTTCCAGCCTGGTTAATTCTGTTACCTGATGACCTTAAAAGTCTTTTCCATGATTCAATGCCCATTCAAACCAGGAGCACCCAATTGCTTCCTCTCTAGAGATGTTTCATTCCCTCCATGTTAGGAGCCACCCTTTGTGTCCCAGCATGGATAAGGCTGTCTCTTGGAAACAGAGTATTTGTGGAAATGTGTCATCTGTTTTCAAAAGTGAGTATTGTAAATGGCTGTCCACCACAAGTGTCTGCAGCCAAAGCTGGTTTCCTAACCAATGCCCTTGATAAGAATGTCTAGTGCATGAGGGGCTTATGGGCTGGTGGTAGGGTACTGAACTGTTCATTAGGGTCTCCAGCTTGACTTAGACCCTTTCCGAGGGTCCCACTTTTGCCCAGACTGCAAAATAGGGATAGTAATGCTTCAGGCACTTTTGCCAAGAGATTTAAAAGGTTCGTTTCCTTCCTGCAGATGCTACATGATATCTAAATAACAGTGTTACTTCTAGTGTATTATCCTGACATCGTGAGAGGCATAAACAAGGTCTGCATTTGCTGATGGTGACTCACTGTGAATATTTGAGGGTTGTGTGGAAGGGCTTGCTCTGATGTTTTTGCTGCTCTGAGATAGATTATTGATTCTCTTTATCTGGTGTTCGTCTTACAAACCCAAGGTGATGAGCATCCTGTTAGTTTCAAGAGCACTGGTGTTATTTTTCTACTGCTTCAAGGGACACAGAATATGATCCAAGTACCCTCAAATGAGTAAGAAAACAGGTCAACCTGGTTCATATCAATTAAACTGTCAACTCCAGGAGAAGGCTAAAAAGTAAGTTTGGGTAACAAAACCAGACCTTGTCCAGTGAGAGGGTCAGGAATTTTCCACTAACCTGTATTTTACCTGGCCTGATGGGTTCTTTTATTGCTTCATTTATTAGGAAATGCTAGATCATTGAAAACACATGGAAAAAAAAATCAGAGGGTGATCTTAGAACATTATCAAAATACTGTATTTTGACATTGCTGCCAAGAAAACAAAATAAAATCTGATCTTTCCAGCTATAAAAAAATTTATTTTAGAAATATAAGCTTATTCCCAGGTAATGTTTGAATCTATCAGGCTCATATATACAGCAATCAAGATACAAAAAAAAAAAAAAAAAAGAAGAGATTTGGCCTTTATACAATAAGGATTCCACCACTCAGTCTGTGGCAGGTCCCTTCAGCACCAGCTGCAGCATCAACATCCCTTTCTTTGCAGCAAACACTCCAGCCAAAAATGCTACATGCAAAATTTACCATATCTCTCTCTACAAAAAGGCTGGTGTGGGGCTCTTCCCCTCACCCCACCTTCTGCCTGTCTTGAAAGCCAGAAATATGAAGAGGCCAGCTGAAGTTAACTGAAAAATACTCACTTGCAAACAGGTGTAACAAAAGAGAGTCTGAAATGACTGCTTTGCTAAAAGGAGAGGGAAAAAGGAGGTGGGGTGGGGGCTGAGAAGGGGGGAAAGGGGAAAAAAATCCCACATGATTGAAGGCCTTATAAATGTAAATGGTTTGGCAGAAAGGTTTTAGGAGCCCTGGATGGAAGATTGCATTTGGTGTTCCAAGGTCCTTATTTTCAAAATCACAGTGCTGGAGCCCTTTCGAAGCTGGTTCCTGTGTTTGCTTTTTCAATCAGTGAATATCAGGTTCTCTCTCTCTCTCTTTTCTTTTTTTTTTTATCTCTGCACTCAGATGTGCCAGGCTTAAATGAAACCTCAGAGAGAGAAGGAATGTAAGCTGTGCTCCGGACCTTTGAAAGAGCTCATCCCTGCTGCCTTTATCACTACTTATTTATGAATCTTCCCCTCTGGACTCCCCTTCCTCACCAAGGCCCATCTCTTGTTTTCCTGCAGCAAATCCCATGTTCCCTTTTCAATGCTTTCTATTTATTTTTTTCCTCTACATTTATCTATATATTTCACACACAGTAAGTCAATAAATTTCAAATTATTGGTCCCTGAGACAGATGTTTGGTGAGTCATTTAGCTGTGCGAAGTTCTTCAGACAGTTTGCTCTTCCACATCCTGTTCATTTAAAGCATCTTTTGAGGCTGATTTTTCCTTTTCAAAATCCTTTAACTGCTGAACGTTTGTTCCCACCGGGTAGTCTAATGATGTTGGACACAATATGTGTGAACATCTCTTTAGAGGCCATCTCCCCTAGGCTACATTCTTGCCCATAAAATCATTGTTTATTTAGTCCTTAGGCCTAGGAACCATCTGCAGTCCCCATGGCTCCTGTTGTTTTTAAAGTCTATTAAGTTTCTGCACTTCTCCTCAGAGCATTATTTTATTTCTAAACAACCAGAGACAACTTTCTGTCACTGCAGATTCTGCCAGGCAAATTAGAGATGATGGTTTCATTCTTCTGACTGTGGTGAGCTCTCATCTGATGTTATTTAATATGAAAAACAACTGTTACAGAGGGAATGACTTAAGAACAATGAAAAAAAAATACAAGATGGAAGAGGGTGGCCCATAGTCTCTGGGTTAAGGTACTCAGACAATGTTTGCCAGTCATGAAAACATAAGGAATTGGAAGACTCTATGTAGCAGTCATAACAAAAGAGAATCTAGGAGTGTTAGAATAGAATAGAATAGAATAGAATAGAATAGAATAGAATAGAATAGAATAGAATAGACCAGACCAGGTTGGAAGAGACCTTCAAGATCATCTCGTCCAACCCATCAACCAATCCAACTTACCTAAACAACTAACCCATGGCACCAAGCACCCCATCAAGTCTCCTCCTGAACACCTCCAATGATGGTGACTCCACCATCTCCCTGGGCAAAACTGTACAATTGACTCAGTATCATTTCTTTTCCTGAAAGGAACTGAAAGTATTTTTGTTTGGTTTGGTAGGGTTTATTTTTTATTTCCCTCCTCACTGTTCTTTCCCATCTCCTGTTCTCCTCCTTTGCTGAGTAAGCAATTAGAGTCAGGCAAAGAGGCTGATCTCTGTATTTCAAGGGAGAGGCCCTCCTTCTCCACTATTCTTAGCTTTAGCACCCCAGAGCTATGAGCTGACACTGGGGACACCAAAATCAACCATGAATAAACTAGCATATCAGAAGTAGGATGTTCCCAGCATCCAGAGGCACCTCCCACTTGCAAAGCATTCTGTGTAGCACTTTGTCCCTGTGTCTTAGTAAGAGTTGCCTCACTTAAACAGCTTTGGGTAGAAAAAAGTGAAGTCTCCATACTAAAGTTAGTGCCAGGAGACAGATGTCTGAGCAACTACCTCTGCTCTAGCCCCAGGCTTCCCCTTGCTTCATAGGCAAGTGAACTAGTGTAACTCAAGACCACACATCTAGAAATACTCTCTGCCCTAAAACCAGACAGCATCATCCATTCTTCCTACTGGTAAGGTTCCTGGTTTGTGGTATCCTCCAAAACTGTGTCCAGGAATTGCCTGTGAGAGTGCCAGCTCTCCAGTGTTACTATTGTGTTATTCTATATACTAGAAACAAAACAATAGGGATGACCAGGGCACTTGGCACTTGAGCTCAAACTCCCATCATGAACAAATCTTTGAAGGCACTGACATGTTTTGGGAGGAAACCACACTACAGTAACACTGTGGTTTTGTAATCAAGAATTCAGACTTAAGAAAAGCAGCTTAGAGCTATTTCTGTAGTCCTAACTCTTCTTCTGAATGTATATCACAAGGTTGTAAAGCAAACCTTCACTTGGTGGAAGTCTGTGTAAATCCAGTGAAGTTTAAAAAAGTGTGAAATTATATTGCATTTTATTAGCAAAGAAACAGCAGATTACTGGGAATAAGAGGCTGACATCAATGGAGCTATGCTGATTGACACTGGATGAATAGCTGCCTACTACAGCAATCACAGGTTGTTGTTTCAGAGAGCATAGTGTATCTTCTGTTCAGTACTTCTGTTACCTGAGCTATAACATTGCCGTATTTCCACAACCTGTTTGTCCTTTTTTTTTTATGCTCACAGCAGTTTTGCTGTCAGAATAGTTCACGCTATCCTTATCATCTTAGATGGTTTATCTTCTCCCTATGGCTTGTATTCTAATTACCTAGACTCCTACTATCTACTCTGAATTTGCTTTTGAAACAGCAGGGTAGCCTTACTGAGGTACAATTCAGAGGGATATGGCAATTCCATTACTATGATGTTCATTTAGCTGCGCACTTGGGTGGTCTATGTACTCCAGTAAATTTCACAGCTTATGCTGTGGCTGTGAATAACCTCTTGAGTGTTGTTCTGTTCCAGATAGGTTTTCATTCCATCCTCAACACCAGCATAGTAGAGTGCCTTCCAGTCATGCATTAAGTGGTATGACCAGTTTCTCTCCACTGCAGCCTCTTCCATCATTTTCTTCTCAGGGGGCAAATCTAGTTACATGATTACTTTGTTGGCTTTATTTTTTAATTCTGTCTCAATGTCCACACTTGAGCTGTGTGGCAGAGAAAGTAAGTTAATGAAGCATCCCTAGCCTACAACTGAAAGATGGCTGCAGTCTGTAGTTTTGTGAGAGCTGCTTCCTTGAGAAAATTTTGATTGTGCTGTAAGCCTGTCATTCACTGTCAACCAGAGCCCCTTACTCCAGTAGGAACTTACTCATATTTAGGAGGCCACATGGAATAAGTTAAGGAGTGGCAATAATGAGGGTCTTCTTCGACACTCTTCAGAAAGGTTGAGGATTTTGGCCTGAAGGTATGAAATCAGAAAAAGTTGGTCATTCCATATGAAGTGATAGTGGAGTAGAGTGTATTTGCAGAAGTCTCTGAATCCACTCCTTGTTCCTTCATCCCAGAGTAGACTCAGTAAAAGTGGTTTCAATCCCTGAGTTGTACTCGCTGAGGATTCAGTCCTTCTCTCTGCAATAGCCTCCTCAAATGACCCTGGTAAGTGTCTTATGGTAAGGTTAATCTAGCTGAATTTAGGTATTGTGAAAGTTTATTTGGGGCTGAGCTAGCTGCCTATGGCTCCTTTTTGAGCCAGCAGAGAGGAAAAAGTAATTCCATATGGCAATCTTTCTCCTAAAATAAAACAGGACAATTGCCTTCTGAAGGAGTCTTTCTAATTCCACAGAACTGTGGGACAACATCTGTGACTTGGTGATAATGGGCTGAATCTTAGCCATGCCCCATGTTGTGAGACCTATAACATGAGAGCAGATCATAGAGTGCTATGTCACACAAGGTTAAGGAGAACAAGTCCTTTGCAGAGAGCAACGTATTCTAATCCCAAGAAGGAGAGGTATGAAGGTGATGGACTCATGTATCAATATCCAAGAAAGATGGGGTATGTTGTCAGGATGGGGTAAGAATGCTGTGATTAGTAGTCACATAGATCTGTTCTACTCCACAGTCAAACAATGGATGCATCCTCAAACAAGTTTCACCAGAATTCAGTAATATCTCCACACATGACATTGACTTGTTCCCTTAATACAGGGAAGAAGAGAAGGAGAAGAAAAGGGAGAAATGGAACGATGGGAATTAGTTTGAGCCATAACAACTGAACCCCAAAAGTATTTGGATGTGACTGCAATTAAAATGGAACACCTTTTAGATATTAGGAAGAAATCCTGGCACAGAGAATCCATAGAGAATGCAGTATTCAGTAACTACCAAGCCAGGCTTACATGATAAATGCATCTATAACTATTGGGATACATGTGAAAAGGTAATTAACTGGAAATCAAGTGAGTTTAAATGGACTTTTAGTTGTTCCAGTTTTTTTTTCCTCCTTCTTTAGCCTTCCCACCTCCTATTCTTAAGTTAAGTTTAGACTTAGGGGTCCTCTAACTCCCACTGGCACAATGTAATTTAGCAAAGGTTGTTCCACACAAATTTGAAATTAATAATTTCAAATAGGCAAATCAATGATATTTAAAAGCTCCCTCCTGTGTGTTTGTACAATCTGCACAGGTATAAAAGCTAATCACATCTTGCTGGGGAAGAACATTTGTTATTGGTTTTAAGTAGAGCTTGGCAATTTAAGGGGATCAAACACCATGTTTCTTTCCAAAGTGCATATGCACCTCTGTAATTTAATATTTCTCATTAACTTAGTTCTGGGAGGAAGGTGTCAGTGCTGACAGTGAGGGGCCATCCAATCCCCTGAGAGAGCATCCATTTTGTGAAAGCTGCAAATAGAAGGAAGGGGGCATAGGAGGGATCACAAGGGATCAGAAATGGACAGTTAAAAATCAGGGGTTTGTGGGTATTGCTCAGTTGAACAAGGGACAGATTTGTCTCACCCAGAAGCCATCCAGGAGGATGCCAAAATACAGACTTCCTTCAAAATGCCATGTTAGAGGAGCTCCAGCAGTCCTGTTATCCTTTGTCATGATCACAACTGTGTCAAATATGGCATACCCCATGAAGAAGCATCAGAAAAATTCTAGACTCTACATTTTTAATAAGACCATTTCTTTCTAACACTATTAAATTACTTTTTGCGTCCACCTAGAACTAAGATACTACAAAACCACCACCCACATTTGTTCTGTCTATAACTTAGAGTTCTTTTATTATCTGCAGATACTGCTCCCTTTCTAAGCCCTTGAAGACCGTCAGCTGCAATAACTTTTTGCAACAAGGAGTTCCATAGGTCAGCTGTGCAGGAGGCAAACTTATTATAGTCTTACGCCAACTCCAATATGTAGTTTATTTTCCGGATTAGTATTTTGCCTGTGCTTCTGCATGAAAAGATCCCATTCAGTTCAGTTCTGTCTCATATAGAGCAGAAAAGCCAGCTGGCAGCGCTGAAATACTCTTTCAAAGAGTTCCAAGACAGAGGAAGACTCACATTTGTATTCTCCTTGCAACATCTCTTAATAATTCAATTCCCATTAGAAGTGCCTGTGTTTTAGGGAGTGGGGGAAGATTTATAGGGAGATTTCACTCCAGGTTGGGTTTTTGTCTTTCTGTGTTTTCTTGGCATTTATCATGCATGTTTTAATTTGGATCTGAGTCTTGCTACCATCTGGTCATTATTGCAAAGAAATATTCATTTTCTCTGAGTGACATGGGCTTCATTCATCATGGAACTAGATGACTGCCCCTCATCCCCCAATTACTTGGAATGAAGTCTAAAGATACTTAGCACCAGACATAGCAGGAGTCAATAAAGTTTGCAAAGTTACTGACAACTGTTAACTATGCACAGGAAAAATTAAGAGACCCTTTTTTAGGTCTTGATCCTTCTACTATTTTCTGCATGTCATACATGTGATGTGCAGCATTGAAGGCTAAAACAGAGTTGCAAAGAATAGAAAGTCAGCTAAAAGACTCCATTCCCATTCTACTACCCAACTGTAAACTTCTGTCACTGTCAGAGTGAAATCTAGAAGTTTTTACTATCATCTAAATTCAAGGAAGACAAAGGGAGATAAATTTAATCCATAGAATCTTTCAACAGAAATACTATTTCTCCCACAAAGGGAACAGACCGCCAAGCAAGGTGGAACAGTGAAAATTCTTCATTAAGAAGTCTTGAAAGACATATTTCAAGCTTTGGGGTGAAATAAGACACAATCACTTTTAGAATTCTATGACAAAACATGTTGCTTTGATGCCTATCATTATGGACAATGGGCATAGGGTAGTGGGGAGCAAACAGAGAGATACTTAATCATTCTCAGGGTTATTCAACATGTGCAGTGACTCTCAACTGCATCTGCACACCCTTTAGAAATAAATTGTTTGTGACTGTTTTTTACCTACCCCAGTACTTCCCATGTCCTATTGTACAGTGCCCTGTACTAATCCGCTCTTAGTTCTCCTTGCAAACAATCTTTTGTAACACTTACTGAAAAATGTGATCCTGAGCATGTGAGTGCAGATGTCAAGAGGGTGTTCCTCAGTTCCATAATGTGAGAGCTGGATGTCAGTCAGAGGCTTGGACTAGACAGTCTTGGACTAGACAGTCTGAAGGACTGACACCCCTGAGCATCACCATGTGTGTGCTTCTCCAAGTGGAGTATAGCTAAGAAAGGCTGGCCAGGGGCCAATGGCAACTTGGGATCAGTTGGAGAAGAGACAGATGGCAATGTGCAACTAGTTGGAAGACAAGTTATTGCATGAGATTAGCTAGAAATTATAAAATGGGACCAGTTGGGAATGTAAGCTTGTACAACCATTTGTAAAGTTAGAATAGAATAGAATAGAAAGAATATAATAGTAAGAATAGGATAGGATAGGATAGGATAGGATAGGATAGGATAGGATAGGATAGGATAGGATAGGATAGGATAGAATTAACCAGGTTGGAAAAGACCTTTGAGATCATCAAGTCCAACCTATCACCTGACACCAGCTAATCAACTAAACCATGGCACCAAGCTCCCCATCCAGTCTCTTCTTAAACACCTCCAGTGATGATGACTCCGCCACCTCCCTGGGCTGCCCATCCCAATGGCAAATCACTCTTTCTGTGAAAAACTTCTTCCTCACCTTGAGCCTAAACCTCCCCTGGCACAGTTTGAGACTGTGTTCTCTTGTTCTGGTGCTGGTTGCCTGGGAGAAGAGACTAACCTCAACCTGACTACAACCTCTCTTCAGGTAGTTGTAGACAGCAATAAAGTCTCTTCTGAGCCTTCTCTTCTCCAGGCTAAGCAACCCCAGCTCCCTTAGACTCTCCTCACAGGGCTTGTGTTCGAAACCCCTTACCAGCTCTGTTGCCCTTCTCTGGACTCGTTCCAGCAAGTCAACATCTTTCCTAAACTGAGGGGCCCAGAACTAGACACAGGACTCAAGGTGTGGCCTATCCAGTGCTGAGTCCAGGGGCAGAATGACTTCTCTGCTCCTGCTGGCAGCACTATTCCTGATCCAGGCCAGGATGGCATTGGCCTTCTTGGCTACCTGGGCACACTGATGGCTCATGTTGAGCTGGCTGTCAACCAGTACCTCTGGGTCCCTTTCTGCCTGGCCACTCTCCAGCCACTCTGACCCCAGCCTGTAGCACTGCATGGGGTTGTTGTGGCCAATGTGTAGAACCTGGCACCTGTGTTAAATCTCATGCCGCTGGACTCTGCCCATCTGTCCAGCCTGTCAAGGTCCCTCTGCAGAGATCTCCTACCATCTAACCTTCTGAGAATTAGACCATCATCCTAATTCTCTTGATTTTCTTGTACCAATCTACATTTCCAAACAGTACAGAACTACACAAATCTGTATGAACTCCGGATTTGGTCCAGGTTTGTTTGAGGGGTTTTTTTGCAAGAACAGGGCCACTGGTAGGAAGCACTGCAGTTTAGTGTTCATTAGCAGTTGTCACTGAGGCCAAGGAAATATGTTTAACAGTTTTTGAACACACAACACATTCTGTTGCACCACGTCTAGGATGGTTTCAAATGGAGTGGTCAACAACTGGAGAAGATGATAGAACAGCTTGCTTCAGTTTAGAGCATCTGTACTAGTGTTCCTCCAG